>CM067503.1:43962484-44584984 GCA_034509495.1 Acestrorhynchus altus | reverse complement strand
AGCAACAATACTCAGGCTGTGGCATTCAAGTGAGGATTGATTGGCAATAATGGACCATAATCTGCCAAGAAAACCTTCCCCACACATTACATCACCTTCACCTTCAATTCTGATTCTGAGTTCATGAGCATTTCAAGGTGGTTTGTGTTCAATTCTTACACAAATTCAACTTTCCATTCCTTAAATGCTTACACACAAATGAAAGACACCAGCTATGTACAGGGGTTATACAATGAAACTGAAACACCTGTCATTGTAGTGTGGGAGGTTTCATGGCTAAATTGGAACAGCCTGGTGGCCAATCTTCATTAATTGAACATTGCACCAGTAAGAGCAGAGTGTGAAGGTTCAATTAGCAGGTAAGAGCACAGTTTTGCTCAAAATATTGCAATGCACACAACATTATGGGGGACATACCAGAGTTCAAAAGAGGACAAATTGTTGGTGCACGTCTTGCTGGCGCATCTGTGACCAAGACAGCAAGTCTTTGTGATGTATCAAGAGCCACGTTATCCAGGGTAATGACAGCACCACCAAGAAGGACCAACCACATCCAAGAGGATTAACTGTGGACGCGAGAGGAAGCTGTCTGAAAGGGATGTTCGGGTGTTAACCCGGATTATATCCAAAAAATGTCATTACCAAGACGAATTGACGCTGTATTGGCTGCAAAAGGAGGCCCTAGTACACCATACTAATCAATTATTGTGGTCTAAAACCAGGTGTTTCAGTTTCATTGTCCAACCCGTGTATTGTCAACAGTTTTCATGTGGTTATCTTTCACCGTAGGAGGGAAAGATTGTAGATGCATGAATGATGTTGATGCATAATGAAGTTCCATTAGCCTGGCCAACTAGTCTTCAGTCCATAAACCCTGCCTTTTGGCAAGACTGGTCCTGACGTGAGAACATGAGACTGCTCAAACTGAGAGACAAGCAACTGATATTTATGATGACAGAAATCCATCCAATTATCCAGCTGCTCACTAGCAGCTCAATCGCCAGTTGCTTACACTCTCACACTGCCCATCAGATGACAGTGGACCAGCTGAAATTCGAGCCGTACTTAAAATAACACAGTGTATGCTTGGCTTTAATAATGTAATAATTTAACAGTGGGTTTTGTTTTTCATTTTCACACGTCTCATGATTTTTATGAGTGTCTACTGGAATAATTGCATGTTTCTTTCCTTTTCTTTTAAAGACAGTAACAAATTGTCCAGAATTGTTAGTGACCCTATCTGCACAATGGCTGCACCAACAACGAAGTCCTCCGGGAACACTGAAATAATTTCTTCAAAACATGAACAGGTGCAAAAAATAGCACAGTTCTTTACATCCTCCAAACAAAGTGATGATCCTCCTCCAGGCACTTTCCCAGGTACATTTTATTAAATAGAAATGTGGGGATTCTGGATTATGTGGTATTATTCTTTTCTTCAGATGAATATTGTCAAAAACACAGTATATGGACAAAAGTATTTGAACACACCTCTTAATCAATGTCATTGGGTGCTTGATCCAGTCTGTTTGCTGTATGAAATCAAGCACCTAGCCAGGCTGTCTGCCTTTTATGGGTTGTTCTGAATGACTGTATAAGGATGCCACTGTTGTACAAAGGAGTGCAATTTCGTCCATAATGCTATTCCATAATAGAAATTATAGAAAGTTGGAAGTTGACAGAACCACAGATAGTCCTGCTAATACAGCTGCAGAAGGGGGCCAGTTTCATATTAACTACAGTAATGTGTACGTGTCTAAATACTTTTGTTCATATAGTTCATGACTAATGTGAAAGCAACCCATGCATTATTAAGATGTGAATGAGCACAGAACACATGTTCAATATTATTGTATAGGTTAATACCATATTTGATTTAGTGCACTGCAGTGCCAGTACCTCTTATTCCCGAAGTTCACAGGTTGCAGAAGTTAACTAAACAAATGTGTTAACCAATAAAACACACACAGATACACTTTTGTAGAACGTTGTGTCATTGTAGATTTTGTCCCTTTTTCAGAGGATAAGAAACTGTCTAGGGAAGTTGGTGAGTCCGGTTGTACAGTGATCACTGAACAAACGGTGGAATCCTTCAGTGATACAGACGCAGGTTCTCCAAAGCGTGGATTCGGGAAACAAATCAAACACTTCATGAAGAGCACTAAACATTCTGGAGGTCCTGACACCGTACCAGGTAAAGCTTACTAGAAATGTAATGCTGGTGTTTAATGCATATGGAACCAGTTTCAGTAGTCAGACTGTCTCTTCTGTTATCAGGCTGTAGGATGCTTGCATACATTGTTATGATCAATGAGAACTCCTTCTTATGTCACAATTCCTATTCCACGATGCAGTGGTAGGCATACAAGCATGCTTCAACGTAGATTTACGAGGCAGCCATGGCCTTGTGGTTAGCCTTGTGACTGGAAGGTTGCCAGTTCAATTCCCTGAACTAATAAGACATGCATCTGGAAGATGGGCTGTAATGTTAACTTGGAGCTGTTGTTGTGGCAGTGCCACAAAGTTAACCAATAAACATGACAAAATGCATTTGTAGAATGTTTTGGTTTCTGTCCCTTTTTCAGAGGAACAGTCTGGGGAAGTTGGTGAGTCCAGTCGCACAGTGATCACGGAACAACCCATGGAATCCTTCAGTGATCCAGGAGAGGGTTCCCCAAAACGTGCATTCACAAAGCAAATAACAAGTCTCTTGAAGAATTCAAAACATTCTGCAGGTCCTGACACCATACCAGGTGAATAGGAGACCACAGTCAGACACTTGACACTTTTCCACCTGAATGTCCTGTTTTTACTGCATTTAGCACATTTTTTAGTTTAGTTTAACATACACATGGATACGTGTTTAGACATTTGTGCCATTGAAACTTTTCTTTCTTTTCAGAGAATAAGAAACCATCTAGGGAAGCTGGTGAATCCAGTCGCACAGTGATCACTGACCAAACTGTGGAATCCTTCAGTGATTCAGAAGTAGGTTCTCCAAAACGTGGACTCAAGAAGAAAATAAGACACCTCTTGAAGCATTCTAAACATCCTGGAGGTCCTGAAACCCTGCCAGGTAAAGCTTCCTGGAAATGAAACACTTTTTATCAGGCTGTAGGGAGGAGATGCAGACCCTTTAAATAAACTTGATTGTATGGTATTTTTAGTACGTTTCCATATGTATCCAAACTAAGCAAGTTGCAGAACTGGTAATTAGTTACTTCAGTGGCAGAAAAGCTCCTACCTTCCCAGTCCTGCAAGCATGGTGTGAAAGATATACTCCCAGCTAGGGGGTGGGTATTGGGAATGATTAGATTAGGGTGAGAAATTAGAAGAAAAATCTAGCAAAGAGGGCCTGGACTAGATAGTCACAGTCGGAGCGTTTGAAAAAATCTTTGCTGGATGTCCAATCATAGTGTCATGGTCACTCTTCGGGCCGTTATCATATTGGAATGCAGAGCTAAGAAGACTCTAGAACAGTGCTTCTCACTATAACTATACTAGATCTTGGTTCCACCTGTCTGTTGCAACAGGAGTAAGGGTGGAACAAGAGGATTTACTCTAACACCTGTTTTATCCATTAAGAGGTCCTCACTTGGTAGGAGAACAGGAGACCCTGACCATACATCTTTTTTTCCAGCATCTGACAGATTTTCTCTGAATGTTCTATTCTGTTATTTCATCGATGTGAGAAGACATTAAAGCAGCATGAGTCATAACCTGGAAGGAGTTTGTTAACCAATAAACATACATACAGAAACACTTTCACATGAAGTTGTGTGATTGTAGCTTTTTTGTCCCTTTCTCAGAGGGTAAGAACCTGTCTAGGGAAGTTGGTGAGTCCAGTCGCACAGTGATCTCTGAACAAACTGTGGAATCCTTCAGTGATTCAGAAGCAAGTTCTCCAAAACGTGGACTCAAGAAGAAAATAAGACACCTCTTGAAGCATTCTAAACATCCTGGAGGTCCTGACACCCTGCCAGGTAAAGCTTCCTAGACGTTAAACACTGGCATGTGCATATGCTGTCTATTTTGTTATCAGACCATAAATATAAACACTCATACACATTAGTAATGCAATTTTTCTACAGAGGATAAGAACCCGTCTAGGGAAGTTGGTGAGTCCAGTCGTGCAGTGATCTCTGAAGAAACTGTGGAATCCTTCAGTGATTCAGACGCAAGTTCTCCAAAACGTGGACTTGGGAAAAAAATCACACACCTCTTGAAGACTTCTAGACATTCTGGAGGTGCTGACACCCTATCGGGTAAAGATACATTTGCTTGTCTTAACCCTCCCAGTGCTGGTAGCATGACATGAAAGATAGTCCTAGCTGATGGTTGGGAACTGGGAATAACTATACTGGGGAGAGAAACTGGGAGAAAGAAAACAACACATTTAAAGACTAACACACTTTTGCAAAATGTTGTGCCATTGTAGCTTTTTTGTCCTTTCTACAGGGGATAAGAAACTGTCTAGGGAAGCTAGTGAGTCCAGTCGCACAGTGATCTCTGACCAAACAGTGGAATCTCGCAGTGATTCAGAAGCAAGTTCTCCCAAACGTGGACTTGGGAAAAAAATCACACGCCTCTTGAAGAGCCCCAAACATTCTGCAGGTCCTGATACACTACCAGGTAAAGCTTACGAAAATACAAGTCTGCTGTTGCCAAAGTGAAAACTGTCATTCAGCCTGCAAGTTGAGATGCCTTCTTACAGCATGGATGTAAGAAGGTCCTGTGTGAGTTAGTTTGTGTCCTGATGTTTTTAGACCATCGAGTTTGCAAAAGAGAAGCCACTATCTTTGCCACTATCCTTTGCCAACACTGGGATTTTGCCTGCTCAGACTGTTTTTTGTAAGAATGGTGATCCTGAAGCCTTTGATGTCACTCCCTAAGGACAAACTTCATAGCAAGAACATCACCATTGGTATCACCAGGGTTAATGCCGTAGAAAAGATAACACCCACCTTAATCGGTTATCATTCTGTGACGAACTGTTCTCGTAGGTTACAGCAAAGCCATAACATTCTCTAGATTTTCTGGATGAATATAAGGTCATTATTCTGTTTTGGATTTTGAAAGAAAAGCCCTGCAAGTGTGATGCAAGACTGAGTGCTGATCTGTTTAAATAGTTCTATCATGTCAGTTTCCTTTATTTGTGTCTATGTTTGAGGTATATATTCAACCATGAGTGGGCAAACCACAGCCAACAGGTCTACAACCACAGGACACTATATACAAACACATAATCATCTACTGGATTATTAGTTTGGTCAACTTTACAAGCCTTTCTATGTAACTAGAAGCACAGAGAGTGGGAGATACAGGACTTTCTACAATCAACTGACCAATGGAAATGGAAACTAGGAAATGCAGGCTATTAGTGAGGAGGTAGGTAAGGCCCAGGACAAAGGAGAGAGAGAACTACTGTTTTTTTTATGCTTGACTAAATGGAGGATGATAGATTTATGGTGTCTGGCACTAACAGTGACCGAGAGAGAGGATGTTGTGAATGAGTTATATCCTTTGTCCTGGAGTATTAATCCTGTGTATAGATAAGGGATTTAAAGGTGTAACAAATAATAATTCAACACTGGGATTTTGTCTGCTGTTTAATGAGGATTTATATATATATATATATATATATATATATATATATATATATATATATAAAATACATTTATATTTATTATTATAGTTATTACAAGACCTCAGACTTTTCCTCAAAGTCTGGATTTTTCACAACCAGGGATTTTGGACCAAACCAATTTGTTGTTGTAACCATAATTAGTAAAATAATTTGATTAGAGTAACAAAAGCACTGTGTGTCTGATTTCACCAATACGTGGTGTAACGTGAAAATATACATGCATTTTCATTTTATTTTTGCCTTTAATTATAACCAATAATCTCGGTTATCTCTATTTTAAGATAGCCAATCATCCACAGCTGTTGGGGGCTCCAGTTGTACACTGATGCCTGGTGAAATGCGAGGACCTGCAAAAGATTCTCCAAAAAAGAAAAATGTTAAACAAATTTTCCAACGCATTACAAATCCCATATTTCCTGGTGCTCCAGAAACTTTGCCAGGTAAGTTATTGTAACTAGAATTATTCACAGTCACTTTGGTATTGGAGGCTCTGTGGATCATGCCTTTTGATTTTGCATTCTTCCAGAAGTTGCAGTGGTCCTGGATTTCAAGCAGAATTTAGAACAGAATCATCTGGCAGAAGCTGGCCAGCAGCTTTTATCACGGGAAGAACAACTCTTCAGCTCGGAATCTGTGGATGAGCAGGTGGTTTCCATTGAGGAAGAGAAAGAGCATTTGGAGAAGGACTATGAGACCCTGATGCTGCATCTGTGGATGGCTATTCTTAATTCCTTCAACAAGAAGAATCAGCTGACACTGAAAAGTGCGGTGACTGCCATAGTTCAGGAGGAGGAGCGAGACCGGCTCTGGGAGGAGGTAGCTAAAAATGAGCAGCCAAGCTGGAGGCCCATGAAGTGTCGAGAGTGGCATGATACTTTGCTTCGGGAAGTTGTAAAGAAGCGAGTACAGCAGGCAGATAAGGAGGACAATGAGTCGGACCACCAGAGCCTGAGCAAGTTCATTCAAAATGACCTATTTCAAGTGGTCAGAGATGTGCAGCGTTGCTACCCATCAGAGTTTGAAATATGCCACATGTATGCTCAGCAGTACCATCAAGCTTTTTCTGCCAAAATCAGACAACTGCCTCGATTCAACATCCCCATAAAGGACTGCATCTTCTTACTGGGACAGATTAGCAATTATTCAAAGTAAGAAAACCAAGAATGGTGTGTTATTGAAAAATGTGGTCCATGTAATCCTGACTCACCATTGAGCTGCACATCATCAAGTTTCCAGCTTAGTTTGACACTGTTGACGACTGTTTTTTTTTTGGTTTTTTTTAGCCTTGTGTTACATCACGAAGAGCTGGAGTCAGACATCAATAGTAAAGCACTAGAACCTTTGTTACCCGAAGAAGATGTTAATTCCCTGGAGGAGCAGTATCTGTCCCACAAAGAGGTAATGCAGTGCATCAGCCCAGAAACATGTAAAGGTATATAAAGTAGCATGATTTTGACTTTAATGTTAGGACTTTTTTAATGTAAGGCCGTTTGTTTCCATGTATAGGAGGAAGTTAGGACATGGTTGTCCAATGCTCTTAAATATGAAGTGGAAAGGTGGCAGATTACTGATGGCCCTCAACTCACTGAAGGATATTACTGCACTCTTGCCTTGGATACTATACTTGTACGACCAACAGAATAGATAGTTAAATGCACTGTATGTACGTTACTGTTCAAATGTTTGGAATTAATATTTTCAATAAAACCGGTTTGTTTTTAACAAATAATGTATAAAAGCTGCTTATACTGTATGTTAATCCTGCAACATTACAGGTAGTATACATAACCATGGCTATGAAGCAGTACAAAAAATGCTGTTCATTATTTTTTTTACATTTTTGTCATTTGCAAAAGGCTCTCAGTACTCAGTAAAATACCATTTCATGGTCATTTGTAATGTTTAAAGTTCCTTTGTACAATTATTGCAATTTGAATAGTAACATTCATTACAGTTAAATGAATTAAATCATCCATATTTATTTGTATCATACTTTGTCAATATTTTAATTGCACTTGTCACATGACATATAAACCTTTCATTTTGCAGTTTGTTGACGGCGCCATTAAACAGGTCGTGGCTCTCTTGAATAACAAGGATAAAGCTCAGAGGATTTTGTTTCTCCTGCCTGACTTCCTGACGAGGTATTTTACTCAGTACTGCTGCGTTCTCATAAACAACGTAAAACACTTAGATAACAAATAGAGACATAAGTAGTGTAATCCCTCTGCTGTTAATTATATTTCATGGAAGTAATACTTTAATGAGTGAATCAGTTCTGACTGCTGCTCATAAGAGCAATTAAAAGAACAGTAAATTAAAATGCATGACAAACATTTACTAAAATAATATATAGTTTTCCTGAACAATATTGTTTTACTTGTATTTTGATATGCACAAGACATTGCAATGTATTGGATATGTTGCAGTGTATCATGTAAAAAATGTTGATAAATGTACATTTATTATGTTTAGTTATGTTCTTGTTGATACAATAACGTATATCTAATTTCCATTTATAATAAATTCAGAATTATTTTCCTTCCCATTCATTAAACGTGTTTAGTTACTTGTTGCTTTGTTACAACCCCAGGACCATTTGCTGCATGGAAAAGAAAAACCTACAATCTGTATTAATGATTCTTTTTTATTAGTTATAAGAACTCCATAGAAGAGCTTGTCAAAAGTCAGACAAACATCACTGAGATCCTGAAAGCCAATTTGTGCAGTATCTACAAACTAAGGTAAGACAAATCTGTTTAGTCTAAACGTAACTTCTGTAAATGTACCTTTAGTTAAGCGCATTAATTCTGTTATGTATCTGTAACTTAATCTGAATGTATTTACAGCATATACAGGCGGGTCTATAGGTATTTGAACAGTAACACAATAACAGTAACCACCACATTCGATTTGATGTGATTAAAGTGTAGAGTTTCAGCTGTAATTCAACAAGTTTAACAATATTGTTGCATTAAGATGTAACATTAATACAGATACTGATTTAATTGTTTATTAGTAATGTGAAAGTCCAAAAGAGAAGTCATTAAGTCATTCCAGGTCAATAACAGTATCATGAAAAAATCCAACATGGGGAAATCCTCATGTTTGAGTCTGTTTGAGGACAGGACTGGGTGGATGTCAAATGACAACCATATTTATTTAGTTGTCGTAGAAATCGTAGAATAAAATTAAAGCTTAATAGATTAATGAATAAAGAAAACCAGAAAAACATACTATATATTCTCCAGTCCATACAGCCCATATATTTCTCCCATGTATGGAACTGCCCCCTGCTGTATGTTTGATGCTGGTGCTAGTCCCTTCGTGGTTGGGTGCTGCTGCTTGCCTGTACTCTGGACTCGGCTCTTCCACTGTGTAAACTCTCCTGCTGTGTAAGCTATACCAGATGATAAGACATTGATGAATTATTCTACATGTTATGGTGTGGAAAAAAACAAACAAGTAAACAAAGAGTACAAGAAAATGTGGGGTAGTTCTTTACAGTAATTCAAACATGAACAGACATTCCAGATATTGGGAAAAATGTGTCTGTCTGCTTATAACGTGTAATGGCTGTGTACCCACAGGGAATACATTAAAGACAGACCTGATCTTTCGGATGACAAGAAAACAGCCTGGATCTCCACTGCAGCAAAGATCAGAGACTCCTGCCATAAATATTTCCTTGGCCCCATTCACGATGAGCTAAAGGTACACGAAAAGATACACATCTGTTCTAGTCTATAATGTGTTCTCAAACACTGTAGGTTGATTAGAACCAACTGCATCTGAGTATAACTGGTTAATCAATGATTAGCTGTCGTAAGGGAGCACTAACCTCCTAAATATAACCCCCAAATTTGCCATTTTCACCCTCTTCCATTAAGACATTTCATTTCTTTTGTATCTGCTCGTGTTCAACACATTGCTCCAGACAAAGTCAGGTCAAGTCTTTTAATTTGAGTTGGGTTCGAGATTTTGGAGAGAAATGCAGCAAATGGCATCTGGCCATATCATCTGCTTTCTCTGTAAAGAAATTGGAGTTTGCATCCACAGGTGGTAAACAGACTTGGAGGAATACAGCTGAGCTGTCGTAGATCTTTTCATTTCGCATCTCATGATGGACAGCAACGTGCCTTTGGAAGAAGATGCAGTTGCCCATTTGTGGTCAAAAACTCTACTGTATGGGTTTCCACCTTTGAGACTCATTCCAGCCACTCTAGTCCAAGTATGAGAAGAGAGCTAGCTCTTCTCCTAATTACACCACAAAGGCCAGGGAAACGCTGGAGCCTTCCCTCGTATTTTCCTGAGACTGTCTGTCTTCATCCCAGTGAGGCTTTATTTACCCTCAGGCCAAACATCAAAGCTGTCCTGATCATCTAACACCATATGATTAGTTGATCAAAAATTGATTTGTGACTGTGAAATGATTTGTTGTGATGTTTGGTATGAGGTCGGTATAAGGTTCCTCCATGAAGATTATCTACCCATCCTTCTCTAGTTTGCCTTGTGAGCCTGGTTCCTCCTGAGGTTTCTTCCTCCAGCTCAGAGGGAGTTTTTCCTCGCCTGTCACCCTTTGTCTCAGCGGGGGGTGTATGTCTTTATTTTTTGTTTCGTGTCCTGTTGTTCTGATCTTTGTAAAGCTGCTCTGTGACAACGTCAGTTGTAAAAAGCGATATACAACGAAATTTAGATTTGATTTGATTTGATATGGAGGCTGTGTTTGCTCTTTCTTGGCCAGGTAAACCAAAGCTTTGCATAAGACAGTAAATCTAATGAATTTTTCTATCATATATATACACACAGGAGAATTACTGTAAGTTGTGGACTTCAGCCTGGTTTACGGAGCATAATGAGATTATTGAGGACCTAGAGAATAAACTGATTGAGAAGATTATTCCTCTTAAGGACCTGGACCCTACCTGTCTACAGGTCAGCATCGGCAGCACAAAATCATGCACGGATTGATATATCTCTTAAAAAAATAATCTAGAGTTATTTTAGATTTAAATGCAAATATAACAGGTTTTTGTATAGATCTGCTTTGTTTGTGTGTCTGTGTGTGTGTGTGTGTGTGTGTAGGAGCTGTTGAGTCAACTGCACTTTGAGGTGATGATTGAGTATGTGAAGAGGATGCTGAAGAGGAAACTGAAACTAAGAAACAAGGAGGAGCAGGAGAAAGCTGCAAACCTCCTGTGTGAAGACAGCAGCAGAATCAACATGCTGTTTATTGAAAATGTAAGTATGAGTCACTCTCCCAAACAAGACCATAAAGTACAGAATCCCCTCTTCACTCATTGTCAAAAAATAGTTGCACAAATAGGAAGCGTGAGATTGCAGTGCAATTCAGAAGAAAGATAAAGACTACCAGGAACATACATTTAGACTGATAGGGGCAACAAATGTAGCTACACATAGAGAAGTCGTGTCTCTCGGTAAGACATCGGGTTTAACGCAACTTGCCAGACATCTCGGAATGGAGTTGTAGAGGTTTCTGTGTTCTCACTCAGTCCCTGCAGATGGTGCGGTAGGGGTGGAGTGTTGATTGAGCATCCAATAGCATCCCATACATTTTCAGATACAATGCCATGGTCAGTCACACTGGCAGACCTGTCCCTGATTGAAAATGTATGGGATGCTATTGTGACTGACCACAGCATTGTATCTGAAAAAATATCATCTTTGTCTGAAAGGTGAGATGGCTATTTCGAGTAACCAATGCAGTTTTCGCCTAAATCAATAGAATATTGCAATTTCTATCATTAATTAAAGAATTAAAAATAATTCTGTTCAACATTCAACACTGCCCTGCACTGTGAGTTCAAATCAAAGGGACTAACTGTGCTCTCTCTAATGGAATGTAGTTGGTCAATACTTTGATGACAGCCGTGATATGCTGAGAAAAGTAACAGTAATTTAATTTATTACTATAATGATAAATAGCGTTTTGACCATGCAGCTCTACCCTGATCTAGTTTAACTCCTTTAGGAGAAACTGAGACGTGAGGTCAGGCACAGTTGGGTGATTTCCCTGGTCCAACTGGCTAACGCTGAGTTGAATCGGGCAATGTTGAACAGGGATATATGCTGGTGTGCAGGAATCCAACCTACTAAGATTCTTTGTTTTACAGACTTTGGCTGTGGTTCAGCTTTCCCTGCTGCCCGCCTGCTGATTATTGATAGCTTATTATTATTTTATGTCTGGAAGGCACAGTTATTACAGTGAAAGCTAGTCAGACAATGCACAGCGTTCATATGGCAAGCTTAGTTTTAACTTGTAACAATTCATCAAAAGAAACAATGAGAGAAGTTCAGTGAAATTGAGCTTTTTTATGCACATATTCATAAAAAATAAGATATATTTAACTAATAATGCTTTAGTCAATTCACGGTCAATCTGTACTTTGATGTATTTCTATAGTTCATTTACTGTCTCAAGAAGTAGAAACCATGCAGCCCTAACCTGGTCCAGTTTGTCCCTGATTTCCATGATCTAACTGTCTGAAGCTGAGTTACATGTGGCAAGGCTTAACAGGGACATTACCTAACTGGTGCACAGGAACCCAATCCTCTAATTTTCCATTGCATTAAAGCCGTTGGCTGGCACTGTGGCAGCTTTCCCCTGCAGTCTGCCTGCTGGCGAATAATTATGTATTATTATTTTATGCAATACATAAAACATGGCCTAAAACCACATTATCAGTATTTCTAGAGTGAGCAATGCTGGATTAATTTATGGAATAGACATGAATTAGTGCAGCACCTGCACTAATTGAAAAATGCTTTATATGTGATCTGTGTACTGCGTTTGCCCGTTTATAGTAGTAGATTTGACCTGTGCATCTGTTTTTAGGTTTGAGTGTGTTTTATTTTTCTGAGAAGACTGTCATCCATTCCCACAGGGTTCAGACCGTCTGTGGCTGTGCGAAATCCTGCCCAAGGTTTCAGAAGTGCTTAAAGTGCAAGATCCGGATGCTCTTGAACTCGAGATATGTACTCTACTGAAAGACTACCCTGACATCACGTGAGTTTGGGCAGGCACTTTTCAATAATACAGGGTAAAAAGTCACAGGAATCCCTTTTATTAATGACATATCTGAACAACGTCACTGTAACCTGTGTGGCCCGTAAGCTGACCTTCACTGCCTGCATTGTCTGTGGTCAGTTTGGTCAATAGAGTTGAGCAATGGGGGATTCTTGTGGCTTTTTGGGTGACCTGCGTCTTTCAATTCACCCTGTAGAGATAGCTATGTGTTAAGTCTATGAAATGAACTGTCTAAAAATTCAATTACTAAAATCAGATGGACATGTTTTTCGTACAACAGGGAGATGATTTGCGGAGATATTTAGGACTGAGGTTCCTGACATTCAATATGAAATGTCCTGTTTATCACTCTCGGTAAAAACAACACCTATAAACTCAGCATTCTGCCATATGTTATAGCATACAAAGGAATAGACCAGGGTTGGTTATGTTTCTGTATTTGTCAGGTTTATGAGGGAAAAGAGGAAACATGCCTCTGTCTGGTTGTTAAACCAATACGTCACCCAATATTCCTAATATTGGTTAAACCAATACGTCCCCTTTCCTGATTTCTAACAGTGTCATTTTTTCCCCTGCAGTGAACGCCAGGTCTGTGCAATCTTACAGCTGAAGACCAGTGTCTCTTGTGCAGATAAACGCATGGTCAAGGAGTGTTACCATCAAAGTAAGGACAATATGCTCAACTCCGAGTCCCCTCCACTTTTCTTCTGCCGAGTGCCAAGGAGCATCTCATTAAACTTCTACTCTTGTTTTTGCATACGGCCTTCCTTTCACATGAAGGAAACGCTCCCGTGTAAAAAAGGCTGCTACTCAAATAGTGCATCCAGCCCAGTGTAAACAAAAAAAAATAACTAAACCAAAATGAGAACGCAGGGAAAAAGCCATAGAAGCCATGAAGCTTCTTTCTGACAATCAAGAAAGAAAGCAAATGGCAAAGATGCATGTCATACAGTTCCATTATTAAGTGTTGGAAGGTAAAGACTGCTGTGCTTTGTGTGTTCAAATGTGACTGCTGAGTGCCAGTGTTAGTACAGATATTGTTATATATTATTGCCTGTTCAAACATGAAATCCAGTTCTCTCCAAAGAGAGATCACTTTTTGAATGTGCAAGGACAAGTTATGCAAGCATGCACTTTGACAAACAACGGTTGCCTTCAACGTTTTTGTGTCTGTGTGACTCTTATCTCACCCAGGTACAAAAAATGTTCCAATGCCTTAAAACTGCTGACCAAAATCAGACTTGATGCCATGAATAGTGGGTCAATCCACTGTCATTCATCTAAGAAAGTATCTACGACAAAAGAAAGCTGTTTTCTAAAGTTTCTTCACTCTCAAAGTTGCAGAAATAGGATAGGATAGAACAGGTTTCAGTGAAAACTGTGACAAGAAGACATGGATTTGCAGGTTTGACAGGGGTAGTAGTGTGAAGAAAGCCATTGATATGATGGTTAAAAAGGTAAATGAAGCTTCTCTGTGTCTGTCAAGTGAACTTATGAAAAATTGGGTCTGTTCTAAAACTCTTGACTGGTAGTGTACACAGATATGTTGCACTGAAAGCGATAATATTTGGCACCAGAGTGGAAAAACCTAAGGTCAGTTAGGTCATTAAGCTTATCTCAGCTCTCAGACACTTAAACCTGAAGGAAAACTGTGACGTCTTAATTGACTCAAACATTGGCATCACCATCCAGAACAAAGCAACAGCTGAGGCTCCTGCCCACATACATCCGGGTATTTTTGAATCCAGCAGCATTCCAGAAAACGTCCTTGTTCACATGAAAACTCAGGAACGGATCGGCAGGAGATGTTCCCAATGTTTGGGACTCAAATCAAAGATCCCGAGTAATTTACACTGCCATTACTCCCTGAATCACACACACTCCTGAACATGTTTCATCTTTCAGGAAATTTTCCTTTCCTTTTCTTTTCAACAGTGTTTCTAAAGCTGAGTTTTGTCCCAGATTTCAACATCTTTTCAGCCACGAAAACACCCTTTTTTAATGTAGGATTCGGTTATAAAAGGTACAGCAGGACAGTGAGCAGTTTGAATACAACATGAAATTATTTATAGTCATGTTTAAATGACTTTCTGCTCACATTCAACCACTGCTTACAAACACACCCCTTTAAAACTATTTAAAACCAGATTTAAATAACTTAAAACTTAAATTAGGGTTGACTTAAAGCCAAAACTAGGCTTCATAACCAGCCCATAAAGTTTGGAACCTGCAGGCTCATCATTAGGAGTCAGACATGGGTCATTTTTCTCTACTTGTTAAAATACTTTGAGAAATAGTCAGCATTGCTGGTTAAACTAATGCAGAGTTGAAGGTAAAGGTGGGTTATATGATTTAAAAAATTATATCTATTTCATACAGTGGGGAAAATAAGTATTTAGTCAGTCACCAATTGTGCAAGTTCTCCCACTTAAAAAGATGAGAGAGGCCATTAATTGACATCATAGGTAGACCTCAACTATGAGAGACAAAATGTGAAAAAAAATTTGAGAAAATCATTTTGTCTGACTTTTAAAGAATTTATTTGCAAATAATGGTGGAAAATAAGTATTTGGTCAATAACAAAAGTTCATCTCAATACTTTGTTGTATATCCTCTGTTGGCAATGACGGAGGTCAAACGTTTTCTGTAAGTCTTCACAAGGTTGGCACACACTGTTGCTGGTATGTTGGCCCATTCCTCCATGCAGATCTCCTCTAGAGCAGTGATGTTTTGGGGCTGTCGGCGGGCAACACGGACTTTTAACTCCCTCCAAAGGTTTTCGATGGGGTTGAGATCGGGAGACTGGCTAGGCCACTCCAGGACTTTGAAATGTTTCTTACGAAGCCACTCCTTTGTTGCCCTGGCAGTGTGCTTGGGATCATTGTCGTGCTGAAAGACCCAGCCACGTTTCATCTTCATTGCCCTTGCTGATGGAAGGAGGTTTGCACCCAAAATCTCACAATACATGGCCCCATTCATTCTTTCATGTACACGGACCAGTCGTCCTGGTCCTTTGCAGAGAAACAGCCCCAAAGCATGATGTTGCCACCCCCATGCTTCACAGTTGGTATGGTGTTCTTTGGATGCAACTCCACATTCACTGTCCTCCAAACACGACGAGTTGTGTTTTTACCAAATAGTTCTACTTTGGTTTCATCTGAACATATGACATTCTCCCAATACTCTTCTGGAACATCTAAATGCTCTCTAGCAAACTTCAGACGTGCCTGGATAGGGACTGGCTTAAGCAGGGGGACACGTCTGGCACTGCAAGATCTGAGTCCCTGGCGTCGTAGTGTGTTGCTGATGGTAGCCTTTGTAACGTTGGTCCCAGCTTTCTGCAGGTCATTCACTAGATCCCCCCCTTGTGGTTCTGGGATTTTTCCTCACCGTTCTTGTGATCATTTTGACCCCACGGGCTGAGATCTTGCGTGGAGCCCCAGATCGAGGGAGATTAGTAGTGGTCTTGTAGGTCTTCCATTTTCTAATTATTGCTCCCACAGTAGATTTCTTCACACCAAGCTGCTTGCCTATTGCAGATTCAGTCTTCCCAGCCTGGTGCAGGTCTACAATTCGGTTTCTGGTGTCCTCCGACAGCTCTTTCGTCTTCACCATAGTGGAGTTTGGAGTGTGACTGTTTGAGGTTGTGGGCAGGTGTCTTTTATACTGTTAACGACTTCAAACAGGTGCCATTAATACAGGTAATGAGTGGGGGAAAGAGGAGCCTCTTAAAAAAGAAGTCACAGGTCTGTGACAGACAGAAATCTTGCTTGTTTGTAGGTGACCAAATACTTATTTTCCACCATTATTTGCAAATAAATTCTTTAAAAGTCAGACAAAATGATTTTCTCAATTTGTTTCACATTTTGTCTCTCATAGTTGAGGTCTACCTATGATGTCAATTACAGGCCTCTCTCATCTTTTTAAGTGGGAGAACTTGCACAATTGGTGACTGACTAAATACTTATTTTCCCCACTGTATCTATCTAAATTCAAGAGAAATGATGATATACACCAGGGTTTCTCAACCTGTAGGCTGGGAATCACCAGTAGTCCATGAAGCACTCTTTAGTGATCCACAGGTCCATAGTGCAGTAGTCTATAGTGGGCCGGAAATGGCATTTTAAATCATAATCATTTAGTCTGGTGAAAAAAAAGATTCAGTGTAATTGAAAATCAGGAGATCAAGTGTGTCGAAATGGGATCTGACATATAGACACAGCTTTAAGACAGAATTAAGGAAGTCCACATGTCTGATGTAGCAATGCATCTTTACTGGTCATTGAAGTGAATCTACATTTGGGACAGATGGTTTTTTTTGGGCCGTTATGTTTTCTAGTTATAAACAGTTGGTCCATGAAGTGCAGAAACATTGAGAACTCCACACATTCTCACTTCTCAGTTGAGAAAATTGAGAAGTGCAGTGTTTTTATGATATAATTTAAGATTGTACTCTTCAGAGTGGTCAAACCATTCCCACACAGATGATCTTCTGTTTTTTGGAATTAAATTGTACGAATGTACATGAGTAACAGATGTGCCATTTTTATATCTTGTACAAAATAAATATCGATATTTACAATATATTGCCCAGCCCTACCTGAAGGTGTATGAAAGAGGCACTCATTTATTGTAGGTGTATGTGTTCAAAGAGTGTGAAGCTTGTTATTATGTTTGTATGTAACGCAGCTACAATTGTTACAATGTACCTTTTAAACACAGTGTGGCTGATTTGTCGTCTGCAGCTTGTTTGTGTGTGTCATAATAGACCTTTCAGACTAGAGGAATAAAATCTCTTCTTCTACTCGAGGGCATTGTGACAGATCTCAGATTCGTCACCAAGGTTAAAGTAAATCACATGGCCTATGGCAGCAATGATGTTATTGTTCATAGTCACTGTTATGTGTGCCACTGTTCTGTGCCCTTTCCTTCTGTCGTCTGTTTACAGACATCGGCCTGGCCTTTTTTAACTACTGCTATTGTGACTGCCATGGTTTGCTGTGACGTCATTGTGTAGTTCCAGTAGGTCCCCAGTATGACTCATGAAACTGTTAAAGTGATTTGTATCTCTTGGGCAAAGCCCTTTTATGTCATTAGAATGGGCTGGAGAACTGCGGCTCTGGAGCGTGAAGACTTGTCATGTACTGATCACTGGCTTCATTGTTTGGGTACATCTCTATTTCAAGCGTCTCTCACCCCTATCTTATACTGGGGTATATATTATGCATGAGTATGATGTAACATATTTTAAAGAATAAAAGCCTGTTTAAATGATATTTATATTTTACTAAAAACCATATATACTACCAATAAATATCTATAATTATAACATTTTTGAATGGTTGGTTTATTGAGTTTTGAGTCCCAAAATGTGCAAATTGAGATTCAAAAATGGTGGAATAATAAATATTCGGAATGTTTGCCAATTTAATATGCTGTTGCATTCACTCGCTGTCTCAAATTGAAAGCAAATCTTCTAAACTGGGAAGTGTGTCAGTGTAGTTTGTCTTCTGAAGCACAGGGTGGCACAGGATCTTATCACTACAGTAAAGACTAAACAGGATACTATGTGTAATGATTATTCTGGGCACAGATAGATGCTTCTGTCCTGCATGTACACAGTGTACAAATGTACTTACGGGTATTTTTGCAACTACAGGAAATATTAATCAGTTAACGTTTCCCACAGATAAACTGCATTTCCTATTTCTCTTCCAGTTTCCCAGTAAGATAAGTAATGAATCTGATCTGTGTTGGCAGGTTTATTTTTCTTCTGAACTGGGATATGCCCCTGGATGTTTAAAGACAGAGGAAGTCTCAGATTTTGTATGCAGTTCCAGTTAGGTTCATATTGGCAGACAGCAGACAGTCTACCCTTCTCATTTTTCATTCTGTGCTGCCCTCTAGAGGGGGTTAATAATATTAGATCCTTCCTTTCATTGCTGCCCCACTAACATTACTGCAACGAGAGTTAGACATTCATTTCTTTTTTCTGCAATCCACGTTACTGTTTTCCCTTTTAGTATCTTTTATAATGTTTTATAATGTTTTAAATAGTTACCGTGTTATTATGCATAGTATGCAGAACTGTCTCACTGTTGCTGCTTCATTAACTTCATAGGTGTTCAGAATTGTGGTGCACTCACGTTATTCTGTGTTTATTGTATGTAGATAACGGATCATGATATTTTTCAATTGTTAAATAATACATGAATAGGTGGAAATTGTTACATGTAAATTGAAAAAAAAAAAAGGATTTTCCACAAGTTGAGTTTTGAAATAGTATTTCCATATTTCTTAACCCTTTAAACCTGAAACATCAAATAATTGGCAAAAAGTAAAATTCTTAAGAATTGGAGTCTTTAACGATTATTTAAAAAAGAATTGACTTTTATTTTGTATTACAGTTGATATATCAGGAATGCACTGTGTAACGACGTTTTGTTTTTAAACACAGCCGTTTAAATATAAGTTTGTTTTGTATTACATTCATGTACGTCACGCACACACACACACACACACATACACATACATATATATACACTATATGGTCCTCCAGTGTAGTTCTGGGCTGATTCCTGAGCTTTTCCATCCTTACCCCACAAAGTGAGATCTTAGATATGCATAGAGCCACAAACTGAGGAACACTGACAGTCATCTTGTGTTTCTTCCATTTTCTAATAATTGGGGCAACAGTTCTCACCAAGCTGCTTGCCAATTGTCTTGTAGCGCATCCCACTCTTATGCAGGTCTACAGTTTTGTCCCTTGGCCTTAGGCAGCTCTTTGGTCTTTGTGGTTGGAGGTTGGAGTCTGATCCACTCATACCAGTGCAACACAGTCAGTGTCACTGCAGTGCTGAGTATATATATATACGTGTGTGTGTGTGTGAGTATATCTTGTGTTTCATGGTCTCCATCTCTACCTTGTTCACATATCTATGACACTATTCACAAAACTCCATGACCCCGTCTCCTCCCTTTTAACCCTGTCATCTCTCATTCCTGACTCCATTTATGAGAGGGTGATCTGGCTTCCTACCACAAAGCAGAAGCCAATTGTACTCCAGAACAAACAGTCCTCTAAATTCATTGCCCTTTCTTACAGTTTCCTCCCAGATGATCATAAGCTGAAGACATGGTCCTAAATTGCACATTAATGGTAATTTACATGGCATTTCAGTGGAGTAATGTAAGATCTATTATACACTTCATGTCGTAAACTATCCAGACACTTCTTCTGATTAGTGACTATTGAGTATTATGACGTAAGACAGGGAAAATTTGGAAAATTACCGTGAAGATTTCACTGCATCTAGCCACAAATAGCCTAAGGTGACCATGCTCAGTGCCAGGTGTTGGTTACAGGAATATAATGCCTCATTTATTCTTCTGTGGCTGAATGCAATCAAATACTTACGGTGATATTCCAAATCTAGTTTTATAGAGAGAGTATAGAGTACAGACGTACTGCACCAAAGAGGAACTTTTTAATATCTCCGTTTTATATGCTTAATTTCAGAAATAACATTCCATGAGCAGGTGTATAAACTTTTGGACATAGTCTATGGTGTAAGTCATGCTTGAAGCATAATTTGGCTTAGTAGTGGGGTGCACTGACCTGAGGTTAACCAGATTCACATGCATCAGAACAGACAGCTGGTGGATGATTCATTTATTTTCTAATCTGCTTCTTCCTGGACAAGGTTGTGGTGGGTCCAGAGCCTAGCCGGCGTTATTGAGTGGGTAGGCCAGGGTATCAGTCCATTACATGGTACCACGCGCACCCATTCACTCACACTAGGGCCAATTTAATTCAAAGCCAGGCCTCTGGGGCTGTTTGGCACACACACTACTTGTTGCACCACTATGCTGCCCCACTAAATGGTGTTAATATTAATGAAGTTCACAATTTTACTGTAGATTAGTGATGAAAATAGCTTCACTCTCAACAGAGGATACCGTTTATGCTGAAACCTGAAAGTGTGGTAAGCAGCATTTAAAACTTCCATCTCTGTATAATAAGCTTATCTTACCACAGACTACAAAATGTGTTTACAGTCCTCAGCTGATACTGTGACGTTTGGCCTATGCGGGCTGTTGTCCACTGTGCCACCCGCTAGCCCATCAACAGTAAGCCTTTTCACCCCTTGTAATTCCACAGGTAATCCTGAGAGTCCATCCTGCCTGTTTGTTCCGAGCATTCCTCCCTCACTGCCCTGTGTATTTCTGGCAGGAAGCCTTTGTTCTGCAGCAGGATGAAAACCTATCCAGAGCTTTCACTCTGTGTGCCATCCTCTGTCCTGGGTAGCTGGGTATTTGTGCCATTACAAAAAGTGGAATGTGCTCTGAAAGCGGAGCTGATCTGAAATATACCCCTATTCAGAAGCTTCCCACTAATGTATCAAAGAAGCCCACCTATTTGAGTTATTACACTGAATGACTTACATTGTGTGTGTGTTTTTAAGGACTGTAAATGCAGTGGTAACAAAAAAGTTAAGATCCCAAGAACATAAACAAATGTTGTTAACAAACTTTTGTAAATAAAGGAAAGAAATACACATTTATAAACTTATTTATGTACTTTCTGACAAATTCATTTCTGATCATTGTGATAAACATGCGTTTGTGTAAGTTATTAGGGGGAAATGACCATGAAATGTAAGCTTCACTACTACTAGAGCACTAAAGAGAAAATATCTAAAGAACATACTTTGATCATATACTTTGAACAGTATATGGAAAATATATAAGGACAATAAGTGCAAATATTTGGTTCATTTAATTTACAGAAATAATGTCAAAAATCATTTAAAATCATAAATCATACATCTATAATATGTTTATTATGTACATTGTAGATTGCATTTTAGCTACAGGGAGGGAAACAACATAAAAATAAACTTGAAATATAATTTAAAATAAGTATAAATATCATACGAGCTTTAGTGTCTTGAAGAAGGTTTGGATAACAGTGGTTTGGAGAACATGTTGAACAGTTTATCAGAGGGGTAAGAGCAGGCATACATCATTTACCTACTGTTGTAGTCATACACTCTTAAAAACAAAGTTATTTTAGCAATGCCATAAAAGATCCAAGCATGAAACAAAGAAGAACATTTACATCGAGTGTTCATTCTTTTAAGGTTCTTCACACTCACTCGGCTCGGTTACAAACAGCTCTTTATGGAAACAAGTATCAGATTCAAAGCATATGTGGAGACCTTCATCTTCCTAATGATGTCCTCTTCCCTGGTAGAGAGAAGAGGCTGGAAAGTCACAGATGGCACAGCTGTGGAAGGTTGTGGAAGTAATTTTAATGTCGTCACAGCAGGTAATTATTTCCAAACACTCTACGTCACAAACGTTGCTGTAGCGGAAAAAACACTACAGAACACCTGTGCTCCTCTACCTGCTCTGAACGCACTTCTGTAAAGACAGAGCTTGGAGTGTGGATTACTAACATGTTGACATCACACTAAACCTTGTCTCTCCATTTTTGTCATTTCTCACTTTGTGACATAATGTGAATCTGGCAGTTGTTCTTTACATTGTGTCAAAACTGATGAGTGGACAAATAGAAATGCTCAAAAATTACTTGGGATAAAATGGTTTATTTTGACCAATACCGAAAGTCCAGACGGATTTTTTACCTCCTGTAAAGTTGTCATTGTGGAGATTTGGTATTTGCGTGACAGTGAAAATGTTCAATTGTAGTGATGATAATCAGAAGTAAACATGTCTGATTTGTATGTTTTAAATGACCCAGAGATGAGAGCTAGCTGTTTGGAAGCCCATTTCTGCCACTTGGAGAAACTAAAATCCCAGTAATAAAATACTAAGACATAATAATGAGATAGTAAGTCATAATAATGAGATGGTAAGTCATAATAATGAGATAGGAAGTCTCATAATTTTGATTCAGTATCTCATTGATACTACTTATTCTTATGACTTACTGTATGACCATTTGATCTCATTATTATGACTAAGTGTATAATTATGACCATCTCGTTGTATTTCTTACTATCTCATCAGTTTGACACCGTATCTCATTGTTACTATTTATCTCAATTTTTCTCAGTATTTCATTATGACTTACTACGTTATACTTTTGAGTCAAAACTTTTGATCTCATATGTCACTTACAATCTCATCATTTTAATTCAGTATCTCACTGTTACTATCTCAATTTTAAGATTACTATCTCATTGTTACTACTTACTAATAGAGGTGGGCGATACCGGGAATTTTGGTAACGATCCGATACCAAGTAAATGCAGGGCCAGTATCGCCAATATCGATACCGATACTTTTTTAATATTTAAGCTTCATAGATCCAAAGGATCCAAAAGGCCTAGGATAGAATTTTGCCAAACATTGTACATGACAACTAAATACTTTATTACCAAAATCAACATTTTTGTTCAGAAACAATGGAACAATAACAAAACAAAGTTTCCATTAACATTAGGAAAATAAATATTTTATGAGGTAGAAAAGGAGAAACCACAATACAAAAATAAAATAAAAATTCTCCCCTCATTAGACATCTTTTCTAGTTCTTTCGTTCTTATGGAAAACAATAAAAAATAAGGAATCTTCTTCCTTTCAGTGCAATTCTGTTTTTTCTTAAATAAACAGAGTGTAAATAAATAAATAGAAATATCACTCAACACAACTTCAAACACAATCTCCTGAGGTACAGGGTTGACAAACCCACAACACAACAAAATTAACACACAACAAACACTGTAAACAGTTTCAAACTTATTCTGTTTTTCAAGTCGAACAAAACAATCAAATGATACAGAAAGTGTCTCTGAGTGGAGGCTCTGGGTCTGTTGGGGCAGGGAACGGGGATGTCTCTCCTCTCCGTAAAATAAATCTGCAGGAAAATAAGGCCGAAGGCGCTTCTCTTCCCCTCACTTCAGTACTCCGGCGGTGTCTCTCTCCATACTGTGACGTGTCGACTCGAGGAGACCGCTGATTGGCGGGCCAGGCTGAGTGGGCGGGTCAGGTTGAGCCTACCTGCATGGCGATTGGCTGGCGCCGCTGAGCCGCTTGATAAAAGAGGAGAGACGTGGGGGGCGCGTGCGCTGGTCTGTGATGTAACACAGAGCCGCGCTGCACTTACACAGAGAGGAGAGGTTGCTGAACGCGCTTGCGCAGCAGTCAATGCGCGGGGGAGAGAAAAAACGATCGAGTATCGATCTTTTTACACGAATATTGATCAATACCAATACCAGCGTTAGTATCGATACTATCGATCCGCACACCTCTACTTTACTATATCATCACTTTGACTCTGCATATGATTATCTCATTATTTTGACCATAATAATGACTGACTAGCTAATACTTTTTACTCAGTATGTCATTGTTACCTCTTACTGTCATAATTCTGATTTACTGTGTGACATTTTGATCTCATTATTATGACATAATATATACTCTCATAGCTATGACTTACTAGCTCATCACTTTGACTGCATATAATGTTTCTCATTATTATGACTTATCTCATACATTACTATGACTTATTATGTCATAATTATGATTTATTAAATCGTTATTATGACTTATATCATTATTATCACTTATATCATAATTACGACATTAATATGACTTATTAAATCATAATTATGACTTATGACATTTCATTATGACTTGTTATCTCATAATTATGTCTTATTTCATTATTATGACTTATTAACTAATAATTATGATTTATTATCTCATAATTATGAGTTATATTCTTATATTCTATATTGATTGTTACCTCTTACTCTCCTAATTCTGATTAACGGACCCGTTCTCTATGAGTAGGCGGGGCGAGGCGCGGAGTGGGCGGGGCGAATTCAACAGCGGCTTAAAACTCCCAGTCACGCTGCCATAGGAACGCATCGTGGCGTTGCACGCGCTCGCAGGACGAAGGTTCTAGAGGTAAGAGAGCGTTCATCTTCGGGCCTTTCTGAGGCAGTCTGACTCTGACTCGGAGCGGGAAGCCGGCTGTTACTGAGCTCCACTGGACTCCCGGATCTGGGTCTTCAGCTAACCCGTGCTGGTTTGGTTCTAGATTCCCCTGTTCTGAGGGCGTCTCGAGTTCGGGGCTTTTTGGTCGTCCGTGCTTCCAGCTTTGACTCGACGCGGAGCTACCTCCTTCTCCTCCTCCTCCTCCTCACTTCGCTGCATCTCAGGGCGACCAGCGCTGTGTTTATGTCTTTGTTTTACGCAAACGGCGAGTACCTGGACGTCAGGAGCTGCGGATGGGAAAGGTAAGCTGGCTGTGTGCGTGCTGGTGTTTACGCGCTGCCTCCGTTTCCTCCACCATAATCTGAGGGAGGTTCAAAATGGCGGCCTCCTCCCAGCCCGCTGCCTCGGCGTGTTTCCTCTGCCTCGGAGAGTGACGCACTCTGCAGCATGCCTCACTCCTCTCTGTTTGAGTCAGCACACTTGAGGCAGAGGCATGTGCTGGTCGAGCCTCTTTACCCCTCCTGCCCCTCCAACCCGGGCTTCTGGGGTCACTGTGAGCTTATTTGGGGGAAGTTGAGCTGGTTTGGAGGTGGCAGATGTTTACTGGAGATAAGTCTTTGGGTGGGATCCTTTTGGGTGGGCTTCTTTCTGCCTTTATCTTTAGGACCCTAGGCTGAACTTCAAGACCATTTTTTAACCCAAAAAATAGTTAAGTTTCTAAAATGTAGTTCAAATAAAAGAAACCTAAATATACATTATGTGTGTCAGTGTTATCTCTTCATAGGGACTTTTATTATGAAGTTTGAACTCTGCTTGAGCAAATTAACAGCCCCTCCTTGTTTTCCCCTAGAACCACAGTTCTAGGCCAGGGATGTTATTAGCCCCGCCCCCTCGTGCTGATCACTCTGAGCAGTAAACATGCACTGGAATATTTCTTTTAATTAATTACCGCTTATTGTTGTGAATCGTGTCTGTAGGTTCCTCTGATCCTGAGAAAACAGCATGTAGCTGCCTGCAAAGTGCACGTGTCTGGTTCTAAGTGTGACCCCTGTTACCTTGCTCATCTGTGCCTTTTCTTTGTTTTTCCAGAGCTGTTGGACAGCTGTTGAAACCTGTGTGTGGGGAACTTAGCCTACGAGCTTGCAGTTTAGAGCCTGAGTGGCCATACCTTTTTCATGTCAGAGATACAGTCCCCTTGCACCTGTTTATGTCCTCCCCTCCTTTTGACACAGAAGAGACCAAAAACTGCCAATTCAAGATCTTCTCATCTTGCTGATAAACCCTACAGCAGGCAAAAATGTCTGTCAACGTCAACCGCAGCGTTTCAGACCAGTTCTACCGCTATAAAATGCCCCGTCTGATTGCTAAGGTGGGAAAGGACTCCATACTCCATCACTATATCTATGAACGTGGCCCACATCTTGTTCATTTCTTAGCTCCTTGTCTCCTCTGTTAGGTGGAAGGCAAAGGAAATGGGATCAAGACTGTCATAGTCAACATGGTTGATGTTGCCAAGGCACTGAACAGGCCTCCAACATGTAAGTACCGCTTGAACAGTTTTAGGAGGCTTCAGACATGGAAGTAAGAGATTTGTTGTCCTAACACTTGATGCTCTCTTTAGATCCCACCAAGTTCTTTGGCTGTGAGTTGGGAGCCCAGACTCAGTTTGATGCCAAGAATGACCGCTACATTGTCAATGGCTCACATGAGGCAAACAAACTACAAGACATGCTGGATGGATTCATTCGCAAGTTTGTGCTGTGTCCAGAGTGTGACAATCCAGAAACCGATTTGGTAAATATGCCCAGAGTCACCTCTTCACCATCCTGCCCACATTATTTTGCTCATTTAAATGAACTAGACCCTCCTCCCCCATTCTTCACTACAGTTTGTTGTTGTTTTCTAACACTATTCTTAACCGGCTGTATAAGTGCTAATACTTTTTTTCTTAAATTATCATTCATTTTGATCTCTCGGCTGACCAGGGAGAAACAAAGCTCTCTGTCGTGTCTCTTTTAAATGGTAACATTTGTGACTGTCCTGTTTGAATGCGTGAACTTGGTAACCTCTGTGCTGGCAGCAGGTTTGTATGCATTGCTGAATGTGCAGGTTCCTGTAAGCTCACTCTGAACATGTGCCCACAAAGGTAGTTTTTTTACCCTTTTGCCAGAACAAAATGGCTGTTTATAAGGCCTGACCTAACACCCAAACTGGTGGCAGCTTCTGTAGACTCCTGGAGTTTCTAGCTATGCAGTAGTCGAGCTGTAATTGAGATGATCAGTCTGACAAAAGGATTCACAGGCATGGACAGAGAATGCATCACCCTAGTGTTTCTGCAGAGACTGTGATGTCAAGTGTGTGTGTGTGTACAGAGGACAGCCTCCTTCATTTTGCAGTACAGCGTTCACGGCCTTGAATGCCCTCAGCTAGCTTGTTTTCTGCTTAGGTGTGCTTTCACCATAGTGAGCATGTATTTTCTCCATCTGGGACATTTAGAAGTGTCCTGTGCTGAGATGTGGCTGTAGATCATGTTTACTCTTGCAGGTTGTAAGAGATACTCAGAATTGGCAAGAGTTTGTTTTTCGAAATGAGTCGGTTTCGTTTCTTTTGATTAGATTTCAATGTTAAGTGTCTGTGCAGCTGCTTATTTTGCCATTGTTCTGAATGTTTGGTGTTGCATAGGTCCTTTTTGAAAGCCAGCTTTCATTGTGTAGTCTGAAAGGTCTTGGTATGACTGCTAAATAAAGTCTGGCTTCCCATGTGTTTTGGAAATTCTGAGAAATGTTTGTGCTGCAAAGAAAACCTAAGCACCTGAAAAATGTAAGTGGTTTTCGTGTTTGTTGGGGAACTTTTTGTACTGCTGAAGGTTAAATTCTCCAACATTTGGCAGGGATCTGCAGAGGTGGAATTTCTTTGTAAATTCTAACAAATCCTTTGTTTGCAGCACATCAATCCCAAAAAACAGACTATAGGAAATTCCTGCAAGGCCTGTGGGTACCGAGGCATGCTGGACACCAGACACAAACTGTGTACCTTCATTCTCAAAAATCCACCTGGTAAGTTAAGGATTCTGTAGGTTCTTTGCACTATTAATGAGGAATGCCTACATCCAAATTCTTCAGACAATACCGGTCTGGTATTTGAGGAGTACTGATCTGATACGATATGAGTTTTAATGGTCCATAGTTCATTCTATTGTCTTTTATTGCCTGTTAATACCCCATATAGTACCTGTGCTAAGAAAATGCAGAATTTGGATTGGGTCAGATGATTTTGTGTAGCTGCATAGTCCAGTCCATCTGACTGCAACATCGCAATGACTGATCAAATCATTTATCGACAAGAGTAAATGAATCCGAGCTTGATCTAATCCTCGATTGTGGGCGGGAAAGCTGTTTGCTGAAAGTGTTCGTCAGTGTCTTTCATGCTCAGTAACCTAGTTCACTGGCTGTTTCACTGTAGGCTTTTGTGAAGCCTGTGCAGGTCCAGATGCAACTTTCTGCAGAGCCTTACTGCCATATGTAATACTGGAACTGTTGGTATGACTCGGATTTCTTGGAGTGCCTTGCATTGGTGAAATAGCTGAACTGGTGTCTAAAGCCACAGGCAATTTACTCATGGCTTTCTGCACCTTTTAGGCGATAAGCCTCTAGTAGAACTCTGCTGCAAGGTGCAGCAAGGTAAAGAAAATATCACATGCATGGGTTGCCTTGTATGGACTGTCAATATGTGGCTTTCTAACCAAACAAAATGATTACACATTCAACAGATAATGGGTGTGTTTGTATTTTGTAAAAATCTGTTTTGCAGGCTGTAAAAAATCCCACATGCTTTAGCCTTCCAGCATTTTTCTTTTTTTCTTTTTTTTTTTGCATGTGATGAGGATTCACACATTCTTTCAGCTTGTGACCAATCACACTAACACGGTTCATACTTTAGGCAAGGTTAAATACAGACTTACTGACTGCTGGTTTGTCTCTTATACTACCTGACCTGGAACAGAGAATGAGAGTGGATCTGTCAAGAAGGAGAAGGAGAAGAAGAATCGCAAAAAGGACAAAGAGAACGGCTCCAGTGGCGGGGAGGCTGGAAACAACGACATAGATGCCCCTGATGCTGTGGTGAGTGCTCTCGCGTTCTCTTGCATATTAGCTGAATGGCTGATGTGTGAAAGGGGAAACTAGTGGCAATTAATTTGCCAAATGAGCTGCAGGCAAGCAGTTGGGCAGATTTTTGGTCACTTGTCTCAGAGTATTTGCCTGAAGAAAAGCAGTGCTATGAACACTTTACATGACCTCAAAATTTGAAACATTGAAGGTGCTCACTCACCTGACCTGTAAGGATGTTGACGGACACAAATCCATACTAGATGAACATGTTTTTGCAGATATGCAAACGTGTGTCTATGCAGAACTCTTGTACTGCATGCCTACATGCCAGTTTCCACAGCAGTCTAGCAATACAGTCAGACAAAGGATTGAATCAAACACAGCTTTTATGAGAATGTTACCAGATATGCAGAAACCCAAGACTGAAATATTTGAACTGCACATCCAGTAGAATTATGCTGCAAGACACTGATTCATTTTGCAATGCTTTCATTACGCTCACGTTTTTATCTTGACTGATTAGCTGCTGTATCACCCAGAAAAAAAGCCGTTTGTATCATCTCCCTGGTTTATTACCTTGTGGTTTTGTCAGGATGGGGATGATGATGATGAAGACTGGGCAGAGGAAACAACAGAAGAGGCCCAGCGGCGCAGGATGGAGGAGATTAGTGAGCATGCTAAGGGTCTCACACTGAGCGATGACCTGGAGAAAACATTGGAGGAGAGGGTCAACATGTTCTACAACTTTGTGAAGGTATGCTTGGTAACCCATAGTTGCTTAGGGATTACTCAGCATTTGAGGAAATTGGGTTGCATCAAGTCGTATTTGAACACGGCTGTGAGAAACTTACTTGTACTGCACACAACTTGGACATGTTTGAGGGACCACATTTTCTTTTATCTCCTCTTTTCAGCAAAAAAAGGAGGAGGGTGTGATCGACGCGATTGACAAGGAGATCTTGGCTGAAGCTGAGCGGTTGGAGGTGAGGGCTATGGGTCCTCTGATCTTGAGTGAGCTGCTTTTTGACGAGAACATCCGGGAACAGATCAAGAAATACAAACGTCACTTCCTACGAGTGAGTATAGCTGCAGATTCTGTTTGGTCTGTTTTCCCCCAAACACTTAGTTTTGTTTGTAGTTTTATAGAACATTTAAACTTTACTCTATAAATACTTGATGTGGAACAGAAGTTATCAGGTGGGTGGGGTTTTTTTTGGGTGGGGGTGGGTCTATAGTGACTTCTGATGTGTCCAATTAATTCAGCTGTCTTTGTCATCAGTTCTGCCACAATGATAAAAAGGCTCAGAAGTACCTCTTGGGTGGTTTTGAGTGCCTGGTAAAACTCCATCAGGGTCAGCTGCTGCCCCGCGTCTCTATCATTCTCAAAGACTTATATGACGCAGATCTTCTGGAGGAGGAGGTTATACTTGCATGGGCTGAGAAGGTGAGGATTTCAAGCACATAACTCCTTTTTGTTGTTTGCTCTGTTAAGCTTTCTTTGGTATAACGGCATGCAGTGTTTGGATTTTAATCACGTTAAGTATTTTTATCATGTGTCTGTTCCAGGTCTCTAAGAAGTATGTCTCAAAGGAACTTGCCAAGGAGATCCATGCTAAGGCTGAGCCATTTGTGAAATGGCTGAAGGAAGCTGAGGAAGAAAGTGAGGGCAGTGAGGAAGAAGAGGAGGGTGATGAAGATAATGTGGAGGTAATGACAGATTTTGTGAGAATTTGAGAGAACTGATACTTGAGCTGCATTTGCATTATTAAGGCAAATGTGGGTTGCATGTCACTGTATCATGCCAAACCACCAGTGGGATCCAAATGAACACCTAAACTTGGAGGGTAAAAAGAAACTCTATAGTACAAGGTTTGGAGTGGGTGTGTCCAGCAGAGGATGCTGTGGAGTCCAGTAGGACAAAGAAATCATGACTGTTCGTGTTTTCCTGTAGCGCCTGGCTCCATGTTGATTTTTAATTGGCTCTGAAAATCCACATGCAGAGAAGAGAAGGGGCAGGGTTTTATATATTTATTAATAATAATAATAATATTATTATTATTTTTATTTTATTTTCAAGCTTTTGAAAACATCTGTCGTGTACTTGTAACTACCAAAACGTCCTGCAAATGTGGCCTATCGCCGTATCAAACTGTGACCCCTGTGTTGTGATTCATATCTTATGACCAGATTCTTGGCAATATACAACTCTGTTCATTAACTGTTTAAAGCTCTGCACAGCACTTAAACATGCTGTAATACTGTGCAAGGTGCCAAATGGGATCTGCATTAAAAGTGCTCACGTTTTCATAAGACAGTTCAATTATTCTAATCAGCTTAAACCTAGAATGTTTTCTAAATGGTGAACTGCTACTGTTATACTGATCCCCTGTCCCCTCTTCTTTTAAGGTGGTATATTCATCTTCTGCCCGTGAGCTGAAAATGGAAACGAAAAAACCAGAGAAATCCGAAAAAGAAGAGGATGACATTGATATCGATGCCATTTAAAAAGTAATGAAGTTGCCTCTTGACACGTAGCAAAGCTGCTGGTGGTCAGATGCATGCCTTCACACCATTTCTGCTCTTCTCGGCTGTAGGCTTGAGTTAGTAATTTGCTAGAAAGCCTTATTTTAGTCGCTTCATGAGCCCTCTTGATGAATTGTTGACATTGTTTGTATGCATGAAATTCTTTAGATGGGGCACAACATACAGTTCTTTTATCCCTTCCTTGTATTTTTTCAACTATTAAAAGAATGTTTGCCAGTGACTGGCTTTCCTGTGGCTTGTTTTGTATGTTTTTATCATGATTTCCAATGAATGACTTTGCCTTTACACAATTAACACGAGTTGAAAATGTGCAACTTGCACTAGTCTTTAATTAAAATTTCGAACATGAGACATGAATGAAATCATAGTTTCAGTCGTTTCACACTTTAAGCACTACATTATAATTAAGATGAACATTTAATTCTACTGAATCATCTTTTTTTTTCTTTAAGTTAAAGGCGTTGAACTCCAGCCACACCATAAAACAACACTGCGAGCAACAGAATGCATAAAATAACTATGTAGCCTACAAGTAACAACTACATCAAATACTATGTTAAATACTTTGTTCCTTTCTGTTTTGGCACCTGTAGAAGATAGATCACAGTGGTTCTTATACGTAAAGTTCTGAATCAGAAGTTAGAAAATCAAAGGAATCCATTGTTTGGCCACTAATGTGTGCAGTTTCCCAGATTAGTAGCTAAAGACTTCTGGCACTCGGCCTTTTCTAAAAAAGATTAAACACATGGGAAAATACTGTGCAAAATGCAGCCAGTCTAAAACCACTCTGTTCCCCCGATTTACTTTCACTTCTACAAATCCTGATTAGCTTACATTGATCTTAGTGCAACACAGAGGCAGCTTATCAACTACCTACATCATGTAAACAACATAAACATTACTCTGCCAGTTTTACAAACGGAACATTAAAGCATGTAGTCATTGCACTTCACCACTTGTTCAAGGAAACCTTGATGGAGGAAACACACAGTATAAAAGCATCTAATTAAGAAAGATACCAATGCCCCTCAAAAGATAAAAAGAACAGACATTTCTTATCAAACATTCAATAGTGACTTAAATAACACAAACAATTTCGCGAGGAGAACAAAAAGAATTATGTTTCTGAATCTAAAATCCTAAAAGTTACTACCTTGTGTTTTTTTTTTTTCCCTTTTTTTGAAATATATAGGCCACAAGAATTCGGAAAATGAAAATGATCGGGTTTTCCAGCAGAGGACGCTGTGGAGCCAAGTAGCACAGCTATACACTGACATGCCAAAATGCATCAGGCCCCCACTATCATGCCTTTCTTCTTCTCTGATAGCTAACGTCACCTTGCCACGAGAACATATTGGCCAGTGTTTAACCTCCCTCACAAGATAACAACTCCCGATTCATGTCTGGAGTCTTACCCAAGAGATCATTTGAGGTAACGTCGCTTAAAAATCAATTTACATACTGCTTTCACGTAACATTTGGCATGTCAGTGTAATTCTAATGCTGTTTCTGTATTGCCTGTATCTTCTCTCTCCATATTGCTTTTCGCTGTTATGCCTTGGCACCACTGGTAAGGGTTTGATTTGGCAGTCAGGCCCTGTTTGACTGGAACATGAATGAAAGCAATCTTGCCTTTAGTTTAAATTTAGATCACAGGGTCAAATGGAATTAATAGAAGTGGAAACAGGTTCTGAAGCACCAGGAGAGACAGGATTAATGCTACATGCTTCAAGAGCTTCTCCTTCAGAAACGTTAAAATAGTAGTACTGCAAGCTTCAACTCGGACATATCAAAATAAAGGATCGTAATTAGAAATGCAGTCTCATCATTAAAGGCGCAATTCTTCCTGCAGTAAGGGCTGGGATATCTCCCTGTTGGTGAGTGGCAGTGGTGGAAGCTGCCGCTGTGTCACCTGCTTCACAAAGGTCACAAGGAACCCCACCACCAGTGCGGTGCCCAGGAGCGACCCTATGGCCCAGGCGTAGGAGGGCTCCCTGTGTACAGGGGGCAGCGTTGGTCTAGGGGTCGGCGTTTCTACCAGGAGGTCCCGCACACTTGCCAGAGAGCCGTTGTTGGGCAGTGGCTGAACACCAAGGATGCTACACATGAGAGGGTAGAGGTCAACAGAGCGCATGGCAGTCTTGGTGTAGCGAGTGCGGAATGATGGTCCACGGGCAACAAACACCGGGTGCATGCTGCGTAAGTGGTTATCATAGCCATGGTTTCCCACTGTGAACAATGAAATCAACACAATAATAAGCTCAATCAGCATCAAACAATATACAAACATGTCTTAGCATCTCCTTTAGATCATAACACAAGCTTGAATGGTAACGTAGATTAGGCAAATGGTCAACGTCTGCAGAATCCAAATTCAGTTATGAGGTACCTCATGTAAGACTTATTCTTTATGGGAACATAATTACTAACAGTTACTACCTCAAAAAACTTCCCCACAAATATTCTTTATGTTTTTTTGCTTGGAAAGTTTGGTTGAAAACCTGAAGCTGAATTTACATTTTACAAAGAGCCACAAGACAGAAATTGTGCTTTGTTAAAGAAATATTTAAGAAAAACTAACATTTGTAAAATGTTAGGTCTCAAAAATCGTTTAGCTTACAAAATTCTCACAGTTGTCTTAGGTTGTTAAGAGTTGGGAAGGTAAGACTCTACAATGATCAGTTTATAACTGAATTACAAATATATATATATATATATATATATATATAGTTTAATAAGATTAAAATAGGAAATGTTCTTACACTAGTCAGTCTCTACCCAAGGAAAATAATGGTTTTCCAATGTCATCCCAGAGTCATTTTCCTAGAAGGATATTTTCTCCATGAGAACTTTTAGTTTACAGTTAAGTTTAGTTTGCATGGAATATCTGAATACTGGAACCATCTACAAAAGAAACAATGAAAGGCGACTTAAAAAAAATCTTGATTAAGACTAAGTGCACTTTTATGCTTCTTCTGGACAAGACTGTCCATTTTCCTCCGTCCAGGAGTGCAGAGCTCATATTTTGGAGCATCTTGGTGTAACCTTCGTGCTGTCTTAGTATTCTGTATACATCCTGTGTCCTAAGGGTAAAAAATGACCCAACTTCACGAAACCCCTAAAATAAAATAGCTTAATTGAGATTTAACCCCCGAATCGACTTTACTTGAGGAAAGAACCTTCATACAAGTCTGTGTTTATGAATATTTGAGTTTTGTTCTCTTCACTTTGCAGAAAAGACTGCATTTAATCAGGCCACCACTTGTTTTTATTACAGCACACTTGTTATATTCTGTTTTCTACACTAAAGAGATGTATTATTTATCATTTTACTTTAGGTTCTGCATAGGACTAAACATTTTAGTAAGAGATGGCAATTCTATAGTTTCATAAAGTAGCAGAAATGTGCAGTAATGTAAAGGGATATTTTTCACTTTTTCCAATCTTGGAAGACAATTAAATTTCATGCTGAAAAATGCTCATTAATGGGGTCTTCTCTGCAATGAAATGCGGTGCAGGTCATCAACTCAAGGATTGATTTGCATTTACCCCAGCATTCCTCTCCATTCGACATTATAACCTGTCCAAATGGCATTCAAAAGGTGTATATGTAATGTATTATATAAGCTGATGATCTGGTCAGAAATAATAAACCTCAGATCAAAATCCAAAAAACTGTTACAAAAATAATTATTTATATAAAAGAGAATAAATTATATGTATACAAAGACTATCCTGTCCCTGTCCCCTAATTTTCCCTGTCAGAGCAAACTCTCAATGGTTTAATTTAAAGAGATCAGAAAAACAAACATTCCTAATCTAGGAAAGTTTAATGACACAATTACTCTGGAACTACATCTATCGATACAGCACATCATACTGCATCAACCAGTTACGGCTCATCGCATTGTGTCAAACTAAACTGCTGCACCGTGATTTCTGTAAGCTTTTTTATTCAAATATACCAAATAATGCACTAGAAATGTACTTTTATAATGTCAAATGCTCTAATAAACTGAAAGTATAAGCATTCATATTAAAAATTCATATATTAAGGCACTGCTTATTTTTTTCTGTATCAAAATATGACACTTGCATCAAATCGAAATGCAACAGTGTTATATTTTATTGAAATGAATCAAATTCCAAATCAAGACTCTCGTTAGGCCGTTATGTTTATTTGTGCACTCATCATAAATAATTAAATCTAAGAGGCAGATGGTGTTTCAAAAATTAAATATACACACAGGCCTGTCACGATTTTTATTTTTGTGCTATGATAACTGATATTATATTATAAATGATAAATGGTATTATTGTCATTTTAAGACCAGGTTTTGCTATTCACATAATAATAATATAACAGTATAATAATGTAATTACATGCATTTAAGGAGCATTTAATTTTATTTCTTAAGAACATCCAGGAGACTGCAATTAAAATAGAATTTTTTAATATAGAATAAATACAAGCATATAAAATCAACCCGCAGTGTTTAGATAAAGTTGACATACCAGGCCTTTTCTATTAATGGGCTGTCCTTACTAAGGCAGACATAATGGGTATTATGGGTAAAATAAAGATCAGCAGAAATTATTATATAATATGACCTCAATAATCAATGACATAATGCAGGCTGTGACAGGCCTACACACAAAATATTATTTATAGAAAATATGGGATTTTGCAACAACATGGGATGTTAAAATGAAGTGTAATCCTACGATTTCCAACTCTGGTACTCACACATAGAGGATCCAGTTCTGTTCTTCACGACTGTCCATCCTTCTTTGGCTTCAATTATGATTGGCATTATCCTGACATTGTGTTTGTAGTGGAAGTAATCAGGGATGTCTTCTTTTTTGTACACAACCATGTTAGGATTTGCATTCTCCAGTGAATTATAGACCTCCTCAAATTTGCCTGCACAAAAAATACACATTAGACAAAACCGAAACCTGAAATACACGATATGATCATCATTCACAAGCTTTATATGAAACTGAAAAGGTCTCATACTATCACTGCATGAATGCTAGAATGGCACAGTGCTGCTGAAGGATGTCCAGGTATGTTTTGGATTGGTACTGAACTTACCCTCTTTGGGCAGAATGCCAACCACTGGGCTCTTGTCTATCCACGTGTAGAGGTCTTGACTCACATAGGCGTCCAGCTCAATGACCTTGTCGTATGATAACTGTGTCATACCGTGGTCACTCGTAACAATGAGATTGATTTTATCATAAAGCCCAGCTACCTTCAGCTTCTCTCTCAGAAAGCCGAGCTTGTTATCAATGTCCTCAATGACCACATCCATAAGCGGGCTCTCTGGCCCCACGTTATGCCCGGTCTCATCAGGTTCCTCCCAGTAAAGGACCCCAAAATCAATGGACTCTGTTCTGGAGAACCAGCTGATGATCTTCTCTACCCGCGTCTCAAAGGACATAGATGCATTGTATGGAACATAATGGGTTGGGTACGCTCCTCCAATAGCCACATCTGATCCAGGCCACATGGCAGCTCCACTCCTCCGCCCAGCCTTCTGAGTGGTCACCCAAAGAGGAACTGCCTCTTCCCACCATCGAGAGTCATACACTTCTGGTCCCTCCAAGGAGAAGGAGCGATTCAGAACTGGGTCATACATTTCATTGGCTACAATGCCGTGACTCTCTGCGTGCAACCCTGTTACTAAAGTGTAGTGGTTGGGGAAGGTCTTGGTGATGTAGGTGTTCTCCACCTTCTCCACCTGCACTCCTTCCTCCATAATAGCATGGAAGTTGGGCGTGGGCACCCTGTCCACATAGTCCCAGCGGAAGCCATCAAAGGACACCAGCAGCAGCTTGCTGTGCTCCTCCTGCCATGAAAGGAGTGGAAGGAGCAGGACTAAAAAGCAGCTCAGCAAGCAGCTCTTCTCCATTACAAACACTGACATGTTGAGCTTTGATGTGAACAGAGACCTACAAAAGAAAAATAATTTAGGACATACACACATCAGTACAACTTTTCTTTGGAAGTCCAACACAATACTGGGGTTCAAACTCTCCATCTACACCTGTCCAGATTGCCCTTAAAATGGTTCTTGAAAGGTAAGGTCAATTGAATGGACACCTTTGACTTTTATGTTTATTTATATATTTATCATATGGACATTTGATCTCCATCAGATGTTTGAGAGATGATGATGTTATAAATAAACACAGGTATTTTTAGAAGTCCTGATCTTTGTCTAGGTGTTCTCTGGCAAACTTTAGTCTTGCCCTGATGTTCCGGGTTTCCTCCTTGTACACCTCCCATGAAAATTAACCTTGTTTGATCTCTTTGGAGACGTCTTTATGCATCTTACAGTCTGCTCTTGGGCTGAACCTGCTGGGTCGGCCTGACCTGACCCTACTGGTAGTTGTTTGAAATGTTCTCCACTTATTGATTTTTACATCTGATTTCTAATTGTTTGATATCTCTTTCTAATCAGACTCATTTGCATCAACTTCAATCATTTGCATTTGCATCTTTCTGAAAGCCTCAGAGCCTGAAGGTCTTTGGGTCGTGCCATGTTGATACCGCTCACCCCAACAATCAAGAGCAAACCAAACTAATGTGTGAGGTTTAAATAAGAGTCCTCCAAAGTCCTCTCTAATGATGGTCCACTCATCTGCACCTGATTCTGTAGACAATGAAAGCAGTAATGAATGTGGTGAGGAGGGGGGGTCCAAAAAACCCAACAATTCTATTTTATAAGTGATTTTTAAAAGCTGTTTTGTGTTTGTTTGCATCACCTCCATCCCTCTACAGCTCAAATGAAGATGACATGTCCTTGTTCACGGTGTTCATGGGGTGTCCTAACCTTTTCACATGACTGTAAATCCATCACAAGTCAAAGACCTACTGGGATGGTTCAGTGGTTTGGCTGGTAAATCCTCTGATCAGAGCTGGTAATGGTGCAATCATGCAGAAATGCATTTTTACTTATAAATACACGCACACACTGGTACTGTATGTTTTTATCTTCTTATGAACAGTGAATATGAACCACATGCACATGAAGTCCAGTCTCAGAAGACCACCACGGGTTCTCCCAGTGTTCCCAGTGTTCCCAGTGCATCCAGTGGGTGGGCTGGGAACAGGTGCATGCAAAATGCACAATAAAGGATCATGCATGGCCACGCGCAGCAGGCCGGTTACTGGGGGCAGCGGATTGCGTCGTTGAGATGGGCTTCAAAGAGAACGATGACATCATGCAATGCAGCGCAGGTGCGCGCGCTTCAGCCCCGACATCAAAGCCCACCTGCTCCGTGTCCGAGCACGAGCAGGACGTGCACAGGGACCTGATCTTCTGCAGCTCCAAGCAGGCGGAGCGCAGAGCTCCTAAACCAGCAGAAAAGAGGGAGAAGAGCCGCTTACCTTCTCCAGCTTCTGAGCGCAGACAGAACAGCTGAGGAGTAAACAGGAAGTCCCGCCCCTTCCACACACTGCTGACATCAACCAGCACCAAACACACCAATAACCTGCCTTTACCCCTGATTCCATCAATATAACTGTTTAATCACATGTTTCCATGTCAATATAATATAATATAATATAATATAATATAATATAATATAATATAATATAATAAACTACATAATATAATATAATACCATTTATTATAATATAATTAATATAATACAATTTAATAAAAAAACAATATAATATAATTTATTATAATATAATATAATACAACTGAATATAATAAACTACACCATATAATATAATTTATTGTAATTTAATATAATAAAATATAATACAATTGAATATAATAAACTACATCATATAATATAATATAATTTATTATAATTTAATATTATAAAATATAATACAATTTAATATAAAAAACTATATAATATAATTTAATATAAAGTGATACTATAATACAATATAATATAATTTAATAGTATATAATACAGTATAACAGAATATAATATGATATAATATAATTTAATATAATAATATACATATTGTATTTCTTTCTTACGCAACTTTATTTGTTTCATTATTAACATTAAACCTTCATTAAAAAAACGACTATTCAGTCAACCTAGACCACTCAAACAAAATTATTTCATGGGGGTTTGGCTTACTCTCCACACACACACACACACACACACACACACACACACACACACACACACACATATGTATATGAATGACATATGTTATATGTCCATTGCACATGATCATCTGTATGAAAAATTACTGTATGAAATAATCCTAATAGTACTCATATTTTGGACAAATCTCAGTTATGATGTCCTAAAGTCAAAGGAATTTATTTTATAATGATATTTATCAATATGGGTGTTAAACACTAATAATACTGGGCATCCCTGATGCTATAATGTGTAAGGGTGTAGCATTTTAAGGGTGTAGCACTTTTGCACAGGACTGTTGATCTGGACAGTTTAGATTAGACCTGGTGTGCTGGGGGCTGAAAGGCTGCCACTAGGGGTCAGGACAACATCAAAAACATTTTGACCCCATATCTCTGAATCAGAGAAGTGTGTAAATGCATGCTGTGTATAGTGAGATTGTACTTGTGGCCTGTGATCATAGAATGTAAGACTTGACTTCACCAGCACCAGTGTCTTATTACAGGAGCTTTGTGGAACTTCTCTTATAGTAGTGACTCTCAGAGTTCCCATACAGGCTGTGTTTAGACTGTAAAGAGAATACTGTGAACCATAAGTTACTGTGTTACATTTCACAGTATGCATACCATACCTTTAATCACAGCACCTATTTTTATTACAATAATCACTGTAATTGTTGTATAAATGCAGTATACTGGGTCTAATATAACATACTGTATATAGGGTCTACAATAACATACTATATGTAGGGTCTACAATAACATACTGTATATAGGGTCTACAGTAACATGCTGTATATAGGGTCTACAGTAACATGCTGTATATAGGGTCTACAGTAACATGTTGTATACAGGGTCTACAATAACATGCTGTGTATAGGGTCTACAGTAACATGTTGTATATAGGGCCTACATACTGTATATAGGGCCTACATGCTGAATATTTGGTCTATATGCTTATACAGGGTCTACAGTAACAGGCTGTATATAGGGTCTACAGTAACATGCTGTATATAGGGTCTACAATAACATGCTGTGTATAGGGCCTACAGTAACATGTTGTATATAGGGCCTACATACTGTATATAGGGCCTACATGCTGAATATATGGTCTATATGCTTATACAGGGTCTACAGTAACAGGCTGTATATAGGGTCTACAGTAACATGCTGTATATATGGTGTACAGTACGAATTTGTCCATCATACATTAGTAATGCAATGAAAACTACAGAAATATGTGTGTGTGTGTGTGTGTGTGTGTGTGTGTGTGTGTGTGTGTGTGTGTGTGTGTGTGTGTGTGTGTGTGTGTGTGCAGCTCTGTCTGCAAACTCCACACAATTGATCAGATTCTTTATGGTCTCCCAGGCAACCCTCTCATGACGCAGCTCATCTGGCTCCGCCTCCCATGGCCTCCTCATTCAAAATCTAAAGGAGAGGAGCAGCCTTACACACACACACACACATGCGTGCGCACGAGTGGAAACTCCCTGCTCCTTCCTACAGAAGCTCTGTAAGTTTGTGTGTGTGTGTGTGTGTGTGTGTGTGTGTGTGTGTGTGTGAGAGAGAGAGAGAGAGAGAGAGAGAGAGAGAGAGAGTGTGGTCATTTTTATGGGAAGTCACCTGTTACTCTCAGAGAGGTTCTCCATCCTCTAAGTTCAGCTGTTAATATTCAGTCCATTCTGTCCAGAAGTTTTCACTCTGCTGTCAGATGCTCTGATGACACAGGAGCTCAGTGGGTTTAAAGCCCCCTGCTCTGGTCTGCTGGTCTGGGAGCAGTGGTGATGGTCATTGATGGATCTTTTGAAGATTGAAGATCTTTGGGGTGAGTTAGCTAAAGTGGAGCTTGTGATCCAGAACTTATTATCCAAACCTGCAACCTGTCTTCACAAGTGCTGTTGTAATGCTGAATGCAATCAAATCGTCACTGCAGTGTTCCGACATCTAAAGCCTGTAGCAAAGCCATGTTTAACTGTACAAACACTGTCAAACACATTGTTTCGAGGCAGTGGGGCAGAGAACAAGAGTAGCTTCGGTGTCTGGCTTTAGAATTGTATCGTCTACAGATTTGTTTGTTTGTTTACTTATCAAGTCAAAGTCATGGCTTTCAAAACACATATTGATCTGTTTGCTGGTTTATTTGTCTGCTTGTCAATTTGTTTTACTGATAGTTACGGGATGAAACTTATTTATCTATTTAGCTCATAATTAATGTTCACTTTTGCCTTCTCCTTTAAAGTCACCATTTTGGAGATTCTTGTTTTTCATTGGACAGTGACTATGTAGAAGATGAATTTTGATATGATATGATATTTTGTCACCACTCTGTAGTGATATCATCTTTTAATACGGATGTCATTGTATGTAAGTGACCTGAACACTGACTAAACACTCAGCATTGATGACCTAGAAGGAAAAAGTAAAGATTAAAAGAGCTGAGTGCTTGGGTCCCATTTTGGCATTTCACTAACCCACAAGATGGCTATAATAAGGGCGGATTGAGCACTTACACCTTGGCAAGCTTAGTGACCATGATCGAATCTGGACATGGAATGAGACACCCTTGAAGACAAAGCCAGGTTTAATTCTGGAGCAGACATCCAGCTTTAAATTCAGTAAAGTAAGTCTAAAAAAGTTCAATCTAGATGTCCAATCCAGAACTAAAACAGTCCAAGAAATATTTGGAGAGTAAGAAGAAGAGTAGATGTGTTCCAGAATGATGTTCCTGCAGCTATATTTGATGCAAATGTGACCTATTCATTTATAATATGGTGTGAACTGTCTGAACCTGGATCTGAATGTTTGGATCAGTATTCAGTGTAGTTATAGTGTTTGACTACTATGTCCAAACCTGACAGTGGGTCAGGTGGGAGATAGTTGAGATATCTGTTCTTCTGCGTTCTGGTTTGCACAAAATGTTGAGTTCTTGATAAAATATTAATATAGTTCAAATGTGCTCTTGTTGCTTTATACTAAAAACAAAAATCACTAAGATTCCTACGAGTCTGTTGGCCATAGTTGGGGTTACCTTAACTTTGGGAATGTAAACGGTAAACGGCAGCAAGCGTAACTGAATAATAATCATGACACAATAACCATAAGCACAATAATAAGCATTATAAACTCTATTGAAGCAGGTTTGCTTGTACATGGGAAGAAAGAAGGACAGCTACGGCAGGAAGCTAGTTCTCATATTAATGCTTAGTAAAGGAGTTATTACTGGCATTACATACAAATGGTCATTAAAAGGTCTGTATCATAAATTAAAGAAGAATTTCTCACTGCTCTCACATATAGCTGATGTTTTGAGGATGTCACCCATCATATCATCCACTTTGGGCAATGTATGGATTCCAGAACAGCTCCAGAGCATGTTGCTACCAGCACCATGTTTAACAGCAGATTCACTGTTTTTGTTGATTGACCTTTACACTTTTACACCAACAAACATCTTTGTCTCATTTGTCCATAAAACGTTTATCTGGAAGTTGTTTGGTGTGCATTAACATGAACTATAACTGAAGATGGTTTTATTGTGCAACCTTAATGTTTGATATTTGTCCTTTTGCATTCTTGCATGCACAGAACTTGTGCTCTTGATGAAACATTCATGTAGTCAAAAACACCGAAAACAAAACATGTTTTATCATTTGGGTCATTGTCCCATTGTCAACCACCTGAACCAGCTGAAGGTGTGAGATCGAGCTTGGCAATATATCGTACATTGATGCATCAAGATGCAAGATATGAAAGATATAAAAAATGCCCATAAAATTTATTTCCATTAAAGAATGTGAATGGGGCGTTTGTGTGGGAATGGTTTGGTTTCCAGAGATGACACTGCAAAGAGTACAGAGTCTTATTCAAATGATACCATAGAAACATTGCATTAGGCTGCAGTTACAGCAGGCTGTCCTTCTAGTGTCACAAGGTCTACATATCATCTGTCTCCCAGTCCTAGTTTGAGGTTATGCTGAAAAATTCCGAGGTGGATCCCCCTCATTTATTATTTCATTGACTTTTCACAATTAACAAGTTCCAAAACAGCCCTAGAGCATGTTGCTACCCCCACCATGTTTAACAGTAGGTACGGTGTCCTTGATGTTGACTGCCTGACCTTGGTTTCTTTTTGCCCATCCTTTGTAATATGTTCACACAAACTAAAGTGGCGTGTACACAAGGTGCAGACGCTATGAGGTTTTAGAATTGCATAAACAATATGCATCTTATTAGCCTTGTGGGGTATGGGGGGCTTCACGTAGTGGGACTTGATATTCACTTGCAAGACCTCCTCTTATGGGCAAGAAACCTTCTAACAGCTGATGTCATGTGACGGCAGCGTTGCTCTGTAACATTAAGAGGAAAATGGAGATGGAATAACAGCCTCAGAAGGATTCATTTAAGAATTTGATTTTGGTCGGAACACCGTGTGTAGGTTTGACCTGTGTTCGACCATGTGAAAGTACAGCTGGGGGCCTAATGTGGTAATGTTATGACAACACGCGAGATGGAGATCATGTGAATACCTTCATTATATTAGCCCTGTCTACACTGAGATTCGTCGAAAACAGGCTGCACTGCTGTTGATCTGTCGCTTTCCTAAAAGGTCTCATAGCCACTGCTTAATGTAACACCAAAGTGCTGACTCATTGGCTGTCTTTAGTTGCTATGGCTACTGCCAGCTTAGGAGGATACAGAGCGTGACATGACGAGTAGACAGAAACTGTGAGCTGTCTACGCCTTGAAAGGCTGGTATTTTTACTCTGTACTGTATATCATGGTTTTTGTCCATTTATTAGTGTTGATTTTATTATGATCATAAGTAAAAAATGTGCATCTTTTATTGACAGGATTTCCCAGCCTACCGTGTTCCTTGCCTGAGGCCAAAGAAACAGGATGAAAGTAAACTTGTAAACTTTGACCAGTTGAACAATCAATCATAAGATGTCTCTGGAAGGTGACCATAAGAAGACGAAACTACAGCAAACATGGAATGATGACGTTGTACCTGCTTCATTGATTTAGCTGTAAGCTCAGCAGGTCTTGCATGTAACCCTTCAGCTCCAAAGGCCCACTTTAGTTTCACTGATCAGCCAAAGCAAAAGGTGGACTGCACTAGCATTTCAACTGGTCAGTTTATTTTTAACTACACTGTGTATCAGACAAGCCATGGACGCAGACACAATACCACAGATTAAGGTGTCGGACGTTAGTCACTTGGACTATGACAACCTGGAGGTTGCCACAGATGATCACTTGAGAACCTTAAAGGCCTTAGCCGAGAAGCTGAGGCTAGAAACAAGAAGGCCATCGTATCTAGAGTGGAAGGCCCATGTGGAAGCTCAGAATGCCAAAGGACCATCCGAACCAACCCAGCCTCCTGAGCCGAGTCAAACTGCAGGACAGGAGCACACAGACATGCCCAAACAAAATGGACAAGCCACTGACTTCATGCAAGAGAGCAGTCTGACCTCAGGGAGCTTGAAAGGCTTTGGAAATATTGATGAGGCTCTCATCTGGCTCAGGAAAGAACTGGTAAGAGAAACCTGGGGGCATGAGTGAGATTGAGTCCATTCGTTTTCTAGATCATTTTTGAAGCATTTATATGAATTAGTTACACTGCATTAATCTTAATTAATGAGCTCATTATATTTATTACAAGAAATTATTCACACAATGACACATTGCAATGGTGAAGAGGTGTCTTGATGCCACACGTTTTTTTGATACAGGCTGTATCTTCCTAGTGCCTGAATATGTCTCTTGTGATAATGTTCAGGTTTGCACCATTTGCACAGCTCACATGTACAAACACATATAATAACCTCAAAATAAAAACCATGAAACAAGCCGTCTAACAAAATAACCCCAAACAATCTAGGAAAACAACCTCTAGCAACAAACATCTGTATCAAAATTACCAAATCAGCACCAAATCAAAAAAACATCTAAGAAAATAAACCCAAAACAATCTTATGAAAACAACACCAAAACAAACCATCCCATACAATGAACCCACAAAAATCATGTAAAAAAAATAACACCAAAGCAAACCATGTAACACAATTATCCCAAAACATATAAGAAAAAAACCCAGATACAAACGCTCAAACAAAATAACCCTGAAACAAATCCTTGAAGAATAACTACACCAAAACAACCCCCCTAACAAAATAACAAATGAGAACTGTAAAAAATGAACACCAAAACAAACTATGTAACAAAATAACTACTAACTGACCTTCGTATGTGGACCATCAGACCATTGCAACTTGGAATGCAGCAGCACGGCTTGTCTCCCCAAATTCAGTCATATATCTCCTCTGCTGCGTTCCCTTCATTGGCTTCCTGTAGCTGAACATCAGATTCAAAACCCCGATGGCCTACAAAGCCAAAAATGGACCAGCACCTCCATAAATTATGGCAATGGTCAAAACTCGAGCTGTACGAAGAGCCCCTCGAGCTTCAAGTACAGCACGGCTTGACCCACCATCCCTCAAAACGCAAGGACAACATGGATCCAGACTCGAATCTCTAGATTGTCTAGAATCTCTTGTCTACTAGATAAGGATATTTTCTGAGTGAACAGCAAAGCACTTTTTTAAGTCGCTCTGGGTAAGGGCGTCTGCTAAATGCCATAAATGTAAAAGTAAATAACCCCAAAACAAACCATGCAAATATAACATCAAAATAAATCATCTAAGAATACAAGCCCAAGAACTATGTAAGAAAATTACATAGTTATCCTAAAACAATTACTCACACAAAAATAACCCTAAAACAATCCATATAAGAATATAACCATAATTAAAGTCCTCTAAAAGAAACTACTTAAACCCCTTCAATAAAATACACACCTCCCCACAAAATTCCCAAAACAAATCTGGTCTTAGAGCTGGTTCATGGTGGTTTAAGCTGGTCTGATGTAGGTTAATCTTTTCAGTCTTCTAAACTGTGTAGGTTGACCAGCATACCAGGGTTCATGGCTTTCTTGATGAATAGCATATAAAAAAAACATTGCTTACCAGCATTCCACATATACTGGTTTTGCTGGTTGTCTAGTGCTGTTTTTATAACAGGGCAAAAATGCAGAAATGAGGTGCTCAGCGCTCCACTCCTCTCCTTCACTTTAAAGATGTATATTTTATTTAATGGTGTGGAATTGCCAGGGATCACATTTCTATGTGAAAGGTGACGCAACGGTGTAATTAGACTTCACATGCTATTAAAGAAAAAAATAATTAATAAGAATTAAATTACACGCAGCACTAACTGCATTGGCTTCTGGGTAATACACTGTCACAGTTACATAATGTCCATAAACGGTATCAAATTCATGTCTAGCTGAATTTTAGTTGTGCATAATAAGATCGATATCAGTGCAGCTATCGATCCAGTAAATCACATCAGAGCATCACTTTCACTACAAGTGTTGAACCTTTATCTTCAGATGTTCCATGAATTTGCAATTTGGTCGTTTCATTTTCTGCAGGACAGGGAAAAGTAGCATCTCCCATTGCTTGGCTAATTAAAATGGAACAATAGGGCAAATGTCCAAGACTCCATTAGTGCATAGCATTTACACTGAGATTAAAGTGAGTGGAAGTGATGAGGAGCAGAGGAGTGTGAGTGATGATCAGCCTGTTCCATCTCTCCGCTTCTGCCAGTTTAATCTGTGGTCTGCTCAGTCATGAGGCCAGTGCTGTGCAGGCACGCATGGGGTGTTAAAATCCAGGCACACAATGAGGTGCCTTTCAGTATCTATGAAAAAGGACTCAATTTTCCTCAGCTGGGTCCAGTATATGTCCACAAACATTTATGAGAAGAAAATCAAGCATGAAAATAATGATGTTCAAACATTCATTTACAATATTTAGGTTGTGGCTCCCTGCCGGGCCCCTATCATTACCCTATTTGTCTGTTCTTCTATGAGAAACATCCTCAATCCTTTGATAAGAAGATATGATCTCCTGGAGAAAGCTAAGGTTGAAATGAAAGATTGTAATAATTTAAAACAGTCTCTGTTTGGCTGCTTGTCCACTGCAGGGCAAAATGGGGCCATACCATTCTGCACCAGCTTGGACCCATTAGCCCGAGTCAATGTTTGGTTCAATCAGGACCAGGAATTTCTTATCATTTCATAATAACGCTACATTTTCTGTCACTGGATGCAGAAAATTAAAAGATCATTTCTGTTGGTAATCAAATATGATTCAGCACTAACATTAGTTATCACAGAAGTGAAATAGACATTACTCCATACACTCTTGCACTATAATTACAAGGCTGACATGGCTAACACTAGCTAAATCACTGAAGTTGTAATTCATCTGTTAATACTGCGTTATTTCATGCATGCACTCATCGTAAAACCATTTCATCGAGGCAGTATCCCAAATAACATTGGAACCCACGTAAACAAGCCTTTTTGAAGCTAACTCCATGAGGTTTGACACGAGTGTGGCCTTCGACGTGCAGTTGGCACTACACTAATGGAGAACGTCAGTCGTTTTAGCTACATTAGACTTAGTAATTACTGGAAATGCAAATGTGGAGCCAATCAGTGGATCCGTGCATTGTTAAGCCCTCCCATCAAATGATTCTGTGGCCTCAAGTATGTTAGTTAGCCAAGCTCCAAGCCTTCTGAGCCGATCCGTGTCCCCAGTGGAAAAGCCATGGGATGGTTACCATCCATGCTCAGAACCGTTTGGCCCACAGTGGAAAAGTGGCCATTGTTACCCCCTCAGCGTATAATTATCTCATTTTGATTGTGTTCAGAGTGGAACTGCCATGAACTCATGGCTGCACTTCCAACAGGGACTCACACTGATGATTCAGTGAAAACAATTCAGACATTTTACAGTTTTTCTCTCACACCAAATGCAGTCGATCTTCCTAGACGTTTGATTCTGAAATTTAGCTTCTCAGAGATACGAGATATGAGGTTTGACTTTCCTCAAACTTTGTTCATCAGTTATCATAAACAGACTTTCTTGTGTTTTTTTTGACAGTGTAGTACAATAGTATTTGTTGGTTAAGTGTATCAGAGGAGGCATGTGCTTGCCTTCACCCTCATAGTATCACAAACATTGTATTTGGTACAGGGAGAGCACTAATGGGGTTGGCACTTCCAAACTGGGATTGTAAATTGGTATAAAACATTTTAAAACGTGCCATAGCACAACATAGGATCTCCCTCATGCTGCCATAATCTGACACATTAATGCATGGCCCTCAAGGACTTCTGTGTTTCTGGCACCCACACAGTTAACAGCACTTTAGCATTAATGAGCCTTGGGTGCCCATGACCCAAGTTGTCCTTCCTTGGATCATGCATATAGACCCACTTTGCTGCACACAGTGGAATATGTCCTCTGTATTTAACCCATGTGAAACACACACATACACACTAATGAATTCACACTCTAGTGAATTAGTGGGGCAGTGAACACACATGTCCAGAGTGGTGGGCGTTATCCACGGTGCCCAGTTGGGTGCCTTGCTCAAGGGCACTTCCAAATGTAATTTGGTAAACATCCAAGCTTCCAGTTGCATTGAGTAACGTGACAAAAGTCCAAAATATAATTACAGTAATGAAGTACCATTTCTTCTGAAATACTCATTCCTACCTTTATTTGCAGAAGGAGATGCGCCTGCAGGATCAGCAGCTCGCACGGCAGCTCATGCGCCTGCGAGGTGACATCAATAAACTAAAGATCGAGCAGACGTGCCAGGTGCACCGGCGGATGCTCAACGACGCTACCTTTGGCCTGGAGGAGCACGATGAGCTCTCTGATCTTCTGTGTGATGGTCCAGTCACACCAGGGTTTGGTCTCTCTGCACCACTTCGTCTGATTGGTGTCACTAAGATGAACATCAACTCTAGACGCTTTTCCCTTTGCTAGCCTGTGTGTACGTAAGGTTGGCTCCTACATGGCTGTGAATCTTAATCATGTTCATATTATGATCACATGCAGTATGAAAAAGTTTCTAAAGTGAAACTCAAACTCCAAAATGATCCTATTTTTGTATTAAACCTTATAATATTAGACGATAATAGAATTTGTGGTGGTCATTTTTTTTTTCCTCGTGTGCCACCTGTTTCGTTAATTTGTGCCCATGAATGGAACAATGTAAACAACCCAGATGAACTCATGTTTCTGAGTAGATGAATCACTCTGTAGCTACATACCTGAGGGACAACAGCTGCTAGTGCTGAGATGCCAGCATGTTTATTTTTCTTCACACATGAAGCCTTACTTTTTGCTGAAGTGATTCTGAAACCTAATGAAAACATGTACTTGAATAGTAGGCTTACATTCTTGTCTTCACAGTAAGAGCAGTCAGAATCCACCCTTTCATTTGTAGTTTTGTATATATAGTTTCTTGTCCATCCAAAAGTGACATATTGCAAAGCACACTAAATACAGAGAGCACAATGTGGTCAATCAAAATAGAAGAACAATGTCTGTTTTTCAGTTTTATAAAATTACCCAGGTAGATAAGCAAGGCACGTATAGCAAATATCAGGCCACCTTCATCCAGTTATAGTGTGTTCAGAATTGTTATGCATCAGAAAGAAAACAAGATGAAAACAAGACCCCCAGCAAGTTTTTTTAGGTGAATGTCAGTGTCAGTCTAAAGAGGTCTCTGGGTGGCAATCAGTGATGTGAGCAAAGACAATGAAACAACTCACCAGTTCTGTAGTTGAGGGACTTTTCACTCTTATCAAAGGATCCTACAAAGGCAAATAGAATGATATATCTGAAGAGTACATACTGAATTGGTGAAATATTATTTCCATCATTTTTGAAAAGTCTTTTCTAACCTTAATTTTGTGGTATTTTTTAGTTTTTAGATAGTTTGATATACTTTTATTCAACACACCATTTGTATTTATAGTAGACAATTACACATGCCACATTTTATTTGTCTCAAATTTGTCTTAATTTGAGATGTAAAATTTGAAAAAAAATATTTAGGAACCTTTTTTTGCTTACAAGGACTAAAAATACCTTAAGAAATCCTGTTGGAAATTGATCATCCAAAGTGTTTTTGACCTGAAGATGCAAGAATTTCTGACGAGTTATATATAATAATTAAAAGATTGGCAGAGATGTTTATAATAATGTTACAGTGTTGACAGTGGTCCAAATAAAGAAAAAGAAAAAAAAACCTTGATATTCTTTGTTTTTGTTTTCTGCATACAGATCAGTATTATCCCTTCTCATGACATCTATTTAGAAATTTGAACACTGTGAGCAAAAAAGGAGAGGAAACATTCCTATTTAATTTTCCTCTATAACCCAATATCTGGATGACATCATTAGCCCCACCCCCTCACTGATCAGTCAGAGTCTGTATGCAGGTTGAGTATGAACATGTGGACAGAGCAGTAAACATGCACTGGAAGCTCCTTTGACATTTAAACTGGAATTTAATTCATTTGGAAATAATGGAAGTTTAGCTGTTTAGAGTAAGTCTTGTGTTTAGGTTTGATGTGTATCATGTATGTAGGTTACTCTGATCCTGACATATGAAGCTTAGAATAAACATGCATGTCATTTGCTTAACACAGTGCACATTTTGTATCATTTTCACTCGCAGATCATTTTTCTTTTACAGTGTAAATGAATTTCCTTGGTATTCCACATTATGAAAACTAGCACTTTCATAGTAATTCTGAACACACTATTCAGTCTTCAGCACCAGAAAAAAATAGAAACCTTGTATTCATAACAGTAAATGACACAAAGGCCTCCACAGCTAATATCAGATGTTGCTTTCAGTGTTCCTGCAGATGTTTCTGCATCTCTCAAGTTCAGTGTTAAAAGTTGGAGCTTTTATGCTTCTCACCATCCAGATGATCCAAACCCCCAGAGTGTTGACGTGTGTTCTCTTAATGGAAGGATGGACAGAAACACCTGTGGATGTTGTCGTATTTGAAGTGAAAGTGAATTTTCAGAAGTGAATTTTTAAATGTTATCTGATAGGAACAGTTCTGATGATCTGCCACAGTGTTTCTCAACCCATGCTCTGCACAATTGAGCACCGCAACACACCTTTTTCAACTATTTCAACTAGTCATCTCATTAATAATCCCTTGTAGTTGTAGGGGGTGTGGAAATATATATATTTTATCATCTAAAATATACCAGGGAGTGGTGCCTCCAAGACCAGGGTTGAAAAACACTGGTCTACCAGATCTTTCTCTGCTGTAGGGGCTATATTTTCTCTGTATCTTAATCCAGTCAAGTTTTGGAAAACCCTGTTTTCCACTTATATTCCATAGAATTTTCTTCCTTTGCCAGTAGATTATCTTGAATCTGATCTCACAAATATCTTCTGAAGATGAAAAACTGTATTCAATTGCAGTTTTGGCAAAACATTAAAAGAAGGTTGGGCTGTTTGCACAGCACTGCTTGTACATATGAAAAATTAAGTTCCTTGAGGAACCAAGGTTCTTCTTCATTTGTCAGATTTTTGGTGCACGTTGTTGTTGTTTTGATTTTTAAGTTTAAGATCATAATTGAATGTTTTGTATCTGCCCAGATGAAGGTTTGATACTGAAAGTTTGACAATGTGACAGTGTACTGCTTTGCAATTGTCATCAATGTTTTATCCTAGAATATTTTTTATCTACAATAAACATTTTGTTCCAATATATTTTCTGTTATTTTAGTGGATGTGCATTATAATGTAGATGTTGCCTGAACACAGAACTCATATGAGTTTGTAACCAATTACTTATAATGGATACTATTTTATCCTGTATGGGAATCTGAAATGGCGCTCCATAACAGCAATTTGTCCAAACGAAAACAATCAAATATGTCGTCCGAGCTCATATGTTAGCTGATGAAATGCGGCTGAGGAGTCACTGCTTGTTTAAATCATGGTAATGGACTTTTCATCTGTGTTTGTGCTTGAAATAAGCTAAAGTCATGATACCGAGGAGGAACAATGCCAAGCATTTTACAATCACGAGTACATGCTTTTTGATGCAAACTTATTTTGGCATTTCTGATTGGTCAGCAACCATCATGTCTACTTGCATTTTTGCTGTGTGAAGTAGTTCTGCACTACATGGACAGGAACACAGAATGGAAAATCTCCCTTGATATTTACCAACTTCTCTTTTAAAAGACGAACTGTGGAAACAGGCAGGTCCAAGCCCAAAGGCCACATTCAAAAGGCTTGTGTTTCACACCCCCTCACACTGACTAGCTTTTGTGTGGGACCAAGCCATCTTCACTCAATGAGAAAACACAATACAGAGTAGTGAAGGGAACCTCCAGACTCCCCTGAGATGGCAAAAAATAACACAGAGCATGTTTTTATGGTGCAATTAGTCATGGAGTTTCACAATAACACCACTGCTGAAAAAAATATACACACTATTTTCCACACACTATAGGGTCATTCAGTATTTCCTATCTTGTTTAATGTATGATGACAATTACCATGTACATGCTTTGTCCTTTTTTTCCTTATAGTGCTGTAAAACGGTATTTTTCTGCACCCGATTCTTTATTTTTGTCTGCCACATTAATTTCAGACTAGATTAGCTTCAGACTGTAAATTAAATATAAAACAAAAACATTTTTAATTAGAATAATTATTATTGCTAACAGTGTTACATAAAGGTTCATGTCAAATGTGACAAACCCCACCATACCCCACACTTTTATAACAGTTCTGTGGACTGATGAGTTGAATATGTAACTTTTAAAAAGGCAGACGGCCCTTTACATGACACAACAACATAATTTCAACACTCAAACATGGGGGTGGTAGTGTGATGGTGTGGGGAAGCTTTGCTGTAAGTAAGAGAGCCATGATAAAAGCTCTGAACAAGAAAATTAGCTGGAGAACATCGAGTCATCAGTACACAATCATCTCCATGACAATAGCAAGTCCACTCCTGGCTCAAAAGAATCGAAGCTACAAAATAATAATTGAAGATAGTTTAGTTAGAATAGAAAGAATTAAGAACACAGTTGCTTCTGCTCCAAATCAAATGAGTAACAAAACCGTTGTGATGAATCTTGTGGATCCCTGAAACTGATCATTAGTGAAGGTCTAGGAAATAGCTATTGCAATATGTGCCCAGAAACCAATAATGTTGATCAATACATTTAAATAGTCAGTGAGTGTAGATCCGATGTAAACACCCAAAGGCAGTGTCTAATAAAGTGGCAAAGTAGGGTTCAGAGAGAGTGCACTAATGAGGGTCTTCCCCCAATGTCTATCATTGTGCTCACGTCCATCATGTTGTGGTCCAACTGACATCCAACATGACATATAGTCCAGAGGTCTTGATCATTAGGGCTGCAGGGCAGTGACCTCTGCTCCTCTCTTTGTGCATTTGTTCCCCAGTTCCTTTATTGAGGCTTATTCTTTGCCTTAACACCTTCACACAGAGATGTTCTGTGGAATGAAAGGGGAACGTCAATGAGAGAGTAGAAGTTGTGAGAACTGTCCGTGTGACTTTAAGGACAGCGTCATGAATGAATAGATTTGCTGAAGCTAGCGTTTTTCTGCTTGGGTTCCTACTTGGAGCTGGCACCCAGTGAACTTCAACAGGGTCTGTGTGACATGACTGTGTTGGTTGATTCACAGCAGGGATGCATAAGTTTGTTCCTGTGGAGCCGCGGAGTTCTGAAAGCACTGGTTCGCTCCTTTAAAGACAAAAAGATTATGCTCACTTCATGAAGGCACAGATTTATCGACTACACTTTTAGCATCCCTACAGGCAACCCAGAGGGAGGTCATACCAGGCTGTAGGCTCCAGTGGAAGAGTCTGAAGATGAGAAAGCAGGGCTCCCCTACTGCACCCTGGGATAACTTAATCCTCCTTATCTTGCTGAGAAAGCTGCATGCACAGATCAGTCACAAAGGCTTAATGCCTATTTAAAGAATTCTTGCCTGTCTATTCTGGTAAATGAAAGGCAATGTAGGATTTTCAATGTCGGCCACAATTACTGTGTGCTCAGTTCTGAACTAAATAAAGCATTTTAAACCAAATAGGCTCTAGGCAAACATTATTAAAGGTAGGGGAGCAAAACAGAGCAAACCAAACATTGCGATGGTCTGTAATCATTCTTTATGCAACAAATTATGCAATTTGTTCAAGGATGTCTCCCATAAACTACATTTAATTTCATTAGTCCAAGCAAGCATGAATGGAACAGGCTTTAGAAGAAAGAGGGCACGGTCATCTGATCTGACACTGAGCTCTGGCAAACTTCCCGAACTCCTGCGCAGCACATTTTACACCATGACTAGTGTCTTTGAAGACTTCGAGTTAACAATGCATTAAAAGAAGGGATCCTTGGCAAGGCCACGGTGAGTGATACTTCAAGGATTGAATGAAATGTTTCAGCCAAGACCCAGGTTTTGTTTGTTTCAAACCTTGGATTTGGCAATCGTGGGAAAAAACAGCTGAAATCACATGAGATTTAGGACCCCGAGTTACATCAGCCTTACACAAGTTAAACAGAGTTAAAAAGGAGTTGCAATAGAAATGAGTGCTTCCAAAATGGCCAACCATCTCCGTGATTGACTGTGACACTTTCTGCACTGCTTGCAGAGCCTTATAACCCGACACAGTGTGTAGTCTCATAGTTACCGCACCTAATTAAATCTGCTTACATGCCTTTGAAATTAAGTCTCCCACTGCACACCAGGTATTCAGTAGATTCTTATCTGGTTCTACTGGACAAACCAGGAATTTGGACAAGTCCTTCACCTCAAAAGAGTTTTGGAGCCTGAAAGACATTAGCATTACTTTACAGCATTAATCAAAACAGCAGAGATTTCTGACATGCAACCTGATCCTGATCTTTACCTTCTTTTGCATATTGAACAGGTAAACAAGTGACAGGAAATCTGTCTCCGTTGATGATTGCAGACAATGCAAGTTTAGGAACAACAGCACCCTCTGTTGTTCAGACAGCTTATCAAATGAAGACACACGACTTTACATAATGCACATAATATTTAATAAAACATCAGTCACAGTCTGTACAGATTACAGAACGATTCTTACATCCCTGTTGGATGATACAATACAGTATTTGTTCAGAAAGGCACAATGTCTGGCTTCAAAAACCAACCAGAGGATAATACATGTGACGAGATGTGATTGCTCTGCAGATGAAAAGCAGTAGGTTCTCAATCAGCCAGCAAGCTGGCTTCGTCTAATTTACAAATACTCCAGGTTTTCAGCCATAAACAGCAAATAAAGCTACATACCCTACCTGGTGCAATCCACATAAGACACTGGATGGGGAATTACAACCAGTAACCGTTGTAAAAAATGGGTTTAAAATGGTATGCATTAAAAATTAGAGTAGCATGTATTAAACAGTTAACATAAGATTGGAAATAAAAGCACTTGGTGGATGAAGTTTCAAGTTGGGCTAAAACGGGACAGAAAACCTATACTGACCGTCAGTCAAACCATTATGTTGCAAGACACAGGAAACCATTGATCCACATGAAAGCTAAATGAGACTTCCCAAAGGGATTATGGGAAAGCTACTCTGTTAGCTCTTCGATCCAAGCAGACACTGTTTTTTTTTCTCTTTAAATGACCTGAAACCAGCACATTCATTTCAATCCTCAAAATGCAGATTATCTCAACCCGCAGCCAAATTTACCACCCTCACTGTCTACTGCTCACTTTCACGGGCCAAACCACTGATACTAAAGACAGGAACAAATACTGCGGCTCCATTTCGTGGAGTTTTTAACAGCCCCTCTCTAAGTTCAACTGACTGCTGGGATGTGTTTTATACCTACTTTACATAAGTAACTGCTTACAGAACAATGGTGGAAGGGGACAGCGAGGAGTTGAATGTTCAATTGGAACACAACCATCCTCCTGAGGTTGCCTCAGTGTGCCAATCTGCAAGCCAATACAATTTTGCAGTGCAAAACCATTTGAAGTTTTAATGCTTTATACTGAATCATTTTCTTGTCTGTCGACAAGCTTTGGTTTAAAATCATAGTGGTTGCAGTGTTTTACCAAGTAGTTTAAGATAGCAGGGTCAAGTTAAAGTTATGAAGCATCAGCAGCAGCATTACAGATGTAGTTTATTAATTAAATGCTGAAATATTTCATTGTTGGTGCTTTTAAAACAGCTCTGGTTACTTTTTCATGTCTGAAATGGAAATGCATCAAGTCACAATTTCTTATGGACAAATTCTGCTGCCGAACACTTGTGTTCACTTGAAAACCTCACCCTCCAACTAATAAACAGGTCTCATGGAAGTTTGCTTTGGGTACTCTCATGAAAGTAAAGGGTGAAGCCAAGAGGACAAGGGTTTACTCATCTTTTTAATCTGAGTGCATGTGCAAAAGGTGAAGCCTACAGATTGTTCTTGAGCCAACTATGTCAAGTTTTTTGTCCCCTGATCTGATCAGAGTAGCTTAATGCTGAATGATACCATTCTGATCCAATCCAATATCTGTGTTTGTATATAATGCAGCTTAGGTAAGATGTACTGTAACTTAAAACTGAGGGAAAATGACTTTATTTTGGTGAAAAATATATATGATGTCTTCTTTAGTTTGTTTGGAAATATTTTTTAAATAACTTTAAAGTTTATAGTGCATTTAATAAGTTATAAACCAGGCTGACTGCATGTCCTAACCATTCAGCTCCCAGTTCTTTTAAAACTCTGCAGATGGACCAGTTGGCGTGTGTGTGTGTTGTGGAACACACTCTGAACTGATATCTGTTTTTGTCTGTTGACTACTGATGTGAACTATTAACTAGTAAAAGTTTAATAACTACAGTAGTAGTTTTCATGGTCCACTGTAAAATAGCTACATGTCCCAGAATGTAATCTTAATCATCATATGTGAGCCAGATGTCGTTTGAGTGGCAGTGTGAACAGCAAAAAGCACACTGAATCTGACAACTGGGCAACTTTCATATGTGAACTGAAATCTGACAATGCAATGTGACTCAGTCTGAACTGCCAAGCAGAAGAAGATGACCATTAAAAAAACAACATCAAAGTGAGGGGCATCTCCTTCCAGAAGGAGCTCCTGGATCTCAAGTGACTTAAGTCAAACTGACTCAGCATTCCTCATTCCTGAGGGAAGCTTTCAGTGGCAGGACAGTGAGACCTCTTAAATATTTGTAGGAGGGATCTCTGTTCTGCCCGTGCTTCTAAAGAAATGACCCGAAAACTGACGCAGATGGACATGGCTGCAGCGTCAAATGAAAAAACAACAGCTTCAAAGCAAAGTTGAAATACATCAAGAACACAAACCAAACAAGTGGCCCAACATCTCTGTGACATCTCCTGTGATACTGGCAATTTTTTTATTTAACCTGAGAGAGCAAATCTTTTGTGCAGGCATGTCAGTTTGGGAGCACAAACTGTTCAGACAAAAGCTGGATATGGGTCACATTCAAAAGGTAGCGGGAAAAATCTAAAAATTATCAGAATTTGGTGACAAAATAAGATTTGGGCCACTTTTCTTGCTGTGTGAAGCCTTAGGAACTGGATTATCAATACCTAATCCAAAAATGACAATCAGACCTGATCCCAATCCACCGGATCAGATCTGGGCAACACCACACTCAAATGAACTCGAGTGTCAGCCAGTTTTAGATCTTCACTTAAGATGAGCACCTAAATGTAGTCCATCACACTACTAGACAAAGAAACACACAGTTTACACAAACTGTTTCTGGATTGGATGCATTCCATCACACCCCGTTATCCAATTCACCACTAATTGCAAAAGGAACACTCCCTTTGAACACCACAGAATCAACACACTGAAATTAAGAATTTCTAATAGTCATTAGAAATATTATGGCCATGCTACTTTTGCCACACCTCTCCTTGGTCAGATTATCAGCATTTGTACATTCACAGCTTCTACAAATATTGCAAGAATCAGTTAAGAACAAACTTCTCACGTCTACTTCTGCCTCTCAAAAATATCATCCCTAAATTCTGAGACGGCAACCAAAATCCTACTCTTATCCCAAGACCTTCTGTCCCATCCCTGGAATCCTTTCTCACTACACAATTTAGTGTTTTCCTTGCCCTTAAACCACCTGTCTCAAGTTGAAAGCTAATTTTGAAGCCCTTCATGGTGTTAAAAACTGTTAAAGCAAAGAAAATCCGAATACTTTACCGCTACTTTATGAAGCACTGTCCTAGAACCCATGAAAGAGAAACGAAAAGCTGGTCTCAGATCAGAATAAAAAAAGCAACATCTGATGAATGATAGCAGATACTGCCAATAAACACGGAGAAACCGGTAACTGTGCCATGCACAGTTACAGAGAGTCGTTATGCATTTCAAGTGTCTCAAAAAGCACCATCATCCAATTTGAATGACAGCAATGTGGTCACACCCACACCACTACATAACAGTCAGGATCGAGCCTTGATGGCAAAGAATCCACATTCCAGCATCATTTATCTGACAGTGACATGGACCAGTGGACCATGTAACAGCCAGTATATCAAGTGGTGACTTCTGCAGCCCTTAAAGTTCTGTTGTCAGGGTGACACCCCATCTTGGTCCATACTGCACCCTAGTGCCTCAATGTCATTGCTGATGTCAGATATCATTCTGTCCCACTCGTCGCCCTCAGAGGGCACTGTTCCTTCATCTGAGCCACCAGCTGCCCCGTTACCATTAGTAGTGGAGTCTGAGGCAGAACTGGCTGTGCGTCTGTAGCGTCCGAAGCTGTCAGTGATGATACCGCGGCCATCTTTCACGCCAATGGTTTCAAGAAAGTTCTCAAAGTGCTGGCTGTCCTTCTCTGGGATGAAGGGCCGGAGGCCTGCACAAAAGAGAATTAGAGTTAAGCAAGATGGGGCACGTGGTGGCCTTCTGGGGCCAATTATCTCCTCACTTACAAGCTGGAATTAGTTCCACTTGAAGCACCAGTTTGGCCAAAAATAAAACTGCAAATTTGCCTAAATTGTAGTTGACCAGTCAAGACACACCAAGTATGTGAAATCTTTTATTTTTGCAATGGAACAACCAGGCTAATGTTGCCATCAGGCAAAGTTTATACCACAGTAATTAGGACTGTGCAAACTGCATTTCTTAAGATTCACACTTGCTTTTGTCAAGCTGTTCACAAAGTGTTAAAAAAGAGAATAAGAACTATACATAGCAGTACATTTCCTTCCTCTTTATACCAAACAGTGGCAGCAAAATAAAGGATTTGGTGTGTGATGATATAGTAGTGCGATTTGAACAATGTTTGAACTTGTTGGTATGGCACAAGCTTCAATTGCTTAACAGAATACAAATGTAAGTGTATTGTCAGCCAAATAACAAATGTATGTTTAACTAGACATCTCATGTTTTTTTGGATGATCTAGTACATTTTAGGCCATGAGAGAAATTTGATAACCCTGAAGCTTCCCAGCAAACCACACCAAAAGACCCATTTAAACAGTTTCAATTTCACTTAGCTAACAAGGTTTTCAAGGGTTGCATTTAACTGCACGTTCTGCTGTGAATAACTTGCTGTCTAGCCACAGGAAACTGCGCTCACCAAGTAGAAGAAACTTCCTGCTGTCCCCATAAAGCTGCCTCAAGTTGATACAGAACTCGTGGATGGAGGCACCATTTCTGTACTCATGCAAGTGAGTGGCGAACTGCTGAATCTCCTGAGAGGACAACTTTGTCCTCAGCTATGATAAAAAGGACATTCAGAGATGGTAATTTAATGGAGGAATCTTAAGGGGTGGATGACTAAACAAATGAATGAAAATGAGCTGGATAATAATCTACAAAATGTTGTTAGGCACACACACCGTGGTCATGTAGTCCTGGAGCAATTCTGTTGCGGTTGTGCTTAGTTCACTCTCGCTAGCAGTTGTGTCCTTTGGTGACGCCGGTGTGGACGAGGGTGAGGGACAGGGAGAGTGTCCTGCTGCTTCTAGTGAGCTCTGAAACAAACTGGAATTGGACCAAAAATTGAGCACCATCATAAGTCTGAAGTCTCCAAAAGACAAATAAGTGCAAATATGAAAATAAGAACAAGAAATGAACAGGCAGATCAACAAGCAAATTATTAATTGTGGTAACAAAGTACTTACAATGCTCCTGCTTCTCCTTCAAACTGCTCTTTCTCATCTACTTTGCTTGAAGAGTCATCTTTAAGTTAAAAAACCACAAGTCATGTGATTTACAACGCTCAGCATGAGTGATCTAGCACTCAGCTTCCCATTTCATTCAGTTCTGAACATCCTGTTTAACCCACGCATTTGTCCAAAGAGGACTTATAGTCGAGAAGTCTCTAATTGCCTTCAAATTCTTAAAAAGGCCTTCAAACAGTGCAGCCTAATGAGTATTTGAGCATCTGAACATTTCAGCTCAAACCAATTTAAGAATATTTTGACAGCTCCTTGGGGTTATTTCAGGAAAACAAGGTCCTGAATGCTGATCGATTTCTTAGTCTGTAATCTCCCCACTTGATGTGTCTGTTACTATGACAACTACCAACCCTTTGGGAGGCACAAAAATGACTCAGTCAGCATGTGACCAAGTGCAACAGTATTCACTCACCACTGTAGAGAGAAAGATGTCTTGTAGGTGTTGTGGCTCCATCAAAGATGGCCCTGTCCAGGAAGTCAATGGTAGATTCTGTGTAGACTATCTGGAAGACCTGACTTAGGAGCAAGCAGAGCTCCTCTGCTGCTGACTGGAATGAAAGAACAAAGGCTGGTCATGAACACAGAATTATCAGGGCTACAGTTTGTAAAAGGAATAACTATTAAAAACAGATCAAGACATGGATCAAAACATTTTTCAGGATGATATTACACTTTAATCCCAGTCATTCAAGAGGTTGGTCACCTTGTTCTCAACGGCCAGCACGAGAAGACAGCAGACCTCTACAGCTCCACTCTCAGACAGAGAGCTCAGAGTGGGCGATTTGGAGAGCTCTGGACACGTACTGGGACAAGGAGAGCCGCCAGGTTCCTGGGCTGCACACACAGACAGACACATACACAATTAAATGGCCAATTAGTTGATAATGCTTTTGTTACGGTTTGATGTCTGGGAACGTGAGGTCAAACCTGTTTTTAACACCACCAAGTGCAGCGAATCATCTCGAATGTATGAGACAGCAGCAATGTCATGAATGGGCACCCTCAAAATGATATCCTCCCCATCACGCCACACCAGTTTCACGTTATATGCTGATAGGCTGACCACAGCATCCTGTTCTGATGTCAGCTGACCTGCTAGCTGGTGAGACTTCTAGGAAAAAAATTTAAATAAAAGAAGACAAGAAGAGACCAACTATGGTTACTGACAGAGAAAATTATAAACTGGACACTGCAAACCATTCATGCCAGATAGCTCCAGCTCCAGCCCTGAATGTGTTTTATTCAGGCGGTTTTTCTGCTCAAACCCACCTTATTCAACAGTTATGTTAGTAAGTTTTGTAGGTCAGTTACAGGAGAGAAATCACTTGTAAGTGATGGTCAGTGCTGGACACTGGGCTACTAATACCAGAATTAGAAACTCCTTGTTTATCCCATACACAGACATATTTTACAGTCAGCTCACCCTGGCATTATCAATCAGCTGCAGAACTTCAGTGCGGCTGGAAGGGTTGAGGTATCCTGGGACTGAGGTCAACTGGCCCAGATACTACAAAAAAATAAAAAAATACAGGTCAGAGTATCATCACTGCTGCATCTCTTTTTAGAACCATTAAAAAGCTCATGGTATCAACACGTAGTCCATCTGTAATCTCTGAATAAATATATTTCGAGTCTACAAGACAGTTCAGTCCTAAACTGACTCGCTTGTCTTTCCAGTACATGAGGAACATGTGCTCACCTTGACCTCTTTCTCAATGTAGTCATTGAGAAGGATGTCTGGGTCGATGCGGTGGTCGGGGACAGAAAGTGAGACGGTGTGGAGGGCCCTGCGCTCTGTAGACTTCTCTTGAGCTTTTTTATCTCTCCCCTTCTCCCCCTTCAGAAACACTCGCTTAAACGGAGACACGATACCTGGCTGTGGGGATCAGAGAAAACAGGGAAAGGAAGAATGAGAAATGAAGAGAAAGCTTAAAGTTTAGTTGCAACACTAATGCATCACGGTTGACCGAGGCCATCAGGAATATCCAAGCATGACCACAGGGAATGCAAAGACTAAAATCCCTACGGAGTTTGATTAACAACAGTAGACACCCTCATGTGTGCCTATTTAAATCACCATCAAACTGTACAAATTAACAGCTCAGGGAATTAATACACACCAACTAGTTACTATAATGTTGTGTGCTACCATCCTCTGAAAATCACATTCAACATGTGACTGGTTACCTGAGCTGCTGTGGATACTGTAACTATAGAAACAACAGACCAGACTGCACAGCCTAATGCAAAAGCTTAGGTACAGTGGCTGCAGTCTGGGGAAGATTCTCTAGATGTTCTGCGGCATAATTCAAACAAGAAGGTGATCTGATGGCAGGTAGTTTCCTTCATACAACTCTTTCATAACATATGTTTGTGAAAGCAACACTGCACAGAAGAAAAGTGCACCAACCTCTTCGGGTTCTTGCCACACAAACAAGGGTTTTATTCTGCCCATCTCAACAACAAACTAGCAGTTCTCTAGGTTTTCTTGGTCTTCCAGAGCTCATCCAGACCTCCTGATGTGTTATTTCATAGTAAAATTCCACAATGTAGAAGCCATTGCCAAGAACCACAATTCCAGACTTCCTCTAGGTAGGGGGTGTAAACCTACCTCAAGTAGAGGAGATTAAGTATCTCAGGGTCTTGATCATGAGTGATGGGATGAGGGATTGTGAGATCAATTGTAGGCTGGGTGCAGGATGTGTCGGACTGCAGTGGTGAAAAGAGCTGAGCCATGAAGTTAAACTCTCAATTTACCAGTCAGTCTATATCCACAGCCTCACCTATGGTCATATAGCTGGACTCACTGTTTATGATAAGGAGCTCTATTATCTGGGGGAGATTCAGAATTGCTGCTCCTTTGTGTTTTGATTAGCCAGTTGAGGTGCTTCAGCCATGTGAGAAGGATGCTGCCTGGGTGTCCAGTGGAAGTGTTCGAGGCAAAACCCAGAAGAGCACCTACTGGAGGGATTGTATCTCCAGGCTAGGCTGGGAGTGTTTGGGGATTGCTCAGCAGGAGCTCTTGGAACTTGCTTGGGAGAGATATACCTGAGCATCTCTGCTTGCCCTACTGCCACTGCAAGCCTGAAAAAGCTTGACTTCTTGACTCCGTCTGCCGTCCCTGGATCCAATTTATTATTTACACATTGATATTGTTAGGAAACACAATATCGTGCTGCAGTTTGATTTGCTACAGAGGCTGTGAATACCCCTGGTCAAGTAAAAATAACAGCAAAAAGCATCAAATTGTTCAAGGGGCACAAACTTTGCACAAGACTGTAAGCTTTCCTAGACATTCTGAAGCTATGTGGTGGAGGCAGCCACACAAACAAAGGGTTTAAGGGGTCGTGCTACTTGCTGACTCCAAACTTTTCCTACCTCTATTCCCAGATTCCAGCACAAACAAGTTAGACAGCTCATTTTCACAGAGCAAATGATCAGTAGCCTCACCATACCCAACATAGTCTGCTTTTAAAATGTACAACTGGAACAAGACAGGGCAAATAAGCGCTTGTCCAAGCATTACGTTTTGCCTCAGGGTTTTTATGAAACCATAAATGTTTGCCAATGCCTGTGGTAATGTCGGTTTGGTATCAAATCGGTGAGCCTCCACATTTTCCTTCCTTTTTTCCTCGTTTAAGAAGTTCATACTCACAATCCTTTCAAATGCTCCCTCACCGAGTTCTGAAAATAACTGGTCAGTGGCTGTCTTGGCATTATAGCAACATTAATAATTCTAGCAGCAAGAATGAGAAGCATTTGGTTAACCTACCTCTGTCTCCATGACTTCTTAGAAGCAGCTTTAAAGGAATTACACTGTGAAGTGGAACAGGGTCGTAGTCAACCCTCTTCAACAGAGCGCTCCTTCACTAATTCACTTCAGGCTGTTGTATGTGCAACAGGTGGCACGTGGCTCAAGACAAATGGCACGGCGGCCACCGCCCACAAAGCAGCAACAGAACGTGATCCACCACACAAACAAACTAAACCCAACCGCTCACACACTCTATTGCGCGAAAGGGAGGGTGAATAGGAAGATGAGCAACCACTGCTTCCTGTGATGAAAGTCACAGCTGAACTGAAAAAGGTATGTGCAACTGGTCTCATTCTCTTTAGCTGTTCCCACTAATGGCACATTGCTTCTCTTCTAAAGATGGGAGAACAGAATAAAGTCGACTTCAGAGTTGCAATTGCAAAGTAAACAGGCATTTAAGATAATCATACACTGCTTAAGGCTGCATAAATTATGTTCACGTGCTCACAAAAAGAGAAGACATGGGGAGAGGAGTTGCAGCCTGTAGTTGTACACAGTCTTGTATCAAAACAAAACAAGCAAAATCTCAGGGCATCTTTATAAAATTAGCAAAAAGAGAGATTAACAGAAAATATGTTATAATACAGTCACTCAATGTGTCATGTCAATGTGTTTGAGCTGGACAATTATTCAAAAATTAATCAAAATTGACATTCAGAAGTTCTAATCAACTTGAGCATGCCGCTGTCTATCATTTCAATTACTTTGTTTTTAATTCTGTTCATATGTAGTCATGTGACTCTGTCCTGTCCAATCTGCAAAATGGAAGCAACAAGAAAACTCAAACACCAATTCAACTGAGGAACACGAGCAGCTTATACCAAGAAAAATGCTGTCATTCATTAAAATAATCATGCAATAATCAGAACCGAAGTAAAATGAATGTCCAATTAATTATGATATTGGTTTGGTTCCTATCGCCCAGCACTACATTATGTTCCTTATTTCCACAACCATCATGGAACATATTCATAGTAAAATGAACCAGAAACAAACAATAATTTTTACATTGCCTTTCTGACTGTAACACACTACCTGTGGCTCACTCCACAGTGGCCCCTGGCCCACTTTAATTATTAAGTGCTAAGTGCTAAGACTTTACTGGGGTATCAACATTTCATGAGTCCATTTTCATGTAATGTGAGAACGGATGACTCCACAGGTGAACCAGTGCACAGCAAAGCCAAGTGAAACTTGAACTGGTTTATGTTCTACTACCCAACACATCACCATAGCAACAAGATGCCAACAATGATATTAAACAATGGCTGAGAGAAACAGATTAAGATTTACGTTTTAGGGAACTGATATGTCAGTGTGTGCTGATTCTGGAGTGTCTGAATCAAACAGTGAAATTAAATGTGATTGAGGACACTAATCTTCCACGATGCACTCAATTTATAGCAAAAATCAGTTCAATACAGCTCAATGTGGACCAAAATGCACAGTCTCGTTACTAAGCAACAACAGTGGAATGAATGAAGGAAATGGCGTTTGCCATAAGCCAGTTCAGATGTTTTCTAATGTAGTTCATTAATGGGAAGCTTATGTCTGTAACCAACAGAAGTCAAAAACTATTTCACAAACCGCAGAACTTTATTAATTTAAATTCAGAATTCTGCATGAAGCATGGCGTGAATCATGGCGTGAAGCAAGAGCTAATAGCACCAGTAAGGTTAAAAGTCTTCCCCCAATTGGTATGTCTGGCCAACATTGTGTTTGAATTACGGTCCAATTTTAACTTGCAAATGATACAAGTGTTCTGAGGAGCAGAAACACTTAGAAAAGTAAATGGTGTAAATCTCCAATATGGAGCAATAATCACCTTTTATCTGGAGGAAACCATTTATGAATACAGTTCAGGAGAGCAAAAGTATCACTACTCTTCAAGAACTGGTTTCTCACTACAACATTGATAAACACTTATTTCACAGTGCAGTCAGAACGTTAAGCTGGGTACACAGTGCTCATAGACAGATATCATCATATCAGACTAAACTCTGAAATATATGCCCACGGCAGGAACGAGAGCCTGATTTGGGGATACTTTGAAAGTGGGACAAGAGGAAAAAGTGGGAGGTACCTTAGGGCAATAATTTTCATGAAATAAAAAAAAAGAACCATCTGATATATGTGATATACACATACATATATACACACACTTGAATTTAAGTCACAGATCATATATAATGCTAAATGAAACTGGCTTTTAATTTGTATTGACCATTTTGTCCCAACGGAACCACTGCGCTCTTTCATCCACACTGGATGGGAACACCCATGGGTTTTTTGAGCAGGGTGGGAAAGAGGGTGGAAGGAACGAATCTTCAAAAAGTTCAAATAAATCTTTTAATTAGAATTCGTAGCCTTGAGCCAAAAACGGATACATACGTTTTACAGCACTTGGAAAGAAGAAGACCACTAGGACAGGAGCAAGAAACATAAAAGAAATGCGTAAAAGAGCAACATTAAAGCACATTAAAGAGCAACACCAGCACCCTTTTACCACTGCCTCCTTTCTCCATGTTCTTCAGGGTTCTTTCTGAAGGACTGGCAACTGTTAGTTATGACATCAACACAAGCAGGTCATTTCACAGAAAGATGCTTCCCAAACTGCATAACATTGGCTAGCTATCACTGATATGGCCATTGCCAAGAATTGCTATCGGCCTGTTCACAACATGCTACTGTCGCCTTGGCGTGCCATCTGCAGCCCTCATCCAGAATCACTAGTGTGGTGTTATCATGCTGGCCACCAGCCCTGTAAGCACTGTTTTCAAGCTCGCCCCCAGCATGAGCTCAAGTCATGTCACATGAACTACAACCAATATCATCCTGAGACTTTCTGAGATTCTCTCTAAGCAGACATTTTTTGTGTAAAATCATACACTAAAGACACACAACCAGCTTTCTGGATTTTCACTCTTTAAAGAGTAAATCTACCCCCAGTATTAGTGGGCCTTTCACCCAATCTGCTTGTTAGAAGGCTATATTTTAAAAAATCTCTTTATTTTGTCACCAATTAAAGAGGGGTTACAGATACAGTAGCCCACTTGGGGGTCACATTTGCTGGGTTTGAAACCAAAAAGTATAATTTATCAGTAGTTTTGTTGGACAAAATCCAGGAATGAGTGTGAAAATAGTTGTAGATGAAATACACTGACTTCATTCACACGAAGTTATTACCCTTAACAACAATTGTGCAGATGAGAAAGGTTTACATCTGTAAGCCAGTGTAACAAAATACTTCTTAACATCAGCGTGTATTGCGCACTCTTTTATGGGCATTTTTAATATAACAATACTTCAATTCTTCAAGCCTAGATGAGTCTGCCTGGTGCTTTGGTGGTCCTGTATCTGGCTGCTGCAGCCATTCACACACAGTTTAATGATCTAAAGAACCACTACAGAACCACGGTGACCAGCTGTATCATTTATTTTTGTTTACAGGGCACTGAATCTGTGAACTGTCTATGGTGTATGAGCCGACACTGCCATCCTGTGGCCACAAATCTCCCTTCTGGCCTGGTTTATTCTCTTCTAAGAACTTGAGGTTTAATAATTAAAAATACTGTCACACTGTATTACTGTACAACAGGACACTAGGGATGAAAGAGACAGAGGTGAATAAATAAATGAACAAACAAATGCTCTTACAACAGCAGGCCACACTTGTTGACTGAGCAAAAGGGCTTCATTTACTTATCATGGCCTGATATCTGCTGAAAAAAACAGTGAAAATACAGCTAAATTGAGATACGTTTATTGTTTTTCAAATTAAGGATAAAAAGAAAACACTGAGGAGCGTCCCTCCCCTGCCCCTGAGTGGGCGCTCACATGGGGGGGGAGTCACATCCTGTTTGAGTCTTTAGTGAGCCCAGCCCTCCATTCTCCCTTGTGTATGATTATAGAAGGTCTCAGCTCCTGAGGAAAACATGTCACTGCAAAGCTGATCTGACAGAGCGGATTAAAGGGAGAATCTGAAAACAGTCCTGCTGTATTGGTTACAAATTAATAGCTAATAAAACCTATTATTTTACATTTCAGACTTTCTAAACATTGCTGCCCATTTCGCTGACACGGAAGCTGATTTTGCGATCTTTGCTCTGAAAATGGGACCAGAAACATCATAGCCCTCAAATTCCCACTCTGTCCCCTGTACACTTTTCTTCCCTGTCCCCCCGCCACATCAGTGCTCATCAGTGAGGGATGCTATAGTTTATATAGTTTTGGCCCCAATAGACCAAGATGCACCAAGACAAATAAAAAACAGTTAAAAATGTGTATGTTCTCACCATCATTCTCCAGCTTTCTCAGTTCTGGTTTAACATAGACTTTCTTTAACCTCTGTTCATAGATTTTCTTTTATCCTCCCTTAATTAACCACATTTCTGCTGGTCATAAGCATTTGAGTTCTGCTACAAACAAGATGAGCTGTTCTGCCGCAGTCTTGATGCTCATTTGTTTGGTCTGATAATGGAGCTCTAATTAGTCAGCTTGATTTTGATGCATCCGGCATCACAGAGAATCGGGTTCGGATTTGATGCGAAAGACACCATTAATGTGTGAGTGTTCATTTCCATAAAGTGTTTTTCTTCCCTAACAACAGATTTGACTCTGTATCAAAGAATCTAATATTTAAATAAATATGTTTATTTAAATGTAAAAGGGTGACTGGTACACCGGTGCAGTTCAAAAAATTAAAATAAGGTGGAACTAGTTCATCCCTAAAGGGATCCATAAATAATACTACAGATAAAATGCTGTGAGGACACGCCAGTCCTGCCCTGTCCTCTCTTTTCTGTGAGGACACGCCAGTCCTGCCCTGTCCTCTCTTTTCTGTGAGGACACACCGGTCCTGTCCTCTCTTTTCTCTGAGGACACCGGTCCTGTCCTCTCTTTTCTCTGAGGACACACAAGTTCTGTCCTCTCTGTGAGGACACACAGCTAAGTTGTTCTAAGTGTATCGTTAGCACTGTGGCTAAGCTAACTGTGAGAGTCTGAGACACAAAGACAGAATTACCTTCTTCACTTTCTTCCCATCGTCCTCCATCTCTACGTCCAGCTGCTCTTCATCTTCCCTGCAGTTCGGGGGGGTCGAACAGAGGGGCAAGGGGCAGTTAGACACAGGGGCAGAGGGGCAGTTCACACAGCGCTGTTACACACAAGCTCTCAGCACCTCTTCATTACAGCCCCCAGCAGGACAGAGCGACCCCCGCTCGGGACAGGAGGGCAGAAGAGCAGCAGCTCCGTCAACAACAACAATAACACCCCAAACTTTTCAACCCTGCCGCCATTTTGGGCGTAGAACCCTTACCCACAGTTCTTAGCGAGGAGAGCGAAATTTAAGGCAGGACAGATGAGGTTTATTTACACTTCAGAGGGACCCTAAGAAGGGGACACACCGCTTTTTGTGTCTCTGGGTGTGTCTGTGTAAGTGTGTGTTTATTTATGTGTGTGTGTTTGTTTGTTTGTGTCTGTGGAAATATGTATGTGTGTAAGTGTATGTGTCTTTGTAAGTGTATATTGTGTTTGTATGTCTGTGTGTAAGTGTGTGTAAGTGTACGTGATGGGCAGGATGCTATACATATTGCAAACAGTGACTGGTCCCTTAATTTATAATATATTTTATATATTTAATATATGATTTATATTTTTACACTGTGGGGGCAGTTTGACCATTGCAGGTACATATAGACAAATATAGTGGCAAAATAGGTTTCTAAAATACATACATGGAATTTTCCATGTTAATTCCTAACCATATTATGAAGGATATATCCAGATGATTTTGATATTGCCACACAACAAACCAATATTTAACCAATGTTGATTTCTAACACTGATTCAGAGACAGAGGTTAATTAACATTGAAAAGCCATTGAACTTGGACAATCAAGTGTGATTCAACATTTATCTAAACACCAATTTATTTGTTTCTACTTTAATTCAACATTAATTAAAATCATTTCCATTTTGCCTGCCTAATTAGAAATAAATGTTATAACAATACCAACAATAATAGTCACTAAACTAATAATGATAAATACCTTATAAATGGTTAATAATATTTTGTAACATATTTATAAGGTTAAATAATGTAGGTTTACACATATATTAACATGAATCATTAAAATTTTGATCTCATACTCAACACTATTAACTGTTATTAACTGGAAACAACTATCGAAGTGTTTATGCAGCTTATATACAAATAGTTTATATATGTGTCTTTATGCAGCTTTATAGAAACATAAAATGTAATGATGAAATGAATTATAGAATGTAATAATTCTTTATTAAACAACAATTTGTTACTCTGGGAAATCTATCTCTATCATATCAATACATTCACATACACATCTGTACATATACATCTGTATATAACCACTTTTGATCTGTCATTGGGCAAACTGTGCATGTGTGTACAGTATACATTTTTATGGTATAGCTATTTGTACTCACTTTCAAATACTATATTCATTTTCTGTCTTAAGAGATGAACAGTCTCATATCATGATCTACAGTAAGGCTTGACAAGTATATTTCTTTTCTTCTGTTGTAATATTCCTTTTTTTCTAAAAATCAAAGTATACAAAAAACTCAAAACAAAACAAAACAAAACAAAAACAAAACAGAAAAACAACTGTAGCACCATATGTTATTAACATCATTGATGTTGTTCCCAGAACGTAAGAGGTTATACAATACTGGACATCAAATTTGCTTTCCAATAATTGAAAATCCATTGAATGCAACAGTTTACTTTCATTTATATTTGATAACATCTGATAAACCATTATTTATGTTTTTGACATAATAAATGAATACAATCAGAGACAAAAAAATAAATAAAATGCTGCACACTTTAGCAAAAAGTTGGCTAAATAATTTTGTCGACTCTCTTAAATACCCCCCACCCCAGCCGACGCCCACATCCATGCCCACCACCACCACCTCCCATTTATTTCCAGGATATCTTAACATACTTGTTAGATACATTAACAATCTAACACAATCTAAAATAATCAGTATTACTCAAGCCAGTTTCCAACAGCATTCATAACAAATCTAAAATCAGCAGCAATTTGTCTGACAACCATTTCCATTGATAAGATCAATTTCAAACATAATATTACAGCCCCATCTACAAGAACAATAACAGAAGAGTTACACACAGGTTAAGGACATAGAGATGACAGGAATATACAACACAGCAATCACCTTCTATATTTTAGTGACTCCTTTTTATCAGCATTACTTTTATGCCACTGGATGGATGTCAAAATGATTTTTCTCTCTTTTTTCTCTGAAGAGAAACCCTAGTGCAGATAAAAAAAAACCTCATATTCAAAGTAAAGATACAAAAACAGGGACAACCAAAAATATGAGAAGGTATAATGAACATATTGTCATCCACTGTTGTTTCTTTGTGCATGTTGTGAACTAAATAAGTGCCACCATATTTCAAAGAATGAAATTCAGCTGTAAACTGTGTTGAGGTGCTTGTTCTTCCAGAGCTGAGAATGTCTGTGAGCTTAAAGAATCAGGGTTCTTCGGATGGTGGCCTTGCTCTGTGAGCCACAACACAGGTCCTGCAGTCCACATTCTGTGGTAGCACCTTTAGAATATGTGTGAGCACCAGGTCAAGAAACGCAAGTCAAGAAATGCACCGTTTTCTTCTTTTTCTTTTTCTTCTTTTAATCTAAAGAACTTTTGGCTCTATTTTAATACAGATGGCTGTGGCACAAATGTACAAGGTCAGAACTGAACCCAGTGCGATGAGCTGCTACTTGGCAATGCTGTCAAGGAACCCAGGCAATGGGTGAAACATTGCACTGAAGAAAGGTAACATGCAAACATATCGGAGGCGTCACTGTTGGATGCATTCTGTGGGCATGCTAGGAAGCCGGGTGATGTCAGGGCAGTCAGCGATTCAGCACTACAGGCCTTCAGTGCTTCCAGTACGGTCTTAGATACAGGTTTAAATATTTGACCCAGTGAGCACCTTGTCTACAAACAACATTTCTCCTATTCGTATTTTTCCTACATACGTTTGGTTTTTTGTTTGTTTGTATTTTTTTTGTTGTTTTTTGCAGGCATAAATCCATTTGGCTAGACATTTTGTTCACAAAGACAAACAACAGACAGAGAAGTTTAACGTGTTGGCACTACAGATCATTCATCTTGCAAGACAGAGGAAGGCATAGACAGAAATACATTAACAATCATCAAATAAATTGCTAAATTTCATCATCACTGTCATTCTATTACTTAAGTTAACCCTGTAGAATGATGGACATTTAGATCCCTTATTGAATCCAATTTCACCAAAAGGAGTAGACCGAGGCTTTGTGTACCATCTGTCTCTTTTCCAACTCGGAAAACGTACAACCCAATGCTCAAGTTGATGGTCAGTATTGCCTTGCATTCATAACACACTGCTAATTTAGTTTTGCCCAAAAACAGGAATGTCATTATATCAAACCCATTGTCTTTGTGGGTTTAAACTGAAATTGATCCTTTTGGTTACAGTACTGTGTGTAATATGAAGGAGAAAGAGACACTGGCATTGTTGTTTGCTGTACTGGCTGCCATGGCTAGATAGAAGCACCCAGAGAAACAAGGCACCACAAAAGGTCTGATAGAGGGTTGTTGTTGCCCACCATTTTTGGTGTACATAAAACATTGTGGTGAAGGACTTGATTATCTATTAAACTATGACTTGAGTGTCTTTTTATTGTCTATATACAGCTATTAGAATGTGATTTATTGTCTTGTAAGGCAGTAATCTAAACAAACATATTCGAAATTTCTGCATTCCATCCTCTTGTGAATCGCTCTGTCACATCCATTCAGACACAGCAGTGAACAAGCGGAACAAGGGAAGGAGGAATCACAGTGTATTTGCACCTGGTTCATTGTTTACCTCTCTCCTCGAAGAGTGTTAATCCCGTAGTAACTGAGACTCTACGTGAAGTGTGAACACACTATGGGATGCCAGGCAGCCAAGTCATCCAACCATCGTGCCCATTTAATCATTCACACCATCATGAATCATAGAACAGGAGGGTTGTGAAATCCCAGCAAACAACAGTGCAATGATGTGCTGAGCACCTAGAAGAACTGTAGAGACCTGTGGGTCCAACAGGAACCATAAGAGCTTAGGGATAGGCTAGGGAAGGTAAATCATGTGATTTACGCAAGCTCGACTGGGTCTAAATTCTTAGAAATAAAGATGCCAAATGGAAGCTATGCCACCACTTTGGGTTCCAAAGCAGGTTGAATAAGTTTAAAGCAGTTGCTCTTAAACTGGACCTCACGGTCCCTGAGAAGATCCACATTTCTGACACATTTGGGCCAAATCTGGACCACTTTTGGCACTTACGGCTCAGATGTGGGCCACATTTGGGCCAACCATTCATTGCTATCTGCATGTTTGCATGTTGGCATTGAAATGAAGCCATAAATGTGGAATATCTGAGGGGCAATGAGAACTAGTTTAAAGAACCTCAAACATAATGTAAACGTTCTACACCAATGAAATGTATATTTTCCAAGAACCATATTCCCAAGAGCCACTTAGGAAATTTTATTTTTAAGACTATAGGCTTTAGCTTAAACCTGGTGGACTACCTTTCCAAGAAAAAGGTTTAGCCTACAAATGAGAGCCACCACTGAAACTATAAGACTTTAGCACAAATCAATGCTAATTTCAGAACAGATAGTTTGGAAGATATTATCTATACTTTAACTCTTGGATATTATGATACATTGCAAATGGATGGGTGCTATATGATCTCCAATTCCTTCGGCCAATTTATGAACCCAGGCTGCTGTCTTCAGACATAACCTTTGCATCAGAATTTTCCCAATCACATAGACATAATAGGGGTGTAAAGGCCAAAGCAGCAACCAAGGATGGAGCCGAACTACTGGACACCAGACCCAAAGATCAGTGGAATAGAAATGTGTGCATTAATACACACATGTTCACAGACACAAACACACATCATTGTCTGTCCACTGATTCTTTTCCATCCCTGGCAAAAACCCATCACCCCTTCCAATACAACCAGTCTGAGATCACAGCAGGCACAAAGGGGTCTGTAGTAGCCCATGTCTCCATTTTTTGTGGTAAACATTGGCATCGGATGTTTGTATTTGTTATACGTATTAAGATGCACCATAGCATATTATCAGAAAAAAATGGAGAAAAAAAAGCTCCTGCTCTGCAACTGAGAATAAAAATTGTGCATTGACATCAGTCGTTGTGGCAAACCCATTACAAGCCCCTAAATTGATGGAAAATACCACATTCACTTTCAGTTTTACGCTTCTCTCAAAGGAGACGAAATGATCTATGTACAGGAAATTGGTGATAATGCGACAGGGCTTTGTTCCAATAATTTTGCAAAAAGAGAAGCACCATTGAAACACTCACACATTGGCTGGCACATACTGAGAATCCAATTACTTGTCAAAGTACACAGCCTTGGCATGCATTCTATAGTAAAAAAACATATTAATTTCATGTAAAGTAACCTAAAATAACCTTTGCACACATATTTGAATGTACATCAAAAAAATAAAAGGAGTATGCCTTCTAGTGAAAAAAATGATAGTGAGAATAGTTCATTTACAAATATTTTTTTTCACTTAAAGTCAAGTTCAGCTGGAACCTTCACATGAGTAGGGAATGATGGAGGATTTGTAGAGATTAATGTTAGCACCACATTTTGCAAGAATTTCAATTTGTGTAAGCCATATGGTAGTAATGAAACCAATGTGCTTTATTTCTCATTATTATTATTATTATTATTATTATTATTATTATTATTATTATTATTATTATTATTATTATTATTATGCGTAGTAGCATTAATAGTATAGTTGTTTTTCTCCATCTGTTGCCATTGTCTTCTTAAAACCCTGGTCCGTCCAATCTTTGGGAACTCCTTATTTTTTTAGAATTTGTTTAAATAAAAAGTACACATACTTATCAAGCCTTTAGCCATATATGCAAAAATATCTCTTCAATTGTGCTGTTGTTTACAAAGGAAACACACAAAAATGCATAAAATGGGCAAAATGTAAACACTCATGCATTGCATTCACGTACACAACTTGGACCAGCAGACATCACTCCACTAATGGGTATAGTAGTAAAAAAAACACAAATGTAAAGGCATTTAATATGGATACCTTAAGGCCTTCTTATTCAGTAAAATGCCTCTGGCAGTGTTATTTGCCCATGTCATTACTCACCATTTGGGGATTTTTGGGGGGAATTGTTCAGGTTTAATTATTAGAATATAGATGTATGTAACAGTTTGGGAGACCTTGGCCTTTTCAACTGATAAGGAGTAAAGAGCATCTCGTCAAACATAAAAAAAGGTTTTCAATGTTATTTTAATGCAGTTACTCTGTTAATAAAAATCATCAGTAACACCACCTTTGGCAGAAAAGTCTTTGAGTTTCAGAGATTTTCTTGGGTCTTCTTGTATGCACAGTTTTGTTCGATGTCTGTCCACAGTTTTTTGTGTTATTTAGGTAATTGAAAATTGACGGCCATTTATAAAGCTTGGAAAATTGATTCCATTGACAGATCTTACATATAACTGGTGACATAAGGCTTGATTTACTAATCAAGATCTGAGACCTTGCCACAAAATGTGAAATGGTGTTCACGTTGACCACACTAATGAATTAGAATTGTTCTGTGAAATTATTGTTTTTTGATGATCAGAAGAGGCTGTGTTTATTACTTCTCAATTAAAAAAAGAAGGATGCACACTCAACTGTACACACTAACATGTAAACATCTAAAATACAGTTTTATGCAGTTGTTTGGCCATATTTTGGTAAAATGGCTTGATCATAAACATGGAATATGACAAACAAAGGTTATGGCATATTCCATATATATATATATATGAACTGTGTGCCAAATTGTTCACTATGTTTATATTAGGTCAACATTAAGTTTGTGTCCTGGGGAGGAATCACTTAGAAATTCAACTAAATTAGTGTTTTGAGCAGGGGTCCCCAAACCTTTACATATTTTGTAGATTATGCAAAACACAGTAGTTCAGTTTATATACAGTTCAGCGAATTTTCGGTAATGGTTATTAAATACTCCAGTATTTAGAAAGTTTTGTTCTCTTATCTACTCAAAGAAAAGAGAGGTGGAAAACATGCTGGTTGATTGTGTGCTTTTGATTAGCAAACAAATGTGCTTTTAAGGACAGTTTAGATTGCGTTGACAATTTGTTCAGTCACCTTTTCCCTTCACAATCACTCAGAAATATCATAGGCACAAAATAGTTACTAGAAACCTAAAAGAAAATGAATATTATGGTCCTCCATCATTCCCATGAGGCTTCTCTGAGCACATCTCAGAGCTGACAGGGACACAAACACCATCAAACATACATGGCATTAATACACTCACACCATAAACAAGGGCCAAGTTTAAGAAACACTGTATTTGTGACTTTGTACTCCTTTTCTGCAATACTTTTTTTTCTCTGTGAAAATAAATGTTGATTCTCTGTTTAGACTCTTTTTAGACCTTTAGATATACTCTAATAGCTTGACAGTATAACTGAATCAAAATGAGGAAAAATAAGCACCAAATGGAGAAAAGTGGAGTAGAGATTGAATGAGAGAAGAGGCTCTGAGAGAGGGAGAGAGAAACAGAGAGAGATAGAGAGAGAGAAAGAAGATGGCAGAGACTGCCTTTATAGGGAGGACTCATACTGGAGCAGCTCATAGAGGAGAGGCCCATCCCTGTACCTGATGCCCACTGCATTGGGGCTGATGTACTGGAGGATATTTATGGTCCGCCGTAGGCGCCGATCCACAAAGTGCGCATCCCAAGCTGGGTAGCGCTTCCTGGGCATGTCAATCTTAATGAGAGGCCCTTCGGGCCGAATTGGCCTGCCTGCTTCATCGGTGGGTTCCATGGACCTCACCTGGAACACGGGCAGGCAAGAGTCTGTGGCAGCCTCCTCTGGGCCACTGTAGTCCCCTGAAGCCATGCCCCGGGTAGGGGTGGCCTGAGAGCCTCGAGGCCCTGGGGTTGGGGCCATAGGCTCAGCCTCTGGGGGCAAAGGGAGGCCCCAGAGGAGCTCGGCACAACAGGAACTGGCCAGGACCCTCAGCCTTGGCCCCATGGGGTGCAAAACCCCGTAATAGAGGATCATGCAGGCCACTCCCGAGGCGAAGCACAGGAAGACGCCACATAGGATGGAGGCGGCATAGGAGTCGGTGGTGGCCGGGTCTCTGTAAGCGTACCACAGGGCAGTCAGGATGGTGTTCTCCACCAGCACCAGGGAGTAATAGGCCACCATTCGGTATCGGGTCCTTCCCTCCTTGACGTTGAACCAGCAGAAGACGTAGACCACGCCAACCACCATATTGAAGAGCACCTCCTCCCACTTGGACATGCAGAAGTCAGTGCCACCATGGATAACCCAGAAGGCCATGGCACACCAGTGCAGCACCACAAAAATGCCAAAGTAGAGGTGGAAAACTGACGCGAAGAGGGCAAAGGAGAGCGCCCGTGAGGAAATAGTGAAAAGGCGCCACAAGAGATGCACCAGAGCTCCCCGGTAGCTCATGCTCTTTTGGTCATCGCGAGAGTCGCGCAGAAGCTTGTGGTAGGAGGCCAGCACCCAAGAGAGAGACAAGAGGGAGGCCACTGCTGACATGCCTGCAGGGGAGGGTGGGGAGGAATGAAGATAGGAAGAGAAACAGGTAAAAAGAGTCATATCTTTTGCATATTGTTGGAAAGGCAAATGATGCCCACACAGTATGTTCCAGGATAGCTTGATATATCTAATGGCACACAAAGGCCTGACCTGCTATAACATCTCATATTTCATTTAATGAAATAATTTGATTGGATGAATGTAAAGAAAATTGATAAAATGTTTTAACTTCATATTACTTGTGTATTTTTGACAATCTTTGCTGCAGCAATATTAAAGTATCTAACAGTATCTACTATATCTAATACAGACTCATTCTTAGAGGTGCTCTCTAAGACTTACCTTTTGCTTTTGCTATGTACCCTTTCTTATAGCATAGCCAAGTTTACTATTCATCCTGCTGAGCTCAGTGTTCTTCAGGATGTTCATAGAGGCATCCGCGTTGCTGTCAGTGCTGTCACCTCAAACGTGAGAAATGGTCCTACATCTCAGCCTATCTGCTGAGCAGCAGAAAAAGCTTGTCCCCACACATATACTGTTGATAATTCAAAAGTCTCTACCATGACAGTTCTTATCTTTTTTTCTTAGATTCATACACAAGTCAGCCTTTTTCAGATATACACCATGGAAAGGCAATAATGTGGCCCGTCTGTACATGATTAAAAGTTTGAGGCCTGTTGATGAATTGATGCAACACCAAACTATGAGATCCAGAGACGTATTCTAGTTGGATTTTAAAAACAGATTTCACTACAGAATGTTGCAATGCATCAAACTGTTCTAGAGCCTTGAGCCATACTCATGAAAAATTAAAAAGTGCTTTTTTCAGAAAAATAACAAGCGAGAAACAGAATGGCTTGAGTGTGCAATGTATATAAAAATTGCACACACCACTGCAAAGCAAAGCATTTCAACTCACATAGTTCCTGAAACATCTATTGTGTACAGTAGCAGCAGTCTGTACAGTGGTGCACAAGAAACATATGGATATATTTCAACTTGCTTATGGTAGAGTTGAGTTCTATGCAAACATTCACACCTTAACAATTGATGTCACACATTTGAATGTGACATTCATATACTGAAGCATCTCATGGCAGAAACATTATCAGTCCAAGTATAGAGCCTTGGGGCACTCCTTACACTGCAGTGTCTCAGCACGGTTTTTCTGGATCATGATGCAGAGCTGGAGCACGAGCTGTGGGGCGCTCTCCAGAAAGGTCTCAAGGAGCCGAAGCATGTTCACATCAGCATACTCGTACATCATAGCCCAGTAGAAACGCCGCTGGTTCTCCTTTTGCCTGCGACTCTGTATTCCGAGGTACATGGTGCGGATATACCTGCAGGTCGAGATGGACAAGAAAGAGGAAGCATTGGGTCAGACTGGAACTTCCACAAACATAAAATGATTGCAAACCCCATAAAACATGTAACCAGAGCAAGAAAAGGAGGTTGCAGAATAACAGTCCTTACAACTTGTGTGCAGAAATCCAAGTGAGTGTACCTCCTGGATTCCCTTCCTCTATTAAAGGATGGATTTGCCCTTTAGAATCAAGAGCAAATCATCAGTGTGTGATAGCTTAAACTACACATCACTGCTTAATCAGTAGACTCGGTCTTAGTGGACATGCAGAAGGAGTGCTAAATTGTTTTCCTCTTCCATGGTCAGTAAGAATGTTTGTGCATTATGTATATATGCAGTGTTAGCATGTAACAGTGTAAGAATAGCCGAGTGCAGCACGCACACACACACACACACTTTAACCTTTAGAACCGTAGGCCAATATTGTGGGATGTTTTTGTAATTTGACATATTTATATTCAGCAAAAAAAAAGATTATTCATAGGAGAACCATGGTTTACTCAAAACTTGACTTGCTCTTACAACTGTTTTGTGTTTCCGTAATAAGCACTTAAAACACCTTACATCTCAGAAATCCTATTGGAAAGTGATCACCCAGAGGTTTTTTGAGTTGAAAATGCAAGAATTTTCATAAGTAATTTGTAATTACTGTAATTTGTGTGTGTACTCTGTGTGAGAAAAGAAAGAGAGCAAACAGACCCTTCCTTCTCATTTCCTCTATAACCCAATATCGTACGTCATTAGAACTGCTCCCTCACTGATCGGTCGTGTCCACATGGACAGAGCAGTAAACATGCACTGGAAGGCTCCTTTGGCATTTAAACTGATTTTAAATAGTTGGAAATTTGTGAATTTGAGCTGATTATTCATTGATAATTCATGATTAGATAGGGTAAATTATGTAGTTCATGTTTGTAATTTACTCTGATCCTGAGTTATGAAGTGTACATGTAACTGCCCACATTGACAACATACTAGTAATGTTTGAATGAACTCCTAAGAATCAACCTGAGACAACTTTAGTTTGCTGTCAGTTGTGCATGGTTTGTTATTGTGTGTGTGGTCTGAGTGGCTTCTTAGGTCTCTAACAGCACACATAAGGCCAGTGGGAGGCAGGCGTCTGTCTGGGTAGGCATGGAGACAGAGGGTTCCATGTCACCGGCCGTCTGGAATTGACTCTCCGAGATCAATCGCCTGGGCCTTCTGGCTTAGATTAACCTCTGAGGATTTGTTGGATGCTGGTGCAATTTTTATTTTCCTTCTGCTGGTACAGTCTGGTGGCGTCATGCATGTAAAGGGAGTAATTGGAGTAATCCATATAGGGACCAGTATATAATGCAATGAAGTAGATACTTATATTTATAACTTTCTCTTAATATTTATTCAAAATATGATTACGGTGACATAAATGGTCCTGCCAAATCCACTGCTTCATGAAAAATAACCACGGTTTCAGAAACAAATTGTGGTGAGGCCATGACACCACTAGAGGGTATAGTTCACTATCTTGCTGACAAGATCTGCTGAGTGTGATCTTCAACTGCTTGTGATTCTGTTTCTTTGGAAATAATCAGTGTTTCACAGTCATTCACACGATTTTACTACTAAGCAACAAAGACTTCTTTGTTACTATGTATTGACACAGACATCATAGGTGTTGCTGTGCTATGTAAACGATTTTAATAAGACGATTAAGACCAAATTTCTACAGATCTTTTTGAAACATTCTTCACACCATTTAAACATGTAAGACAGATGGCTTGGACAAGCACCTTGATGACCTACCTAATTAAACTGGCATACATATTTTGGTCCTAAATGTTGACAGCAATACATATTTTTGGGCTAGTTTAAGTCAGGCCAGGCTCATGTCATTTGCTGTTCACTGTAATTCCAGTCACATTGAATCATGGCTTCAGTCATGAAAAATAATTATGAAATGAAAGTCAGCATAAGATTCTTGCAATAATGTCATGCAGTATGTCATGCAGTGAGTACAAAGATATTAATCATCAAAAATGGTTTGAGATATTCCACAATGTCACTTCTCAGCTTACTGAATATCTGTTGTGACTTCAGCTGATTTAAATTCGATGTCAGGACCATGTTTAATGCCAGTGCCGATTTGATGTAGAATAATGACATTAGCTGACATTGATATTTTGTCTATCAAAATTGATATTAATCTTAATCATTGATATTAAGTTGTGCTGATTGGTAACCAAAATATAACATCTTCCAAATTTTGCATGTCAATGTCATATTGATGTAAAATACAGACATTTATTTGTGAGGTATAATAAAAAAACAACAACAAAGTTTGCTGAACTTCATAATGTATATATACACACACGATGTTTTAAGTCATGGTGTTACTTAAATGAAACTCAACATCTGTCTAACACTGGAGCTTGATGTCAACCTAGTTTTGGGGTGTGACAAATCAGTGACTTTGATTTCCAACCAAAATTCAATGATTGTACAATGATGGGTTTTGATGTCAATCCTCTTCATTTTCAACTAAACATCAATGTCTGTTTAACACCTCAGTCATTAGAGCTCAACATCTTTCTAACATTAAAGTAACATCCTGTGCCTGATGATTTATCTCACCTCTGGTAAATCAAATGAACTCAACTGAATTCAAAGTCCAGTGATGACCAGAATAAGATTGGCATTATTAAGGACAGTGACAGTAGACCAAAAGCTTCTACCACACAAAGCAATGAAGCTAGTCAAGCTGGCTATAGAGCAAATGTCAAAATGAGGAGTACATTTTTAAGGACCCAGAAAAAAAAAACCATGAACAGTGAGTCTGGGTATTAGTAGCAGTTGTTACTAACTAGTAACTAGTAGGTCGTTAAAGGCCAAATGCCAAATGCCACACATGACTGGAGAAGAGTTTGTTATCCCATCATATACTGTAAATATGATGTGCCTAAAATTTTAACAGTTGACATGTCTCATGAAATCTATTTGTGGGGTCCATGGATCCTTAAACCAGTCCTGAGGGACCCCAGATGGTCCAGATCTTTGTTCCAGCTTAAGGTAAGATAGAATCATGCTTTATTTGTCCCACAGTGGGGAAATTCACATTGTTACAGCAGCAAAAGAGTAGCAAGGCACTAGTTAAATTAAAAAAAAACAAAAAACAAAACATAATTTACAGTTGCACATAGGGAGAATGAAGAAGTATTGCACATTGCTATGAGACATTGAAAAAAGTCTAATAGTGTTTGGAGTTTGAGTGTGTGTTACCATGGTCTGCTGGGAGTAGTGCTGGTTGTACAGGGAAGTGCTAGAGTTTAACAGCAGCAGGAAAGAAAGACCTGCAATACTGCTCCTTCACACACTTAATGTGAAGCAGCCCGTCACTGAAGGAGCTGCCCAGTGCTGCCAGAGTCTCATACATTGGGTGGGAGTAGTTCTCCTGCATGAATGCCAGCTTGACTATCATTGATCTGTCTCCCACCAGCTGCACTGCATACCCAGGACAAAACTGGCCCTATTTTGAGTTTGTTCAGTCTCTTCAGTCTGCCGTTGAAATACTGCTACCCTAGCAGACCACACCAAAAAAGATGACAGATGTCTCCACTGTGTCAAAGAAGGTCTTAAGGAATGCTCCCTGCACTCCAAATCACCTCTGTTTCCTCAGTAGGCAGAGTCTGTGCTGGCCTCTTTTGTAAATTGCAGTGCTGTTAACTGACCAGTCCAGTTTGGTGTTTAAATGAGTAATCACTTAAGGGGCAGATGAGTAATCAAATCTATTGAAAAATAGATTGAGGTTGTTCACCCTCTTCTGGTTCTTCACCGGCAGGAAAATTAGCTTCTCATGACCAGAGATGGTTTTAAGGCCTTTCCAATCTCCTCTGACATTTTTCTGCTGTAAATGTAAAGTAATGTAAACTGTTCCTCCAACTTCCCCCTGTAGCTGTTTTCCTCTTCCTGAACTTTCTTCTCAGTTCCCTCTGCACAGCTTTCAGCTCATCCTAGTTACCTGGTCAGATGGCCTTCTTTTTCTCTTTTATCAGTTTATATCAAGATTTATTCATGGCTTGTTTTTGGAGCAGCACTGAATGGTCTTAGTGTGGATAGTGTTCTCCACACAGAAGTGAAGTAGATTATGATAAGATCTAACCAAGGGGAGGGAGAAGTAATGAGTTATATACCTCCTTTGTGTTGGCATAAAACACAAGAAAATTATATTGTCTCTGGTGTGGCAGGTTACATACTGGTTGAGGGTGGGCAGAGTGGAGGAGGAGGGCCTGTGAGGGCCAGTGGATGCTGTGTCATGTGAGTGCAGGAAGTCACAAGCCTCGTCAGCATTAGTAGAGGGGGGGACATACGCAGTTATCACAGTAACATTAGAGATAGTATGGTCTCATGCAAACAGTTCAATGTTTTTACAGCAGATTTGCTCTTTAATAGTGATGTGCCCAGGATTACACCATCTGTCATTGACAAATACTGCCAGACCACCCAAATGAGATGAAAGCCATCCATAGACACGAGTGAGTCCGGAGTTAAATTTGTGATCTGTCCTGATCAACTTCACAAAAGTTGTTTCTGAATGGTATTGCTACTAATAGTCATTTTTGCCATCTTTAGAGTTAGAGACATGGAGTGAATAAGGTACATTGCAACACACACACACACACACACACACACACACACACACACACACACACACACACACACACACACACACATCAAAGTTAGCTTCAGATGCTGCTCCACCCACTTGGCTCAGGTCCATCTGGAGGTTGACAGCCTTGAACCCCCCTCCTCGTCCCTCCATGTTTCTTTCATGTCTGCTCTTTCTATTCTGTTCATCCAATATGCTCCTTATGCTCGACTCATTCACGCCGTCTGCACACCATCCTGGCCCTCCTCTTCCTCTCTCTGGCCCAGCCACGTTACTGTGATCTTGCTGTGCCTGATTTCAGATCAGTTTTGCAGTATCTCTTGCAGGGATTAACCTTAAAACAAGAAAAGGCAAAGCTGTTCGTAGATCTGAATGACGATCCATTCTAGATCTGGATGAATGAATTTTAGCCAGAAGTGCTGCTGCAGCAACCAGCAGCAGCTTCTTTTCTACTCTGGTGGCCATAACTGTGCCATCTGCTCAGAGGCACAAGTGGATGTTCTCTGGAGCTGTTTACACAGTAACTGGGCTACTGCATAGCTGGTGCACAATCTTGTTTAGTGGGAGACACAAGAATGACTTCTTCCCCAGTGTACTGCACAGTGTACTACACAGTGTACTACACAGTGTACTACACAGTGCCCCTTTACTCTGATCTGTATGTATTACTATTTTTGCTATGCTATGCTGTGTGTGAGCGAGAGATTTATATATATATGTGTGTGTGTGTGTGTGTGTTTGTTGCCTTTGTATTGTGTAATATAATTTAATAGTGAATATAATATAATAAAATATATAAAATAATTAAAATAATTTATATAAAAAAATATATATATAAAATAATTAAAATAATTTAATATATCATTTTTGTACTAAAGACCTTGATTAAAGCCTGAATATCACCTCCTCATAAATCTGTAATAACATAGGACAAGGGGTTAACTCATCCTTTCAAGTTTATTGTTATGTCCATCAAGAAATATTGAACAAAAAACATTTGGCAACTTAATGACCAACCTGTATCCTTCATTTTGCTGCATTTTTTTTTAGCTCCACATGAAATCATTTCTAAATGACTCTTGACTCTGTGTCTTTTCAAGGGAGCACATCTTTAGAAATTCCTCACTGGAGTGTTTTTTGAATGCTACGTAATCTCTCCCTGCCACTCTGCACTCAGATGTAGCTAATTAGAGTCATAATCATCTTTGTGTTTGTGGCAGAGCGTAATGGCTGCAATCGGAGCTGGTAATTACGGAGAAGTAAGCGAACATTTGGTGGCAAACACCACTAACAACAGCAACAAAAATGCTTCATTGTGAACTCTAGCAAAGGGCATTATGTTTGGGAGAGTAAATTCTATGCAAATGACACAAAATCTTGGCACAACACAATGAGAACGTGTCCCACGCCCTTGAAATTTTCTCATTTGCAACTGTATACCATTGACGTTTTCCTGGAATTTGGCTATAAATTTTTAAAAAACTGTCTGTCCACAAGTCTGCACCTATATCTGTAGTGCAAGGGAATCAGTGATGGAGAACAAGAGTCTGGTTCACGATAATGATGTGTGAGCAGTCAAGCGAAGACAACGGGCAGAAATTACTCAGACTTTGCCGTAGCTGATTCCGAGATGCAAGAAAAGCTGCGGGTCACATTCTTACTTAACGTCTTTCCAACATGAACATGGGCTTAAGACATATGTTGAACAGGTGAAGGCCTCTTATGCTTGCCTCACTCATGCTTCTGCTCACATAGCATGGACCATCTCCACTGCACAGCATGAAATATTCTGTTAAACATGTTTATTTATTGTCTGCTCAGCCATGACTGATTGTCTGTAACGAATAAGTGTTACAAGCTGACAAACTGTCATAATGTGATTAGCTGTCATCGTTTTTTAAAACTATTATTATTTCCTGCTCCTTCATAAAGTATAGAGGTCAACCCCAAGTGTAGCACATGAACCCTTGTTTTGTGTAAAATGATGCTGCATACATACAGCATAATCCTCAATGTTGGACTAAGATCCAAAAAAAGTGTCACATCCTTGGCAAAATCCAACGAGTGGAACAAACGACTGGCTGGCTTTGTCTCTATCGCAGGAAACAGTGCTGGTGCACTAGTCACCCATTCAATTTGCTAACCGTGGGAGACAGCTGGAGGAGTGGTAGAGCAATGGTGAAGAGATTGGAGGTGATATCTCACGCCATGTGTGGATAGGGGTAGGGCAAGCCAACCTAAATTGTTCCCCTCTGAAAGTACCCTGCTTTGCCAGAAATTAGCCTGTTGACTTCTAGAGAACTCATCACAGACCATAGCCAAGTCCATGATGTGTGTTGTTATGTAAAGACAGTGGTCACTTTGCCTAGGCATGTGTGAGGTTTGTGGAATACTGGTAGCCACTTTGACCATGTTTATACCTGGTCATTTCATGTAACTCAAAACTGAACTCTGATCACTATGATTTTTGATGTTCTTAAAAAAATCAAACTTTTCAAGCTACCACTAGCTCAGCAAAGTTGGACAGCTGAACATGCTTAGAGATTAATAATTGCCAGTTCTGTTACATGTGTTGCAATGTGAGTGGAAGTGATGGGGTAGAGGAGGTGCCGTCTCACACACCCTGAGAAAGTGGTGCCACTTGGGTTCTATAGGACTGCCGGACGTGGATGGAGTGTGGCATCACCAGAGAATGGGTATTTTTAAACTTCCTCTCTGATGACACAAACATATATATGTGTTTTGCTACTGTTTTTCTCTGATATGTCAAAAATGATCTGACTTGTGAACTGTGACTTGTGATATTAACTGTATATGTAATATAAAATAGCATTGGTATTGAAAGAGCAATAACTATTATTTCTGGTATTTTCCAAATATTTCCATATTTATATTTGTGTCCCAGTTTTTCACATGGCATTCATGCCAACAAAGCTAGAGGACCTCACATTATCTATCAACGAATGTGAAATTAAAGTCCATTTCATGCAAGAAAAGTGAATCCAACCTTTTTTAAAATATGTGTGCAAAAGAAGGCTACACACCGAGAAAAGAGGGAAATTCAGCAGCGAAAGTTCAATCATACTGGTTATGGATTACATGCATGATGTAGCAATCAAATCTGATTTGAAATGCTTCCTTGGTGCATTTACACCTGAACATCAATGTGGATAATCCCTATCTGCCCTCTTGATATTTGCATGAGTCATGAAACTTAACAGTGTAAATGGGGTCTATGTGGTCACATGAACAACGAGGCTATACCATTCAGAGATATCACACCTTAGATCCGTGAAGACTTAGCGCAGGGCCTGGGCAGGGATCAGGAATGGTGGATGAGAATATGAGATCAGCAGGGAAGGAGTGGGAAACTGGGGGAGAAGAGGAAAACTATGGATCAATAGCTCAGGCCTTTCAAGAGCTGCACCATAACCCGAGGTAACATCTGGCATTCGCTGACATTTTCTGTTAGTCTTGTAAATGTCAGGGGTGCTAGGAGACAACCCCAACACCCCCCCCCGCAAATACACACACTCCTAAAAAATAACCACCTTTCATTACTGCCCCAAAACAATGGCTCATTTGAATGCAATGGGAAATCCTTGTTTAGGCTCTACTGATCTGAAGAAATGCAGCCCATTTCTCAAAATCAGATCCACTGGCCCACTGCTGAACCCATGACAACTCAACAAATCAAGATAGGAGGGCTGAATCGAGATTAATGGACAGATGAGACAGATTAAATTTAATTACTGGCCTACTGTGGGATGAGTATCTTTTCCGTTGATGCAATTAAATGGATATGTCCATTACTCAAATTTAACATGGTCAACACTTGTATTAACAGAGTATACAGTAGCGTAGAGACTAGGGCTGATACCATTTCATTTACCCCTATCTTACATTTTTACAAAAAAATTGCATAATTTGACCCCTTTAATAGTTTGACAGATGGTAATATCCTATTTAATCATTGCAGTTATACTTGGACATTTTGCTCAAGGGATCTGCCTTGTCTATCACGGTGTTCTTGCCTGGGAAGGGAACTCGATGTGCCACAGGGAGGGCAGCTCACACACAGAGTAACATCCATACATGTAGACATGTACAACAGATTTCCCTCACTCAACCATTCTGTCAGATTTGAGTGTGCAGTCCATGTGAAACCCCTGTCTGGCTCTCCTTGCCGCACTGCGGCCTAGAACATGGTTCCCCATGAATTATTCGTGCTGAGATCATAGCGTTCACTCACGCCTCGTTAGCTAGTCTGCACTTGGCCTAGCCCTGCCAGGTCATGTCTGAGATCTCTGCCGGTCTGCCCGTCTGTGCCACTGACACAGCCCATTTCCTGCCGTGCCCACGTGCTAACAACTAATGATTCACCAAGGCATGCGCCGGATTGTTTCTGCTTAATTAACTCCTGTTTGAAGACCATGCATTGTTTGAATGGAAATGAAAGGCCATCAAAGCGTGGGATTTGGAGTGGATGGGTGCACTTATGCGCACACGTCCAGGCACGCACACACACACACAAACAAGAAGATGCACACCTTGCAGACACTCATGCACAAGTGCACGCATGAACTCAGATTCTTGCCGATGCTGTGCAGGAACACGACTAACTAGCAATCTGACAGTTTGACAGGCGAGGCTGAACATACTCTTGTTCCTCTCTGGTGCTGAAGACAATATGATGACTGCAGCACTCCTCATCTGTGCACTGCGCATTCCAGCAGCCATAATGGCCACTATACACTTACAATGGAGTTATCAGGAGTAGAGCAACCTCTGCTGCAAGCTGCAAAATGGGGCAGTGTGATATAAAAATTAGCAATTGTGATCATTGTTTTATTTATTATTTTTCATCAAATATTGTCATTGCCAATTCATCCCCACAAGGTAGTTCACACGATGAAAAAGAAAAAGCACCAAGACAAGAGTTGGTGGGATTGAATGAAACATTATATGTGGGAATGTAATGATGATAGATGTAAGTGGTTACAATATTACATACTAGGATATTAGATGAGATAGAGCATGGAGGCATACAGATTCCATATGACATCCTACAGCAGCTCTACCTCTGAAGCAGAAAAAACACAACTGGTTCAGAGAATAACCAATTAAAATGAGCTTTTAGAAATGTGTTTTTATGGTGTTTTGAACACAATTTTCTGCACTAATGCTACGTTTACATGATGGAATTGAAGACATGCATCTTAATGGATTGGAGACCAATGGCAGCATATGACCACATGATCATATCTGTGCTCAATCTCTGCACCTAAAGCATCATTGCTCAAATTTTAAGCATATTACATATTGCAAACATGTCCTTCATTCATGACCACAGCTTCTATCCAATCTTTTCTTTACTGCAGAAACTGACATGCACATTATGCTGTCAAACAAAAATGTCAGGGTACTCTCTGTGCTGGCCTGCTGTGAAATGCTGCCTTAGAAGCGATCTGAATTGAACTGCCCACCTTTCATGCAATGCATCACCTAGAAAGTTCTGAGGAGCAGAAATAGCCACCTACTGGTTATTTTAATTCTTAGTGATTTTGCACAGGAGCCCCCACAAATGTTGCTGCTGGGCCTGTAGAGCCTGGTCACTCATAGGTTGCCAAAGCTGGTGTCCCAGCTGGTCTCATAAATGCTCAACTGGCAACATATCTGACGACGAGATAGGCCAAGGAAATGTTACAATCTTGTAGAGACATTCCTTGGAAACCATTGCTATGTGTATGCAACCAGTACCCTGCAAAGAAATGCTAGTTACAAGCCCTTCCCTGAGAGCCAACACATGGCAGCAGGATGTCCCGCACATTTCGCTGAGCTTTTAGTGTCCCTTGTATCACTACATACATTTTGTTCATAACAATCAAATCTTTTCAACAACCCTAATCACCAAGTTCTTTGATGATTATACTGCAGAGAACCTCACATCTTCCTTCAACACAGCCCACAGCCAAAACAGGTCCACAGCCAAAAAAGGCCCAACTGCACAGTTACTGTAGAAACTCCTTCCCAATCCCACCGCTTTCTATGGAGGGATTGTAGGAAGCACCCCTCCATTGACATTTACACATGGTGCATCCACAAAGCATGAACGCAGGCTTAATTACCACTAAAGCAATAGCTCTTAGGTCATCACAGTGTTTGAGAAAGGGTTATGGGCGTACTAATATGCCAAATTATCAAACACACAGCTCAACATTTCCCTACATTTATTTATTCATTAGGGATTTTCAGTGTAAAGAAACAGTGTAAACTAGAATTTAACAAAATACTATTTTATCTCATTTTATCAACCTGCAAACCTGTGATTGAAAGCAGTGAAGTCACATACAGAAGGGTAAATTCATGATTTGGTGGACAAAATATCAGAGCAAAGGTTGACTGGCAACACAATTTTTCCAAACCCAGATAAATATCATCTATCCGAGACAAAAAAGCAGATAAAGGAAATGTATGTTTAAAAGATAATATGCTTTATTAATTGACAGTTTAATATTAGATTAACATTTTCCACTTTTGGCAAGCATCACGCTAATGATGTTAGTGGGTTGTGTAGGGAAGATGCTTTACATCCATCTGGAATTTTTGAAATTGGTTCATTGTACTGTACAGCCTGTATGTGTGCATGTTAATGTGCACTGTAAGACCTCAGCAAACAGAGGGTTGTAAAGCTGCATCAATACACCCATTAATGTACTGCCACGCTGCTGCTGAACTATACACGAAAGCTTCCAGACCGGAAAGAAACAAGCAGCAACTTTTAAAATCACTCTGCAGCAGCTCAGTCATTCAGTCAATACTGCGATTGTGCTTCACCAAAGTTGACTTGAAAAAGGTGACTTGTAAAATCAGTACCTCTGAGTCCTCTAAGATGTTTGCTGAAAGAAAACATATATCAATTATGAGCAACATCTGACTGTACCAGGCCTATAAGGCTTGCACTGACCCACTGACAAAATTCAAAAGTCAAATAACAAAGCTTATAAGAGATGTGTTTAGTGTTAATCAATGGTGCAGTCATATTTTTGCAGGGGTGTGTGTGTGTGTAGGGGTGTGTGTGTGACAATTTAAAGAGGAACACACACTCAAACTACTCTGAACAGAGCTGTTTTGACCAAAGCATGACACAGATGTTTGTTTCATTAAGACCCAGAAGAAAGTGTGTTAGCCTGCAGAAAATGAGTGTATTACCTTTACCTTTAACAGTACATTATATGGTTTTCTTAAATAAGCTGGTGTTTATGCTGTTTTTGAGTCTGTGTGTAAATGTAAATTATACAGTTCCAGTCAAAAGCTTGGACACACTGACTGAAAGTATTATAGATTACATAACTTAGCTACTATTTGTTATATTAAAATCAGATCAACTAATTTACATTTATGACATTTAGCTGATGCTCTTAATCAGTGAATGTGAGAGTAGTGTTAGGAATCTTGCCCAATGACTTGATGTAGCACAGAATTGTTGCCTAGACTGGGAATCAACCCCAGTCTCCCACATGATGTGTTGACTCGCTGATAGTGTTATCTGTTGTGCCACACCAACCAAGAGAGTAGGTGTGTCCAAACTTTTGATTGGTACTGTATACACCTACTAATGTATGTATATGTAATTGATGGGAAGAGAGAGAGAGTGTGTGTGTGTGTGAGTGTGTGAGTGTGTGTGTGTGTGTGTGTGTAATAGAGCTCAGACGTGTCACTCAGTGAGAGGAACTCTTAACCAATGTGGAACACTGCTGAGACTGTCAAATTCTGAGAACACTACCTGCCTATTTCAGACCACCATTTGTATCTCTTGACTTTCATGCTTCCTTTTTCAAAGAAGTGCTTCCATGGCAAGCTACCAAGGGTCTCCTCTTCTCTTCTCTTCTCTTCTCTTCTCTTCTCTTGCTCTCAATTTCCCCCTCTCTTCATGTTCTTTCTCATTATGCAGAGTATCTCTGGCTCTCTGCGCCTGAAGTATTTATAGCTACAGTCCTATTCACCATGAGGGAGAAACACACAAATGGCTCAGAATTCAATTTGAGCATTTATGAAAATGTGACAGGGACAGATTTAGAACTGGCCAGTCCTTCCTGCATGAAGCAAGAAATGCCTCCCATTACATCAGCGTTCTGAAGACGTTCAGGTGTGGGCTTATACGCTTCCCAGTGGGACACAAAAGGACTTCCATGTGTCAGAGAAGGCCACAGAACGTTTATAGCAGGGGGCAAAATGATTCCTGAAGGCTAGAGAGTAGGCCTTAAATCTGCAATGCCAACAAAATTGCATCTCCAGTCCAACAGCATCACATATACAGAATCAGACATATGTTTCTGACTCAGGGTGTGAGGCCTTCTGGACAGAGAGTCACACTTAATCTGCCTCAGCATGACCACACTATTCAACAAACAGGAAGAGTTTATGGTGAAGCAGAACTGCGTTAAAGATCTCGGAAAATAGGAAATATCACACCTTTGGGCTTTTAATCAAGGTGTTTATTTTATGTATTAATGACCTCTGTGGATAGGACTGAACACTGCTCCAGGCAGATGTGCTCACTGCCCCAAGTGTGTGAAATTAGTGTGTGTTTCACTGCATGGATGGGATAAAATTCAGTTGTGTGCAATGGGTCACACAGTGGGTCAATGTGTATGTTTACATTTATGCTTTTACGTTTATCAAGTTAATGATGGTCAAACAGCTTTCCAGGTTAACTCTAGTTGTGTCAGTTTGAATGTGGACTCCTTCAGAAATGATTTGAACTCAAAGCTCGCTTCTCCTCTTATTACTGGACCAGTTCCCATACACATAGCCTTTTAAAATCAACAGCCCAATGAATCCAACAGTAACAAATAATATGTTTCAGATATGTGACATCGTAACACTGACATATGAAGTAAGTGAAGAGGGCCTGTAAGAGTTTGTGTAAAACAGGTTACAGCTGACTGACTGAAGCTGGCTAAGGGCAGGTACAGTGCATCCAGTATTCACAGCACTTCACGTTTTGCACATTTTGTCATGGTAGATGGGCCTTAGACAGGGAGATGACCAAGAACCCGATGGCCACTCTGACAGGGCTCCAATGTTGCTCTGTGGAGAGAGGAGAACCTTACAGAAGGACCATTCCTGCAGCATTCCACAAAGCAGGCCTGTATGGTAGAGTGGCCAGACAAAAGCCACTCCTCAGTAAAAGGCACATGACAGCCCATCTAAAGGCCTCTCAGACCATGAGAAACAAAACATCTGGTCTGATGAAACAAAGATTGAGTTCTTTGGCTTCAATGCCAAGCATAATGTCTGGAGGAAACCAGGCACTGCTCATCACTTAGCCAATAAAATTCCTGCAGTGAACTGTAGGCATGTTTATCTGCAGCAGGGACTGGGAGACTAGTCAGGGTTGAGGGAAAGGGGACCACAGCGCTCTGGACCTCAGACTTGGACGAAGGTTTCTCTTCCAATAGGACAACAACCCTAAGCACACAGCCAAGATAACAACAGGAAAACTTTGTGAATGTCCTTGAGTGTCCCAGCCAGAGCCCAGACCTGAGCCTGATTGAACATCTCTGGAGATATCTAAAAATGGCTGTGCACCGACATTCGCCGTCCAATCTGATGGAGCTTGGGAGGTTCTGAAAAGAGCAATGGGAGGAACTTCTCAAAAACAGGTGCCAAGCTTGTAGCATCATACTCAATAAGACTTAAGGCTCTAATTGCTGCCAAAAGTGCTTCAACACAGTACTGAGTAAAGGCTGTGAACACTTAAGTAATTGTTGTATTTTTGTGATTTTATTTTAATACATTTGCAAAGACTGCATAGAAACATTTTCCCATTGGTGAGCATGGGCTATTGTTTGTAGAAGTTTGAGGGGACAAATGAATTGAATGCGTTTTGGAATGAAGCTGTAGGAACAAAACGTGCACAAAGTGAATGTCTGTGAATACTTCAGGGATGCACTATATCTTCAAGGACACATCCTCAATATGGGTGAATCTGAAGAAAACAAAAATCAAAGACACTTCTAATAGAATTAGGCTTTCTTAATGTTTTTCCAAGGCAAGTTACTGTTGAAAGTGCAGCAAAGCTATATTAAAGCAGCATTATGTGAGAATTGGTATTTATTGCGTCTGGGCTCCACCTAATTCCCTCTTCAACTATCACTAAAGGACATGCTTTACATGTGCATTTCTGGACAAGCTGAAAGAGTAATAGTACAGAATGTTACACAAATGACTTGCGCTGTATTGTTCCTCTCTTTTTATTATCCTGTAGCTCTAAGCAGTTCTTTTAAGGTCAAATTGCTACATAATGTTGCTTTTAAGAACCATCCACTGAAAGTTTCTGTAGAAAAGCAACTGCAAATGTTCTATGGCACCACTCCAAAAAAGACTTCTGGCACCTTTATTATAGGTGTTATCACAGAGGGATATACAGAGAGAGAAAAGGATAGAGAGCAAACAATGGTGAGGGAGACAGAGAGAGAGAGAGCATGTGTTTAAGAATCAGTGCATGAATACATGTGTACGTGTGTTCATGTGTGAAGGAGTGAGCAGTGTGTGAGCAGGCTATGTTTGCATGTTTGTTTGTGACGGAAGCATAAGGGAACGGAATGTTCTTCAGGAAAATGTGAGAAGAAAAGGGAGAGACGTGGAGATTAAGCACATTGGACCCACACTGACAGTGTTGTGACAGCGCCGCATCTCCTCGAAGTTCGCCCTGGCAGTAAACAACTTCCTTTGTCAAAGAGTGACTAATGTGGTGGCGGAAGAGCAGAGCCAGTGCGTGCTGGAATAATTAACAATACTAAAATCCTCCCCAGGATCCTGCAGGTATTTTTGGATACATAGGTCACTTTTGCTTAAGCTGAAGCTAAAAAACTGACAGAACTCTCCAGTGAAGATCGACCCTGATTAATTGAAAGGGCCTGAGCTTAAGGAATTTTACAGAGCTTTGATTTTATTTACATGCAAAAGTTCAGCCTATCAATATGTGTGTGTGTGTGCGCGTGTGTGCGTGTGCGTGTCTCCCTCGGCTCAACCACAGTAGCCACTATTAGCAACCGTCTGCTTGTACGGGGAGAAAGGGTGTGTGTCACCTGACCATGAGCTCATCCTGGTGAGAGCGAGGAGATGGAGGTGGAGGAGGCTGCAGTGATGAAGGCACCACTGCCTCAATCCTGACAGCATGAGTAAAGGCTATGCAGACATCCACAACCTCTTACTCACCATATGCAACCTGCTGTTTCTTTTTAGTCTCTGATGAATGACTTTAAGGTTAGAGTTAGTGCAAAAGCTCTTAAACTTTGCCTTAATATTCATGCATTAAGCATATATTAAAGTGATGCATTAGGTACAAATCCAATTTTCACCCTAAATGTAGTTGATTCGATAAGTCATGCATGGTATTCAAAGTCTGCTTCTTAGTTCTGTACTGGATCTTTAAGACTAATGTAATACATTTACAATTATGGCATTTGGCAGACACTCCTACCCAGAGCAACTTACAAAAGTGCTTTGCTGTTCACTCAGAAAATATCTGTAACTAGTTTTTAGATGCTTTTAAAGAGTTTTAAGACATTCCGGAGACACCTCATGCTTAGATGTTGCCAAATACAATGTCCGATTAAAGACCTCGATACCAACAAGATTCAGTATAATTATAATGCTTTAATGTGTTAAGTGCTCATGAAAGAGACAGGTCTTCAGTCTGCATTTGAAAGTGTTTGATGTGTGTCCACTGTTCAGACCCCCAGGGGACGTTTGTTCCACCATTTTGGCACCAGGACATAAAACAGTCAATGCTTGTCGTCCTCGCTGTCCTTGATGCTCAAAGGGCTCCTGGTACAGGTTGAGGTCAGTGTCAGGGTTCTGAATCTGATGTTCAGCTACAAGAAGCCAGTGAAGGGAACACAGCACAGGAGTTACAGCCCACACCAGTCCTCTTTTTTTTCCCAGTTTGTTTTTTCGACCTGGTGGGTCCCTTTTGATCCAACCCCTTGAAGCATGGTGAAAAGAATGGAGAAACGAAAAACAGGATGATGTCCAGCAGCTCTGGAATGAAATATCAACTCAAATGTATAATTTTAATAATTGGTTAATAATGGCTCCTTGATGCTATGATCACTACACATAACCACCACAGAGCAGTGCTACAGTAGACCAGTTAGTGCACCTCCTGTGGTCAAACCAGTTCTCATGGCTTTGCCTGATCCCTGATCCAAGGAAGGAAGACTCTCTATTGAAAGTTGTGGAACTGAGCGAGTCTGTAAAAACTAACCATAGATGACCAGCTTTCCATTTTGAGACCAAAGTAAGTTGCCCAGTGAGGGTATCTGGGCATTTTTCACACTTGCCAAAGTCATATACCATGGCATTTTAGTTAGAAAATCTTATAATATTATAATATTATAAATGGCACCTAATCAGGATATATTACTTGCTACCACGCAGGACGTCTCTAGACCTCGTCTCTCCACTTATGTTGGACATATCTCAGTGTCCGTGTGCCAGTTCCTAAGCAGAAATCCTCGGATACAAGAGCACTTTACATGCTACTCCATCATCACGGTCAGAGAGTACATGCATCCACCATCAGTGCCCTGAGGGAACAGAAAGTGACTAATTGGGTAGAAGCTGTACCCTTTTGAATCTGCTTTCCAGCCAATGAACAGCGACCACGTCTTTGCCAGCCAGTGCTCCGCTGCTGCATTTGGCTGAGAATGCAGCCGAATGCCCATGGCCGCTCCGCTCTCCTGTGGCGGAATGAGTAGCGGATTAACATTGTGCTGATTAGCCAGAGTTTGAGTTTGTCAGCTGAGTCCTGTTAACCGCTCTGTTTCACTGCACCAGAGTACACATGAGCTTAAAGCGATAGTTTGGCAAGAATTTGGCAATCTATCTTACCCCTCCTCCTACACTCTGTGTAGACATCTCAAAGCCAGGACTTTGTTTTTCTGGACTTTATAGACAGGCGAGTGTGTGATGATAAAGCAGGCATTTTGCATAGCTATAGCTCTAATACAGAAGCAAATTTAATGTTGAACTATTCTTTTAATGTATGAGCCCAGCCTACCAAAGCCTTATCTTCTGCTGCAGCTGGACACGCAGCACAGTCTTCTTCTGCATTGTGCATGTTCCTTAGCTGTTGCTTGAGATTCATAGCCAGCCTTGCAGAAAAAGAAAACAGTACATGTTCTTCTCTATCAAACATGGGCGCGAGAGATTTGGGTGTTTGTTGAAATGCTAAAAGAACCCAAACAGAACAAAAAAGCCTGGGAAGAAAAGATGAGACGTGGCAGTTGATCTGCCTTTGATTTCGGACAGAAAGCGAAAGGGAAGGCTTTGGGCTGTGTGGAAAAGGATGGGAGCCTGTCTTGCTCCTTTGGAGAATGAGCTCTCACTTCAACCAGACAAGGGGCTAGACTAAGCCTGGATTAAAAAAAAAAGAGCTTGACCTACTTGCTTTGAGGGGACCGCAAACCAAAGCACAGAGTCCGCTCCTTTTGGAATCCAAATTCATTAGGATTACAAACTGTTGTGAAGACGTGGATTATGTTTTAAAGTCACTTCTCATGATAGTAAATGAATGTACCTCCAAACTTCACCTGAAAATGCTTCTTTATTGAATCATCAATCGATCATCTCTTCCCTCTCTTGTCTGTTTTAGGCAGATGACTGCTGGACAAAAAAAGCCAAATCTGCCTTACTTATGACCTCATTTACACCTAATATCTGGATTATATATAGATAATATTTTCATCACACAGTTACATTTAGATTTTAATGCATCTCTGGTTAACAGGACCGAAATCCAATTGCTGTAATTCATCTATTCAGGTAATCAGCGCAGTCCGAGCTACTGAGGCTTTCAAGGTAATCTGTGCCAGCCATTTCCTTATTGTTCACTGACCTAGTGTGTCTGAGGTCATGTACAGTATGTTTACATGTCTACCATGTTTTACATTTTTTACTTTCACTTAGACTTGCTTGCACAGGTTGGGCCTGTGATGCTAACAGACAAAGGAGCTGGATGGATGATTACTTTACTTAGCTTTAGCTTAGTAATGCTTTTTTTGTGAATAGCAAACTAACTAAACAAGAATTTACAAACTGTGCCAAATCTATGGTGATTATAGTGACTTTAAGTGCTTATGTAACCATAGCACATTTGCCCCCTGGTTGCGACTGTTTGTAAATGGGAAACCTATCTATAAATTCATTTTCAGCCTGTAGCAGTTTAACCCCGCCCACTCATACTGATGTGATATGGAATGGTTCAGCACAGACTGCTGTGTTTAGGATGCATTATACAAGCTTCCCAGTCTTAAGACATAAGGCCAACACTGCCAGTGCTAACACACTCTTCTCCTTCCTTCAAAATATTCATTATGATAAAAGAAATTATAGCAAATGCACACTGCATTTCAATATATATAACAGTACCTTCAATCAAAGAGTCGGCTGTTGTCGACTGCATTCACTGCTTACAAATAAATTGGAAATGAAATGAATCTGTCTTCAATAAAAGCTTGGTCATTGGAGTTCTGCTATATAGCTTGCATTTGTTGGCAGCTGCTTGCAGAGGCTTTTAGATTTCCAAGGCACACCAACTTAGGCAGAGCATTTGCTAGTGTCTGCATTTATAAGCAGGTCATTTGTCATTGTAAACAGCGTCGTTTCAGTGCTGTGTTTTTGCACAAAAGGCCAAGCTGAAATTTTTTCAAAGAGGACATTTTTACCTCAAAATAATGGCTGACTAGGGAGCAGCTGCGAAACCTTGTCCTGTGCAAAGGGAGCAAGTGAAAACGAGTCTGGACGTATCTAAAGCCTACAGTGGCCCGAATCTCCTTCAGGGCTGTGTCAGTGAGGCTGCACACGAGACTCTGTCCTCATGAGATACAGTCTGGAGCCAGAGCGCAATGTTCTGGCTTGGAGGAGAGCAGAGGAAAAGATCAAGAGCCCCAGAGTGCGAGCAATAGCGGAAAAGGAAGAAGGGGAGGAATGAAAGGATGAAGAGCAAAAGGAAGAATAAGGGAAGAGAGCGAGAGTGAGCAGCAAGGAAAGAAGGAACGAAAGGGAGAACCCAGGAGGTAAACTAATCACCAAACACGCGATGCAATTTTCTGGCTCTCTGCCTCCACTCCTCCTCCCTCCCCTCTCGTCTCCGGGGCTCTTTTACTATTCTGCTCACATCCTCTGTCTCTCCACCGCTCCATCTATCAGACTGTACCATTTCACGTCTACCCCCACTGTCGCAAGGCCCTGCCGGACATATCCACTCTGCTTCTCCGAGTGGGAGGGGTGTGTGGAGGGAGTGAGAGTGGCAGAGGTAAATTACAAAGAGGAAGGGATAGATGGGGCAGATAGAAGGAGGATATAAAGACGAGTGGGAGAAGTACACCGGAGAATAGAGGCATAAATCTCTGACCTCACAATGATTCAGTTCAATTATGATTCTTCAACAAATGATTCAGTGCATTGAGAAATCTCAATTTTCACTATTTCATCATTTGATTAGATTAGTTTTCCCCTCTGTGTGTATGAAATATTTATGTCATCCAAATAAAAAATGGTTCTTTGGAGTAGTACCGTAGAAGAACCACTTCTATGAACCTTTTTTTTAGGAATAGGAAAAAACTTTTTGATGCTTAACCTTTAGAAACCCAGGGCAATAGTGTGGGACGTTTCTGTAGTTTAATTTACTTTTATTCACCAATAACTTAAAACTACTTAAAATATTGTTATTTCCAGGATATTCTTGGCTCCTCAAATATGTCTTCATTTGAGATGGAAATCGGAACAGAATTTAAATATTTGCCTGAATTTGACCATGTTTCTGATTAAAAAATTATTTGTGCCCACAAAATGTGTTTTGGTTTTATTTCATAAGGACTAAAAACACTTTTGGAAATTTCAGAAATATAATAAGCATAATAACTCTATCTACATATGGCACAGAGGCAGGTAGGTGGTTGCTTATAGCTCATGAAACACCAAGAATCTTGAACATCTAAATTATTAGAATGTTTTAATTCCAAATTTTGAATAAAATACTACTCAGACAGAATCAACATTAAAATAAAAAAGGCTTGAAATGTGTAATTTCAAATTTAATGAGTATAAAACCATTTTATAACTGAATGCAAAAAGCTTTTCTTGTGATATTCCTTATTATGAGTCACACTCTGCCTTTTACAGCATTTAGCAGATGCTCATATCCAGAGTGACTTCTAGACACTCAACACTTTATCCATACATGCTTTCCTTCTCTTCACTCATAAACTGCTGTATTCATACCCAACTATTCTCCACTGGGATTCATGTTGCAGTTTACTGAACATTACTGAATATTTATTATTACTCTTATTTATTTATTTATTTATTTATTTATTGTATTTACTGTTTTTATTTCCTTAATAATTCTTTATTGTTTATTTCCATTTTTAAATAGAACATTGCTTTTTGGGTGTGACTGGGACCTTGATATCATAATTTCTTTCCACCTCATGTGCCATAAGGGATGTGAAGGACAATAAATCAATTCAATCCTTGAGAAGTGCATTGTTGTTCACTCAAAAAATGTATCAGTTACTGTTAGGTAATTGGCATTTCCAAATTAAGGAGAAAACTGGGTTAAAAAAAAGACTTTGTTGACACAAAATGTGGAGTTTCTTTATATTGTCAGAACTTCATGAAGAATGGACCAACAGAAATGACCAAAAATGACATGGAATAAAATCTTGACATTTTGGAGATATAAGGTTTGTATGACAGTGACAATTTACAACACCTAAATGTCAAGAAATCAAGACATGAATGCAGTCACAAGCCATTTCCTGCTGAATGCTATAAGAGCAAGAGAGCTGAGGTCTCAGACCTCGGAGCACTGTGTCCATCAATGGTCCACAAAATTTGTTGGGAGCAGTCATTTAGTTTGTTGTTGCATTGTGTCACAATTATTTTGCTTAAAGTTAATTTCATTTGGCACTTGTCATCCTGTCTCGATGTCGTTTGCTGCTTGCTGCAAAATTGTCACCTCTCATAAGAAATGAAGTGTTGTCTGTTGCTCTGTCGCTTGTTAACATGAATGCAGGTTAAGAAAGTGCAGGAAATATTTACATAAGGAAAAACAGTCAATAGAAACATACAATTAAAAAAAAAACTGATTTAATTTCATTATTTCATTAATGATTTTAAATCATCTTAGATTATTCAGTGGGATCTGCACCTTTAATGATGCATCAGTGCATTTTCACAGCCCTAGCAGGTGATGAATATAGACTGTATTTAACCCTCACTGCAGTGCTGCACAGACAGCAGAGTGTGTGGTACAGTGAGCAAGAAGCAGCTGCTGCTAGAAGCTCTCCTAGGAGGGCGAAGCATTTAGAGAACGTTTGATAGCATATGTGTAACATTTCATGGTGCGCGGATGGCGTTCCTCTCTCCCCAGGCACCCACCTTCCAGTGTAGCGACACCTTTGTGATGATGATAGATGTGAATATCTGCAAAGTCGCACTAGCACTTTTATGGAGACGTTCAGGTGGGGGTTCCTCCATCATCAAAAATGCATGGAAATCAGAGCAGCTTCTGCATATTCTTAGCATGCTCTACTCTGAGAAACCCAGGAGGATAAACAAGCACAATGACTATATGCCTGTACTCATTTCCCCTCCAATTATTTTCATTCATCTTCACTTTCTAGGAAAAACATAGTGGAGCCTTAGCATTTAAGGGACACTGTAATCAATTACAATTATTTAAAACTCCACCAACAGAAGAGACATTAGTGCTCCTATGGGGGACTGTTTGATTTCTTGTGCCTCTGGGACTGCGTTCCCACAGTTGCTGGCTCTCGAAGCATCCATCATAATTCACATGGCCTGGCCCCGGCCCTAGCACTGTCACACTAAGGCTCACAGTTACTGAGGAGTGCCACGCCAGCCTCAGGGGCTTTCTCGACACTCAACGTATGTCCCAGACTTACGTCTGACTGCGCAGACGCATAGTGACAGACAGGCCGTCAGCGTGTGCAGTGCTTTAGGGCTAACAAGGCTTGAGTCACTTTGATCCAGAGCTACTCAGTGACAGGAATTGATCTTTGGGCCAAAGGACTGTGTTGATTAAAAAACCTTCTGGCAGGTGGAACGATATTTTAGTGTGTACATTTACATTTACTCATTTACTAGACGCTCTCATGCCTGGAGTCACTGAGTATCACTTTAACTGGATGTTGTTGGGGTTTTTTTTTTTTTTACGCCATTTCATCTGATAAACTCTAGTGCTACAGCCAGCCAAGGATTTACAACCTCACGAGACTAAGACACGAGGCAGTCAAACGCTTTTTAACGACCACCAGAACAGTAAAACTACAGCCGTCTCTGAGCACTCGGTATATGATGTTATAGTGCTACCCACACATCAGTGAAGATGTTATTATTATCAGCAGCAGTCTAAAGCGCAGCACTGTTGGAAAGAGGTTTTACAGGAAAGGATTCAGAGGCCCGTGGAGATCACTGTGAGAGAGAGAGAGAGCAGAACCTAGGACACGCACACCCCCAGGCAGGGAAGCCTTGTGGCTCCTGTCAGTGAAGCTGCAGGATCACTTCCAAGGCTTTCATTTCATTCATAAAACTCCAGCCATGTCCACACTTCCTTCTCAACTAGCCTTTCTGGCAGTCCCGTGAGAGAGCCCTTGTCATCCATTTAATGCCCATAACCAAAGACCAGGCACGCACGCACGCACACACACGCACACACACGCACACACACACACACACACACACACACACACACACACACACACACACACACACACACAGACTCTTTGCCCATGAACATGAAAAGCATAGAGCCATCTGATCCTTCATTGATCTCTTCTGGGTGAGAGGTCTGCGAACAGTACAAACACAGACACACACTGAGAGGAGAGAGAGAGAGAGAGAGAGAGAGAGAGAGAGAGAGAGAGAGAGAGAGAGAATATTAAAATATGAAGAACAAGAAACAGAAAGAAAGAAAGAAAGAAAGAAAGAAAGAAAGAAAGAAAGAAAGAAAGAAAGAAAGAAAGAAAGATTGCTAATATAATAAAGTTAGTGAGAGAGAGAGAGAGAGAGAGAGAGAGAGACTGTCCTTTGACACTGAGCAGATAAGACACTGATAAAGCAGTGGAAGGGATGGAAAACAAATGATAATGAACATCGCTACAGGAGAAGAACTGGAGAAAAACGGGAGAAAATGAAGTAAAAAGTAGAAAAGAAAAGGTCAGACTGGCAATGATGGTGACATAGATGTATGAAACCACCAACCACTCCAATCCATGTGTATTAGAGAAATGTATGAGCCTCCAGCTCTATAGTATCATGCTTAAACCTCACATTCTCTAATCAGCAAGTGATCTTGTTCAGTGGTAGAGAATATAATCAATGTGTTTGTGAAAATCCATAACTAGAGTAAATTCTACATTCTCTGTACATTTTATCAGCGTCTCTTAGCATACAGGAGCACTCTGTAGACTGTAGTCCATCTGTTTCTCAGCATACTTTGTTATCCTCCTTTCATCCTGTTCTTCAATAGTCAGGACCCCACAGGACCACCACAGGGCAGGTATTATGTGAGTGGTAGGTCATTCTACAGTGCTACAGTGACAATGACATGGTGATGGCGTGTTACAGTGTGTATTGCACTGGTAAAATCAACGATTGTAGTTTTAAAACACTGTTTCCACTCAAAGCCCCTTTAATTAGACATCCTATTTGCTCCATCTAGTTGCTCCACCTTGTAGACGCTCACCTATTTCTGCACACTTTGAGTTGGTCATCCTCTAGTCCTTCATCAGTGCTCACTGGACACTACCCAAAGGATGCCATTGGTTGGATATTTCTGGCTGGTGGACTGTTCTTAGTCCAGCAGTGACACTGCTCGGTGGTGTTCCTGTGGGGTCTTGACCATTGAAGAACAGGATGAAAGAAGGCTAACAGTAAAATGCATGCAGAGAAACAGATGAACTACAGTCTGTAATTATGGAGGGGAGAGGGGAGAGCACTGTGTATGCGAGCCCACTCCCACTATGATGAGGCAGGTCATATTTCCATTCGCTCCACTGTGGTCAGTGGAGCTGATATAATAAGTAGTAATTATAGAAACAAGAATGTGATCATGATGTTATGACTGATCGGTTTATACTAGATTTAGAAGCCTGAAACATCATCATCTAGCTACACGGCACCAGCTCAAAGACATTCCCCTGCCGCATCATTACTATTCCATACACAGACTGGGCATGTCAGTGTTCCAGACTGGCCTTTGAGTCAGACAGACAGATGCATTACATCAGCAACACTTACTAATACTGGCATAAAGATGATATTGAACTTCAATCCATGTAAGCCCAAGCTCCCGATGGAACACACCCCCACATACAGAGAGAGAGAGAGAGAGAGAGAGAGAGAGAGAGGGAGAGAGAGAGAGCGCGAGAGGTCTTTAATAGGTCACCCCATCAGTGGAGTCTGCTTCATGTATATGCTGGGAAGTGGCAGCCCACTCCCACTATGATAAGGCAGGTCATATTTCCATTCCCTGCTGCTGTGTGGAGAACCTACACACAGACCTGTGATTCACTGTGACTCAGTCTACCAGCCTGTCACTTATCGCCTTTCAGCTGGCACTTCTATGTGCCTATGTACAGCCAATTCCATTTCAGCACCAAAGAAAAAAAATACAGCTCAGTGCTAGACTATTTAATACTGCTTTGAGTTTCACAGTGTCTGACTGGGCATTTGGAGTAATTTGAATTTTGACAGTCCATTATAAGTTTTAAGACCAGCACGGCAAGTAAGAGCAAGTTGGCTGACTGAGATGATAAGCATAACTATGCTGGTCCACCAATATGACCAGCCTGACCACACTGATCCATCAGCACAATGAGATTGACCAAACTGGTCAACCTTGGTGCTCAGCTTGACGATCAGCTAGGTCATGCTGGTAGACAAGCTAGCCTTTAAAACTCAAATGAAACCAACTTGACCACTAAAGATTAGTGTAAATCACCTGAAAGCTACCAAAAAAGCTGGTCTTGAGCTGGGTTTTTCAGCAGATAGGATACCAGGCAAATGAAGAATAGTGGTGACGTAGATGCCCTTTAAAGAAAAGTGGTAATTCACTTTGGGAAAAGAACTGAATTTAATGTTTACTTTCATGAACACCCAGTTTATGCTCAGTCAACATGAGGATTTCTCGCGTTTAAGGTTCTAACGAGACAGCCTTTCATTTTTTTCCCCCTCAGGTGACAGTGAAGTGGAGGAGGATGGAAAGGGGGAGGAATGAGTGAGTGGGGAAAAGTAGGACAGAGATGTGTGTGCTCTGCTCTAAAAGGACAACACTGATAATAAGGGCTCAGCAGCTGCTTTTATGCACCACTCTCAGGAACACAGGCCACAGACTTGCACTGACCAGCTCAAAGGAACAGTGTGAAAACAGTGGTCGCACACTATGCGGATAGACGATACATGATTTACAGATGTTAATCACTTACAATCTGAGTGCAATTACTAAAGAAAACATTAAAAGCACATCTGGATTTTTTGCAAGAAAGCATCAGAGTGACCAAATAGCCAAAAAGGTCTAATGGCCAAAACTCTAAACTCCAACCTAATGACGCCTTTCATCACAAACACCTTCCAAACAGTGAAGTACAGAGATGACAGCATCATGTTTTCGAAAACTGAAGGATGGGTGAATGTTCCAAATGACAGTGAGATACACAACAACCTGCTTTCGTCTGTTAAAAAGAAACTTCACATTTCAGCCCATGCTCTCGATGCTAGGGGGGAGAGACTCCTCTAAGTCATGTGACGATAGCCTACTGCCTCTTTTCTAACTGCTGCCATTTTTAATCTTTGCCGGGCAGCCATCACGCTTGGGGGAGAACGCCGGATCCCCAGATCTGACACAATGGACGGCAGATGCCTGCATCGACCAGCAGCACACTTGTCAGATGTGGGAAAAGCACCATCTACCCAACCCCTGAGGGAGAGCAAGCCAATATCTCTCCCTCTGGACACCGGCTCCCGATGGTGAGCAGCACGAACCTGGATTCGAACCAGCGACCCCAGGATCATAGTGAGCTCAAAACTAATCTTAAACACAAAACAATGCAATACAGAAGTGGACGAACATCAAAATCTAGTCAAAGACCAGATTCTAGTGCAAGAGTCACCAACCCTGCTCCTCAACCCTAATCCGCCCACCTGATCCAACCAATTACTGCCTCATCTTGATTGGCTGGAGTGTGTTAGATGGGGGATGGAGTTGAAACCTGCAGGTAACTCTCCAGGATTAGGGCTGGTGACCCCTGTTCTAGTCCCATTAAGAGTATGGACACTACTTGAGGATTTTGGCATCATCCAAACAGCCTAAACAGCCTAAACAGCTTGGAACAAAGGGGCCAAAGATCAATCAGAGTGTTAAGCTTTTAGAAACCCTAACAGAACTAAAGCATTAATTGTAGCAAAATGTTGTTATACCAGTTACTAGTGGTTACAAGTGGTTAAATGCTTAAGCAAGCAGTACAATTCAATGATCGATCTTAACTTGGAAAAATAGTGAATAGTGGTGAACAGTGATTTGCTAGTGGTTTGCATTAAAAAGTATTGAATGGAAAAATTTGCTTAAGCAAATCTCTAATCAAGACGAAGTGAATTAAATACCGTTCCACAGCAGTAAATACAACCAATATAAAGTGTCTCAGTAAGGTATTGTGCCAGAACAGTGACAGTGCTCTTTGATAAATATTCTCTGGGACTGCATTGCAAGAGCATTATTTCAAAAGATATTCTGTCAACTGCAGTTTTGATGGTGGTGGTAGAGTGTGCTGTCTAACACCTATCCAAAATGTCCCAGTGATGTTTAACTGGGATCTGGATGGGATCAGTTGGGATCTGGTGCCTAAGAAGGCCACATCAACACTTGCCTGTATATGGGAGTACAGTCTTCTTGGAAAAGGTGACAATATCAGCATTGAAATGGGTGTTCAGTTACAATAACTTTGCACTGATTAAAGTGAGCCTTTAGAAAACACAGCCACTCCACCAAAACACCCCAACAAAATGACATCTGGACCCCTTCACTGAAACGGTTGAGCCTTGACACTTGTACTGTTCTCTTGGGGTACACCACACATGCATTTGCCCAAGTGGAGAACATAGTGAAGAACAACTCCACAGACCAGATTACTTCTACTACGTTATCTTCACGGGAACAATTTCTTTTTTGCACACCACTGAACTTGAACATTGATGTTTGTATTTAAGTGTTTATACACTGTAGTCCAACTCTAATACCCCTTTCTGAGTTAGATCACATCCTGTACTGCTATTCTCCATCACCTGAGGAACACTCGTTCTTTTATTTACCTCTTCTCTATTGCTCTAAGGCATAATCCTACAGATCTATTTATCAACCTACAAGTATATTTGTATTCAGAAATGCATCCCTGTTCCACTAGTCAATTGAGCAATCTTTGTGACTGAAGCTCCTGTCATATGTGCCCCAATAACGAAGACTCTTTCAAAGCTATTTAGATCTTTTCCTCTTACCACCTTGATCCAAAATTGAGGTCAGATGGGCCTGCTTAGCATTTTATGCATGCCACAGAGCATGCTAATTACTTAACTGTCTCATGCAGTACTGGAAGCATCTATACTCCCTATGTTCGTCCTTTAAACCCAAGGATTTTCTTACTGTCTCTCTAAGTACACGATATGTACAAATGTTTGTGGACACCCCTTTTAATGAATGCATGCAGCTGTGCAAATGCAACAGCCATCTGTATAAATGACCTGCCAATAGAATAAGACTATATGTAGCAGACAAACATGAACCTGTTGGAACCATGCCTAATGCCAGATGTGGACAGGAGGGGTAGCATTTAGCTGTGTTCTCTGGAATGAGGGTGCTCTACTACTTTTGGTTGACTGTGATCATTCATTGTCCTGACCTCACTAATGCTAAAAAAAAAAAAAAAAAAAAAAAAATTCCCAAATACTCCAACAAAAGCAGGATAATTCATTTTTTGGAATATGTGATATATTGACTTTTCCAGAAGAAACAATGAACGAGGAGGTGTCACAATACTTTTGTCCATTTATATTGTAAATATAATATTAATTAAAAAACCTTCATTCATAATGATTTAGTTATTTGTTTTTCCACATCAATGGTCTATATTTTTTAAATGACAGAATTAATTATCACTGAAAAATGTGTGTATGTGTACAATTGTTTTACATATATGCTTAGTGCAATATATTAAATGCTTCAAATATTAAATGCTACCTGATTTATAACTACCTTTTTTTTAATACAAGATCCAAAACGGTCTGGTGTGAGGCAGTAACCCCCTCTCAAAATAGCCCCAGCTTCCCCACCACCACCACTTCCACCACTACCACCTTCATTCCTGGAGAAAAGCATTTCAGAAAAATGTCAGTGTGAGACATTAAGAGCAAATTGGAAATGACAATCCCCTTGAAAGTCAGCATTTTGAGGAGGGATGGGGAAACAAGGCGCTGACACCAAATAGCAACAGAAAATCCAGAATAGCTGCCACTCTCCTCCATCCCTCTCCACTTGCTCAAGCAGTCATCCCTGACAATCTCCCTCCTCTGCTACTTCAAATGTATCTGTGCTAGACACCAGGACCTGGTCCCTTTCAGACTGAAAAAATAAAAAAAATAGAATTCTTACCCCAAAAAATACAAGCATGGAACAGAAAATGAATTTCTTACTGATCACAGTTTTGTTTCAACTGGCTAAGAGATGGATGCTCAAAGCAAGTGAGCACAATCCTGATGAAAGTGAGGAATGCAGATGAAGATGAATGTACTGTGCCTCACCAGCAGGTTTATAACATGGCCTGCTGTTTAGGACATTATACATCAAAACAGAATATCATTGCAATTTTCAGTACACTTAGAACACTCTTTTTTTCTTCAATAAAACCACACAACCATCTCTACAACCAGCCACTTTCAATGGAAGTCAAATGATATGTTTGCATATGTCTGGATTTATATACTAAATCCCTTTACATTTAAAATGATAAAAGCTTCTTTTGTAATGAGGCACAACACTCTCATTAAATTCATGAAAGAGTCATCAGATGAAAACATGCGCCCTTACTGCAAAAGTCAGTGTGAGGTCTTTCTACAGAAACACTAAAAACAAGGCTGATGCACTTTGGAAACAGGTTCTGTGGATAGATGGACGTAAAACTTTCTGTTTACAATTTGTAATGTTTGGAAAAAGAAAAGTGCAGAATTGAATCAAAAGAACAGCTTTCCAAATGTTAAGCATTTGTTTCCAAATGTTAAGCACTTAATTTGGGTTGTGCTGCAGCCAGTGCAACAAAATCTCCAAAAATACATACATACAATACTAAAATGCACAATAGCTCTTTTTTGCCAAATGTACACAAACCAGCACAGACCACATCAGAATGTAAAGGAAGAAGAAGCCACAACACAGTGGTGTTTAAACGAAATAATTAATGGTAAGAATAGGATGTACAAGCAGATTCTGGATGCAAACATCACAGTCTGTAAAAAGCTGAAGATGACAGGCCTCATTGACCAATATCTTAAAAAAAAAGTCTTAAATTTGTTCTCTGTTCTTATACTGATGAATCCCATTGTCCTCGTGAATATTTGAGAAAACTGTGTGGATTTTGGATTCCAAAATACATATTATGTTTTCAATTCGGAAATATTGTTACAACCCTTTATAAACCTGGTTAATATTTAAAAAAATCTTACAAAAAAAATGTCAAAATGACATTTGTGTGCAATCTGTAGCCACACACTGATGCCTTTCCCTGCACACATAAACATAGCGTGCACAGGTGCATGCATGTGTGTGCACCTGCATGTCCAGGACGTGAACTGTCCCCCCACATCACAGTGAAGCCCATGGAGCATGCTCAGTCAATAAGTCATTAGTGGCCTGTGTCTCTCAGTGCCTGTGAGGCTGCTCAGTGAACTGGTCTGAGTGTGTGCACTGTCACTATCACATTCCCGCTCACATGCCTCGGCCTGTGTCTGAGACCTACACTCACTGAGACAGGAGGACAAACATTGCTTGCTGAAGCTAGAGCACCGGTGAGGCCTCAACCACTCAGCGTGTTTACTCTCTTACTCTTTAGCAATGGTGAATAACCTGTATGGGAATTTAGATGGGAATATTTGAGCACTGCTGCCTGAACAGACACACTCAGGTTAAAATATAAAATTATAAATCCATGTTTGTTTGGTTAGGTTACCTTAACTATCTTAAGATCTTATGACCTCAACTCTAAAAGTGCTCTCACTCTGCACACACACATACAGCAACCAGCAGCACACAGCCACAATTCCTTTTTACAAACAGACCACTGGGTGTACAAATTGGTAAAGTTTGCTCTGAAAATGGGTAAAGTTGTGGCTTTTTTTCTGTCTCTCTCTCTCTCCCCAGGTTCCACACTCTGCTGTGCTTGATCTGAAGTGTGTGGTTTCACTTCAGCAAGGGCAAATAATGGATACTGTTGCTCTCAGAACAAAACGTTTTGACCCCAAATTCCTATGTCTGGTCAGTTCCATTGCTTATTGTAGGAAAGGACAATTTGACTGACATGCAAAACAGCCCAACATTGTTTTCAGGATGAATTCTACTGATACAATTTGTTGTGACAGACATACTTTTGGCACAATTTCTAGTGCAGGCTTTTCACTATTGCTGCCTTTGTGGGTGACTTTTCTGTGTGCATGTAGTCCTGTGTCATACAACCAGCTGCCAGTGGTGCTGGCACTAACAGCTTGACTTATGGAGGGCATCACTGATCAAAGAGTGTCTGCAATTGTGACTGTTGGGTCACTCCACTCATGTCGGACAATGCATCATTACTACCCAAACCTGGTCTCCCAGATCCTTCATGTTACCTCATGTTACCTCCAAAGGTGCTATGGAAATATCCAGTATGTTGATTAGAAGATACATATCTTAAATATATATATATATATATATATATATATATATATATATATATATATATATATATATATATATATATATATATATATATATATATATATATAGGATAGAGGATATATATAGAGGATAGGGCTGCCCAACGTTGCCCACCGCTCCAGGCACATGTGCTCACTGCCCCCTGGTGTGTGAATTCACTAGTGTGTATGTGTGTATAAAGGTCTAATTCCCGTGTGTGCATAACGCAGTGGGTAAAATGAGTATAATTATATACACACATACACACACACTTTTTTCCTAAATGGCTAAATCTACAAGCATAATATTCAAATGTTCAATGGAATTAAGGTCAATTCATAAAATACTGCTTCTGATTGTTTACTTATGCATTCTTTGCCAAAGCTAGTACTAAGAGATCATAGCCGACACTTGTGAGCTCCCTTTTGAACAACAGAATGAGAAATGGGAAGCTCTGCAGCCTCACAGATCTTTGAAGGCCTAGGCAAATGAGGACTGCAAGCATGCCAACTGGGACAGTTTTTTTCCCACAATATTACTCATGCAAACTTCACTCCTTCAAGTGTTTTGGAGGCTGCTACTGAGTCTAACTGGACAAGAACACATCGCATTGTACTTAAGACCTCCCAAGTCGGAAGCAGGGAACTAGTCTTTGGCTGCATGCACATACCCCAAATGACACTGCTTCCTGTTCCCAGTCCAGCTGCTCTCCTTGGAAATTGATTACACTGAGGCCATCTTGCTGGCTGTGGCAATACAAAATGAGATGAGAGAAGCTGCTCCAAACACCTGCTGAAATGGCTTAGAATGGAGGGCACATGAGTGTATGTGAGTCAGGAAGACTTTTAGAGATTCTGCAGTGACTCACTGTGTACCGGCTTGGACAACTTGAACAATGTTGTCTCTATGCTTTTATTTATTTGTATTATATATTGTGTCATTTGCAATTAATTACACTGTAAACAACAGTATCTTTCCCTGTATAGCAACTGGAAATCACTACCAGCATATAAAAGGAAATGCATTCACACAATAACAGTGTTAGTGTTACTTAAAAAGAAATCAACATCAAATTAAATGACACTGAAATAGAATAGCTGTCCTTTCTTCCGTTTAACTCCTCCACATTTCTCCTCCTCCATCTTCTTGACTGGTATTTGTACCTGTATCTCCTGAAGTCCATATTAGCTTGGACTCCAGTACAGCTCATACACATGCATACACCTCCGCCGTCGAGGCTAAAATCAACAGTGAAAAGTCCAACTCAAATAGTGCATCAACAGAACAGGCTGTGCATGGACATGAAAGTCATGTCTGAAATCGAGGGTGCTGAGTGCTATGTCACAAGTACTTACAGCTGCGACTACATTTTAAATAGGCACTGGTGACTAATATTTGCACAGAGAGTTGTGCACTAGAAGAGCACAAAAGCGCACAAAAGCACATCAAAGAATTTTGACAGTAGCACTCAAAGGAACTCAAAAAGATGACAGCTGTACAGAGTTGACTTTTCTACAATAAATCTTTGTGTCTTTAGTGTAAAAATATCTCCGTCCACTTTCATGCTTTTTAAATGCATGTTGACAAACAAACACTGTACACCGTACACATGGACAAACGTCAAAACCCACATTTTTTTCAGTGGTTCAAATGTGAAATCAGTGTTTGCAGCGGGGAAAAATATTCAAGCTTTAGATTTTGGAAATTAGATTTTAACAGTAGTTTAGAAAATAGAGTCAAACAACAACCAAGAAGTAGCAGTCTATTGTCTGATTCCCCCCAAAAAAGTCCTTAAACTCGTACAAAAAAAAACTGCTACAACATCTCATTATTACCATACACTTACATGGTTATTATCAGTGCAAATTGTATGTGAAAATGAACGTTTAATGTTGTAATTGTAACTCGTCCTACATATCTAGAATAACTTTCAAATATGAATAGAAATATGGAAATATCTAAACGTATTTTTAAAAGATATTTAAATGCATTCTGTTATAGAATACAGATCACTCATTAAAAATGTAATTGTAACATAGTTCATAGCATTACTATATTAAAGCAATGTATTTTGATTACTGATTTCTTATCTTTGCTAAAGCCCAATGAAATAATGCAAAATTAAACCTCAAAGTATTAAGATACCATGAAATATCAGACAATCTCATGTCGACATGCAACAAGCACCTTGAACTGTGGGCAGTTTTGGCTCTCTCTGCAGCATGACCCAGTGCAGCTTTGTTAGTCACTGAGCCACTCTGAGCCCTTCCTGTTTTTACTCCAATGGATTACAGTTACCCTGTCTTATATACTGATTCCATTTCATAAGTTGTTGCATGTATTCTGTAACTACTCAACCCTGGGGTAACAGCATTCCCTTCTATTCCTCCACATATCCAGCCCTGCAAGGAGATATACACATATATATATATATATATAAACAGCTTGGCACCTTTCCAAGAGCATCCAAACTTTTGACAGACATTGTATATGTTCTTTTTCTCTCTTTCCATCTCTGTCAGGGTGCGTTTATCTGTCTGCAGAGTGTGTGTGATGTCCTCAGAGATAGAGCAGTTCCCTGTACAGCCTGGGGCCATACAAACAGCCCGAGACAGCCTCGCAGGAGCCTCATGTCAACCTCCAGTCACCATGACAAGCGAACCCTATGGAGCATGCTCAGTACTCGCTGCGAGAAAGTAATATAAGCCTTCGCTCTTCTCAATCCTCCTGCCAATTTGAAGAATGAAAGTACAAAGAATGCCACCAATGACCTTAAACCAGTCACACAGCATCTGCCTCACAGTTCTACCACATCCAACGCTAACAGCTGCGGCTATGAAAGTGTTTCTGTAGATGACTGCGTCTTTCCCTATGGGGAATGAAAATAACTGGTAAACAGATAACAGCACATGATTGAGTATCAAGTGATTTTACAGTCTCGACCAGGAAAATATACCTCACCACCAAGCAAGCTCCATTTTAAAGAACAAAAGTACAAAAAAGGGTTGAAGCAGTAAACTGATTTTAGATATACCAGGGTATTAGAATGTATGGTTATCATTCCATATACATTTGCTTTATAGTCAGTCATTATCTTATTTGCTTTGTCCTGAATAGGGTCACGGTCGATTTAGAAACTACCGTATTTTCTGGACTATAAGCCACTACTTTTTTTCCCACTTGGCACAAAGCAGGAATTCCCTCTTTACAAGGCACCAGTCCATCACAGGGTAACATATGCACACACCCACACCTAGGGGAAATTTAACATGTACATTTTTGGGAGGTGAGAGGAAACCAGCGTACCTGGTGGAAACCTTCTTTGACATGGACAGAACGCACCAAACTCTTCACAGTGAGCCGCCCGAGGCAGGTTCAAACCCACATCACCAGGCCCCTGGAGCTGTGTGAAACATGCACTACCAGTGATGCCACTTGCTTTGCTTAATACTGGTATTGAAAACAAAACCTGCATTCTTTGTAGGTGGGCAAACATACAAAATCAGCATTTTATCAAATATTTATTTTCCCCACTGCATGCAGTACCACCAAATCTTGATATTTGTCTAGGACCCCCCTAAGGTACATGCCAGTGAAGTGTCAGAGCAACTGGGCAAAGCATTTCTTAGAGCTATATATATGTAATTGCAATATAAGCAAAACCCATATTTTGGATGGGGTCTGGGTGCTAAACAGTGTTGAAATTCCAACATTTTTTCATAATTAGAATTAGATTGGGTGAAATCTCAGAGACAAATGGTTGTGATGGGATTCCAGTTGACTTCAGTGGGTGGGAAAGATGATATACATATTCCTTGGTTTTATCCTGCACATCCTGACCACCATCCCCCTCACAGCTATAACCAATAATGTGAAAATATAGCAGCCAGGTTTGTAAATTTCAGGACAATTTGAAGCTCAGACAAAGACAAAGTGCACTCTGTGAGAACGATGTTCTGTGATATTTAATGGTTCTCCAAGTTAAACCTGAACATTGCTTAGTGCACACCAGCTTCCTTCTCGTACAGATTGTTTTAGACCAAGTATGTAACATGGCTGCAGGACATCACCTAAATCAGTGCACTTATAGTAGGAGATTAGTAGATGCTTTTCTCTAGATCCTTACTAACCTGATCTCTTTGATGTTGTGATTGCCACCCTGCTGTGGGACGCTGAGCAGAAACCTTCAGCAAAGGGAAGAGGACAGCCCACCTACTGACCCCCCCTGGGTCCTTCTTCACAGGGGAGGGAGTAGTGAGTGCTTTTCATGCCCTAGATAGGGTTTGCGCTCTAATTTACTTCTGTCGTTCAGTGGCCACATTGCTGCACTCTTACAGAGAAGGTTCTTCAAGGGTTTTCGAAACTCTGACCAAAGGCAATTGAAAAGGAAATGGCTCTTTGGATCCTTAGTGGTTCCAAATTTGTCCAGATGTTCGATAAACTCAGTAGACCTACCTGGATTTCCGCACTGATTACTGATACCATGTTATCTAATCATTCTCTAAGTCAAAATCATAGACAAACACAATATAACTGAAGCAATAAGATAACACAACAGTTGTACATTGATAAAACATCCACGGTGCAGGCTAGAACAAGTAAGTGAACCTCTGTGTTAATGACTTATCTAAGAGCTACTTGGCAAATGGTGTTTTAATTAAGGAGATGATGTTGAAGGTGTGGGTTTCACAGGTGCTTTTCCCATTAAACAAAAGCACACAAAGCCTAATTATTCCATGTCTTGATGCAAATGACTTTGAGAAGAGACGCGTGAAGCTGCAAAATGCAGGTGAAGTATGCATTGAGCAGATGAAGCACATTATTTCAACAGAACAGTCTTTTTTTGATATGGTGACATGTTAGTTTCAAGCAACCAAAGCTGCATGAAAATTTCCAAGCATAAGACCTTGCTGCTTAGTTTAAGTAGTGCTTTATTGATCCACTTAAGAGGGAAATGGGTCGTTTTGTGCTCCATATTTTGCCAACGGTACTGTACTGTGGGAGCAGCACAGCACAGCCTGGGGTAGTTAAGTGTTTGCCTAAGGGCACACAGGGAAGGGATTTGAACACTACATCCTTTTTTCACCTCTTCTACCACCATCATTCAAGCTATGATTAGATATAGCTGCTGTTGCCTTTGACTCAGGTATAGACAACCCTCATAAAAGGTGATGTAGTTCCACAGATGAAATGGGATCATTCCTAGCTACAACCATTGTGCCATTGTGTCCCCAAGTAAAATGCACAAGCACAAAACTTCACACTGCTGCTTGAAGAAGTTCCCTGAGTGTAGGCAGGACAAAACATTAAATCATCCCCTTTCATGCTTCTTGTTTTTTTCCCTGTGGTTATAAACTGAAGCATTCTGAGCTGAATCAGCTTGTCAAGCGGAGGCATTTCAGTGCACAGTGACATACTTTCAAAACACACAAACTTCATCTAATGGCTCGCAAATACAACAGATTTTAACAAACACGTCACTGAGCATACCACTGGGCAGGGTTTGCTGTGAGCTCCTGCACTCCCTGTCCCCTCACTCAGTTTCCCTGCTCTGCTGTGCTGCTGTTCTGTTCTGTGTGGTTGAGTCTCAGAGGAGCTGAGCGTGAGTGACCCTGCAATCGACTGCTAATACAACTGTCATCGCCTTCTAGCAGCTGCCAGCGACAAGCCAGCAGAGGACGGGGAGTATGGGTGGGGGTGGTGGTAAGACAGCGAGTAAAAGAGAGAGAGAGAGAATGGGAAAAAGCAAGGGGGAGTGAGACTGATAGGAGGTAATGAGGGATGAAACTGGGAGAGTGTGTGTGTGAGTATTTGTAAGTCACAGAGACAGACATATTGGAGTATCAAGGTTAAAGTGGTGTGGCTTCCTAATGGTACTGTTGGTGGGTGCTCGTGTGACAGTGTAATGTCGGTTCTTCAGTTTTACAGTGGCGTGTTCCAAGAGGAAACATCTACTGTAGCTTCGTACTTTGGTACTTATTGTGTGAGGAAGACCTTATGTCCGCAAAAGGGTCATTGTACAGAAAAAAGCTTTATCAACAAACAATAATAACAATAAAAAAAATATAATAAATAAAAAATTTAAAAAAAATAATAATAATAGTAATAAAATAAAACAATGTCATTGTGGAAAAAAAACAACAGCAGTGTATTTCAAGGTTACTTAAATAACCTTATATAAAATATAATAAATAATAATGATAAATAATCATATTATACAGTCAGTCTTTATACAGTCTTTATCTTATCTGCGTCAACTGAATAGGGTCATGTGGATCCAGAGCCTACCTGGAATCAGGTGCAAGGCAGGAAAACCCTTGGACAGGGCACCAGTCTATTGCAGGGTAACACACACACACACACACACACACACACGCGCACACACACACAAACAATGTAGCATGGCCAATTTACCTACCATGGGCAGTTTTGGGAAGCGGGAGGAAACAGGAGTACCCAAAGGAAACTCTATACAGGGAGAACACAGGAAAACCCTCACAGACAGTGACCCGAACAGGGATTGAACCCACAACATCAGGCCCCTGGAGCTGTGTGATACACAAGGTGCCTGCAGCACAACGCAATGCTCACATTTTTATGAACTGCTTTGGCAAAATGATATAAAACATTTTATGAAGTAAATGACATAGTACTGACATAATGGGCTCTAATAGACAATGATATATATGACTCTGAAATGATCTATATGCAAACTATGAAGTAGACCTGTGTGACTCCAGATATGCACATTTTGACATGTCTGAAGCCACTTTGGCCTCCTTTTAGAAAAAAAATATAAAACGGTCTATAATAACTCACAGTGGCTTTACTTTCGGGGCTTTAAAAGAGTTGTACCTTTTCTCCAGTAGTAACATTTTAAGGATAGTCTGACTTTAACAAAACACAAACTGTGTTTTTATTTTATGTTGTATTTGTTTTGAATATGAAAGAAATGATATATTTCAATTCTAATGTTTGAATATTAGTCATTATTAAAAGTTCACTGCTTTTTTCTAAGGTACAGTTACATTATCATACTATTATATTTTCATTACATCAGTGGCATAAAATGGTAATGGAAGGCAATATCATCCAAGTGAAAAGGTTATGGTGACAGGTCTATTTATATTTTGTTTTCCTACTAGAAAAACTATTAAACACACACACACACACACAATATATATATATATATATATATTTTTTTTTTTTTTTTTTTTTTTTTTATAGAATTTTATGAAAACTGCTACAGAATAAAAAGATTAACATCTACATAATATCTGAGCAAAAGGAAAGTTGTTTTTAATGGAATTAAAACAGTAGCATCTGAAGACAACATTGCTATCTAGCAATCAGGTTTAAACACAACACAAAATGTATTACTGTACGCCCTGATCTCTGCATGTAAATTAATATTTAATAATCAAATTTCAGGCAGAGCACTAAATAGAACACCACTCCAAACCTTCAATATTACAGTATTCTTTCTCTCCTGAGGCTCATACCCCCAGCCACCCATTAAAGGTGGAGGTTGGTGTGGTCCATCAGTCCCTGCCATTCTGTTCTACAGCTCCCTGGATTAGATCCAGTGCCCATTATGAGCTCTTTGTGCAGCTGTCAAGACTGGCTTGGGTACTCGGACCATTTTTTTAGGGCACAGCAACAAGGGTAGTTTGACACAAATGTGTTAGTGCCAGCTAGGACTGGGAACATTGATGCTTATAGGGGACTTATGGTGTTGCCAGACCATGTGAAGGTACTGACTGTTTGCTGGGGAAAAGAATAGGCCAAAAAATTCCATTATTCTGAAATTATGCCTCATTACAGTCTGATAGATGAACCTAATGTCAAATACAACCTCTGTCATCTTCAATAGCTGTCATAAGCACAACAGACCTATATTGCAAAATGTACAACTCAAGAAATGGAAACTGCAAGAACAGAAATCACAACACAAAAGTGAACACTGATGGATTTTCCATCACTGGAGTAAACGAGTGTGGTTGGGTAGTGTAGGCATTAGGGGGTTCAGTTTCCACACTTCAGCCCTTGCTGACTGCCTGTTTTTATAGTGATGGTGATAGGAAACATGGGTGTGTGAATGGGTTTACTTGTGATTGAGTTGAAATTGAACATCGACCCAGTACAAGATATCCTTGACTAACATTAGTACGGGAATAAGTCTATGGCTGTAGGGCTGTCTGGATGTCATGCTTCATTGAGGATTCTTCAACTGCTCACTTTAAATCCTAATCAAACTGAGCTGAACCATTATTACAGACATGTGGGGCTAATTAATATCAATACAACAATTCATACAACTATCATGGTCAACAGCATACATACCATTTCCCCAGATACCAGAGGGCCCTTCAGATTCAGTTAAATGCGAAGCTCGTTGGGACACCATTCCTACAGAAAGTTCCAAGGTGGACGATCACAGGTGAGTAAATACCTGACCTCATCACAGGATTGTGACGTTTACAACACAAATATAGCCAGCCACTGTATTTAGCATTCAAAGCAACCAGCAAATGCACATGTAATTTCTGTGTTTAATATGTATTGTTTATTATAAACAATGAAATATCAGTATCTACCAGACCTTTCAGGACCTCTCAGATCTACCCTAACAAATGTAAGCATAGCAGGAATGGCCTTCTGTGAAGTAGCTTTTAGACGATTCAAAATCTTCTGATGTATGGTTGCCAAATCCATGGAAAACAATGCATGTTGGCTGCCCAGGAATGATTCAATGATGACAGTTTGAAAAAAGAGGTGGTGGCATGTATCAGAGGAGACGTGCTTGTCTATATGCTCTATAATGCCTGTGATATGTGATAGCTAAGTTGAATAATTGGAACTTCCAAACTGGGGGGGTGGTGTTATATGTAGAAAAATTGTAAAAGGTGTATTCCAAGCATTTTGCTCACCCCACATTTTACAGTTGGAAATGGTCCACAATCACTGCAAATAAATCTTTCTAAATCTTTCTCCATCTCCTCTATTTTGATCCAATAAAATGACATAATAAAAACACGGTAGTGTATTGAGACAATAAATACTTGACCCTGAAAGGAAATATTTGAGGCTGATGTCCCATTTTCTTGCTAGTGCATAGGATTCATTCACCACCATCCACCACTAGGAAGTATGTCTCATATGGAGTAAAGTCAAGGCGAGTAGCTCTTAAGGACAGTGGAGAAAAAGGCTGCTCGTGAAGGTCATATTGCGTAATCCAGACAGAGGAAAAATCTCACTTCAGTGTGCGTCTACTGAAAATGAACACAACGGCTGAAATCTCTCTTTTGTGTTTACCTTTTCACTCGGAAATCCCACGATTACGGAGCCCATAAAGAGCTCAACCTACATGGATTAGGAATCGGTAACATCATATCAGCCTGAGATTTTCTTTGAGTTTCCCCACGAGGCCAAGCCTGGGTGCTGGAGTCAGCACAACCTCGACATATCTGCGGGATGCTTAGGATTACATACACACAGCAGAAAACCCAGCGACAGCGTCTCAGAGTCTGAAACCCCCAACATAGAAAAAGAGATAAAGAGACAGAAGGAGGAAATTATAGCCCAATGAGTTTACAAGGCCTCTGTACTTAAATCTACACCTTCTGAAAAAGAAAATAACAGAAAACTGTTGACTTGAAACACTGATGCAATAGGCCAGTGCATCAGCTGAAATCCGTCCATGACCAACTGTGTACTACACATGTGGCAGATGGAGACTAGGTAGAAAAACGTTCAGGCATTTTTAAAACAATTTCCTTGAAGCTGCTGACAGATGGAGAGACACTATGTGTGTCTGCATGGCTCAAAGCACAAGAGAGCGAGCTACTATTAAAGGCTTTTACATTTACACACCAAATAACTTGACTGGTCACTGCAGGACACCGTGGCTGCATGAGTAAAGTAGGTCAGTGCTGGCACCAGGACAGATATTCCAATGAGCCTCAGTGCAATCTCCCCGACCCAAAGATAAATGTTCTGCTTTTTCCACATCGCAGCACTTCAACTGCTGTTGCTACCATGATAGCCTCCAGCAAGCTACTTATCATGAATTATAATCGGAGGCTCTTCCATCACGGCAGGAATGAAGAAAAAAAGAAAAACCAAAACACTCTTAATCAACACTTTAACATGCAGCACTGAATGCATTTTACACACTGCCACACTGCCGTGCAGTAACGTCTCACTCTGTGCAGTGGAGAGGTAACACATGCACATCCAGTCAAAAGTTGCTCAATAAAGGTATTCGAGATTATGTTCTAATGTTATATCTTCTAATGTTCTAATGTTATATGTTCTAATGTTATATCTAATGTTATGTGTGTGTGTGTGTGTGTGTGTGTGTGTGTGTGTGTGTGTGTGTGTGTGTGTGTGTGTGTATTCCTGAGGTCCACTCCCAAGGTTCTCTTGTTGTTTTATTAATTAAATGTAAAACAGATAAAGGTTGTTAAGAGTTTCAAAAGATATCACTCTCTCTCTCATATATATATATATATATATATATTCTTTTTCCAATGAAAACCATGTATCTCCATTTTTGTTCTTTATATTGTATCCAAATTTCACAAATAGTGCAGCAATAGAAATGCTCCAAAATGACTTAATTACTCCTATTTTACATTAACTTCCACGGAGCATTTCCGGGAGGATATGAACTGCAAGGTGGGCTGCATACAGGCCCATATCTATACTTGGAAACCTCAAAACAGTGTACATATCCAAAGCTATTGAAATGAACCAAAGTACTTTATTTATAATTACAAATAGAACAAAATGCCTATTCCTAGAGGATTTCTGCCTATTGGATTGTAGAGTTATATCTTTGAGTAAAGTGTTTTTTTATCAAATATCCGATGCCATTCATCATATTGTGTCCTGATTCAGGATGTTCCTGAGAATGTCCACACCATGAAATTTCCCTCATTGTTTGAATCAATCAAAGAGATTGATGTAACATGTAAAGGTTGTTAGAGTTTCCAAAGATATCACTATTAATCCATAGATTGGATATGTTCCAAGTCTACCACGTGTGTTAAAAAATGTCCAACCTTTATTTAAAAAAGAAATACTCGTATTCAGATACAACAATCTTGCAATAGTCTCCTTCAAAGTTGTCTCCTTGGATTGCCACAATCTTCTCCCAATGGCTCTGCCACTGTTGGAAGCAACACTGGAACACCTGTTTTGAGATGTCCTGCATGGAGCTCACCTATTGTGACTGACAGCTTCTGCAGGTAGGAAGATATATATATATATGTGTGTATGTGTGTGTGTGTGTGTGTGTATGCATGGTCTAATTGGTTAAAAGAGTGAATCTGCAGATTAAGCTTCTGTTAGGCAGTGTTAGGTGTGGATAGTAAAGGCAGAGAGGAGGGAATCCCTGCTAGCAGTGCAGGAATGTCTAAATTGGCTCCGGTTGTCCCACTCACATGAACAAAAATAGCAGAAAATAAATATAAGCCAGTACTTTCACACTGAATCGTTTGGCTTGGGGATATCTGGCTCTCCGGTGTTGAAAGGATTTCCACTCCGTCTGCTTCCTGGCTCACAGATAAAAGTTATTTTTCCTCTATTTTTCTCTTCAAAGACCCCCACTGATTAAACATGGACTAATCTCCAAACATTGCCTGTACTGTAAGTATGTTGAGCACAACTCCTTGAGTGTCAAACCTGGAGCTGTAGGACTAAAGAATGGTCAGTTTCAGCTTTAAAGGCACTGAGTTTGGAAGACAGACTTTGTGACACTTTAGGATCACTTAGGAGTGTTAATGTTGTGAGTGCAGCCCTCTGCATGACGGAGGAACCACATGCATTCGCACCACACAGGCCTTCTGTTTCGGCTGACTTGCAATCACAGAAGAAGAACTTGATGAATCATTTCCAATCTTGTTTGGTGTCGGACTGAAAGGCACACTAAGATCACGATAAAAGGACAGCCTGCTTCAAAGGAATTCGGTGGCAGAGAAGATAATTAGAAGGTAGAAAGTGTTCTTAAAGGAATGGGTTGGCCAGATATCAAATCTCCACAGTTTTCTTTTTGCCCCAAGTGTAGTTGATGAGCTTAAATGTGTTATACTCTTAGGACCAGAGATCTACACTTTGTGGGAAGATATAGGTTGTTTTCTAGGTTTCATTACTCAGGATCGTAGTAACCTACAGATACGATACACATGTAAAAAAATTACAAGACTACCAATGCAGTGTTATCATTGTGTGATGAATTATCAGCGAGTAATCCAGCTCACGAAACAGCTAAAATTCACTTTAAATACCAAAGGCACATCCAATGCATGTTTACTGCTCTGTCCACATGTACATGCTCAACTTGCATGCATACTCCCACTGATCAGTGAGAGGGGGTGGGGCTAATGATGAGAAGGGAGGGGCTGTGCTAACAGTGTTTTAATTTCAGAATAAAACTCCAGAAAAGGGATCATACTAATATATACATATATAATAAAAAATAATAATTCTTGCATTGGCTGAGAATTTCTAAAAGGTCAATATCTGAAGTTTCCATCTTTGTGCTGGACCTACAAGGCTAACAAAGCTACAGAGTAATGGAAGCATCCATTAACACATGCTCAAATGATCACCCCTTCATTCAAATTCTGACTGCTACTACTATTCTAGTGATATATACTTGTCCATTTTTATAGGTAACTGAATGTCACCCTTTAAGAAACCATTATATATACAGTATATATAATATATATATATATATATATATATATATAATATAATAAACAGAATTACTTAACATGGAGCATGAATTAGGCATGTGGTTTGTTAATAGGCCATCATCGCTTATTATATACAATTACATTGAAGCTCAAGGGCAAAACTACAAAGCAAATTTAGACTTCAACTGTGTCTTGGCTGGCTGACAATGTTTGGGGTAAACAGAACATTCGAGCAAATTTGATTTCTGGCCCAGCCATTGCTTTAAATCTACATCAAGACATCTGCAATACAGAGAGTCATTATTCAAGGGAACGCTGAGAAAGAGGCATCATGAGACCATGTGACCGCCTGGCCACAGGCTATTCATATTGGGTCAGTCTGAGATATGTTTGCACCAGTTAGTGAAACTGGAGAAACTGACCATATCAAATAATATTCCACAAGAGCTGTAATTCATAGAAGAGGCAATGATCAGAATCTCAACAACATCTTGCGAGTTTGTGCACACAAGCCTCAGTGGGTGGGCTAGCGGGGGTGTGTATGAAGGCTAATTGGTGAGTACTGACCATACTCCCCATCGTTCTCTAATCCCTCAGGCCGTTAAGACTTCTGTCTACCATAACACATCTGACAGATTCCTGACAGTAAAACACACACAGACATGCCTTCAGTACACGTGCATTGAGATCCGAATGAAAAGGCCATTTGATTTAAGTATGAGATTGTACCAAAATACAAAAATGCCAATGGATGGCAGCAAGTAAGAGTATTACAGTTTCAAATGATACTATTCTCTCCTATATCTACCGAGACACATCCATGAGATGCCAATGAAATGTCTTTGTCGATGTTTAAAAGACATCCACAGAAAATTCAGAGTGAAAGTTTTTGCGTTTTTCACTGACGACAAATCTGATCTTATCAGACGTTCATATGTTAGACCAATTTCTACACCCACCAGACATGGGTCAAAACCAGGGGTTGTCAACCTTTCCCACCTCACCACCCACCTGTGTCAAACTAGAAAACATAACCTTCAACTTTTTCATCTAAATGGATTAGGCTCTGGATAAGGGCGTCTGCTAAATGCCGCAAATGTAAATGTAAATGTAAATGTACTTGGAAATGAAGTTGAAGTTACTTCACTGATTATCTGGTTACAATGGTACAATGTCCCGGGGTTCGACCCATATTAGGCAGCAAGTGAACAGTCAGTTCTTGAAGTTGATGCTCTAGAAGCAGGAACAATGAGCAAGAGTCAGGATCTGAGACACTTTGACAAAAGCCAGATTGGGTTGATCATTTGAGAAGATTTCCAAAACAAAGGATATGCTTCTACTTGGCTGTCTATCTTGTTGCCAAATTCTGCAGGATTCCTTCAAATGTCTTGTAAGGTCCATGACTACCAATGAATTAAAGCAGCTTAGGCAGCACAAGGTGGACCTGTGCAGGACAATTTTAATATTATGGCTGTATGGTGTATGTATGATACAAAGTCTCAGACATTGACTGATTTTTAAGTCACAAGGATGAGCAGAGACTTTTAAACTCCAAGAGATTAGAGTTAGGTAAATATGTGAAAATGATTTAGGACTGGTGTTGGTACCTAAACTTGGAGAAACCTTATACAGCACAAGAACTCACATAGCATAGGAGCAGTGTGGTGGCTTTTAGACTGCTTAAGCAGAAGGAAAAGCGTCTATCTCTTAGACATTTGTAGGACATCTTCACAAACATGCTTCACCTAGTGCTCTGCGTTTCTCACGCAGCTCTATAAACTGTCCAGAACTTGTTAACTGTCAGGAGCGCTGGTGCATAACAACAAAAACAATCATAATCTTAAACCCAGATGGTATGATAGAACACATTGGAATCATTCACAGTGCTTTGTGGTCCAACTGGTAAACAGACTCGCAAATTAGTCACTACAATTTACAGCCAAGCCGCCACAAGCACACGCAAATTGGCCATTGCAGTCTTAACACCAACAAGTGAAAACATGCGCAAATTACTCATAAGTGTCAACTGTGGATCTGGCATTCATTGCTGCAGATGATGCCCACGTGACTTCATCACTCATATCGTCCTCCCCCCTGCAATTCGGGCCAGAACTGAGCCGTACCACACACGCTGTGACAATTCATCATACTTACTGGCATATATGGATTATATACCATAAACCCGTGTGGCTGCTGAACACAACAGCTGACTGATATGAGCTTATTTTATAAATTTGTACACGTCTGATAACATTGCAGATACGAGGTCTGCATTAAAAAGCTTTTAGTGGGGAGAACAATGAATACTTTGACTAGCCTTGAGGAAGGCCATGCTCTAGATGCTCTTCCTCACTAGAAAGTGGCTGAACATAAGAGACAGTGTGTGTGTGTGTGTGTGTGTGTGCGCATGTGTGAGTGTGTGTGCATGTATGCTAGGGCTGCAGGATATATACAAAATAGATTGATTTTATTGTCACTGTTGTGTTTGATACATCTGGTCATATATTAAATATACATTAGTGAACCTTTAATGTGGCCTCTTTAAAGGATTGATTTGCATTACGTTAAGCAAAGTTATGAGTGCTCACCACATCACATTTTCCTTGAATAAGCTAAAGGCTAATAGAGCACTCGCAAAGGAAATGATCAGGAAGCTCACACAGTGCAGTTTACAGCAACAAAAGATTTTCTCCTCTATTTATTATGAATTTATGGCTTGTATGGTGTTTTTATATATTTTATGGTCTTGATCTTGCACTGAAGAAGGCCTGAGTTCTCTCATTGGTCATTGTAATCTTAGAGATAAAATATAATAATATATTTGATAAAATATATTTGTTTTCTGTTACGTCTGTGTTCATGCCATTCCAGCTGTGTTCATGTGTGTGTGCCCATGTTTGCTTGTCGTTTACATTACCTTGGCAATGTGCGGCCAAGAGTCTAGGGAGCAGGGCTTCTGAAAGGAGGGGTGTGTTTGTGTTGATGTTGAATTCAACATCAACGGTTGTTCAACAGACATTTTCTAGAATTGTGCTCAAATCCCTTTCAGCTAGTTTGAATCCAACATTGCAAGTATTTACGCCAATGTTTTCCCTTAATTTATAATTTCCAGTTCCCAAGTTCCGGTGTCACACCCTAGCCTTCATCCTGTCAGCTGTGGTGCAGTAGAACTATATTCTAGTAGTATTCCAGGAGTTAGTGATGGAGATCTACCTAATAAGTCTCGTTAAGTGTGAGAGTGATCAGTTTCACTTGGGAAAATGACATGCATTCCTTTTATTTAACATTTTTTTACTTTTATTTTACATGTTTTCCATGCAATTTCTATATTTTTGTTTATAATTGTATATTTAATGGCATATTTTGTAATGTACAAGAAGGCTCATTGGCATGTATTTTCAACATATTATCAGTAACACAAAGATTAATATTGATTGATGTATTCAGCATGCCTCTGTGTGTGTGTGTGTGAGTGTGTGTGTGTGTGTGTGTGAGTTGTCTGCTTCTGAGGACAGGTGAATGGCTGAGAGCTACTGAATGGTCTGCTGCTGGGTTTGCCAGTGGCTGCTGAGAGAAAGAGCACTTGACAAGGTTGTTGAACTATATCTATTGCTCTTGAACAGATACACTGCCACTCTTCTCTGCTTTCCTCTGAAAACAACTGAAACAGGGCGGCTCATGCGTGCACACCAATATATGCAGTACATATACTAAATATATACATACACCTACCCTATATAAAGGGAATAACATTCACTGTCTTGTAACCATGGCACAGCTCAAGGCCTGGGATGTGTTTGAGATGGTTATATGTCTCATAGTCGACATAGTGGATAGTGATGCATTACATATAGGCTGTAATAAGTGGATATGTCAAACAAACAAGAAGGCTTATTGCAGGGATGCTTCAAAAACAAGCACAGGGTGTTGGGCATCCAAAGCTCATTGATATTTGGGGTAATAAGCCTATATCATCTGACTGGATCCAACAGAAGAGCTACCTTGACACTGACATTTTTTATGATTGTTATTGGAGGAATCTTTCAAAAACACTCTGCAGCACCTCCTGCTGTGTTGTGTAGACCTGCCAGCGTGCCCAAACCCCTGTCCACCGTCATAAGTACCTACAAAGAACAAAGCATTGGGAATGGATCTAGGAAGTGGCAATGGGAGATGGTCCCCTGAGTCTAATGAGTCTCATTGAGACAGGGAGAGAGAGAGTAAGAGGGAAAACAGAATGTAAATGAGGGGGATTCTGGTACTTTTCATTGTCACTTTCAAATCACTACATGCTTCTGCTTCTGTGAGGCTTTAAATTAATCACCAGTCGCTGGAAAAGTAACGCTGTCTGGCATTCATTCACTTCAAGCACACTCCCCACTGGTTTTGACCACCAACTGTGTGTGTGTGTGTGTGTGTGTGTGTGTGTGTGTGTGTGTGTAGGAGTGTTTGTGACTGTTTTTGTATCTTTACAGCACAGAATTTGACCAAACATTGTCAGGTTCATGTGTCAGCATCAAGAAAAACGATCCTGATTAAGATTCAAACCTGATTAAAATATAAAACCTACAACTTCAGTATCTGTAGTATCCAGAGAGCCCTTATTATTGAGGCATTCTGCTATTTTAAGGTCCCCCCTTTGCATTCACTTGTACACACATACAGTTTGTATAGTCGACAATAGAATGGAACACTCGGGTGACCAAGAGTCTGAAATCTCACTGTCTAGTGCGAGTGTCAGCTAGAGGGGCATGAAGCTGCCAACACTTGACTGTTGTGCAGTGGAACTGGGTTGTCTGAATGGAGCTCCATCAAAGATCTTTTTAGGATGAGTTGAAGTGGCAGTATCTGAGATCACTAATGCTTTTAATGCTGCAAGCAATCACATCTTCACAGGGATATTCAACATCTAGCATCCAGAAGACTAGAGGTTGTTAACCAGGTGTCAGAACCTTTGTACATATAATACATGCATAAAAATAAGACAGAGAGAGAGAGAGAGAGAGAGAGAGAGAGAGAGAGAGTGCTATGCCTATAAATATATAAATACATAGGAAATAAAAAAATTCACTAACAGCATGAGCATTGTTTAACCAACCAAGCTCTAATTCAATGAGTGATATTTAATCAACAGCTCAGTGAAACATGAATAACATACAGGCCTGGTGGGGATAAAGCCTTGATACCAAATGACTCTACAGAACAACACTCTCGTTGCCTCACAAACGCATGGAACACAAAGCTGCTGTGCTGACCACCAAGGGACACCCACCATAGCTTTAGATGAAAGGGATGACAGTGAGAGGGGACACAGGAGAGAATTGGGACACTGCACATGTCCGTTCGAGTTTAGGAGAGCTGATAGACAGTGCAGGGACGACTGGGGGGAGAGGGAGCGAGAGAGAGAGAGAGAGTTAGTACTCTGTGGCATGTTCTAACCATCACAGATGGGGGAAAAAAAAGTCTGCAATAATGGGGAGGCCGACAGATGCTCCAGTTTCCTTGACAGAAATGGAGGTCAAGTGGAGCTTTATGTGAAAGGAACACAGGCGGAGAGGGAGCGAAGGCAAAGAAGCACATTATGACTAACTAGTGGATGGGGAGGACAGCTTTAACCTGAAAGAACAGGTAGGAAGAGGAAAAAAGGAAAAAATATAAAAGGATTTAACGTGTTTTTAAAATATTCGATGGCAAAAATGAGTTATATAGAGTGATGAAACATCTAAGATCTAGCATTAGGTTCACTAAACCAGGGTTTATCAAACTGTAGGCTGGGGACCACCAGTGGGCCTTAAAGACTGTCTAGTAGTCTGCAGTCCCATCCTCAGGGGAGACAGTGGTCTATAGTTGTTAAGGTGAAAATCAAGAAATCAATCATGCTAAAACTAAAAACATTATGAACCCTTAAAACCTAAGGCCAGATTTGTGGGATGTTTTCATAGTTTAAAATAGTACAAAGTACAAAGAATTCAAAGAAGACAGTCACACAGGAAATCCTAGACTACTTAAATTTATCTTCATTTGAGATGTATGTATATATTTGTATGAATTTGAATGAAAAATTTACTTACATTTTTTTTAACTTTACATTTCAGAAACCCTTCCAGTGTGTTTTTCAAAATACTTGTCAGTGGTCCAAACACAATAGAAAACATCCTAAATGCCCATTACTGTATTTGTTTTTTATGTTTGTATAGATATTGACCCTTCTCAGGACTTTTATTCTGAAATTTGAACACCGTGTGAGCAAAAATAGAACAAACAGCTGTTCCTTTTCTCATTCCATTCATGTCTTTATCATGAAGATGTATTTTTTTAAGGTACTATTCAGACCCTAATACTAGATCTTTGTTATATCTAACTCTCAGGCCCAGATCACAGGGGCCTGAGAGTTACAGGTTTTGAGAATGAGAATGGCAGCTTCACCTCTACACCACCGCAGTGTGTTTAAGTGATAGTACCCTAAATGCTCATATGAAAGATTAAAACCATGTGCATTAATTATTCATCTTTTCTGCTTCTCTATGTGCACTGAACTTTGTATCCTGTCATGAGGATATGAACCCCACGTGTACCTCCCTGAACACAACTGCATCTATGGACAGCAGAAATGCACCTGTATTTCTGATCTGTGCTGTTACGAGTACAACAAACGCCCTCCTATTTAAAACCTGCATGCTGTCTCTGTTTTTCCCCCAGTATGCAGTTTTCACCATTGCTCTGCGATACATGTTTTTCCCCTCAGCAGCAACCAGCAGACCACAATGTAACATCTGGCACTCAGTGAGGCTTGCAGTGTCCACAGGTATTCATTAACATAAATAAAGACAATATTGCTCACCATGAATACATTTATCCAAATTTAACCTCCTCTCTTAAAAACAAAAATGATGAAAAGGTTCTTTCAATGATGCCATACAAGAACCATTTTTGTAAAAGAACTGTGGGTAAATAATCTTCACTTTGGTTAAGAACCTTTACACTGGGCCCTTTTCTAACTTAGGTCCAAATGATCATTAAGGTTGTGCCATAACCTTTTCATGCAGATCTGGTGTAATTTTTGACTTATTGTGTTGCCAAATAAGGATAAGGAATTGTCTGGAATCTTGCAATATTGCTGCGGTTGGAGGTGTTCAAATAAACATAGGTTCCCTTCCTGAAAAAAAAAACTGCTTGGCCAGCTCAGGCTGCCTAGGCATCACCTAATGGTTCACCTAAAGTATCACTCTAACAACCCTTTGGAGCACCTTTTATTTTTAAGAGTGAACTCTACTCTTTCAGTGGTTGCAAGGGCAGGAATCTGCTGATGTAACTGAACTGGTAGTTAGTGTTCTCCTCCAAGCGTGTTGAGCTGAAGTGGTGGATTTATGTAAGTATAATACTGCAGCATCTTGCTGTGGGCAGCATTGGGAGCCCATTCATAAAAAATAAATAATTCAGGGAAAGGAGGTTCTCATCATCACCTGCAGATTGTGTTGTAATAATACAATGTCTTTTTTCTATCCGTGTATTGGAAAGGAGTGCTACATATAGGTTGTACAAAGGGCTAGTACTGGGGAAGGTTTCCACTGGAGAAGTAGGGGATGAGGAGGGGGGCAAGATGATATAATTGATGACTCTGCATCAAAGAAGGCTAGAAATGTCAGCTTGAAAAGGTGGAATAGAAATCATTTGCTAGACTTCACCGTCCCTTTACTGGTAGCACTGTCTGGGAATTGAAAATATCAGAATTAGGGAGAAATATGGGAGGGGGAGGGACTCCAGACCAGACAGTGGCCACGGAAAAGCACTCAGGAGTGATAGAGGTGGACAGGGCAGAAAGTCAAGGCTATGTCATATTCAGAGGCAGCATTAAGCAAAATCTATAACAGAGGCAGGCTCTCTATGCTATCACTGTGCCCTGGGGTGGTGGGGGGGGGTATGTGTGCAGACAGTGAGCATGCTCTCTGCTCCCCAGAGATTCACACAGCCTTGGAATGCAGCAGAAACACACAGAGCATGTCAGACAGACGGAGCACGTCAGGTAAATCGTGATCGCAATAAGTGTGTGTGTAGTTGAATTACAAAGCTCCTCAGACTGCCAAGACACAGACGTACACACACACACACAAACTGAGGTTTTCATGTCTCCACAGCCCAAGGGCTCGTTGCACAGTGCAAAACTGACTGAAGAAACAAGCCTCAGGCATTTTTTTTTCCTTCCCTCTACCCCCCACAGCGTTCACCCCGTCTGGCTAGTACAGCTAAGGTTAGTGGGATCAGCCTGGGGTCTCGCCTGCAGAGCTGCTGTGGTGGCGGACTACAGTCAGGCCTATTGTCATGACAGGGAAAAAACACTGGAAGGGAGGAGCGGCTGTAACAATTAAGCAGCTCCAACATGAAGAACAAGGTTCTTCTATGGCATCACTCATAGAACACTTGTAACCCTTTTAAGAGTGAAATATTACTAATCATTCAATGCATACAGTTCGTACATACAACAAAAAGTTAGGACAACCTAGGCTTCAACATATTTAAACATATAGACACTGATCTTCATGAAACTGTAGAAATGTCTTTTAAAATCATTTGTAAAATGTCATTTCAAAGAAATCCAATTATTTTGGTGAGGAAAAAGTTAGTACACCCTATGTCCTTAATGTCAATTAGATGTTTCCTGTAACCATCTACCAGTCTTTGACATCAGCCGGGTGAATTTTCCCATTCCTCCACACAGAATTCTTTCAGCTGTGTCATGATTCAGCATCAGCCTTTGTATGAACAGTCTCACGTTTTCCTCAAGCCCCCTTCTGAGGTGCAATATTTTAAACATATTTTAAATGACTTTACACAAGATGTTTCATATTTTTTTATTATCACTGGCTTTTCAGATACATTTAACATGTATATATTTCACAGTGTTTGTTTGCTTATTCTTGCCATTTCTTTCTGGAATTTATAAATTATTTCCAATTCTGATAAAATAAAGATTGCTTTTTTTATTTATATCAAGAGCAAACCAAACTAATGTCTGAGGTTTGAAAGACAGACTTATCATTTGCAGGCAATGTGGTGTCCCCAAATTCAAACTGAAGTTAAATGGAGTTTTCCATCTTTTGACTAAGTCAAGAATGTGCTGTGCAGCTCAGTCCATGAAAACAGTGATAATTTACACACACAAATAACCCCCTTGGCTCGTTTTCTCAGCATTAAGGAAAGTCCTGCAGATTTGTTGGCACATTACTCTTGTGAGGGAAAGCTATGGGTTTCACTTCTGAACCTCTGAACACTGGAGCAGTTCCACCCCATCTTAGTGCTTAGAGCTTAAGACACAAGCACTTTTAGGCACGTCTTTAGACCACATAAAAACACTGTTTATGGAATCAGCAGAACCTGGGAAAAGCCTCCTTATTCTTTACAGAATTCAGTGCATACAGAGCATGAGAGAGAGAGAGAGAGAGAGAGAGAGAGAGAGAGAGATGCCCTGAAACTGCCCTGTTTATTAGAACATTGAGAGTGCTGTTTATTCGTGGCTCAGTACACCCTCTCCCGCCACCTTCACAGAGACAGTGAGTGACCATATCACACATTACACACACACATGCACACTCACACATTCTACAAACATACACTATTTTTATGTATCCATTAATATTGTTAATTTAACAGTTAATAATAATTAATGTAATGCTAGAAACATCCACTGGAGTTTGTTCACTACTCAACCCCTGCCATGAAACTGCACCCTGAATTGAAAAGAACTGACTTGAACTGAATTGAGAGATGTGGGTAGAGAAACAGGCAATGAGTGCAAGGGTGATGAGAGGCAGAGAGAGAGAGAGAAATTGTGTGTGTGTGTGTGTGTGTGTGTGTGTGTGTGTGTGTGTGTGTGTGTGTGTGTGTGTGTGAGAGAGAGAGATAGGCAGGCGGGCAGTGTGTGTGTGTGTGAAGAGAGAGAATGGGGAGGGCAGTCAGTGTGTGTGTGTGTGTGTGTGTGTGTGTGTGGTGGGGTGGGGTGTGTGGTGGTGTGTGTGAGACTACATACCTCGAAAGCTGATGACATCATGACAGTCGTGAGGCATTGATCTGCGCGAGCGTTGCTTTTAAAACAGCTGCACAAGCGGACGCGCTAAACTAAACACTAAACACCTTCACCGGAATAAACAGCCAGTCACATTTATTTACCCCCTCCGTCTCTCTCACACACACACACACACACACACGCCGACACTGCGTCTGTCTGCTGCAGAGATTTTCCCCGAGTAGTCTAGCACACACACGCACAGACACACACAAACACACGCACACAGACAAACATACACACAGACACACACACACACAAACACACGCACACAGACAAACAGACACACACACACAGACACACACACACACAAGCACTGAACACACACGTACACGAACACACACACATATAAAGGCACGCACACAGACAAACATACACACACACAGTCTGATGTTCAGTCCGCTGCTCTGCATGCACCCACTGTGCTGCTCACCAGGCGCAGACATCTCTCTCTCTCTCTCTCTCTCTCTCTCTCTCACACACACACACACACACACACACACACACCAGCACTGTGCCTAGGAGCTAAAAAGCGTAGACAGTAAAACCAGGGGGGGGGGGGGGCAGTGAGTCCAGCTCCCCGTCTGATCTTTACGCATCTCGGCTCATCGCAGGTCACAGTGATGGCGTGTGATGGGTCCTCAGATGCACTGTGCACGCGCGCCCCATCGTCTCTATCCTCTGGGCTGTTCAGCATTCATAACCACACACACTCTTCTAACTCACTCATTCACTCATTCACTCTCTCACACCCAGGCTCAGACTCAGCCCCCGTTACACAGTCTCCCAGGGATGGGAGACGGTTCTCCACTCGGATCTTTGGCACTGATCTGCTCCATTACGTGCTCTACACGGGTTCATCACATCTTCTTTACAAGGTTCTCTTTAAACCTCACCGCTCCCCTGCAAGCTTCTGCACGCAGCCCTACAGATGTTCTGCTTAATCACTCTAAAGAACCCGAGTGGGCACCTTCAGCCTTTGACAGTCGAGCTCAAGTCCAGAGCGCTGGATGGAAATGCGTAAAAGGCGCTCCGCGATTTTGCGCACCGGTGGAGGGGAGGGGGATCATGACGCGCTCGGGTTAAACCAGGTGACGGGGGAACAGAGAGTAAAGTGGGCTGTGTGTGAAGGTGTGTGAGGGTGTCCACCACCCCATGCCCACCAACTGCACTCACCTCCACACTTGTCCCAACTGAAGGATGTGGATGAGCGTCTGCCAGAACCACACGGAGATGCGGCAGCACCGACCCTTTGCGCTCCAGCCCGCCGCCGCCCGGCGCCCGCTGCTCAGCCCTTCCACAGCCCCCAGGCCGCCCCCCGTGTAGTCCTGCACGAACCACCTGAAGCTGAGGATCTGCACCAGCACGGAGGGCACGAGCACGAAGAAGAGGGTGAGGCCGCCCCAGAGGTAGTCCCGCTTGGCGTAGTAGTCGGCGGCCAACCACACGTCCGTGCCCACGTCCCAGAAGAAGACCAGCAGCGCCAGCACGATCCACAAGCAGTCCAACCACAGGCGCTCTTCGCCGTCGGGGGGCCGCCGCTGGCGCGCGTCGTCTCCTCCTTCTTCTCCACCTTCTCCAGCACCTCCACCACTGCCCCCCCGCCGCAGCAGGTAGTGCAGACACGCGCTCCGGCAGCCCCAGTAGCACGACGACGTGTTGCAGCAGTGGCAGATGTGGAAGGAGCTGCCCGCGCGCGGGTCGTCCTCACCGCAGCCACCCGCGCCCACCTCATCCAGGTTGTGCAGCTGGGCGAAGCCGGTGACGACCCCCCGACCGTCGGACTTCGCGGCCATCTTGCTCTCTCGAGCGCCCACCTCCGGCTTCCGGGCCTTCCCACGTCACTTCCCTGACACCTGTTTCGCGAGGGGGCCCCTAATGTAGGAGCCATGGGGCTTTGGGGGCCCGCGCATGCAGCCGCACCAGCAGGTCGCCGGAACGCGTCCCAGCAAAGACAGCAGCCACGGCGGCGGCAGCAGAGCCAGAAGCAGCCGAGGCAGTGCGGAGGGGGGCGAGCATCCTTGGGGCTCCCAGGGACCCCCAATCAGAGAGAGAGAGAGAGAGAGAGAGAGAGAGAGAGGGTCCCGGGGGTCCGACTGTTCGTTCCTCTACGGCCAGGTGTCCGGGAGCTCCGAGGGGTCAGAGATTAAGCTCAGAGAAACGGTCTGCTGGCAGGACACTGCGTCTGTCACCTGCGCATGGCGAGCGCGCGCCGTGTCCCCTGCCGTGGCCTCTCTTCTGCTGCGCGAGGCGAATGGCAGCGCTGCTTGCTCGCGCGCTCCACCGCGGTCAAAATGACCCTCAAACGAAAGGCACGATTCCAACACCACCCCTCCACCTCCTCCTCCTCCACCTCCTCCTCCTCCTTTCCCTCCTCCTCCTCTACTCATTGATGATGCCACCTAGTGTTTCGCTCTCAGCTCTAAAGCTGGACTGAGTGGTGGTGGTGGTGGTGAGTATAGAGAGCGCGCAGGGAGGTGGGGTGTGGAGGTGGGGAGGGTGGGGGGTATGAATGATGTAATGCAGAAGCGAGCATGGTGCTCCTGTTTCTCACCTCTTAACCCTTTCCAGTCCCAGGCTGGTCGGGAATCGTGATGCTTTTTCGTTTTCCCAACTTCTCCTCAGCTGGAGTGCTGGGATGCAGTGTGCTGTCTGTGCACCCCGTGCACCCCTTCCCCCCTGACTGCATCTGCGTGATCACTTTCTGGAAATGGATCGGACCTGAAACAGATTACGACTGGTCCAGGAATAGCGCGGGGGGGGGGGGGGGGTGAACTGGAGGTGTGCAGAGCGCAGACGAGGCGCGGAACTGTCCGCGGTGCTGAAGTCACTCAGTACTCAGTCAGTCTGCGTCATTATTAAAGCACACAGTGGAAAGTCTGTGTCATCTGCTAGCTGGATAACTAGATCCCCGCGAGCCTGTGAGCACACAGAACCGTGTGGGCACCATGTGGTGCCACTATGGGTCTCTGTAGGCACGTGAAACACGTAGTGCAACTAAGTTTAGTTCCTGCTCCCACCCTGTCAGGCAAGAACATTGTGTGTCTCTACACTGAACAACAACGTTTTAACCACCTCCTTCTTTATACATGCCCTGTACATTTTGTTCAGCTCCTCTTATCACACAGGAACACTTTGTAGTTCTGTAATGACAGACCTTTTCTATAATTGTAGTCCATCTGCATACTTAGCCACCTTTCACCCTGTTCTTCAATGGTCAGGACCTAACTGGACCCGCACAGAGTATGTATTATGTGGGTGGGGGGTCATTCTTGGCACTGCCGTGGTGAGACACAGCTATGGTCCAGACACAGCAGTCCTGCTAGAGTGTTTAAACACTGTGTCCACTCACTGTCCACTATATTAAACACTCCTACCTCATTGCTGCACCTTGCAGATGTAAAGACAGAAGGTCATTTGTTCCTGCATGGATTATGTTGTTCATTTTCTAGTCCTTCATCAGTGCTTACAGGAAGCTGCCCAAAGGACACTGTTGGCTGGATATTGCTGGTTGGTGGACTATTCTCAGTCCAGCAGTGCCACTGTCTCTGATCTAATCGCACCAGTGCAGCATACATGGCACCACCGTGTTAGTGTCACTACAGTCTTATGTTTAGGATGAAGCCTAAATGGCCAAGAGTTTGGACAAATGTATTTTATTTTTAAAATAAATACATATAGGATGTATAGTACGAGAACAGATATAGTATATACACTGTATAATAAACAAATACCAAAATATGTACACATACATTACAGATAATTGCATGTGGGGAGATGGAAAAAGTACTGCACATTCTATTGTATTGGAAAAACTGTGTTTGAGTGTGTTAAGTGTGTGGAGTTGAGTGTGTTACGTGTGTGGAGTGAAGTATGTTAAGTGTATAAACACAGTTCAGACAATCAACTCATTTATATTTATTTAAAGGCTCAGTAACAAAAATAGCCTATTTAATTATATCAGGAAATGTTTGGAAAGCACTTGGCTAGAGGGGTAAAAGATCCTCCTAGAGTTGCATTGTGGACTAGAATGATGGTGCCCCATTCAATACTTTTGGGATGAATTGGGGAGGTAATCATTCAGCATCCTGCTCTCTACAGCCTTGTCACTGGATGCAATCAAATAAAATCATAAGCCTTCCCAGGACAGCATTGACATCAAAAAAGCAGAATATACTCTTTTTAATACCCTTGATCTCAGAAGAAACAATGAACAAGTAGGTGTCCCAATACATTTGTCTATATAGTGTACATAAAAGATATGGCAAATGCAATGCAGGTATGACCCAAGTATGCATGTGTTTATGTATATGTAAAAAAGCCCTGGAACATTAGGACTATTCACCATGTATCACTTAAGCTCTGATTACAACATGACATGTTTTGGTTCACAGCACAGCAGCCAAAGCATTCCAGTGTTGTCAGTCTCCACTGTCCTCTCCACTTTCACAGCATCATAAATCCTCAACACCTGTGCCCCAAGCAGGGAGGCATTTACCAGGATTAAGACACTGTTACATTAAGATCACTTCCATTCCTCTGGCTGCCAATAGCCTTGGTCTCCTCCATGATGTCTAGTCACAAATGTCATAAAGTGATATCATAAGCTTAATAACAGCATATTAATTAAGAGTAATGAATGGTCCCGTAGCAGGGATGGAAATGAGAAATGTGATTAATTTAATATTTGTAATCAGTGTGTTAGAAATTCAGCACGGATGAGACTGGAGCTTATTTACATAAGAATCGTGTTTAGGTACAGCTGAATCTGTCAACAATCTCACTACAGTTTGGCTCAGTCTGAAGAATGCATTTTGTGAGAGGTCTTTATGTAAACTATATGAGGAGGAGGGAGTAGGTGGAGGAAGAAAATTCCAAGCATAAGGTGAGTGGGATGAAGGAGAAAGAGGATGATGAAGCTGAGAGATAAAGAAAGAAGACGGAGGTGATGGACAAAGACAAAGGGGGTGGTGGTTACCATCTCAAAGACAGGACAGAGAGGGTGTTTTCTATACTTAAACAAAAAGGTGTGATTGGACATGAGGAGATGGTGGTTAACCGATAAAGCATTGACTGCAAAGTCACAGAACTGAATTTACTACTTAATAAAACCTTTTATTTGGTTGTTCCTGAAAGGAACACTTCATCTTTTGTCTACCTAATCAGTAAGTCCATCTAAAGCAAAGTCATCACTTACTATGAACAATAATGCATTTATGTCCTTGCATTTAGTCAAAGATCCAATAAACAATTTGCTGGAAAGACATTTAGGATTTAATCCAGTAGTGAGTATCTTAAATCCATGGGTCCAGGGAAAGTGTTGTCAATGATACAATCTCTGATCAGCCATAATGTTGAAATCATGATGGCCAGTACAATTCCTCCTTCAAAACAGATTTGACTCACCAGACCACCAGAACCAAGTCAGTGGTTCTCAGTCTTGGGCTGGGAGTACCACTTCCCTGTTTGCAGTGGTATGCCCAGAACACCCATACAAACTGGGTGTGTTACAGCAGGACAGCACTAAACCAAGCAGGGCAGTGATACTCCAGGACCAAGATTTTGAACCATTTCTCTAAATTGTGAGGTGTGGCTTCAATAGGTCACCTTAATTAACTGTGGGTAGCCATGGTCTTGTTGCCGCTTCATGTCCAAATCACTTTTGGTAGGTACTGACCACTGCATACAGGGCACACTTGGAGATGTTCTGATCCTGTCATCTAGTCCTCACAATTTAGCCCTTGTTAGAGTGGCTCTAATCCTTATGCTTGGCCATGGACTCTTAAGTGCTGATTTTTGTTTACTTGCTGCCTAATATGTATATTGCACCCCTTGATAAATGATCAGTGCATATCTATTATGCTTTGTTCACTGTGTATTGTGTCTCATTCAGAGAGCCATGCAGGCTGAAACACTCTTTATAACTTCAGTATAAATGGGTGGGGCTAAACTGCTGCCGACTGATTGGGTGGATTAATATAAATGTGTTGGTTTTTGTGACACTGTGTGGACCTTTTACACTTTATCTGTGATTCTATTGTACATTAAAGCAACAAAAATCCACTTTTCCATAATATGGTTCCTTTAAATGAGCATGCATTGAACATTGAACATTTTTTTACATCACCAAAGATGGCTCTTCTGTGGCATAGCCCCAAAGAAACCTTTAGCTGTGTTTCTTATGCTGGGATATGAAAGCTGGGTGCAGAGGTTTGTAAGCTGCCTCCTGCACAGCAGCCAGTTCGCTGAGGAGTGCATTACACTCCAGCAGCTTTTGTGGAGCCGGTCAGCCCACTCTGTCAGTGTCAGCTGGAGGCTCTTGTTGTGTTTCAGAGCAAAGGAAATCTCACAGAGATGTTTGATGAGAAGCATTAACCCGGAATAACCGGCATTTCTGGACCACTATCAGTGAGGAGGGCCTATCAAAGCGGCCCCAAACGTGGCAAAGCAGCGTGTGTGAGATGCAGTGTGTCGTGGCGTTGCAGCGAGGCAGATGGATCATCAAAGCACTCTCACAATGCTTCATGGCCTTTGGGCTTTTAACAAGCCACCCCTGTCATGCTGCAGTAACAACACAAAGAAAAGATTATTATGGCGCCATATAAGAAGCAGACGCTGCAGACATTTCCAGACCTCCACATAGAGAACTGATGTGCGATAAACGTGAGCTGCAAAGCTAATGCACACTCTCATTTTCCTAAAGCTCACCTCCACAGACAGACACCTCTGCTTTGTTACAGCCGCTAAAATATCAGCTCTTAGTCAGGGGAATCTGTTTCCCCGCAAAACCCCATGCATTTTTAATGAGAGCAAATGGAGCCACATATTTAGAAGTAGTGTGGGATTCATGGTGCACATGTAACTCAAGATAAATAATGCAGTCCCTGCAATTGCACCCGGCTCCCTAAAGGCCCCACATGCTCTCATCACCCCACTCAACAGGAGGCCTCTTTACTTCTGAGTAAATCTTCCAACAATTACACAAAAAAAATTTATTAAATAAATGCTCCTAAATGGTTCTAGGCTTGAGTGTATGGTTCCTGGAAAAGGCCTTCTGTTGGTGTAGAACATTGCATTATAAAAAGATTCTGTAGGCTACACAGAGTTCAACTTTCAGATAAGAGTTACATTAAAACTAACAAAACCCATATGAAAGGAACTGGACTGGAAAATCTAATTAACAAACTGAAAGTGCAAGAAAGCTATGAAGCTCTGCCCAGAGAAGAGAAGAGCTGCTCAAGGCTCTGTAAGTGAGTTGTGTCTAAAAATGTGCCTTGTTCACTCTTCCCTGCATTGCAAATGCAAATCACTATATAGCACTATTCTAGGAAAGAGAATTCAACAAGGTAGTGAATGATTTTGGATAACTTATCATGCATGTAAGATCAATACTGTGTGGTTTATTGTATGGTACTTACAGTAAACTGAAAATTATGTTTTTGGTTGGCACTACAATAGTGCACCATATAGTGAATAGGGCATACTAGTGCATCTAAAAATAAATTAATTCAATTAATTTAATTCAAAAAAGTTAAACTTTGTTATATTTCTTACATTTAAAGTGATATACTTCAAGCTTTCTTTTGTTTTAATTCAGAGATTGGATTTTTGATTTCATGAGCTATAAGCCAAAGAGATCAAATCAAACCAAATCAAAGTTTATTTGATTTATTATTTGATTATTTATTTTTTTACAACAAAGGAGTTGTCACAAAGCAGCTTTAAAGAAATCTGGGTCCAAGCCTCAAATGAGCTTCAGGCTAGGAGGAAGAAACCTTGAGAGGAACCAAAGCTCAAGAGAGGAAGCCATCCTCCTCTGGTCAACACCAGTGAGCACAGACAAAGGCAAATACATGGGCAAAAAAGATATATAATAGAAAATAAATGAAATAGAGAGGAAATTAAATGTTGCTTACATTGACTGTGATACAAGTGTGAATGGATAATGAGTTATGTGGCAGTGGAAATGGGAGTTGGATGCAAGCCAGTATTGGTATTGAAGTCCATACAGGTTATGTAATCTAATCTAGCAGTTGGTTCTCAGAAGTGGATGAGTAGAGGGGATGGACCAGTATCAGCCAGGCAGCAGGGGCAGCTCGGGACATGGGGGGGGGGAGAGGGAGAAAAATTAGTGAAGGCTATTCCACAGTTGGGGGGCTTTATAAGAGAAGACTCGACCCCCTACCGTCTTGAGAACGCAGTCTATGTGATGGGTTGTTGGGTATTAAAAGGTCTTTTAGCTTATGTGGGGCTAAATGTAGGAGCAATGTCTTATAGTCAATTCAGAATTTAATAGGAAGGCAATGGAGGGATCAGAGAACAAATGGAGGGATGAGAGAACAACAATAAAATAAAAAAGGTATGACATATGTCATGTAGGAGTCCTGTCTATTACCTGTCTTTCCTTCTGGTCTTTGTTTTGTAATTTCCCCATGTGTTTCTGAGAACAGGTGTTTTGTTTTGGTCCTTTCTCCACCTTTGCTCTGCCCATTCCCATCTTTGTCTCACTTGTAACCCTGCCCCTTTGTTATCCAGTCCCAGCTGTGTGTAATGTTTCAGTCAGTCTTTTTCAGTCCTTTTGTTTGTAAGTCTGTTACCATGTGGTTACTTTCTTTGATTGTCTAGGTTCAGTGTTGGCGTATCTTGTATTATTTTATTAGCATCATTGTCTGTTTGTCTCCACTGTTTGTTTACTTTTATTAAATCCTAAACCCCGGCATGAACATCCATGTCTTCGTCTGCTGAGCGCACGCACGATTGTTACAAAATATGTCACTTTACATATAATAAAAATAAAAACCAGAAACGTTTTGAATTCAATTATGAACCGACCTTTTCCACAATATTCCAATATTTGAGATGCCCTAGTAGTTTCACAAATGGCTCATTTTTCCACTATGCAAACAGTTAACTACTGTAACACCTATAATTTTGTATATCGAATGAGGTGCTCTGGAGCAGTTGTCTGGGCCTATCATCGGGCTGTGGAGCAGCAGAGCTGTGTTCTCTTGAGTGATGGAGCTCTATCCAATATCTCTGAAACGAGTTGTTGTGCCAGAACCTATTGTCCAACATCAGTACTTGGCCTCACTAATGCTTGTGTGGCTGAATGCCATCAAATCCTCACTGCAGTGTTCCAGCATCTACAATAAAGTGTTCACAGAAAAGCATTACAGCATTATAGAGCTGGAGGCATTGATTATACCCTTGATATCAGAAAGAACATTGGATGTTTTACAGACTGAGTGGTTGGGTTTAAAAGAAAATACATTAGTAAAAGCTGTAATTCACTAAAGTGAATTTTTGCAGGCCATTGTTCTTTATGAACCTTTCAGGAATGGTTATTAAAAGCTATACACTATCTATCTTGTTTTAAGTTGAGAAATCCAGCTTTTACATTTGGTTCACATCAGTCACATGTTTTAGTACCTTTTAAATCTTTAAAAATGCTTTCTTATTTTGCCATCTTAACAATGCCTCTCTTGCTGCAACGGCAACTCTAGGTCATCTCTTCAAAGCTGAAATGGAGACCTGGTTCAGTTTTAAGGTGAGCTACAAGGTGTTGTCATGTAAGACACCTGTCACACAAGCTGATGACTCTTTTAATCAGCATGACAAGGAGGGGGACACCTTTGTTAACTTTGTTCCTCTGCGGCAGCGGATCTGTTTATATATAGATTAGAACCATACTGATAGTAACAGTCCTGGGTAGCCCCTTAAACCCATTGCAGGTGGTGGGAGACAGGACGATGTTAGCCAAGCTGACATCCATGCTGGAGAATGACTCCCACCTCATGCATGGGACTCTGGCAGCACTGGGCAGCTTATTCAGCGACAGGCTGCTTCACCCTAAGTGTGTGAAGGAGCGATATCACAGATCCTTCCTTCCTGCTACTGATAGACTCTACAACAAGCACTGCTCCCAGCAGACCATGGACACACACACTTAAATGCTACACACTTACTGGAAATAGAGGTATTTCAATGTAGCATAAAATATGCAATATTATTTCCCCACATGCAATAAGAAGTTGAATGTTTAAATTATTTATACTGTACTGATTATTTATCTGATTTTGTATGGAGTGCTTTATTATCCCTTTGCTGTAACACTGTGAATTTTACCCACTGCGGGACTAATAAGGATTATTATATCTTATCTCTTATCTCTTTAATAAACATAGAGAATGAGCCATATAATACTCATTCCAGGATGTGACAGTAATGGGAAGATGAGGAGGATTTCTTTTGAAGAGCAAAACAGAGAATCATCAGAGTGTGTGAAAAAACAAATATTTGAAGCTGCATCTGTAGCTGAAGTAACTTAACTTACACTTATGTCATCCACAGGTCTGCTCTTACCATACTATAGAGGGAAAACCAACACCATCACCTCTTACACCCCTTAGCTGTGCAGTGTTGGCTTCAATGGAGCTTCAGTACAGAATCATTTCTCTAGATAAGGATGTTCTCAAATTGGTCTCCCATCCATAACACAGCAAGGTCAGATTAAAAGTATTCGGCTTCTTCAGCTACAGTCACAGCTCCTCCTCTACGTTTTTTGTGTTTTGTTCATAACACAGTGTTACCCAACTAAGTGGGTAGGTGAAACCAAAATTTCAAAAGGAATGTGAAGCCAGAGAAGCAGCCTTCGTGGAAAAATTGCTTACTGTCTCTTGGATTTTTTGGGAGCCCATAGCTATTGAGTAGGCAAATGAGAGCAGCAGGTGATAATAGTGCAGAGGCAGGAACTAGCACAGTCTCAATGAACGTTTCCCAGTTAATTTAAGACCACAGATGGACTTAACAGTAGCAGGTGACACTCTAAGCATTGCAGTCTCGCAAATGTCTCCAAAAGCACAAAGGAAAACTGAATATGGTTGATGCAGTTGTGGGGTGAGGGACATGGTGGGCTGCACTGGTATGTGTGGTGGGAAGAAGGCCTTGCTTTGAAGCATGTCCATGGGCCCATGACTTATTAATCATCCCAGCTGCCACCCTTTAACTTAGTATATTATACTGCTCATTCTGTATGTTTTTTATAAGAAGTCACAGCTCGTCTTCAATGTCCCCAAATTCAGTCATGTAACTCCTCTGCTGCATTCTCTTCATTGACTTCCTGTAGCTGAACATCAGATTCAAAACCTTGATGCTGGCCTACAAAGCCAAAAATGCACCAACACCTCTGTACATGATGGCAATGGTCAAAACTTGAGCTGTACCAAGAGCCCTTTGAGCATCAAGTACAGCTTGTAGATCTATCTGATTCAAGGGTATTTAACTCCATGTTCAGTGTTCATTCTGAATATTATTAGTCTCCGATCTGACATTTGTTTTAACAGCATCTAAGTGTGAGAAATCTCTGGATCTAACCTCGTCTACTAGCTAAGGATATTTTCCAAGTGAACAGCAAAGCACTTTTGTAAGTTGCTCTGGATAAGGGTGTCTACTAAATGGGTGCGGCAGTGGTCCACAGTGGGTCAGAAATGGCACTTTGAACCATAAAACAGGCTTTAACTCTCACATTTTCATTGTCAGTGCAATAAAAGGCAAAAACAAGGCTTTTGACTTTTGGTGTAATCCAACATTCACACACAAGAAGCCCAACATTTGATCAGAACACAAAGTACTAATTCAGAGCTGCGTTCTGTCCATACTCCCAGCCCTGCAGGGGGCGGTAGTGAGGCAAACGTGTCTCGCTCCCGCTGAGTGAAAAGCCGAAAGAGTGATAAACAAGAGCTGGCAGGTGAAGCAGGTATTCGAGGCTTCTTTTCTACTTTTTAACGGAGTCCTTTCATTAAAAGGACGTTTTCACGCACATGCAGGTGTAATTGACCTCTTAGTTAGTTGAGTGTCACGCTCGGGGCTAGGTTTCTATTCCAGCTGGTTAACGAGCAGTGAAATCACTGCTTTACGTCAGAATTGCCGTAAAATCGACACTTTAGTCCGTTTTAAAGCCTTAAAATCGAATAAACCAGCATCACTCGGCTGGTTTTTGGTTCTATATGACCTTCTGCCTGTGTAAACTAAAGAAAACAGCCTGTTTATGGCTCCTATTTCTACCAAATTCTCCATAAACCCCATAAAAGTCCAGCTCTCCTCTTGAATTTTCAGCAAAATAACAGAATCTGGTTTATTATCTGTTTTTCTTATTGTGACAAAGGTCACATGACCTTGTTTGTAAATAATTTAAGGTCAACAAAATCCCAAAGTAACATATTTGTCACATCAAGTTTCAGTCTGTGTTTCTTCATTTAGGTCCAGAAATGAGTTCAGAACTGGTTAAATGACCTTTTATTAAAGCATGAAGTTTAAATGGGTTCAAACACACCATCAGTCTGTAAAGGAGGTCCACACACTTTCATACACTGTCCTGCAACACATGCAGGATGTCCAGCGTGGGTCACCTAGGAGTTTCGGGAGGTAAAAGTAAGGAACGGTGCTGCAAGTAAATTTCCACCTCCTTTAAAGGGTCTGTGGCTGATACTATGGCTCCTTATGGGTTAAACATGCTTCTCCAGCAGGTCTTGATCTAATCTCTAGGCTTCTTGTTTTTCTACAGGATGGAGTTTGCTGAGCTGATAAAGACACCACGGGTGGACAATGTTGTTCTTCACCGCCCCTTTCTGCCCACGGTGGAGGGAACTCTGTGTCTGACTGGACATCACCTCATACTCTCATCTCGACAGGACAACACTGAGGAGCTTTGGCTACTCCACTCCAATATCGATGCCATTGAAAAGAGGTTTAGTGTCACATTAAATATTTTTTTGTTTTTTCTTGTCCATTGTAAAGAATATGTAAAATTGATTAATAATTACAGCACATACAGATATACTCAGTAACTATTTGCATTTACTGAGATACGTGGAGATAGAAGAGAAGCCCCCCTATAATATATGTATATTAAATATATAAATATATATATATTTTAGAGGAGGCTTTCTTTCAACAGAAGTGTTATGAACAGAACACAAAAATATCAGAATGTGTTTAAACCCACATTTCTATCCATCTCCTTCAAAAGAAGGAGGCATGGTGAAATGGACGTGATGGCACTTGAGTCTCTCTGGTATAAAGATAGTCTAAGAGCTAGCTAGTTAACTGTGCTGTAAAGAGGCTTTGCTACAGTAAAACATCCCCCAAACCATGACCATTTCCACCTCCGTGCTTCACAGTTGGTATGCAGTTCTTTTGCTCAAATGCTCTTTTGTTTGCGCTTAATGTTCTCTGTTACTGTGCCAAAATGATGTGGTTTGGATTCATCTGTCCAAAGCACATTGTTTCAGATCTCCTGCAGCATTGCAACATCTATGCCATTGAAAAGAGGTTTCATGTTGCATTAAAAATTGTGGATTTGCTTGTAAATTCAGTGAACTAGATGATTAATTACTGCACATACAGACTTGGACAGTAACTGTTTGCATTTGCTGAGATCTGGGAAGATTAGATAGTGGCTCTTTCCTAAAGGAACAGTTTAATGACAAATTTAATGAAGCTGAACTTTCACTTGACACAGATGCAGTCAGTCCATCAAGACATGTTTGATATCTGTGCTTCATCAAAATGGAAATGTTGCTAACAAACTGTGCTTTGATTTTCACAACAGAAAGACTTGACCTCCATAGAAAAGCAACAATACAACAGAGAGCAGGTGTTCATGAGCCTTAAGGTCCTTAATCATTGCCAGGTGTCAGCTACAGGGCTGTAAGACCCTTCAACCTGGGCTTGTGGAGCTATGTTCCTCTAGGTTTATAGTGATTCCATTATCATTGGTATGAGTTAAAATGGAGGTTGTAATCAGCAATATCAGGGAGACAAAAATAGGGGTTACTACTAGAACTTATAAGTACTAGAAATCCTCACAGCAGTGATTCAGCATACAGGACACCACACGAACACCTTTGACATATTTAGACCTATGGACATTTGAGTTTAATTTCCTTTCTAAATAGTAGAAAGTTAGTACACCGTTGCCATAATAGCCCTAATGTATCCTCCTTTGGCTGAAATAACCTCAATTAGATGTGTCCTACAACTGCATACCTGTCTGCCTGACACTGACTGAAATAAAGATGTTTCTTCTCCTCCATGCAGAATTTCTTCAACTATGTGATGATTTAGTATCAGTCTTTTTGCATTTTCTTCTTACATTTTCCTCAAGCCCTGACATACTGCTTTATTTACATTAATGGGCTCTCATTGCTAAGAAAACGCAATTGGCCATATTGAGGTCAGCAAAAATGGTTGTGGCCATGTTCATATATTTTACCATAAGATGATAACATAATTATCATGACAGGCCTAGTTCATAGCATCGCAATGATTGTGTGTAGTGAACAGAAAATTAGCAGAATGAAGCAATTGGGTTATTTTGAACCAAGAAGGTTAATAATCTCATTTTTGATATTGACCGCAGGTAAAAGGCTTTAATTAATGAATTAAATTGCATATCAAAATCTATTTTAGGTTTGTTGGCTCTCTTGGCACAATTATTGTGAAATGCAAGGACCTGCGAATTATTCAGCTGGACATCCCTGGCATGGAAGAATGCCTTAATATTGCCAGCTCCATTGAGGTGTGTTTACATATTTGCTTTTGGATAACTGTGGTCAGATTTGTCACTTGTTTAAGTGCTCAGACTGTTTAATCATTAATTTGGTCTGTGACCTTGACTTCCTTTCACTCTATGCATGCTGACTGTACACCATTTACACTAGGTGAAATTGTTGCTTGTGTACATAGGTTACAATTTTTAAAAAGGGGGTTTTAAAGACACTGGTTCTACTGTGTATATCACAACTCAACATTTGAATGGCTATTATTGTGGCAACAAAAATGAACCCACTGTTAAATAATCTTTTTTCAGTACTACACCAGCGTGTTTTTCCATTGTAAGTGTTTTCTTACAGATGAAACAAGCGGATATGCTTGCTATTAAAAATGCTGAAAAATAAACAGCTGAAAAATATGTGTTCTTAATGGTCAGACATGCTTTATTTGTTGGTTTTTTGATGTTTATATTTCTAATTGATTACTAGTGTAATCATCAAATTAACTAGTACATTCCTAGTAGGGTTACTAAGGCAGGACGTGGTAAAAATAAATATATAGTTTACATGAAAATGTTTGGGTTTCCCTGATCTAATGTTTAGTCTTTGTTTCTTTGTTCTTTAGGCATTGTCCACACTTGACTCTGTCTCCTTGATGTATCCATTCTTCTACCGCCCTCTGTTTGAGGTCATTGAGGATGGGTGGCACTTGTTGTCACCAGAAGAAGCTTTTAAAGACCTGGAGTCAATGGTACAGTTTCACCCTTTATGGGGGTTTTAGCTTGCAGTTACTTTCCAAGATCAGTTTTCTAGACCTAGATTAAGCCTCTCTTAGTTTTGTTGGTTTCAATCTGGCATTAACAAGAGTATCGCATTTTTCTTCCTGATATTATTGATTTTGTAGAAATGAAGCAGTCCAGTTTGGAAACTTTGACCCATCACCAGCTGACAACACATGACACTAAATCACTCATATGACATTTGTGTATTGATTATTATAATGAATAAGTCAGTATTACTAAATTGGACTGTGAGAAATATTAGATTATGACTATAAAAACAATTTTATTACAGAGTAAAAAATATGATATTTTTTACAATTAACTAGTTAACTCACTGCTCACCTAAACCCCACCTCCAGTTCACTTTAGGTTTAGGATGAGTCTGTATTTGGTTCCTTATGGACACTTTTTTCTTTTTCCCATTGACAGACAGATGAGTGGAGACTTAGTGAAGTTAATAAAGACTTCAATGTTTGCCCCTCATACCCATCACTGGTGGTTGTGCCCAAGGACATAGATGATGACACTCTTTCCAAAGCTGCTGCATTTCGCCATGGAGGACGTTTCCCAGTCCTCAGCTACTACCACAAAAAGAACGGCATGGTCAGCTAAGATCTTTGTTTATTAAAGTATTTTGTAAGATCTGATTAGGAACATGTGCATATGTACAGTGTCTGCTTGTTTGATTTCAGGTGATGATGCGAGCTGGGCAGCCTCTCACAGGAACAAATGGACGACGCTGTAAGGAGGATGAGAAACTGATCAATGCTACACTCCGTCCAGGAAAGCGTGGGTACATCATCGACACCCGCACCATTGCAGTAGCACAACAGGCTAAGGCTCGTGGAGGCGGGTTTGAACAGGAGGCCAATTACCCACAGTGGAGAAGAATCCACAAAGCAATTGAGAGGTGAGGGAATGCTATGTTTAATAGATTATCAGCATACAGAGAAAAGTGGATTATCTTACATTTTAAAACAAGTTTTTGATGAAGCAGATGTAGAACTATATGATACTGAATTTCCGAATTAAGGGTCTGCTGATGTGCCTCATTCTAAGCAAAATGGACACAGTTATGCTGTATATATTATGGTTGCATAACAGTTTTGAGTCATGCTTGTTAAAACTGGGTAATTACTAAAAACTACTGATGGTTTTATTTCAAACTGATCTTAAATCAATTAGCTTCTTAATCATGTTGTTTGTTCATAGTCATCATTGGGTATGTGAGTGATGCAGTGAAGCTGAGTGATGCAGATATCAAAGCTTATGTTCTCTTACAAGCAGCTGCTTAAGACTATAATAATTACAATAATGAATGCTGACAAAGCACAAGAATGTAATGAGATGTAATGGGAGATAAGAGAGTTAATAGGTGGACAAGGTTAACAGGGCATACATTTTCCAAGAGAACTGCTTTTATGATTGCTACTAAAGCAAATCACAACCCATGATTGACAGGAAAATACCTTCAGGAAGATGCATCAGGCTCTACCATTAGGGCACTCTTTTCTGTTGTGCACCTGTACAAATTTGACTGCCAACAGAAAGATGACCTTTTGCTTGTTGATGCGCTACAAAAAGCAGAGTCTGAAGCTTTCAAAGGAAAATCCTTTTGGATAATTACTCTGGACTTATGATTTAAAAAATGATGTGCAAAGGTATGTTTGGAGAAAAAAAACAGGCACAGACATTCATGAGAAGCGCACCTCTCCAATTGTTAAGCTTGGGCGTATTAGTCATGCTTTGGGCTTGTGGTGCAGTCAGTGGCACTGAGAATATTTCACTGGTTTTCAAACAGTTTATCAAATATGCTTCTGTTTGGCAGGAATGAAAGCCCACAAACTCACTGACCCATTGGGGATACAGTTTTAACACACCTGATTTACACCCTGACAGTATTGGGAACCCAATTTATTATCAACTGTGTATCATAGCAGTTATATAGCATATTCTAACACAAAAATGGTCTCTCACAGGTTCAATATTCTACAGGAGAGCATGATTAAGCTGGTAGAAGCCTGTAATGATCAATCTAACAGCATGGATCGCTGGCTTAGCAAACTGGAAGCGTCCAACTGGCAGAGTCATGTGAAAGAGATCCTCACCACAGCCTGTCTGGCTGCTCAGTGCATTGACAGGTGAGTTTTTGGCCATCTTTTTCTCTTTGTGTCTCATACTCTCTCATTCTCTTTCTCCCCTCTTTCTTTTCCTTAACAGACTAGAAGTGTATGATAAAAGCATTAATTTCCAGATCTTGAAGAGGTTCTGAAAATATTTCTGTAGCATAATACACAAACTTATACAAAATACAAAATAGCAACAGAAAAAAATGACCATTAAGTTTCTTTTAGGGTACCCTGGGACGATCACGTCAACAAAAAAACACAAAACACAGAAGAACGTGTAGAACTAATATCCAAATATTTTTATAATAAAATAAACCAATGAAAATTCCCACCACAATAAAAGGAAAGGAAATCAAGTACAGAGATAAATTACTTCACAGATTAAGTATGAAGCCAGAAATGAGAGTGATTTTGAACTATTTTTAAATGAGGAAAAATAATAAAAGGCATATAGTTTCAAAGTTTCAGACCTGACATTATAAACTGTGTATATTTTCTTATTTTTATATTTAGGTTACATGAAATAGAGTTGGGCAGTATAACAATATTTTATTGTATTGTGAAACATATGGATACATTTTCGAAGCATATTGAATATCATTTTATCGAGCCTACAGAACACTGGCCAATGGCACATTTCGTTACAAAGATTGTAATTAGTCCTTTTAATTTGGATGGAGTGAATTAAACTCACTGTATTTAGTATGGGGTAATAATTGAATAGCAGATTTTAGTTATCAGATGCTACACACTTTTTCGGAATGATAATTATTGCATAATGTGAAAATGTATTTAAATATTGTGATATTTGTTCCATATTGCCAAACCTTTGGAATGAATTGACTGTTTTCAAAGAAAAGTCTGTCAAACAGTGTCTGGTTGATCACGCTCAAATGTCTGATTTTGTGCCTGTCTGAATCCAATTTACTTGAATCACTTTACAACAGTGGCGCACACATACACAACCTGTCATGAGAGTGGAAGTTCTTCACAGTGAGTGAATACACAACAAGCTTGGAATTTGCCACATCTGCAGCTGAGCAAATCACAATGAATTTGGAGTGACATATTTAAAACACTTAAACACCCCACTGAACATGGCAATCTGAAGAAGCTAGCAAAGAGAGTAAAGCTCACAAGTGCACAGGTACATCAACAAGCCAGCAGCCTCTACTTGCTTTCTTCAGCAAAGAACAACTATAGCCATTATGAGGAAAATTAATAAAATTCATAGCACTGGATGAGCAGCTGTTTTCTGTAGTCGAGGATTAGGTTTTAATTGTTTAATCTCATGTCAGGAGACACACACAGCCTGCTACAAGCCAGTTCCACACTAATTTGTATATTTGTAGAAAGAGTTTGTTCAATACCCTAGTTTGTGATATTTGAGAATTTTACAAATGCCAAATGTCAAAATCTGAATCAGCCAAATTGGAATTGGCCTAGAAAATTCCAAATGATGCATTCCGGTCTCTATGGTCTAGACTCGCTGTCAAACTTTAAGACCTATTTCAGGAGATGCATGTAACTAGTTTATGACTGAGTTAATTACTGTTTTCTCACTGGTAGTTCTATTCTGAGCTAATTACTAAGTCTGTTATTGCCTTGTTTCATGCTGCATTTGTTGCAAAGTGATAATTGCTAGCTGTTGTCTAGCCTGCAATCATCATTAAGTTCATGGAACCCTGGTACTGCTGTGCTCCATGTGGCTTTTAGCACACAGCTCATTACTGTGCTTTATGCTGCTGGGTCTTTGGATATGGTGTAATTTATTTGCTTTGTCAGGGATTTGAGCTATTTTAGGATTTTTTGCACTTGTCCTTGTATATTTTCATAACCTTGGAGCTGGAGGTCGTTTTGCATCATGTTAAATGTTTAGGCTTGGAGCAACATCTTATCCGCAACTTTGAGATATTACTGGTTCAACAAAGACCTAGCTGTTAGCTTTCTCCTTTAGAATAGAATAGAATAGAATAGAACTTTATTAATCCCTTGGGAGGGTTCCTTCAGGGAAATTAAGGACATGAATGACATGAATGAGCTCTTATGAGCTTTTATCAAAATGAATTTAGGTTTATAAAAAATAAACCTCTGATATATTTGCCGTTTTTAGTTTGGTAGCTAAAGTTAGCTGGTTTATGTTTAGATGTTCCTTACAGTTATTTTATTTTATATGCATGTTTGTCATTGAGGAGGTACGTACAATTTTGGTGCTTGGCCACGGAAATGATAAACACCTAAACCGCATCCTTTCAGTTGATGAATTTGGCTCTGTTTGTCCCTCTGGCTGTGTCCTCAGAGAGGGTGCGTCAGTGCTGGTCCATGGGACAGAGGGCACTGACTCCACACTGCAGGTGACCTCTCTGGCTCAGATAATCCTGGAACCAGTCTGCAGAACTATTCGTGGCTTCCAGGCCCTGGTGGAGCGCGAGTGGCTGCAGGTGAGGGACATTGGTTCAAAAAACCTCTGCTAAACTGGTCAATAGAAGAACTTGCTGGAGGGATTATATGTTCCAGCTGGTCAGGGAGCACCTGGGGGTTCTCCAGCAGGAGCTGGTAGAACTTGCAGCAGACAGGGCCTTGGCCTGGACTTCAGTGTTTGCCCTGTTGCCACCATGACCCTGAACTGGACCAAGAGGAAAAGATTATGATCCTCTTGTCATATAAGTTATTTCATTTCTTTTATGGGATATACATCAATTATTGTAGATCTTTTAGGTGTACATTTTTGAAAATCTTATCAACTGATCTTCCTCAATGCACAGTATCAATTCTTCAATTATAATATTGTCTGCAAATTCAGTTTATTAACTTTATAGCTCTTTATAGTTCATAACCTGCATAGGCTGTACACTGTGATATTTATGAATTTTACATTTCAGCTTATTAATATCTGATGTAACACAGCGTGACCTTCTAACCATTTACTGCAGGCTGGCCACCCATTCCAGCAGCGATGTGCCCTGTCTGCTTATTCCAATGGAAAGCCACGTAGTGAGGCACCAGTGTTCCTGCTTTTCTTGGACTGTGTGTGGCAGATACTGCGCCAGTTCCCCTGCTCCTTCGAGTTCAACGAGCACTTCCTGGTCACACTTTTCGAGCATGCTTATGCTTCCCAGTTTGGAACGTTTCTGGGAAATAGCGCCTCTGAGAGGTCAGTGTCTCTCCCCCACTCACATCTGAACTTGTGCTCCTGTTTGGTCTCTGAAATGGGACATCCTGTTTCCTATTCTTTTTCTCCTTTTCTGCTTCACTACATGAACCCATAGTTTTTTTGGTTTTGGCTGTATATTCATGCCTTACATTGGTTGGTTATGTACACTTCAACACGTACATTGCATCCAGAAAGTATTCACAGGGCTTCACTTTTTCCACATTTTGTGTTACAGCCTTATTCTGAAATGGATTAAATTCATTCTTTCCCTCAAAATCCAACAGATACGGTTACCGCATGATTACAAAGTGAGATATTCAGATATTTCTACATCTTGATTGGACACCTTTGGTAAATTAATTGGACATGATTTTATATAAGGTCCCATAGTAGACCGTGCATGTCAGAGCACAAACCAAGCCATGAAGTCTAAGGAACTGTCTGTAGACCTCTGAGACAGGATTGTATCGAGACACAGGTCTGGGGAGGGGTACAGAAACATTTCTGCTCTTTTGAAAGTCCCAATGAGCACAATGGCCTCCATCATCCATAAATGGCAGAAGTTTGGAACCACCAGGACTCATCCTTGAGCTGGCTGCCCTGCCAAACTGAGTGATCATTGTAGGAGGGTCTTAGTTAGGGACTTGACAAACAACCCAATGGTCACTCTGACAGAGCTCCAACGTTGCTCTGTTGAGAGAGGAGAACCAATTCTACAGCACTCCACCAATCAGGCATTTATAGTAGAGTGGCCAGATGGAAACCACTCCTCAGGAAAAGGCACATGACACATCTGGACTTCCCAAAAACAGGTGTGCCAAGCTTCATACTTAAAAAGGCTTGAGGCTGTAATTGCTGCCAAAGTGCTTCAACAAAATATTGAGCAAAAACTATGAATACTTATGTTATATTTTTGTGTTTTGTTTTTAATAGATTTGTAAAGATTTCAAACAAACTTCTCACATCATGAGATATTGTGTGTAGATTTTTTAGGGAATTCTATTTTGGAATAAGGCTTTAACGTACTGTGAATAATTCCCGGATGCACTGTATAGTGCTTACCAAATGAGATTAGTAGTTCTGTGAAGTGCTTTAAATACAGCTGTTGAATTTTTGCAGATTTGTAATTGAAAACAGCATCTCCACTGATGATATGTGTAACCATATCTGTAACAGTTCTAGTTTGGGGAAAAAAGGCAATGCAAACCAAGCTGAGTGATACCCAAAGTCATTGCAAGTAGCTGATTCATGCACCAAAATTGTTTGAATGTATTATTTGATGAGGTGTCTTGCCAGCATTGTAGAGCTCCAAAAAGATGCTGACGTCAGTAGGCAGAACAACTGATGTATTAGGATCTTGAGTGAACACTGACTTTCCTTTACATTATGATAAGGATCCCTGTAGTTATGAATGGGAAAATGGGTGGGAGGTATGGTATTAATATTATATTGCAATGCTTCAAATATATCGATAACCAGTATGTCAGTTTTTTTTTCTGAAATCAACATTTGTCCAAGCTGTAATGGACAAAAAAGAACCTGTGATAAATTAAACACTATCCAAAACAATTATTGAAACATCTAGTTTATTATTTTAAATGTACTGTTATTATTAGTGTTATGTACAAATGATTTAAACAGATTATTTTCCACTATTTAGCACTAATTATGCTTCCTTTATAATGAAAATATTTTAGTGCTCCTGTAGTATCGAGTATATCCCTGATATACATAGAAAAGCATATTGTCATTGTGATGTAATTTTTGATGTGTAAATTGTCATTTGTCAGTAAATATCATCATATTGTTCATCTCTATATTGTATGCTACAGTGATTATCATCATTTGTATGTGTAATGCTACGTGTGCAATCTGTTCTGGTGAGCCAGGGTGAAGCTGAAGCTGTCTCGGAAGACGGTATCTCTGTGGTCGTGGGTGAACAGGCCTCAGGAACTCGTACGCTTTGCTAACCCACTCTATGAGCCCAACAGCCTGGTGATCTGGCCCTCTGTAGCCCCGCAGAGTCTGCTGTTGTGGGAGGGTGAGAATCCAACTCATCTACTCTTAACGCCTAACCCACATAGTCCTGCTGTCTTGCACTGCGGCTACATTTTCATGTCTGACAGTGCCTGCGCTCCATCTGTTCTTAAACAGCAAATCAGTCTTAAACTTTTTTCAACTAATTTGGAATACCAGTCTGTAGTCCCATCTGTAGTGTCACAAATTGGGCATGGACATTAGGTGGTTTTGAGTTAACAAGTGGGTAATAGGTCAATGGTTTCATACTTTGGTTAAAATTACTTTTACAAGAGAAATAGTAAATTAATTTATGTATGTATGTATGTATCTATTTATTCAGTCATTCATAGCTTGAGTGTGGTAGCAGTTTTTACAACATCATTTAATGATGAATGGATCAATAGAAATCCTCCAGATATACCCAATTATTACTGATTTTCAATCATTTTCTACATTTTTAATCAGGATCCTTCCCTGATAAATTGAATAACTTACTGTTTTCTGTTTGCTGCTGTTTTTTGTTACTGTTTTTCTTTTTGATCCTGAACACGATATACCTTTAATGAATCATTTAAATCATTAAGATTAAGATTTTTTTCTTCTGATTAAATTTGGTGGTTCAAAGAGACCTGGATCCGCCTGTAGAGTGAACAAATCTGTTCCTGAAAAGACCCGTGTATGTTTATTCACATTGCCTCAGTCACTAACAACGAAAATGTCATCTTTGTGACACCACTCATTGTAAAACTGGCAAAATGGACGTGTTAGTAGCTCAGGTGTGCATCACATTTTGCTCAGGATGACTCCATTATTGTTTGTTTCCATGCTGCTGTTGATAGCTGATGATGACGGCACTGAGCCCATCCATACAGGAAAAAGGATGCGTTAAAACTGATCTGACCATGCACATTCTTGTCGCATACCTACGAATTAGATATCCAATTTAAGACCACTTATGAAAGTGACTCACATCTGATTTGAAAAGATTGGATTTATCAGCCCTGGAAAAGTCAGATGTGTCACATTAAGGCAAAAAATCTGATTTGAGTCACTTCAGCCTTCTTAAATCAATATCCCATTTTAAATTGTCAGTAGTCTGTGTTATGAGTGGGTGATGTGGCAAGAATACTACATTGCGTTGCTTTGTTTATTAAGAATAGTTCTTAATCAACATTGCTGTGCTAGATCAATGAGTCTGGTCACCGCACAGCTGAGGGGATGTTGACGAAAGCTTAATAATTAAAAAAAAATCTTTGTTTAACCATGAGGGGGCAGCAGTGCATTTGTGTTCTGCACTTGTACAACAATTTGTTTAAGTGCAGTTAAAATCCCATACAGTTGGTCCTTTATGTAGACTGAGGTCTTTAAAGTTCTATAAATGTAAAGTGTGTAATTAATGTATGTAGGTTGCAGTTATAGGAAGGAATTTTACAGTGAGTGGAGTTTTAGGGTTAATGTTCTGAAGCAGGCCTTCAGTTCATGGAGGGGTCTTATTTCACAGTTGACTGCTAAATGCTTTTGTTGTTTTTGTTTTTTTTAGCTTGGTTGACCGAATGTAAACCAGCAGCATTCCCAAGGCAACCCATGCTAATATATGTTGTGTGTTGTTATGGCCACTTTTCTTTGTGAATACAATACTGTTGGTCACAACACTGTTATTAATAAAGTTGTTCATATGGCAACAATGTCATGAAGTAAAACTAGACTGATCAGCAGTCTTTCTTATTTAAAGTGAGCAATCAAATGTTGTAATATTCATTGCTTAGATGAAGAATAGTTACAGTGTTTAGACCATAGTTTAGTTGCAGTGTGTTTTTACAGACAGCAACATTTAAGCAAAATGCCAGATGAAACTTTTAGAAGAGCAGTGAACAGTTTGAGTGACTATAATGTAGTATAACACACAACATCACAGGTTGTGACATGCAGCAGTGGCTCAGCCACAGTGATCTTCAATCTTTCCCTGCCCTTGCAGAGCAAGAATAATGAATAATGGTTTCTATCTTTGTGTGGTAAAAAGATATGCTTGGATTGAATTAAGGCTTCAGTTTATTTCTGTTTTATTGTGATTCTGGGGTTGAAATATAGTGAATGTTGGTATTTCAGGAGCTCATCTTCAGTGGTCAGGGAGTTTAATGGGTATTTGGGCAGTCACTGGAACAGTTTGCAACCCACTGCCAGACGAGTTTAAGCCTGGAACATACATTCCCCACCTACTCTAAGCATGGGGAAAGTGTGTTCAGAGGTTTTGCATTCCACGTGCCTCCTTAAATACACTTTGAGGTAGAGGGGAACAATAAATGTAAGTATAGTGTGTCACAAAGGCACGGTTTGGGAGAGATAATGAGGAAATGCCTGCATCAGTAAAACACAGCTACCCCCTCTGATCTTTAAGGCACAGGAATAGTCATTCACAGGCATCTCAAATCCACCAATCATACTGTATAATAAACAAAGAGTGGAAGGGTTATGTCTTCTAAAGCATAATGTTTTGTCAAGTGTTGCTTTTTCTTGAAGAGCAGGAAGTGTAATGTAACTCATTTTCCTCTTGGTGTCAATGGAAACATTGGTGTAATGGGAGAGCAACTGGCAATGAAATGCATTTCTTCTGTTACTCAATGGGCATGAAAGGTTTGCCAGGCATTCACAAGATCCTTGTGACCATGGGACAAACTGGTCACATGAACTTATTTATGGCTCTCGTCTTGGTACATGAATTGTTTTGCCTTGTAATATTAGTTGTTTGTCCCAGGACAATTCAGTTTGGTCTTATATTCATATTCATAGGTGTGACACTGGCAATATACATCTAATGGCCAAAAACATACTTTGTGTGAGGACACAGATGCTTGCAGCAACACAGACTGGGTTTAATGAAGCAATACTTTATAAGCTACAATTGGTTTGTCTAATCGTTTTTTCCTACTGCTCTTCATAGGTGTGTTTCTGCGTTGGAATCGCTCCACCAAATGTCTGGATGAGGCCTATAAGGAAATGGTCCATATTATTGAATACAACAAAGAGCTACAGAATAAAGTGAACAGCCTGAGAAGACAGCTTGCTCAGCTGGAGACAGAACACAGCCCTTTGCAGTCTCCGTAAGACACATAGCACCATCTTTCAGTGAAATTTCAATGTAGTGGTACTCTTTGGAGTTCCTTTTCAGCACTACTGAGATTACTCTGTCCAGTGCATGTATACACACACACACACACGCACACACACACACACACACACACACACACACACACACACACACACACACACACACACACACACACATACATACACTCCCTATCCTCTTCAATGTTTCTACTACTCTCTTAAAATCTATTGCTATTCGTGTGCTTCTCAGTTGCTGTAAGGCTTAGCTTGTCTGTTGCCCTCAGTCTTCAATCTGCTCAGACTAATCGATTAGCTCTGGTAATATGCCACTGCTGTGACTGACTCACTTTAGCACACACCCTCTACTAACACTATCAAATGTATTCATGCCTCTTGAGCACTTTCTACACAATAGGTGTTATTGCTATTGCAAAACTGGCTTAAGTGTAGCCACTACTTGCTTGAGATGTTTAGTGAGTAGTGATTGCCTTTCTCAGAAATGGAGCCACTAACAGTGGTGGCTTCCTTCTTTGAAACCGTTTTTTGTCTTACTGTAGTGGGTTGCGAAAGTTCTTTAAAATGATAAAAGCAAGACTTTGCATTTGGTGGCCGTTACAAGCCGGCCTGTTAGTTTTATGGGCTTTGGTTTCAAATCACATGTATAATCCTGGTGTAATGGTTTTAAATAAGCATTTACAGAAACTAAATGCTGTCCAAATATACATTCAGGGTTGTAAGTATTTAGACAGTGTCACAATTTTGTCAATTTTGTCATGGTATTCCACCACAATGGTTTTGAAATTAAGCAGTTAAGAAATTAATGAATTGAAGACTTCAGCTTTCTTAGAGTTTTACAATTATCTGCATCAACTGTTCAAAAATAGATATGTATGTTTTTACATAAGCCCTGAGAAGCAAACTTTCACTTTTTATTTCAGAAGTTAAGGAGATAAAATGGCTGGAGGGGATTCCAGTTGCTGAATTTGTATTTTGTAGCTGTTCATGGTAACTTTCGATATGCCGTACAAAGAGGTGTTGATGCAAGTGAAGGAGGTCTTCGGATATAGAACAGAAACGTTTTGACCAAAGTGTGACCAAATCAACTCAGCAAATCAGCAACATCAAAAGGTTGATGTTGATGGCACAATTGATGGCACAAAGACCCTCAAAGAAGCAGCTGCAATAAAGGTCTGGTAAATCTTCTTGACTGAGAAAACTCAGCATTTGGTGAAGGATTTGGACTTCAGGCAGTCACTGACAGAAGATAATCTGCATCTACATATTAAAAATGTTCCTTAATATTTGTTATTATTAGTGATAGGAAATTACTGTAATTCCAGATGTTTAATGCACTATTTTTAATATGCACTATTAATATTATTTTGAATTTATTCTACATCGCTTTATTTCAAAACCATTGAGGTGGGTTGCAGTGACAATAAGAAAGAAATATGCCACTCTCCAAATGCTTATGAATCTGACTGCAAAAACTCTTCTTCTTTATCGTTCACTGACTTTGGTTTGTGAATACAGTGTATGTCTGCTGACAGCCATCACACACCAGTTTAAAGTTCCAGTTGCTACTTAATTTACAAATATTTTGTTTTTAAAACATTCCTCTTCATCTAAATGTGTCCTTTCAGTACACATTTACGTTTTGCTCAACGTTTTGATGACATGTCATACCTCTTATCATATCTGCAATCCCTCAATTTGGGATGACCTAACCCACAATAAGATGATTATACTATGTGCTGTGTACACAAGGTCAGATTCATCTCCTCCTCCCTGTCTGCAAGAGCAGAACGAAAAGGAGATTTTCAAAAACTGCACTGTAATGTATGATGTTCTCATGAATTGTATATTACTGGTTTTGCTTCCTTCCTCTTCAGACATCTGTGAATTCACTCCTGATAGACTAGAACCTGTAGTTAAGGACAGAATTACTGTTATATCCATTTTAACAATGTAAAGCCTTTTCTGTGTTTATGAATGTTTCTGATTATATTTTTGGTGTTAAACATAAACTGATTGGTGTTGGTTTCAAGTCACATTTCAAAATGGAATTAATAATACAGTAATTTCATTGATACTCATGGTTTAAAAACATTGAGTAGCTGGGCAGTGTCCACTTTTTATATACATGAATACTGTTTCCATACTACAGGTAAATGGTTTCTCCCTTTTAATATCAGTGTGTGACTATTCACTAAACACCAAGTTGCATCTTTATTTTTTATATAGTACCTAATTATACTGCCCAACCCATAGAAACCCCATGCAGTCTCAACATTTCTCATAAATGTAGCCTTCAGCAGTTGTAGGACTGATTTGTTGAATGTGTTCTACATATTGATACACTACTAAATTAATCGATAGTCAGTTCTGAACTTTAAAAATAGATCCTTATTCTGTGGCTTTTCTTTAACGTATCCTCATTATTTTGAGTTTCATTGTGGACTGCAAATGTGTTTCTGATGACACTGAGGAAAGCATGTTCGCCAAATATTATGTGATGTACTGTATGTGTGCAATGTTTGCTTGAAAAATACTTTAATTCAGTTAGTAGAGGCAGTCCTTCAGGAATTCCTGGCAGATGAGGCCAATTGTCACTTTCTGAATGATGTCTTAGATGTCTGCTAAGTATGATGCCTTGAGGAAGTGAAATGTGGTTTTTGTACCTTATTTCATTGTTTATATTTGTCTAAATATATAAATATATATGGAGCGGCAGTGCACCCATCAAGCACTTTATTAGGAACACTACACAGGCCTTTATATAAGGCCTTACTTGGCATAGATTCCACAAGATTTTGCAAACAATTCATTAAAATCCTGGTTCATGTTAATAGGATTGTGTCACAGTTACCACAGATAATAAAAAAATTAAAGGTGCATCACCATCATGCAAGTATTCATTCATCCATTAGAAGATGGGTGAATTGTAGCACAGAAGGGATGCACATGGTCAGCAGCAATACTCAAATAGGCTGTGGCATTTAAAGGATGATTGATATTAACAGGACCAAAGTGTGCCAAGAAAACATTTCACACCAATAAATCACCTCCACCACCAGCTGGACTGTGGATTCAAGCTGTTCATACCAAGTTCTGATCCTGCCATCCATGTGCATCAGTAGAATTGAGATTTTTCAGGCCAGTTTTCAACTGTCCAGTTTAGCTGAGCCTCAACTTTCAGCTGTTGTATGTAGCCTGTCCATCTGAAGGCTGGATGTGTTGTTTAGCTTGACCCAGTCTGTCCATTCTTTATTGACTTTTCTAATCAACATGGAATTTCCAACTGCAGAACTGTTGCTCACTGGGTGTTTTCTTAATTGCACCATTCTTAGTAAACTCTTAGTAAACTCTAAGATTTTTGGGCTAAAGATGTTGAAATTAATATTAAAATATCTGATTTTATTTTCTCCCATTTTGATGATTGATATTAACTTCGCCTGAAGCTGCTGGCTTGTATCTGCTTGCACTGCACTGCTGATACGTGATTGGCTGATTAGATACTTTCATAAATGAGTAGGTGTACTGGTACAGTTCCTAATGAAGTGCTTGGTGAGTGTATGTTAAAGTTCTGGTATGTTCTGTGGGCATTACAAGTGAAGGACTATAAATATTTCTGCACATTTTACTTTAAATGTCCGTTAATAAAGACCAGTTATCATACCATGTAAGTGCAGTGCTTTTCTGTAACTTCTGTAAATGTAAGTCCATTTACATGTATTCTGACCAGAGTTCTATTGAAAGAGGAAATTAAATGTTTACAACTTTGTCATTTACTATTGCATATTTTTATGCCTGTATGCTCATGTGAGGAGAAAGTATAGACGTTTGAGTCCGTGGTGTAGAGAAGTAGTGTGTGAGCACACTGTCTACTGTGTATTTTTCAGTTTCCTTCTTTCCTAAGGAGAGGCTTTCAGTTTTTCCTGGGGGGAGGGGATCCAGCAGTATGAGGAACCATTTAGGGGAGTGCATGTGTGCACGTTTCACTTGGTCTGACATCCTATCTCCCACGTGACACTGCCTGTAGCACAAGTTTATCTCCACAGGATGTCTGACTATTCAGTCATGTACTTCAGATTGCACAGCCAAAACCTTTTTTTTTTTTTTTTTTTTTTTTTTTAACAACAGCTTCTTTTTATTTTTCCAAAAGTAAATTACATGTTACTTAATTTGGTCCAAGTACTATGAATTAGTGTGAAAAATAAGCCGGTCTTCTGCAGTGGAAGGGAACTTTTCAACTACCAAGTAGTTTTGCAATATGAGTTTTGCAATGTGAGTATACGGGGGAAATGAAAACATGACGTCTGTTGGTGTCTGAGGGTTTGACCGGTAGGAGACCCATATGCTGAAATGTGTCACTTTGAGTGACACATTAACTAGATTTTTTGAGAGGTCATTAAGAGTCTTATTTGTTTATTTGTTTTTCAGCTCTGCTGTTTCGGAAGGGGTTGTAAAACAAATAGTCATTCTTAAGAGCCTGCCTGGAAGCTACATCTGTACTAAAACTTGCTTCTGTCACAAATCATGATGACATTATAATCATGAATTTAATAGATAGTTTATGACATTTTAAGTCATAGTCAAAGTCAATTTTAGTCAATTTTCAAAGTCACGTGACACATGACATTGTTTATAATAATATTATACTAATAGCTATTTTTAATGGGGAAGTGAATAAGGCGACAAGTCATAAAAGTAGGAGATCCACGTGAAATTAACGAGACAAAAATATTAGACTTGGTTATTTATTTATTAAGGGAAATGTCTAAATTTTACATATCTATGAGTGGCAAAAGTGTGTGATTCTATGCTTTGGTGTGACTCAGTCCTGCCCATCAGCTTGGAGGAATTGTAGACCATCCCTCCACACAAAACAGCTTCAACTCTCTTGTGTTGGTGGGTTTTGTCCCATTGCTTCAAGTTCTACCTTGACATTTCTGTTGGATTTAAGGTTGGGACTTTGACATGGCCATTCTAAACATTAACATTTTTCTTCTTTAAACATTATTTGTTAGAACATCTTGTGGGCTTAAGGTCAGATTCAGCTCACAGACAGATGTCCTGACATTTGCTTTTAGAATTCACTGTTCCATTAATGATGATGGACCTTCTGTGCCCAGATGCAGTAAAACAGGCCCAAAATATGATACCGATGTGATAGGGTTTTTAAAGTGTAATGCAATGTTTTCTTTTCTGCAGACACAAATCTTCTCAGTTAAACAAAAAGATCTATTTTGATGTCATTCATCTACATATCTTGTTCCAGTAGTTCTTTTTGGACGACAGCAGCCTTCACTTTGCAACCCTGCCATGCACACCATTGTTGTTCAATGTTCACAGCTTAATAGATCCCTGTTCTTGAATAAAACAGGGTCACAAATGATGACCTCCCTCTAATTTCACCTTCAATTGATCTGCTAATACGAAAGTTTCACATACTTTTGCCATTCATGATGCAAATTTCAAAGCTTTATAAAAACACACTCTTCTAACCTTGTCCCTCAAAACACAACCATTGGTTCTTCTAAACTACTGCCAAGCACTCTGAAAATGAAAATGTTGATGCCCACAATGCAGGAGAAGGCTATCAGAAGTTAGGTTGGCATTTCAGATCGAAGTGTTAAGAAATGGCAGTTAACAGGAACAGTGGAGGTTAAGATAAGCTGTTTGCAGGATTGATAGAAAGGCAAATCAGAACCCCTGCTTCATGGCAAAAGACCTTCAGGATGATTGAGCAGACTCTTGAGTTGTGGCCTACATGGAAGAGTAATAATAAGAAAACCTCTCCTGCATCCTCGCCACAAAATTCACTCTTAGAAATTAGCAAAAGAGTTCAAATAGAAGTATTTGGATGTAATGAACAAAGGTATGTTTGAAGAAAAAAGGGCACAAAGATTCATGGAAAGAACACCCTTCCAACCATTAAGCATGGGGGTGGATCAGTCATGCTTTGGGGTTGTGTTGCAGCCAATGGCATGAGGAACAGTTCAAAGATAGAGGGAAGAATGTATTGAAATGGGCTTAAATAAATGGACTTATCTTCAGTTTGCTTAACTGTTCACTGTACCAGATATTTTGACCAGGGCTGCCTGAAATGACCTAAACTTTCCTGTGTGTATTCATGCATACCACTGTATGAGGCAGCAAGTGAACACTCAGTTCTTGAAGCTTATGTTGGAAACAGACCAAATGGGCAAGCGTATGAATCTGAGCCACTTTGTCAAGAGCCAGACTGTGACGTCTATACGACTGGGTCAGAACATCAGGCAGGTCTTGTGAGATATTCCTGGTATGCAGTGGTCAGTACCCACAAAATGTGGTCTCAGGAAGAACATCTGGAGAACCAAAAACAAGGTCGTGGTTGTACAAGGCTCACTGATGACAGCCCCACCTCACAACTTGAAGGATCTGCTGCTGGTGTCTTGGTGCCAAATACCACAGAGCAACTTCAGAGGTCTTGAGGAGTCCAAGGCTTGACAGGTCAGAATTGTTTTGGTGGCACAAGGGGGGACCTGCAAGTTTAAGGCCACTGATATTTGGTTTTAAAAGTCATAAATGATCTCTGCAATACTTACCCTTTATACCATATGCCGTTTTAATCCTTATAGCCCTTTTAGTGACATCATGCATTTTTGCTTTTCTATGAGTCCAAGTGCAACCAGTGATTATACATATTAACAGCTTCCCCTGTGTTGTCACCAAAGGTGTAAAAAAGTCAATTATATTATAATAATTTATAATAATATTATAATTGTACATTTCAAGTCTGCCTAAAAGACATCGGCCTGTCCACTTTAAAACATATCCCATCAAGATCATTACATTCACTTAAAAAATAGACTTCTTCAAGGGATCTTTAGAAAAGAAAATGGTCATGTATAGACCCATGAACACTCAAGGGGCCCTTTGCATGAATAAAGGGTTCTTCAGTTTGATTGAAGTTTGAAGAATGCACAGTATAGGGTCCTATACACAACCTTTTGGACAAGTATTCTGTATGTGCATTTTAATATGTTTGATATCATAACAATAGTAGAACCCTTTCCAAATAGGTTGTATATAGAACCCTGTTCAAAATAAAATCCTTAATTTCCCTCCCAAGGGATCGATCGATCGATCTATCTATCTATCTATCTATCTATCTATCTATCTATCTATCTATCTATCTATCTATCTATCTATCTATCTATCTATCTATCTATCTATATACAGGGATTGGACAATGGAACTGAAACACCAGGTTTTACACCACAATAATGTATTAGTATGGTGTACTAGGGCCTCCTTTTGCGGCCAATACAGCGTCAATTCATCTTGGGAATGACATTTTTTGGATACAATATCCGGGTTAGTACCCGAACATCTCTTTCAGACAGCTTCCTCTTGCGTCCACAGTTAATCCTGTTGGATGTGGTTCGTCCTTCTTGGTGGTGCTGACGTTACCCTGGATACCGTGGCTCTCAATTCATCACAAAGACTTGCTGTCTTGGTCACAGATGCGCCAGCAAGACATGCACCAACAATTTGTCCTCTTTTGAACTCTGGTATGTCCCCCATAATGCTGTGTTCATTACAATATTTTGGGCAAAACTGTGCTCTTACCTGCTAATTGAACCTTCTCACACTGTTCTTACTGATGAAATGTGCAATTAATGAAGATTGGCCACCAGGCTGCTCCAATGTAGCCATGAAACCTCCCACACTACAATGACAGGTGTTTCAGTTTCATTGTCCAACCCCTCTATCTATCTATCTATCTATCTGTGTATCTGTGTATCTATCTATCTATCTATCTATCTATCTATCTATCTATCTATCTATCTATCTATCTATCTATCAATTTGAAGAACCTTTCCAACGTGCAAAGAACCCTTTATGTATGCAACGGGTTCTTTGAGTGTTTATGGTTCTTTACAGAACCCCGATTTTAAGTGTTTAACCATATTATTACTGAAGAACCCTCGTGTCCATATTTCCACGTTTCAGTACAGCTTCATTCAGTGTGTGTGTGTGTGTGTGTGTGTGTTCTGCCTTCTATATTTCACTGACGTCAAGGAGGCGTGGTCCTGGTCGGTGACCGCACCTCCGCGCGCCGACCAATCAGAGCGAGAACCGGCTTCTCTTGAAAGCAGCTGGCCGCTGATATAAAACCTCGTAAGAGCTGATGCAATTGAGGAAGCAGATAATCCAGGTTCTGGGTGTGAGCCTAAATTAAGGAGCGTCTGGAGGAAGATCTCGACCAGCATCCATTGCATCATCCAGAGGATCTTCTCCCGGTAAGACGCGGTTACTGACAGATCTTTACTTCTGGACTGTCTGGAGTTACGATGAGATGGTGCGTTTAGGGCGGCGTGTGAGCTGGTGATAAGGCTGAAGCTGTAGATGGTTCCTCTTAGACTTGACTTTGAACAATCGGACAGTCCGTTCTCTTCAGCCCAGCCCTCTTAATGGTTCTTTACTTGGCTCTATACAGAGCCAAGAGCACCCAAATAACCCTTGATTGATCATGAAAGGGTTCTTCAGGCGGAGAACCCTGAAGAATCTTAATGAAAAGGGTTCTATATAGAATCTTGATGAAAAATGTTCTATATGGCTCCAAAAAGGATTGTGTTCTTGTTGCAATGTAACTCCTTTTTGGTGCTTTGATCTGAAGAACCCTTTCGTGATGCATTTTCCATTTAATCATTTGAGTGTTCATGGTTCTATTGCAGAACCATTAAAGTACCCTCATTGTGCTGACTCCAGGGGAACTGGATCATCTTTAAAGCTGGGGGAACGGGTTTCACCTGAAAACCTGAAATCCTGACTTTAGTGTCTAAGACAGCTGATCCTGAAAGTCATTGCTTTGACCACTTGTGTCCAATGCTGGCAGGGTTGCCAGGTGCAGCAAAACAAATCCAGCCCAAACTCTGTCTAAAACCTGTCCAACAGAAGCTGAAGCCCAAAATTACAGATTCTGATGTATTTCTTAAGAACCACCAACACCTTAAACCTCCTGCCACCTTAAATCTCCTGCCACCTTAAATCTACTGCCACCTTAAATCTCCTGCCACCTTAAATCTACTGCCACCTTAAACCTCCTGCCACCTTGAACCTCCTGTCAATTTTAATTTGTTTTTGTTTTTTAATTCTTATGCATTTCTTTCTAATATTATTATTAGTGTTATCATCATTATCTTTTTAATAATATAATCAAATCTTCTGTCACTTCAAATCCCAGTAAAACATTTTATACAAACAATTAATACTAAACTCAATTTGACTCATTTCTCTTCTTCCCTTGGATAGCAATTTTGCATTTCCTGATCCTTTCTGAATTCCTGGTCATTTCTGAATTTCAGGTTACATGAAGGGGTATTACGAACTGTTGGTCTGTTCTTCTTCATCTGCTTTCTGTCACTGAAGTTCTGCTCCTACAGTTTAGTCTGTTTGCTCTTTACGGTCTTATTTTCCTCCTTTCCAGACGTTTCATTTCTGTTCTGTTTGTAATGAAAGCATTTTTGGCGTCCAGAGTAAATTAGAGTTCCAAATTTTGTTCAAACTGGCAACCCTGAGGCGTACACTCACCCACCTCCTGCGCGCTGATTGGCTGTCAGTGAAGGCAGGGCAGTATAAAAAATCTCAAATGACCCCCTCCCTCATTTCTCCTAACAGTGGGCTGAGACTTTCACTCAGGACAGAGCTATTCCTGTGCCTCATATGAGAACAGCAGACAGTTCTGTCTTTATATTTCCATCTTTTCAGTTTTGTTCCCCGACGGGATACCATGTGATCAACTTATATCCAGTACATGGATGAGTGGGTGCTGAAATTCATACTGGATATATGACAACAAGGACTGAGAGAGAAAATGTATACCTCCTCTAAAAAGCAGCTCCATCTTTTTGGTGAATGAAGGAATGAACTAAAGCGAACACCAATTTATGTTATTTTTGAACGGCTAAATTGTACTAAAGCACTCCTAAAATATAATAAAAATCTATTTTCTCCACTCTTCTAACCCACTTTAAGAGTATTCCTTTGCTAATTGCATCCCGTGACTACACATTAAGATATGCTAAATATGTGATTAATGTTATATTACAACAATAATTTAAACACACTTTTAATGTGTTTATTGTTCAATCAGGCAACTCATACTAAACTGTTAGAAGAGTGGTGTAATTAACACATGGTCAGTATATGTAGTATAGATTGTGTGCTTTAGTATATTTTTAATTATATTTTAGTAGTGCTTAATACAAATTAGTGCTTCCAAAATGATATAAATTCATCACACGACAGCATAAGTTAAGCATATTTGTTTGTATGGTATGAACACACTGTTAGTGAGGTAGCTGTTTTACTATTTATGCCTGAAATTCCAAACAATTTGTTTTGGTACTGTTTTAATCACAGATCTGAATATATATGAATTAGCCAGTTTTAAAGTCAGGCCTTTGGTCATGCAAGACACTTTTTCAACCAAACGTTTGTGGGAAAACATATTACTGCTATCCAGTATAAACCATGTATCTCCATTTTTGAATCCAGTAGTGGCTCTGTACACTAAAAATGCTCTAAAATTACTGCAAATTACTCTTATTTTACATTAACTTCCATTCAAAATTAAGAACATTTTGCCTTCTCCTGTATTATCACCATTTTTGAGATACATGTTTTTCATTGGACAGTGATTGCATTGCATATCAATAAAATAATGAACACTGTACTGTGAAATTAAAATTAATGAATTAAAACAAATTAATTGAATTAAAACACTGTACTGCAAAAAAGTTATCGAAAGAAATAATGTAGAAATTTCACACCTTTAGATCAATCTGAAATCTGAATCTTGGTTGGAAATCAGACCTTTTATAGGCCTTAATAAGGAATTCTGGATTAACATCTTGTGCTACCATCACTCAAGATGGCACACTCCTTCTGTTAACCTCATTTTAATCAGCTTGTTTTTCTCCCTTTTTCCAGCATCTGCATATACAGGTAACTAAAATGCCCGTGTTCAGAGCCCTGAGTAAAGTGGCCAAGCAGGTCCTCCAGACCCCTGTTTGTGGATGTCAGTCATTAGCGGTGGCCGCACGCAACATCAGCTTTTCACCCCGCCAGGTCACCCCTGGCTCTGATGCCAGCTTTCACTCCGTGTCCTTCTCTGAGACAGATCACCCTAAAGTCCTTATCACAGGTATGAGGAACACTTGCCATTTGCTCCTATTACCTAACATTACCTATCATTGGCTCACACTCGTACACACTGACTCTGTGACACAATGAGAGAGTGTTGATTTTAAGTCAGCATGGTCTGCTGTGCTCTGGATATCAGCTTACTTAGAAAATTACACAACCTTGATGTAGCCTACTTTGATTCACAATTTCAGCTGTCCTCATTTTCCATCCTCCTGCTGTTTCATTTACTTACAGGTGGCCTTGGGCAACTTGGGGTGGGCCTTGCTAAACTGTTGAGGTAAGGCCATTGATGGCACTATCCTGTCCTATCTATTTGTTTAGTGTGCAACTGGTGTAGGAGCATCATGCATCTGACGTGACACACATTTCCCTTTTGAGAACGTCTTGAGGGGTTTTAACTGGACTCTCATCCTCCCAATTCACAGGAAGCGGTTTGGAAAGAACAATGTGATCCTTTCAGACATCAGGAAACCGCCCAGCCACGTCTTTCACAGCGGTGAGTGCTCTCTTTTGTCTGTTTTTACTCATTTAACCTCAGACACAATCTCACAGTTTTGGGTACAGACCTTAAATGCCTTACCAGTGCACATAAAGCAGCCTTTGTAGTAGACATAGAAATATGAATCTTTTAACATTTTAATTAAAAAAAACCCCCAATATTTAATTTCTTGTTGTAATACTGTAGTTCATCTATGTAGGCAGTGACTCATATTTCATGCAATACCTGTCAAAAGGCATGAATAATGCTCTTAATGGTGTCTTTTGACTTCGTACAGGTCCCTTTATCTACTCTGATATTCTGGACTACAAGAACTTGCGAGAAATTGTTGTCAACAACCGCATCACCTGGTTGGTGCATTACAGTGCCCTTCTCAGTGCTGTGGGAGAAGCCAACGTGGCCTTGGCTCGTGCCGTCAACATTACTGGTGCGTCTGCTTGAAACTGATAACATTCCTGTCTGATAAGGGCCTTTACTTACGTTATACCATGCATAGTAAACGACATCATTTAATCACTTGAACTGCAGGAGCCTATATTTTCGTTAATTTCTCCCTAACATTCACATAGAAGTTAGTTTCATAGTAGTTTCTATAAACTTCTAGTTATTACTGAATAGCAAGTCTAATGTTAGTGACTGAACGATACACCTGTATGGTTTAATATACATTAGTAGTAATAATTTATTCACTGGATGATTTTATCCATAAAAATGTTCCGATGACTCTGATCAGTACATGCTTGTTTATGCACTCAGGTCTTCACAACATTCTGGACATTGCTGCAGAGCATGGGCTTCGCCTCTTTGTTCCCAGCACCATCGGTGCCTTTGGTCCCACATCCCCCCGGAACCCCACTCCTGACCTCTGTGTGCAGCGACCTCGCACCATATATGGAGTCTCAAAGGTCCACGCTGAGCTAATGGGCGAAGTGAGTCCTGTATACAGTGTTATCTGTAAAACCTTGAACTTCAGTGAATATCAGCCACATCTAATCTTGTTTTCTTGCTTCTTTCTCACTACAGTACTACCATCACCGGTATGGCCTTGACTTCCGTTGTCTCCGGTACCCTGGAATCATCTCTGCAGACTCTCAGCCTGGCGGTGGAACTACAGGTACAGTATTCACAGCCACTCTCCACCCTAAAATGTAAAAAAAAGTTGCAGTAACGCCACCACTTCTGGTTCCCTCAAGAACCTTTCGGTGAATGGTACTTTAAAGCAGTGTTTCTCAACCCTGGTCCTGGAGACACTCCTGCCCTGCACATTTTGTGTTTTCCCTGCTCCAAACACATTGATAAGCTCAGCCCATTGACAAGCCCTTTCAGAGTTGCTGGGGGTGTATAAAGCAGAGAATCTACTAAAATGTGCAGAGTAGGGGCAGAGTATGCCTTCAGATTTCACAATTGCTTACACATACAGTACGAGGCACAGTAACAGAAAGAGCCTGATTATTTCAGTTAAAGAGAAATGTAACATTTTCACCCTAAAGCCTTTATGTGGGCCCATCATAACCATAAACATATAAGTTCATATTAGCTTCCTAGTGTTGCTGAGTAATGTATCACAGTTTTTATATTAATAGTAGTTATTGAGTAATAACAAGAGGCCTACACTCTTGGCCAACTCTCAAAAGGGTTCTAAAAATGCAATTATTAAAAATGGTTATTTGGCTCATGATAATGAAACCCTTTTGGGTCTATATGGAGCCGTGTAAATGGTTTTCACTAATGTGAAGAACTCTTTAAATAAGAAAAAACATTTAAACGTTAAAATGGTTCTTTAAGTGGTCGTGGTTCTATATAGAGCAATTGCTTTTACTATAAAAAGTGAAAAGACCCCTTTTTAAGAGTATATATTTCAGGATAGGAAATTGTAAAGTAGAGTGAAGGCAGACTGTGTTTGGTATATACACCCACAGAAATGTCATGAAGGGACGTACAAGTACAAGAAATGCTGGTATGTGTTTCAGTGTATCATGGCTAGGTCACATGTTACATAACAATGTAACAACAACATGTTATGTACAATTACATAACTGGGACATACGTCAGGCTGCATACTAGTCTGTACAAGTATTTTTAGCTGTACTCATAACATGCAGTCATATGGCAAATTCAGTTTGTTCCTCCTTTGCCCTGAGTGCTCCCTCATGTATAGCACACATGCTAAAAGTGCTCATGTATGTAGGAATATGAGTTCCATGGTATTGTTTACAGCTATTACACTGTACACAAAAATTTAAAGGATAATAACCATCCGTATTCCTCTGTAGATTATGCCGTGCAAATATTCCATGACGCAGCCAAATCTGGCAAGTTTGAGTGTAACTTGAAGCCAGACACCCGACTTCCCATGATGTACATCGATGACTGTTTGCGGGCGACGCTGGAGGTGATGGAGGCTCCAGCTGAGACGCTGTCCATGCGTACTTACAACATCAACGCCATGAGCTTCACACCCGAGGAACTCGCACAAGAGGTCAGGAAACAGCTCCCTGACCTGCAGATCACCTACGAAATTGACCACGTGCGGCAGGCCATAGGTAAGAGTCATGCCCCTGTATCAGTTCTCCACTCTGATCATGAAAGCCAGTTTCAGTTCTCAACGTGATTAAATGATGGTGTTTAAATCTGGTCTTGGTGTCTCCTTTCCACAGCTGACAGCTGGCCCATGGATTTTGATGACTCCAATGCCCGAAAAGACTGGGGCTGGAAGCATGACTATGACCTACCAGAGCTTGTTCAGACGATGCTTAACTACATCGGCTCGGAGTCACGAGTTGCCCAAGCCAACTGAGTCTGGCCCAGGAGAACAGGAGCTTGTACATAAATGTAAAGACTGGATTGCTTTAGAGAAGGGAGACCCATGGTGTGTAAATATTCTTTTGCTCTCTCTGTCTCTACGCTGTTGACCCTGCTTGGCTAGCACATGCTGCCAGGAGAAGAATGTGAAAGACCTTGGTTATGTTTGGTCTTCTATGAGAAAGGAAAGATGTCTGTTTGGTCTGCTGTATCAGTGATCTACAGCTTAGTTGGGGAACCTTCATGGGTCAGGTGTATATTCTTTAGGCAAAAAAAAACCAACAAAAAACACAAAAACAAAATGTTCACTTGAATGACAGCAGTGGATTCTTCAGTGCCCAGCAACTTTGCTGCCTGTTTTATTTTTATTTTGCTTTCTTCATCAAACGTATATGATATATTAATCATATCAATTCATGCAAAAGTATGGGGGTCAGAGTCCTTTACCAGAAGATTAAAGGAGCTAAGAAACCTGTTAAATATTTTCCTTATATAAAGGAAATGAAGCAGGAAATGAGTCTATTGTGTGTATTTAAAAGTGTGGGTCTGAAAGGGAAGCAGAAATCTCCATGATGAATGATTTGATTGTCCTCTTAATGCTTTTCTCCTTGTGCACTTTTTATTTAGCTTGCTAACAAGCCAGTGAAATTCATTTGTATTGGTTTTTTTTGCACCATAGCTTTGTAAAGTAATGAGTTTTTCTTAAATTATTTGTTTTCCATACAAACATTATTACATTATTTTATGTTATGTTATGTAAAACATGTATCTTTTATTAGAAAAAATGTTAGAAAAGAGCATTTTTTCTTTGCTTATAAATAGATTTTACTAAGCAAAAAATAAAGCCTTTTTCATGATGGTGGACTATCATGGTCTTGTCTGTTGTTTATTAACTACAATTCGTTTATTTTCTTTATATTTTCATGTCAGTAAAAGAAAGTAGCAGTGGTATATCATCTCAAAAACACTGCAGGAAACACATGGTTCAACAGTAGTTATGCATGTTTGCAATAATAATAATAATAATAATAATAATACAGTAATCCATTGTATGCCATTGAGCATTTCAAACAAAGAGAACTTGACTGCCAAGAACCTGCATGGAAGTTCAGCTGGATCAAGAAGGTGGTGCACTGTTCCACAATGCAGAGTAGCTTATGCAAACATAATCATCATGGAATAATCATAAGCAGGAAATCTGGTTACTGGTCACTTTTTGACCACAATCAGCAAAGGTTCTTTTCAAGAAATACAGGAGCATGGAGGTGGATCTATCATCTTTTGTTTCTGTCAGTGGCTTTGGCAGTTTTGTACAAGTGGAGGGAAGAATGGATCCTGCAAATCCTGGATGCAGATGTTAAACCATCTGTAAAATCAGGATAATCAAAAAGGATAATGATTCAAAACTTACCTCACAATCCACCCTATACTAACTGAAGCTTTTGGGATGGCTATCACAGTCCGCTGACCTGAATCTCAAACAAAATGCATGAACCTCAAATAAGATGCGGAATCCTCAGAACTAGATGCCTTCTGCAAAAATGGGAGGTAAAAAAAACTCCAAGGCATTTCTAAATCCCGTAACTTTGTAAGATCATCAAATCTGAGTTGCTGTTCCTTAATATGTTATACTAAGTGAGGCCAGACTTTTCCTTAAGACTGTATCGATTCAGTCAGAGAAGTGGCAGCAGTGCAATCCATAATCTCGTGCAGAGCCAGTTAGAAAAACATAACCTGGTCTAATAAATCTCGAATTTCTGCTGATGCAGGCAGATGGTAGGATGGTCATTTAGTGTGAACATCACAAATCCATAAACCTAACCTGTCGTGTGTCAACAGCCCAGACTGGCGGAGGTGGTGTAATGACGTGGGGAATATTTCTTGGCACTCTTTGACAGTGAGTTCAGTGCTCTTCAGTGGCCTTTCCAGTCACCTGATCTGAATCCATTGGAACGTCTTTGGGATGTAGAACAATGACAGAGTCCCTGCATAAAAGGTCAGAGAAATATAGAGGCATGTGACACTTTCGTTTCAAATTGAATATGAATTGTAAAGGAATGTTTCCAGCATCTTGGGGAATCCATGCCACAAAGAATTAAGGCTGTTTTCAGAGCAAAAGGAGGTCCATCCCAGTATCAGTATAGTGTTTGTAATAAAGGTGAATGAATATTCTTCAGAGAAAACAGTTAAAGGCCCTCGATGTTTGAGTTCTTGTACAGATAACGACGTGAATGTAAAGATTCGGCCATTCCATCACTGTGCAGGCCAAGATTAATATAGGCCCCCAGATAACATTCCTGTGGTGCTTACGTAAGTATCCCATAAATGCCAAACTAAATGTGACTCAACGTGTGATTTGATGAGGTTAGGTTACATACAAACTAGCTTATATGACCTACAAAAACAACATCTGTTTTTAAAGTCTCTGTTTTCCAATCAGGCTGCAGTTGTGTTACAATTCGGACTTTGGACTGTTGGTTTCTGTTCTTCTTTTTAATCATCTAAATGGTGAGAAAGGACAGGTCAGAATTTACTTGCTGGATAGAGAGACCTTATGGCCCAGCCACGAAAGAAACTCTTTGGCATGTGAAATGTGAAACAGAGAAGGCAGATTTCAGTCTGGCACAACTTTTTACTGTTGAATGTTCAGGTCAACTGAAACACTACCTCATATTAACACATGGGCCTGTAATCAGTAAACGCAAATAACCTTGTTTGTCTTTAGTGTTGCTAAATGTGAGCAGCAATTTTATGTGTGCTAGTATTATGTGAGACCATTGGATGAGTTCTGGAATTAAAAATTAAAATTAAACAAAATCAGCATATGTAACAAATGAAAGTTCTAACATTGATGTCGGCAGATCTTTCAGTTATTCAATGGGAATGGAAAGACTGATCGGTTAAGCTGGGGGATTAACAGCTTAGTCTAACACTGTTTACAGTGGTGTTTAACATCACTAACCTCATCATCATTTTTTTTGGATGGACATTTATCCAAATATTGAATGTATGATACACAATCATAAACCAAAATGAGGACACTGCATGAAAAACGTTGTCTTTATAATATTTAAACAAAGTCAAGTGTATAAATATGATAAAGCTTTTATGATTTATATATATATATATATATATATATATATATATATATATATATATATATATATATATATATATATTAGGAGTCACTCATTGTACTATATCCCAAAGATGTTCCAGTGGATTGAGATGAGGTGACTGGTCTCAGATCAGCAGGTTTAAATGGTTGAGTTGAATTAAATTACATGCTGTTAAATGACGACTCCAACCTAGTTACCATAGTTTGCATGCATATCATTGAATATGGTACTCTCCTTGACCCTTGTGGAACAAGGTGCCATTTAAATTGGAGTTTGGTCAATAGAAAGAAATGAATTGTCACGGATGCACATACACACAGTCTCATGCCTCATGAACGCTGATTGATTTTGTGTTGCTGTAAGAGTCTCTCTCTGTTTGACTTTGGTGTGTCTGTCTCAGGAAACAAAAGATGGGTAGCACCTTCAGAAGCACAAAACAAGCCATGTCATTGTGACTCGACTGGCCGTTTTCTAAAACTGGTTGTGTTCTCTTATCCAGCGCCAGTCTTACGATGACATAAATGACACATTCTAAAACCAGTTTTAAATCTGAACTACAACTATAATCCTGATCTGAAAAACATTCATTTACGTATCACTACATCAGTGCAATGTATTTTTTTTTCTGAATATATTGAAAGAAATACTGTGAAATTACAGTAATTGGCAGCAATGTGTCCAGTAAAGCTTCAATACCTTGCTGTACTTTTAGACACAGTTCATTACTATGCTGTTTTCCTCCAATACCGTTGTATTCCTAATGTGCAGTTTGCATGTGTATGAATATCTGAGGACGGTCTGAGCCTGTAGCACAAAATATCAAGAAAAGCAGACACAAGAATTCTATTAAGTTTGTTCATTAACTTACATACAGTAGTAATGACAATGTTTTCTCGGCAGGATAGATACACCATGTTGATTAATCTTACTACTGTTACTGTCTTACTGTTCATTGCATTTACACTAGATTTTGTCATTAGAGAGAATTTGTCATTAACCAAGTATGTTAGTTTCCTGAAGCACAGAATCTGAATGGTAAAAAAAGCAATGCTTTTAAACACATCTTTATGTTTAAATGTGTAGATAAGAACTTTACTTCCAGCAGGGGTGGACTGGTCATTGGGATAAATGGTGGCCCATTATGGGAGTGGCCCATTGAGATGGAAAAGAGCCCTCCTCATCCCCCTCACCTCCAGTCAATGAAATGAAACCGATCATAAAAGACCTCACCTCTGGTCAACAAATTAAAATGAAACTTGGTGGCTGTGTATAAAAGGACAAAAGAATTAAGTTGCCCCTCCAGTCCACTGTTGCAATAGATCAGATCTCTAGATCAGATCTCTAGATCTGACCCAACGTCACAATCCTACACGTAAATGTTTCTAAATCACTATTAGTTTCGGGAGGAAAATAGCTCAAATCTTGATCTTTGAAATCTCAGGCACATATTTGTGATCGCGCTTGCGTGTCAGTTAAAGATCAACTTTGTCACAGATAGCTCTCCTAAAATGGCTTTAATCTCCATCAACACATTTTTTTCTTAGAATGAATAGCATTTACTCACTGAAGCAACAAATACCTGTGAAATTCTTCAGAAGAACTAAAGCTTTATGAAAATGTGTTTATGAAACACATTCAGTAAACACAACCAACTATCCAATCTGTTTAACCTGTTATTTTTATCATCAGGAATAATGTTGCATAGTAAAAAACATCCCATGAACAGTGTACTCTATTCTTTTATTTTTATTTTCAGCTTTAAACCCCTTTTAAACTAAATTGCTTAATTTCGTTTTGAACCCTCAGGTGGATTAGGAGCTTCCTGAACAGGTTTCACAACTGCAGCAGAGGCTCGCAATTACATGGGTGGAAGTTGTGTGTGTGTGTGTGTGTGTGTGTGTGTGTGTGTGTGTGTGTGTCTGTGTGTGTGTGAGTGTGTGTGTGTGTGTGTGTGTGTGTGTGTGTGTGTTTGTGTGTGTGTGTGATTTGATTTTATTACTGGCCTAAGACAATATTTGTACCCAGGAGGTGTATAGATTTCATGGAAATATAAACAACTGTTATTTTTCCACTTTTTCCAATCTTGGAAACACTTTAGGAAAAGTAATCATGTTGAAAAAGATCATAAAGGGTTTTTTCTCTGCACTTAAATGTGGTACGGGTCATTTTGACCTTTAAGATAACACAAGTGTTACATATTCTGAACATGGAAGTTCTTTGGATGTGTTTATGTCATAGCAAGAAAATGGCCATACTGTGCTTAACCTTTAGGCCAACTGTGTGGGGAATGATTTTTTTGCTGTTTTCTGAGCTGTATTACTTGTTTGCTCATTTGTGATATGGTAGCTTAAGTCTTGCAGTTTGTTCTGACATATGTATCATATCTATAGGTTATTCTGATCCTGAGATATGAAGCGTAGGAACAACTGCTACATAAGCAAAGTGTGATTCTCAGTTTCCAAGAAGCCCCCCACCCCTGCTCTATGATATGGTTTCCAAAAACCCTTTTGGCTGCATGTAAAAGTGTAAGATCAACATTGATGCAATGTCACCTTTGCATGGAAAGTTTGTTCCTTGGGCTTTTGTTCATAGGGTTTCCTGTAAGCTACATAAGCATTATGCAAAAGGAAATGCTTATATAACCTTGAATTACATACCCACCCATCCACCAGGCATGCTGCGTGATCCCATGTATAAATTTCTTATAGATATGACTCCCGCCTCCTAATTGGAGGATCCATTTAGAGTTTCTTGGAACTGGCTTGAAGAGTGTAAATAGTGCCTATTTGTCCACGTGGACAAGGCTGCCGCTGTTTTGAGTACCAGACAGAATCATGGAGCAAAGAAAGCATGTTCAGCATGTAGTGTTATGCAAGGTCTCATTGTGTAGGCACACCTCTCAGCGATCTGACCAATAGACGAGGCTGAAAGTACAAGCCCCCTGTGATGCACTGAGCAGCATGGATTGAATATCAGGGCGTGCAGTAAATCTGGTGACTTCCTTGAGAGGGAATGCTGGAGCACATTGTGCGGCAGCGGTTATTCACGTGTTGACCTACTGTGAGAGTTTGGAGTTAATGTCTGCTCTACATATGGATTGAAATGTTGTTTTAGATGCATTTCGGTAAGAATCAACCCACTTTACTTGTATTTTCCAGGACTTGCCAAGAATCACTGACATTTAATGTAACAGATTTACTGACTCAACCTTTTGGTGACCTTTGGGAAATGACTCCTTAGCGAGGTCCAGCAGGATCAATAGTCCTCAGGTGTGGATTTCAATGAAGCATCAAAACCATTTTATGGTGACACATTGCTTGACTGTCTCTGGCTCATTTGTTTCTCATTCTATCTCACTCCTGAGAGCAGATAACCCCCTTTAACCCCTGGATGGGGGCTTAACCTCAGATGATGCAGTGGTTTTACTGGAAAAATTCAGTCATGTAACTCCTCTGCTGCGCTCCCTTCATTGGCTCCCTGTAGCTGCCCGCATCAGATTCAAAACCTTGATGCTGACCTACAAAGCCAAAAATGGACCAGCCCCTCCATACATGATGGCAATGGTCAAAACTCGAGCTGCACCAAGAGCCCTTCGAGCTTCAAGTACAGCTCGGCTTGACCCACCATCCCTCAGGATGCAAGGTAAACATGCATCCAGACTCTTTTCTGTTCTGGCACCAAAATGGTGGAACGAACTTCCCCTGGGAGTCCGAACAGCCGAGTCCCTCAATGTCTTCAAACGCAGACTGAAGACTCATCTGTTTCAGGAGTACTTAACTCCATAAAGACTTGTTTCAACACGGTCTAAATGTGTGGAATCTCTAGATTCCAGCCTTATCTACTAGCTAAGGATGTTCTAAGTAAACAGCAAAGCACTTTTGTAAGTCGCTCTGGATAAGGGCGTCTGCTAAATGCCACAAATGTAAATGTAAATGTAAATGAACATAAATGTGTTCAAATATAGCGCAGAAGACTATTACAATATAGTCCCTAGCAGTGATTTATTGGAAATAATGAATTAAAAATGCTTTATTAAAATGTAATTATTATGACATGAAAATCAGAACTACATAAATCTCAATTTATTAAAATATTTATTTTCATGTTTAAATAAATAACTTTATTTAAGACTCATGCAGATGAATTACTGTCATTACAATAAAAAAGTCTCAAAACATTTCACCTGATATGTAATGAATATCAAATATAGGACTGTTGACCGTTTTTAATTACATTGTGAACAAAAAGAAAATTCCAATATTCTATCTTTTGAGATGTAGTAGTACTTTGCACAGGTCAGGTCAGGCAAGTGCCAACATATCAGAAAAGATTGCTTATGATACTGATGCAAAAGCAAACTCACTTATCACACTTTCATTTCATTTCAACAAATGTTTTTCAAAGACCCACAGTAGTAAAATGTTCTAGACTATGCACACAAATCTTATCATAGCACATTTTCTTCTCAGGTCTGGGGTGAGGATAGTCAAGGTTACTTGGAGGTGTATGCTGTACCAGATTCTTGCACAGGAGAGGAGAATGAAAATGTTCCACTCCACTTTGTTCCCCAAGCTGATCAACATTAACACAAAACATCTAAATCTCACATTGTGGGATTTAGATGGAGGATGAAGCATCTCAGAAAGTACAATCTTAAATGCATTTGTTGGACAATATATTATATATAATATAATTAAAATAAATTTGGGACTGAATAGGAATTGACTGGGACTGATAGTGACTGATAGCTTTACATCAGTGGTTTCCAATCCTGAAGTACCACTGCAATATTGTAGTTTGAAACTGGGGCTGCTAACAGTGTAATCAGTTCCAACAACGGCAAATTATTCCGTCATATTAAGTAAGATTCCATCATAGGGAGTGGAAATATCCAAATAGTCAAGGGCAGGATTCCCAATCTAATCAATCAAAGTTTATTTATGAAGTTCTTTTTACAATAAAGGCATTGTCACAAAGCAGCAATACAGAAACCTGAGTTAAAGCCTCAACTGAGCCAGCCAAAAGGCAACAGTGGCTAAGAGAGGAACCAAGGCTCAAAAAGGGAACCCATCCTCCTCTGGACAACATAAAGCATAAAGGCAGTAAAATAATAAGGAAGTATAGCTAATAGTGAGAACAGGCTGTATATGGTCAAGAATGAATTATGAGAGAATGTGAGCTTGCATAAGAAACAAGTTCAGTGTTAAAATGTAAGTATATGCAAGTCAAAGATTCACAAGCTGGCAATGGAGTCTCTAATGTGGGATGAGTGATGCAAGAAACCCAAATGAGGGCAGGATCAGAGGCCAGCAGGGTAGTGGGGAGCTGGGTCAGATAATATCTGGGTAGATCTGTCAGGATAGGGCATCTCAGTACATGGGAAAGAGATAGAAAGAAAACAGAGGGGAGGAAAAGGCAAAGGGTTAGTAAGGTTTAAACAAAAATTGGGGGTAGGTAATAGCACCCAACCATGAAGGGGCATGAACCAACATCAGCCAGGCAGCAGGGGCAGTACGAAATGGGAGAGAGAGAGAGAGAGAGAGAGAGAGAGAGAGAGAGAGAGAGAGAGAGAGAGAGAGAGATTTAGTAAAAAGACGGGGTTAACCAAAATAGCCGAACAATAGCAGGAAGGTTATTCCACAGTTGGAGCACTTTATAAGAGAATGCTTGTCCCTCTGCAGTGTTTTTTAATTTGAGCAACTGTCAGTAAGCCCACATCTTGGGGGTGAATTGTAAATGGTAAATCATTTAAGAAGTTCATTTAGATATTGTGAGGCTAAGCCTTTAAACAACTTGTACGTTAGAAGCAGTATTTTATAGTCGATGCAGAATTTAGTTGGCAGCCAATGAAGGGACAAGAGAACAAGACTAATGTAATCAAATGTCTTGGCCCTGGAGAGAACTCTAGCAGATGCATTTTGCATTAAATGGAGGTTCTGCAAGGATTTGCCTGAACTACCAGCCAGAAGGGAATTGCCTACAAAATGCTGCAGCTAGACTGCTTTACCAGATCAAATAAACGTTCCCATATTACTCCGTTACTTTCATCACTGCATTGGCTTCCAGTTGAGCAACAGATACAATTCAAAATTCTCACACTTAGAGCGCTTCGTGGTCAGGCTCCCGTGTATATATCTGACCTTCTTCCACACGTATCATCACGTTCTCTTAGATCAAATAATCTAAACCTGTTATCTGTTCCATGCTCGCGTTTAAAGACTCGAGGCGATCGAGTGTTTGAGGTCGTTGCTCCCAGACTATGGAACACTCTACCTCATTTTTTGAGAGTCATTTAAAAAGCAGTTAAAGAATTATCTGTTTAGACCGGCTTTTAGTTCATTTATTATGTATTGTTTTAGGGTTTTACAATGTGTTTTATGTTTAATGTTTCTGTTTGTTTTTATGTTTGGATTCTCTGTAAAGCACTTTGTGACAGCTGTCTGAGAACAGTGCTATATAAATAAATTTTACTTACTTACATTGCAAAAATCCAACTTTGAGGTTATAATGACATGCAGCAGTATCTCAGCATCTTTATGGGAAAGTGCAGTTTGGCAATATTACATAAATGATAGAAGCCTGTTTTACTGGACATTAAATGGGTTTAGCTGGATATAAATGCATATAACTGAAAAAACCATTTAGACTAAGACGTCTGAATTTACTAAGAGAAAATGGTGAGCAATCCAGTATTTAATTTCTTTAAGACAGTTCTTCTGAGACAATGATCCTCGTTTGGTTTAGCTGATACGTAAATATGGGTGTCATGGGTATAGCAATGAAAGTCAATACCATGCTTTTGGATTACTTTACCATGCTTTTGGATTACTTTAGTAAAGGGAGAATGGACCCATTATGGGCCATTGAGGAACACCATATTTCACTATGGTGTGATGAGACTGTTCAATATTAACATTAACGCATTGGTGGCTGTTAGTCACATAAGATTTAAACCAGTTAAGGGCTGATCCTTTAATACCTCCATGATTTTCTACCCTATGAAGCAAGATAGAGTGATCAATAGTGTCAAACGTGGCACTAAAATCCAACAGCAATAGAAAAACATTGCAATTTCTATCAAGTGAATGAAGCAGGTCTTTTGTGACTTTAATAAAGCAGTTTTGGTGCTATGTTTGGGTCTAAATCCAGACTGGAAAACCTCATTTAAGTTATTATTGTGGAGATAGATGCACAGTTGTCAAGGGAAGGTTTGGATTTGGGAATGCATCCTAAGCTAAGGGCTGGTGAGTTATGGTTCAATAACCTTTGTACGACCTGTTTAAATGACCGTGTTGGTAACAAATCCAGCACACATGAGGATGATTTTGACGAGCAGTCGTATGGATCCCATGTTCTGTTTTCACTGCTCACAAAGCTAAACCAGTTTAACAGCCTGTTCATATGTTAATGAGTCAAATAAGGTGGGGTAGATGAAGGATATGGTCCCCAGGGTAGGTAATAAAGAAGAACAGTTTATCGACAGGAAGTTGACCAGAACATCTACCAAACATCTCCTGCCATGGGTATAAATAGTTTATGCCTTTTATGGTGTGGAAGCAGACTTTAACAAAGCTGTCGTACCATGAAGACTCTAAATCAGCCATCTTTGTAGTTTTCATTGCAAATCTGGGCAGAACGTCTTGCCAAAGTAGACACATGCAAGAGAGTGCAACTGCACTCTTTTGACTCATGTGTTAGGATGCCTCCTTTTGATTTATGTGTTTGGCACTCTAGGCACTAATGTATTCTAGTGACTGTCTGCAGGAATCCCGCTGTGAATGCTGGCTTTGCTGGTGTGCAAAACGTCTACCTGAACAATGAACATGCAACACACATTCATGGACAGAACTACAGGAAGAACCACACGAATGTCATAACAAAAACCCCTCTGGGCCAGTACCCAGACTACCTTCAGTGGAGGATATCCCAAGACCCCCCACCTCACACCTCAATGGATACCATCCCAGGAACCCAACAGTCCTTCCAAAGTCCTGCAATCTTTCAGGTACAATGTCAAGGCCTCCACAATGTTCTTATGTTAACTCAAGGGTTGGCAGGTGCCTGCTCCTTGGGTGCAGGCATTGCTTAACTCTTCTAGTGGCTCAAAAAGATGGTATGGTCTTCTGGCCCAACCCACTCTCTCCTTGCTGCCCCTTTACGAAGCCATCTCTGAGCTTGATGTCTTGTTTTGTTCTCTGTGCTTTCCAATCTTCATCATCCACTGTAGGGTGCTTCTTGTGTGCATTGCCCGTGGCCCTCAGGGATCCACTAAATAGTTGTTGCTTCCTATTTAATTCCTTCAGCTTTGGCAGCTTTAATTGCAAGCCACCATGGACAGCATAACTCCTCTCACTCCCAAGCCCAGCATTTCATTCTTGCATTTCATGTCAGCTTGGCTACTGGTGACAGACTTTGGACACTGTTGGATAGTGGATGCTTACCAGCCAGCCCGTGTGCCATTCACAGTGTGGAGGATCAGTAGTCTTAATAACAAAACTGAGGAGCCAATTATCCCCACTGAGCTGTACTAGATCCAAAGCAGGCAGAAGACACCATTAGGTTTGTAATACTGTACCCTCTGTTTACACTGCCAGGACACGTGCCATCACTCTTCCTGGGGGCACTCAGCACTCGGTCACTTCATGGAGCTTTTCATTCGGACAGCACTGCATCATTCATCATTGCAGTATCAGCTGCTGTCCACTACTGATGCTGCATGACCACTTGTAGCTCTGTGACATATGATTCCATATTGATTCATCATCTTGTCCATTTAGTCAAGGTCATGGTCATAGTGGGTCTGGAGCCTACTCATTGGGTGCAGGGCTGGAATGCCTCCTGGACATTCCAGGGTCCAGGGTCCAGTTTATTGCAGGGTATCACACACACACACACACACACACACACACACACACACACACACCTATCATGTGTGGTTTTGGAAGGCAGGAAGAAACCCAGGCTGACATATGAACACACTAAACTCTATAGTGACCAGAACAGAGCGTGGACTGAATACACACTACCTACTGCTCCACCATACCACACCACAAACACCACCACACCACCCTAACTCAGAAAGGACACCTGAGAAAAAGCAACCTACTGTGTGACATTACAAAGCCTTTCTAATCTTTCAAAACCTTCTTTCTTTCTTTCTTTCTTTCTTTCTTTCTTTCTTTCTTTCTTCATCAGTTATTGTAAAGTAATAATAATAATAATAATAATAATAATAATAATAATAATAAGCAGATATAGATGTAATATTTAAAAATATAATTCATTACTGATCAATGGTGGAAATAACGGTAGTTTGTCGCCCTCTAGCGTTACCCTGATCATCATTAATTAAACGGGGTATGAAGTCCCCACTTTAGAGATAAAACTACTAAATTATATATTTAATGTGTTTGATATTAAATATGTATTTAATCTGTGTGGTTTGGGCTCATTGGTTTTGTTTTCACATCAGTTGAACAAGAACGTCTTACAGAACGTTGCTTTTACAATCAGGCAGAGGAGGGACAGCCTGGCGGCGTCGCCCACGTGCTGCAGGACACCAGGATGTCCATGCTCGCTGAAGGTAAGTTTGTTCGTTTTCTGTTTGTTTATGTTTTTCTGCGGGTTGTAATCAGCGCAGACACTGCGTTTATGATTTAAAGACACTGCTTCTGACTGTGTGCTTTAATCAGAACTCACCGACTTTAAACCCTCACCAACGCACGCACACACACACACACACTCACACACACACACACACTCACTCACTCATACTGGAGATCAGCAAACTGTCCAGGACACCAACACTGATGAGTTCTGCCTGATTTCATCAAATGATTGACTAGAACATGATCAGTTAATGTATTAAATAATAATTGTTAGTTGATTGACACCGTTGGCTGCTGGATCACTGTTTTATTAGTTCGTCGAAAGCAGAAGTGGTCTGTTGACCCGAGGAACAGTGCATGGAGCAAAGATGAGTCCAAGTTTGGCCAGAAGATGCTGGAGCGAATGGGCTGGTCGAAAGGAAAGGTAATACATTGCTTGCATTGCTCAGGAATAAAACACATTACATCTCATAAATCCTGTTAGAAATTGATCCAGAGTGTTTTATTGAGCTGAAAATACAATACATTTGATGAATTGTTTGTAGTGATTAGATTGACAAGGATGTTTATAATAATACATTCTTCAAAATACTGTAGTGTATGCATCGGTTTAATTTCTTTTCAGGACTTTTATTCTGAAATTTAAACAGTGTGTGAATAAAGAAAGGGGGCAAACAGCCTCTCCCTTATCAAATATCTGGATCAGTGACATCATTAGGCCCATCCTCTCTAGCTGATCTGTCCAAGTCTATGGCAGGTTGAGGATGTACACACGGATAGAGCAGTAAACATGCATTGGAATCTCCTTTGGCACGTCAGTTTGGATTAAATTCAGTTGGAAAGTTGTCTGAGCTGGATTACTCTAATAAGATCACATGACGTGATGAAACAATGCTGAGATAAGTCTTATGATATGACGATCATGTCTGTAGGTTAATCTGATGCTGAGTTATGAAGCCTTGAATACTGCATGTAACTGACCACAAAGTGCGGGTCCTAAGAGTAAAACACCAATATTCATTACAGGTCAGATGTAACAACATATCAGTTTAGTTGTTTCTCCTGAAGCCAGAATGAAACTTTTTTTTTTTTCTGCCATCAATTTCACTGAATATCATTAAAGCAATAGAACATTGTGTGTTATTGTGAAACAACAGTGTGGCTGTGGTGCCATGTTATTTACAACACACAACTTTGAGTTTTCTGTTGCTTTTATACAACAGTTTAGAGAATAAATACAGTAAAAAATAAACTGATACATGAACATATGACATGTTTTAATGTTAGCATTTCCTTCAATAGAGTTTAGTTCATTAAATAACAGCTTGTTGCTACATCACAGTAACAAGCTCCACTTACTCACTACACAGCCAGCAGCTCCTTCTCCACCTCCTTACATCATATTAAACTCCTCTTTGACTCTTGTCCCATTTCTTGTTAGTTTTTATTTTATTTTTGTTGTAATCTCAACCCCAGGGAGAGGGCTGAGTCACATGATTGGCCAACCTTGTATATAGCAAGATATCATCTTACTGTAATCCACTAATAGATTTCAGTAAACTGTATTTTTCAGCTGTCAGCACTAATGGAATGAAACTGTCCTCCTCCACCCTGATGAGGACATTCATTTGCAGTGACCTAATGTTGCTTTATGGTTTATTGCTTTGTGTCTGTTAGGGTCTTGGCAAAAGTGAACAGGGTGCGACAGACCACATCAAAGTTAAGGTGAAGAACAACAGTTTGGGGTTAGGTGCCAACATCTCTAATGAGGTGAGCTCTTGTTGGTGTGTTTAGTGAATTCTAATTCACTCGTTCTAATTCATCCTAATTCTGGAATTGGAATCCGTTATTTTAGGAATTAAATAGCGAGGCTGGTTTTGTCTTATAGGATAACTGGATTGCCCATCAGGATGATTTTAATCAACTTCTTGCTGACCTCAACAACTGCCATGGTCAGAGCAACTCTGAAGGTAAATTATTGATGTTTATGATTCTAGAACTGGTTCTATGACTGTGAAACAGTTGTGTAAGGGATTTTGTTCTGCATATGGTGTCAAATCTGAGTAACAAAACCTTTTTAAAGCAATCCAGCTTTTGTCTGTTGAATGATGATTTTTCTTAATCTCACTCTAAAGCCACTCTCACACATGCATGGTTACACAATTAAGCTGCAGGTGTGAATGCAAACGTCCAGGTTGCCTAAACTCTTATCCCGACAGCCCCCTAGTACAATGTCCGGGTGATATCCGAATGAGGCCATGTCTGATTACAGCTGATAAGTTTGCAGTGGGGTTTTCTGTGCCTACACAGGCACCACCCCTGCTCTATCCATGCAGAACATATCCTGTAGTCACGGAAAAATCACTGCAATCATTACAATATCCAGACCTGATTCTCATTTCTGTAGTGCAAATGTGAAAATGATTTAATTAATTTCATGTTGGTGAAATTCTTCGTCGTCTTCTTCGTCTTCTTCTTTCGGCTGCTCCCCTTAGGAGTCACCACAGCGGATCATCTGCCTCCATGTTGCCCTATCCCCTGCCTCCTCTACTGTTACACCAACCATCTCCATGTCCACCGTCACTACATCCATAAACCTCCTCTGAGGTCTTCCTCTTCTCCTTCTGTCCAGCAGCTCCATCTCCAACATTCTTTGTCCAATATATCCACTATTCCTCCTCAACACACTCTCTGACTTTATCGCCAAACTGCTCCACCTTCACTGTCCCTCTGATCTGCTCATTTCTAATCTTGTCCATCTTTGTCACTAACAACAAAAATCTCAGCATCTTCATCTCCGCCACCTCCAGCTCAGCCTCCTTGGTTAAATTTATTATCTGTTACACCAAAATGGAGTGATGGACCCTAAAATTGTTTGCACTTGAAGGGCCACTTGGTGGTGCCATTGTTACACATGGATCAAGCTGCTTTAGTGTGTGTGTGTGTGTGTGTGTGTGTGTGCTTTTTTTTCTTTCATGTTGAGTTAAAATCAGATATAAAATCATGCCATATGAAAAGAAATTGGAAACACCAGCTTTACGTACTTTGCATGGTGATGTAGCCTGATTTTGACTCTGGTTGACCCGTTTTCAGGGCATGAGAAGATTGGCTTCTAATCCTTTTTTCAATCTGGATTTTTCACTGTTGTTCTGAAAAATATTTAATACATTTATTCCATTTGAATGAATCCTGAATTGTCCTTTGTCTTCTCATACAGGTGCCACCCAGGAACAGACACAAGGTTTTAGTTTAGAGGAGAAATCGAAGACCTCTAGGAAAAGGGTCCATTACATGAAATTCACTAAAGGTAAGACTGTCAGTATCTGATGTGTTGGTTCATTTATCCTGTGTTAATCTGCTCTCGTTGGGCTGTTTAAGTTGTTTTAGAGTCTTTGTTTATTCACTTTTATTTTGAATGTGTTGATTAAACTGCTTTATGTATTCAGTTTCTAATTTTAAAGCTTAAGATTCAATGATGATTTTTTTAAGTACACACTGTTTGAAAAGTGGTCTAAGGGGTCAATATAAACTGAAATGTTAAATCAGTTTAATTCTCATGTTTAAGGGAGGAGAAACATACATATATAAATAAAATGATCAAGCTTTTATGGATTTCACTAACACGTTTGCTCATGGTACAAGCTTGTGTTAAGGTTTCCATGTACCCCGCTCTATCGACTAAAATGATTACTTATTACTTACGCAGTTAACTACATGCCCCGTCTCCCTGCCTCCTTGCCCTTTGAGGGGTTGAACCTGGAGTTCTTTGGCAGCAGTATGAGCAGCTCATGGGTCAGTGCTGCAGTAGATCAGCTTGCCAGGACAGTGCGGTCAGCTTAACCAGGGAACGGCCTCAAAATAAGGGAGTGGCTTACAATACACCTTGACAATTTTCCAGCAACGTGCCAGGATCTTTTAACCATCATCAGGTTGAAGTGCTTGGCCATACACTGTTTTTCCACTGATTAGAAGGTGTATGACGACCAGGGGTTTTGTGACACAAAAGTAAGCCTGTCTTCATGACCTTTTGGGTGGTTGTATTTTTAGTGACTGTTGGTGTTTTATTGAAAAATGCCAGGAATGTGGGGAAAAGGGCTCTCATCTCTTATCACCTGACAAGTTACCGTTGCACACGGCTTAAAAGCATGACTTCCTGTTTCCTGTGAGGAGTGCTGGCCAATGCATTTACAGCTCAAAATGGCCTCAATCAGTGCCTGATGAGTCTTGCAGATAATGCTGAGTGTGGGAGCACCCTGCTGTTGTTGTCTTCTGTGATTTTAGGCCCTTTATTTAGCTGCAAGACAGAAGGTTGCTGTCCCTATAGACAGGATGAGTGTGGATATTCTCAGAAATAGATGGCTCGTAAGGGAGAGTTCATGTCCTCAGAAAAACTTTATTCCCTGAACTCTGTCTTAGTCATCCTTTTAACCTTCTGCCCTAGGGTTAAATAATGTGGGTTTTAAATGCAGTGTTTAGTAAAGCTGATATGTATCAGGATTATGTTATCATTTCTGATAAATTAGGATTAAAATACTGGATTACAGCATGTAACCGGTCCTATATACAAACTTCATAAGTACCATTCACTAGTGAGCAAAAGGAGAATACACAGATAAATAGCTGCCTTAAATTATATTATATTTAAATAGAACCTTTAATTATGACAGTTCTACGGTATAATTTGAACAAGACTATATCATTCCTCCTGAAACCAAGCCATTTCCACTCACATTATTATTTTTTAAATAAAGCATTCGCAGATGATAGCCTGCATAACAGATGTGATATTATATGACCATCTTTAAAATCTTGTACAAAATGTATCTCAACATATCGACATTCATGATGCCCAGCCCTACCCATATCAGAGCAGAGCTCTTTATGAGCTCTGTACTGTTACCTGTTACATGGAAATCAGACACAAGTGCAAGATGTCTGGCTATGCTGGCTATTGCCATCTCACAATATCCAATTTTGTATCATGATGATAAAATTGATCATGATTTCACACATCGCACATTAATCACTGAAGCGCAACAATAACATTATGGAATACAGTTTACTGCCACTGTTGCTTTTTGCAGTAATAATTCCTTCAATCTGGATGCAGAGTTAATTAATAATCCGAATAACTGATTTGTTTTGCTGATAAATCGAGTATTGAACTATATAGTCTGAAAACCGAGTAAGTGGTAGTTTCAGCTCTCATCACCATTGCCTAAAAGGTTTGAAAACCTCTTTCTGCTCATTTAGGCTAGATGGAAGATTAGTCTGAGCTAGACTTAATGGCTAAAAGTAAACATTAGGCAAAATGCAGACAAGTAAACCAAATACAGAGGAAGCCAAAGGAGAGCACAAGGTCTGCATTGAGAGGAACTGAGAAAGGTTGAGTATATTATACTGCTTTATGAACAGAAATTGAGCCAAAGGTGTCAGACAGTAAGTTACTTGAGGACAGTCGAGTCTGAGATGCTTAATATGTTAATTGAGATTCTCAAAACATGTATTTTTAGTGTTTATCGTGGGATGTAGAATGGGGTAGATTTTGGACACTGTAGGGATGTTTGTTTATTTATTTATTTATTTGAACAGCTTGTATGGTAGGTAACATGCCTTTAAGTGCTGTGCTTTAATCTCTTGATTGTGGGCCCTTCTGTCACAGGCACTCTTTCAGGTTTGTTGAGCTTAGAGGTGAAGTTTTGAAATGATTTTCCCTTCAGTTTATCATAACTGTTAAATGATTTCATCATTTGGATTTCATCCAGTTCTTCTCAGTAGAACTAATACACGTGTTTCATGTGGCTTTCGTTGCCCCCGTCTCTGGTGACATGTAAGCCCCTTTCTCGTGCTGCCAGGATTAAAACCAACAAGCACAACCAGAACTTCCAGTTTTATTGCTTGGTTACTAGAGGAAGCACATAGATGCTAATGCAGTTTCTTAGCAATCAGTGTCCAACACAAACTGAAATACCTGGTTAATTGTCAGGTGTAATGGGTCTGTCCAGTTCAGCAGTGTCATGGTCGTGTGTTTCTTGAAATAAGAGGAGTGAAACGTTAGATACAAGGCTTGTGAATCACCAGGTATGGTTTCTCCCTGAATCTGACCTTTTGTCAAGGCATCATGGTTGTGTCCCTGGCTCTTTTGGCGTGGTGCCATCTGCCGTGTGACCTGCAGACTTCCACGCTGTAAGTTAGTTGCCAGGTTTACCTTGTTTCACACGCTGCCAGGTAAAGGATTTAGAGGAGATAAACCAGTTACATATGTAGACGGAGGCAGCCTGTACTCACTGGGTATTTTTACAATGCTATATCTGCTGACGCTGAGAGGGGCTCTGTGGTGCACAGACATGTAAGCTGGTTTGACACAATGGGGGACGTAGAGTTAGAAGTGGTTGGTGTGCAGCAACAGGTAACACCACCAGTAAGCCACTACACCATGTGGGCGACTGGGGTTCAAATCCCAGTATGGGCAACTATGACTCCTAACTCTAAGACTCCTAACACTACTCTGTCCCACCTCTGTAATGGGAGTAACCTGGATAAATGCTTCAGCTAAATTCCATAAAGGAGCTGTAAAGGTTTGGGACATAAAAATATGGCTTGTGAAATGACAAAATTCACTTCCCAGAATGCATTGGTCTTTATACAGTAAAGCTTGTATTTTTGTCTTTTACTCATGCTGTCAGCAGCACAGATTCAAGTGTTTCTGCATTTCAGTGCTGGGGAAAGGCACTGGTGTCTCCACTGCCCACCTCAGGCACTAGCAATGTAAACCAGTAACCCAGATTTAATTGGGTGCCCATTTATCAACAGATCCAGAAGTTCTTGATGTGCATTGAAGTGCAGTACTTCATCTATCTGGCTGAGTAGGCCAATCCATTATACACTGGATGCATAAACCAGTTTTTGTCAAATAATTGGCCTTTTTTATTTTTTCTAGGAGCTTAGTGAGTCCTTATCATATCTGGGGAATGTTACTTGCATTGCCTCTCATTACCTTGTTGTTGACCGCTCGTACAGTTCCTTCAGTTAAAGGAACACCCCGCCACTTTACTGTGATCGTTTTCTGTCAGCTGAGAAACAACGGCAAATTCTAAGAGGAAAGATTTCGGTTTTTTTCCCTTTTCTTTGAAACACGAGAGCGAAGCTTTGATCCTATCCGGGTGTCTTTTAAGGCAGTCAATTAGTTTGCTGGTTGTCAGATTAGCAAGTCGATCCAAAAAAGCCTCTGTGATTGCTAATCTGGTTTGGCCGGAGTTCCTCGGCACTCATCGCCATCTCAACGGTGACCTTGACAACTGTTCCCAACAGGATTTCCATAGCACCTCAACTGCACCAGCATACCAACACATCCTGCCAGTGGCCCACAGCCATGTTGGGGGGGGATGCTGAAAAACAAAACGTGAAGCCTCAAAGCCACTCGGTGGCTCAGGCATGTGTCCCATCAATGCCTGCACAGGGCTGATGGATGCCGGTACAAAAAAAAGGGCCAGACAACATTTGGATTCCACTGGATCAATAGACGGCCTGTGTTAGCTGGCCTTTTGTTTAGCCTCCTTACAGGATAACTTGGTTACAGGGAGGCAAGGTCTCCCCTTTGAAAAGCACAGAGAAAAAGCGCTTACAGCAATAAATAACCCGCCGTTATCAGGGGCTGCTTGGAGGAAGAGGATGCAGCTGGACGAACAGGCCTGCAGGCTGAGACGGGCGCCCGGTCTCTCCTGGAGCCTTTGAGCTGCTGGAAAGCGGGAGGCGTGAGGCGGGGCCGCCCCTGCATCGTTTGTTTTTCTTCGTCCGTTTCATCCCCTGTGACCACGCAGCGCGCCCTCTTTTACCTTTAAAACCTTTCCTCTCGGCAGGAGTTCAAAACTGTCCTGCGACCCTTATCCATTTAAATCAATAATTTACAGAGTTGGGACCCCCCCTAGAAAAATATTCATTTGTCAACAGGTCGCGGCCGGAGACGTTTTCATTTCATGTTGCTTAAGTCTGATAAACAATGACTCTTTTAACTACAAGAGGTTGATATTGAGCAAGAGCTCTACCAGAAGAACTTTCTTTTTTCACAGTAATTTTATTTTCTGTGAAATAATGACTGGGTTTTTTCGGAACATAAACAAAAATGTACTTCCACAATAAGATCTACAACAGACTTAAAGTAAGACTTCTTGACATGCTCTGTTGAGTGCATAAAAGTTTTAGAAGTGTATCTCTCTTAATCTGTTCTCACAGGAAAGGACTTGTCCAATCGCAGTGAGACAGACCTTGCTTGCATCTTTGGGAAAAGATCGAAAAAGACCAGAGATCAGGATGAGGTAAGATGGTGTCACCACCTGAAATCATGTTTCAAAGAATTGTTTGGGCACCTCCCTTTCGTCTTTCAATTACTTTTTAGCACCGAGAACCACAACTCAAAAATCTTAGTCCTTTAGACCTGAGGGAATAGTAATCATGAAGGACACAAATTTTTGTCCATGGTCTGAGTTTGAGCGATTGCTCTGCAATATTCCTTATACCTGTTCGCTCCAGCACAGGCTACCTGTAAGCAGGCCGCAGGCCGGTGATTAGCCATGTCATGGCGTGCAGTTGGATCCGCACAGGGAAAGCGCACAAATCCCATTAACGGATTAACACCCCCACTCTCCCTGTCCATTCCCACCCCCCTCCACCCCTTCCTCTCCCTACGGTCAGATCAGTTACTGCTCTTCAGTTGACGTGCTACCCGTTACCATCCCTGGACAGTTTCCCACTGTCCTTTAGGGCATGGAAGCTGATGAAATGAGCGAAAGGAATTTCTGATGACTCCTTCAAATCCCTGGAAAGTTAGTTTGAAGTTTGGGGGATTACACTGCCAAGTTGTTTTTTGGCCTATGTAGCTCTTTGGCTCAGTAGAGTTAACTTGTGTGGTGGTGACAGTTCACCACATAACCAGTAGGGGTCCTGAAGTGTTTCATTTTTCCCCCCCTCGTCTTTAGGTGGTGTTCTGCTTCTATATGGCATCAAGCTCTTCTTCCTCAGGCCTTGTTTTCTGTAAATTCTCAGCTTGAACATTGATTTGTTTTCATTTTTGAATTCAATTATTTCCTTGACATAGAGCATTTGGCTTTGAGCCTATAGCAGAGACCGTTGTCAGGCTGCGAGGAATGAAGTCTGTTGATATCTCTGCTCCGGTGCTGGTTACAGGTGCATTCCAACATCTGCTTCTGTTTTGATTTCAGTGCCGTTGCTAAGCACCAATGTTTTCTCTGGGAAAATGGAAAAACATTGCCCATATGCCAGCTCATAAATCTTAATTTTTTTTAGTTTGCAATGTATTTATCCTTTGCCTAAACAAGTAATTCAGATCAGCTGATTGTTGCAGTTGGATGTTTGCACATTGATTGCAGGAAAGAAAGATGGCTGTGGACTGTTCGCCAAAGCACATCTGACGATGTGTTAAACATGGAGAATTTATCATGCTAATGAAGGTGTGAAGGTAAATGGGGTTTGCAATAAAATCCAATACATAATAATAATAACCACCAAGCAAGTGGAAGAAATTGATGTTTCAAATCCTTAGTTTGCGCTAAACATCCTGTTCCTCCTCCTTACCCAGCAAACACCACACAATAGCCACCGTTCCTGCTCTGCCCAAAATTGGAAATGTTAGCAGTGTGTTATTTTTTTTTTTACCCTCAGTAATCGTTTTGTTCCGGTTTGTTATTGTGCTGTTCAGGAGGGACTTCATTGACCGGATCGAAAACCAATCTGAGCAGAATCACAATGGCATCCCAGGAGGTTCTGCGGCAAGGGCTGGTGGCAAGCCCAGGAAAAGAGCGGGCAGTTAGGCCTGCAGAGGAAGCATGTGTGAGGTGGAGGTTGTATTATGTTGGTTATGTGTGCGCTTACAAGGCATCGAGGCCAAATTATGTTTTTTTTTGTTTGTTTTTTTCGTTTTACAACAGTACACAGGAACTGTATCATTGACTAAGCAGCACATACCCCTAGGCCTGTATATCATGTGAAGCAGTAACGGGAAAGGGCTGTAGCAGCTGTGAATCACGGTTTTTGACTAGAGTATTACAGGACGTGTAAAATGTTGTGGTAACACTTTGCATAACACTACAAATGTTAGAGCAGGCAGAATACTGACTCATTATTCTCTGTTTCAGTGTAGAGCAGGTAGACAGTGAGGTGTACTACACCAGGAGCCGTTTGTTAAGGCACGACTGGGAGACCGCTCGTTCTAGGTTTTGGCAGCGTTCTCTCCCACCTCTTACACCAGGGGTTTTCCTCTCTCTTCGCTCAGCTTCCTGCCAGCCCCTTATCTCTTGTCACAATGCTCCCTGACACACACACACCCCACATGCACGCACATACACACTCACAAAAGGCTGTCTCAACTCACCCCTGCTCCGCTGGCCACCACGTTAGAAAAGCAGTAGCCAAGGAAATCATAGTTCAGGTTAAGACCCGACAGATAATTGGGCAATAATAGTTCCCAGTTGGTGTATCGTATAATTTTTTTTTTTTCCCAGTTAATTATTACTTACTCATTCATTTTTATTGATGTGAAGAAAACGGTCTGGAAACAATAGTCAATTTGAGGAGTTCACGATTTCTGACCATCACAGGAATCCTGGCTGAATTGGTCAATCAACACAAAACTCCACGATAGTTAAAAGAGCAATTAACTCTTGCATTTAAGTTGACTCTGATGCACAATATTAAAATTGTAAAAGTGAGAACTGATTGGAGGATTAGTGGAAAAATCTGTGAAGCTCCACCCACTCGTACTACATTGTGTGTGAATTAGAGATGAGTCACAATGTTCAAATAATCAATCATGAATGTTTAACAATATGATTAGTGAATGAAGATTTCTATGAATAGGAACGACACCCAAGAAAATCAAACACGGTAACATCTGTGATGCCCACAAACCATTCCCTTTTTTTGTGTCACTCTACCATTCAACATGCATTCAGACAATATTACATTTACATGGGACACACACTCTTCCACAGAGGCTTCTGTGCATTTTTATTTCCCTCCAGATTGACCATGTCTATGTTTTGTTCAGTCGTCCTCTGAGAAAATAACGTACATTTTCACTGAACTCAGTGGTTGTCTGAATTGTAATCCCATTTGGATCCTTGTCTTTTTTTATTTTATTTTATTTATTTATTTTTTAAACCAGGCAGTTGTTGCCTCACATTGTCCACAAAATTTAGTCTTGGAATGTACATATCACAGCTCCTCTTTATCCATAAACCAAAACATCTGAAACCAAAATGGAAAACAATTTCAGCTGTTTGGATCAAACATACTATTTATTACTGTATGAATTAGAGGGTTTTATAACTGAATTTTAATGTAATGTAATGTACTTTTTATTGTAATTAATTACATAATGGATGAATTAGTTTTACCAGATTACTCCAAGTCTGAATAGGCCGTAGATAAAAATGTCCAGAATTGGACAACATGCCCACAAAACAGACAATAGAAAAGGACAAAGACAAGCCCTGGAAACAGGCAGAATTGGCAAATCTGAACTCTGTAATCCACTACAGGACGTCTCTAACATTTTGGTCTTGGCTTCGTATCTGTTTGGTCTAAAGAGAAAGGCACTGAAAAACTACTGCAGCCACCTAAAGCCCACCGCATAGCAGGAATATCTCTGCGCTCTGCCCTGCTGCCAGACTTTACTGCCATAGCTGTAGAAAAGTTCATTTATACAATCTATTTGCACTGATTTCAGTGTTAAAGAATTAATGAACAATTCTCCCAAATTTGGTTGCTCCTTTCACAAAGATTTTCTAGACCGGTGTTCATTAAGGCTGGTCTTAGAGGGCCCCCACCCCCTGGCCCACACACTTCTGTGAATTTCCTGCTTTAACACACAGCCTGCAACTCTGAAAGGGCTAATTTGCTAATTCATTTAACTGTTTTAGAGCTAATTCGTTTAATCAGATGTGTTGGGACTATGGAACGCTTCGAAACGTGCCGGGCAGTGGTGCCTCTAGGACAGCGTTGACAAACACTGCACTTTGCTGGTGCAAAACAGATGAACATGCCTGTTTTTGTTGTTGACTTTGAATCGCTGCCCTCCATGCGCATTTCAGTTCTCATATACTATGCGTTTGTGATCTGGGTTTAATATAGTGCAGTGATTGGTGGAATTTGGCAAAGGTAAACTGATCATTCTCGATTGACAACTGAGAGTTATGAAGCGATCAGTGAAGCATTGTTTACTGTTATCTCTCCAAGGACGTGTATCATGGAAAATATAAAGTTGACATTGTTGCCTCTCTCAAACCTCTCTCAGGTTTGTTGTATTGGTTAGACCCGCATTTGGGAACATTTGGTCTGCTTTTGTTTTGTCACAGGGTTGATTTTAATGATACTTAATCTTGCCTTTCCTCAGATAGTGGGAACAATTAAACTTGGTGCGTGACAATTTCACAAACATGGAATCTCTTAATCATAGTTCCTTGAGCGAAACTGAGACAGACATGCAGCGTTTGTGGTAAGCTTGGATAGCCTGGTTAGACATTAGAGGCGTCAGTGTACGCTGGGTGCAGAGACCATGTGACTGCAAGAATATAACAGCTGTCCATCTGCAGGCTACACTGGGAACCAGTGATGTAGTTCTGCTACAGCCTCTGCACAGTTTTGTGTTTCCAGCTCAAGATCACCTGATTCAAATTAGCCAGATGTTTGGATATGTTTTGTTGAAGGAAAATGCGATTGTGCTGGCTTCTGGTTGTCTCTCCTGCAACGCTGTCAGCACTTCCAGCATGATGATGCGCTTTCACAAAGCAAAAGCCTGGCTGAACCAGAACATGACAGCGAGGTCGGTGATCTTCAGCAGAACATCTTGGATGTGGTAGGAGCATAATCACTACATGGAAGTGCTTCTGAAAATTGTGGGCTTGTCATCATCTCGTCCATGCCACAAAAAATTTAAGCCATTTAGAGAGCAAAGGGAGGGCTTAACCAGCACTTAAATAGTCTAATGGATAAAATCTCTACTTGTGATTCATTTTTTTGTGATTCATTTTTGATTTTTCACGTAATGAAACACTATGTATTCCAACCCATCCAGCATTCACATGGAATGGAACCACAGGACACCTACAAATTTAAACCCGCCACAAAGCACATATTTACACAAACAAAGGGGACTTTCATTGGTATAATTAATTATTACATAATGTATGAAAAATTCTAGGGGGTTACATTGTTCATTCTTGCAGATGATAATTCCATATAAGACATGTCTAATGGGGTATGTATCCAGTGATAAATGGATAGGTTATGGGGAGCTGACCAGCATTGGATGATGACTTATACATTTATTTACTTATTTTTTGCTGAAATTCAACCAGCCAGTCATATTTCTTAAGATCCTCCCACAATGTGGCATCCTGAATTGATGCTGAGCAAATGAACTTCAGGCTCCATAGGAAGGTGCGACTTCAAATCGAGATGTGATTGTTTCATCTGCCTCCTTTTAAAAGATATCGGTGTGTATATAGTAGTACACTAAATGCACGTGGACAGAGTATGGATGAGGACTTGGCATCGGTGTCATTAGCTCTGTCACAATTTCAAATAGACATTTTGTTTCTGTGGATAATTAAGTTCCTGAGCATAAGCTGTCCTGTTTTCTAAAAGTGGCATAAACTTAAAATAAATTTGACAATTTCTTTTGATCATACAGTTTGAGATTGGACACCCCATGACACACAAGCTCTCTTGGTTTTTACCAAGGTTTGAGACATGCGCTATGCTATGCCATGCTATGACTCCTCAAACATTGACCCCGTGGCAGACATAAGTTCCTCTAAGCAGCTGCCTATCACACTGACAGTTAAGACTTTTGAGTCCCGCAAAGTAGGGGACGTTTTTCAGAAGGTAGCAAAATGTTTTCAGATGGCCTTTTCCACAATTTGTACTATAATAAAATGCGGTAAACAGGAACAGTGGAAGATTAAGAACAATTTCAGATAGAACTTCTTTTAGAATTGCTAGAAGGGCAAATAACTTTTTCACGGCAAAAGTCCTGTCTTCATAATCCTGCATTCAAAAATCGGCACTTTTACAGTTTTTAAAGAAATATCTCAAGACTTACACAGTTTTGAAAATGGGTCCAAATGTGGATCAATGAAATTAAAATATAACTTTTTGCTTCGATAACGAAAAATAATGGTGCAGACTTTCATAAATAAATAGATAGCTTCTCCCCAAATGTTAAGCAAAGATTGGGCATCAGTGATGTTTTGGATTTGTGTTGCGTCCAGTGACATGGGGAACATTTTATAGCATAGCTATGAATAAATTCAGTGCTTGGAACACACAGTAATATCAGAATAATATTAATTTCAGAAATGTTATGTCCTACAAACCCCTTTTCTCAGTGATTCTAAAAAGGAAATTTGTTTACATTTCGGTACTTTTGTAAGTATATGTGTCAGCATAAGTGGATTTCTCCATCTCCCAATGCAAATCCTGTGTCTAAGGGGGTCTTAAAGAGATTTTGGAAAGTGTGAATGAGTAGGGAAAGGTAGTGGCTGCCTCTTGATTGTGATCTCTGTATTTCTTGCTGTATTGTAGTCTCTCTCTCTCGCGCTCTCTCTCTACCTCTCTCTCCCCACTCCTCCATAGCCCTTGGGGGTTTTAGTTAGGCTGCAGGGTGGAGTGTAGGTGTGGGTTTGATTTATATCTCGTGCCCCCTCTGCAGCCCCCTCCACTCTAGCAGGCCTGAAAGAAAGAGCAGAGTTTGCTTGAACGTAGCTTGGTTAGCCAAGCCCCAGCATTAGCTGAAATAAACCCTCCTGCCGCTGGTGAAAAATGTCCTGTGATTGGCTAATTAATCAGTCAAAAGGAGAGCGTCGCGGCCTGTGACTTGAGGGACCCTAGCGGGCGACCACTGAGGGCCTGCTGATAAATGGACTCCCGCCTGCTTCATACATCAACCAAACTTAGTCATTTTTTACTACTGCTGCACGCGTCAAAGGTGGATCACCAAGGCCTACACTTTTGTGGGGTTTTTTTTTGTGTTTTTTTTTTTTTTTTTTTTTTGGCCAATTTTAAATATATTTATGGAATTTCATTGTCGGTGTATTTGTGCATTTGAAATGGGTTTTAGTTTGTAAAATATCAGTAAAAAGTAAACTATTTTTTTAACTATTTTTTTTTAAAAATGTATCGCAAAACTGATCAAACAATGAGAAATTGTTTATTCACTCTGCGTTCAAATCACCCAGATCCAGGAAAAACATTAGATTGGATTTTAAACTCTTACTTTAATTAGTCTCTTAATTGTACAAGTGATGAGTGCTTTTTTTTTTCTTTTTTGTTTATTACTTATGGATTTTTTGGCAACTTGTTGCTGAATTAATACTCAATCTCTTACAGACCACTACAAAAGTCTTTAAAGACATTTTCTGTTATTTATTTATGCAAGTCTTTGCTGAACACATCAATATTATTATTTTAAAATAACTTGCAACCTAATCACTAATTGGTTTAGATATTTTAACTACTTTTGACGAGTGGTTAATTAAGAGGGGGAAAAAAATACATTTGCCGTTCGTCCCTCATGCTGGGTCCTACTAGGCAGGCTCACGTCTCCGTTAAGTTTCGTAGCAGGGGTTGGTGTAACCCATGGCGGCCTCTCTCACTCCCACACTCACGTTGACACAAAGCCACAGGATCAGCGGGTGGCACTTGTAGAAACTTGGAGTCCACCCACGCCCGTCCTCATGAAGAATCGCCCAACGGCTCGTTTGCACATTCCCTTGATGCGGCCTTCCCCCTAAATGAGGAGCTATCGAATCAGCCTGCCCGTTTGGCAGATGTGGCAAAGGGACAGGGTCTGCACCGTCATGGGACACCAGGGAGACCCCTGCGGGCAGAGCAGGCTGGATTGTTGCTGATAATGCAGAACTTTACTTGTTCCTGAAGCAGAAGTCAGTGGAGCTCTCAGTGCATCACCAAGAAATACTCCATTCAGGGTGACACTTGAATGGTGCATGCGGTGTTGGAAATATAGCATAGCATTTAAAACTGTGATCTGTTTTCACTTAAAACTGCCTTACATTTTTACCTGTTATCATGGTAATGAGTATTATGCATATGTTTGCCATTTTATATTGTAGAGTTTAAATTTGTTTTTGCTTTGGTTCCTTTTTTTTTTTGGTCAAATGATGGAGTTCAAACCCTAAGAGCCCACATCGACATGACAAGCTGTGGAAAGTTCCCTACAGCGCTTTGTTCTTCACTTTAACTCGCTTTAAGTCCCTAAGTGACAGATAGTGTACATCCTGGATGCATCACAGGACAGTGTGTGAATGTGACCTCATTTACACAGTGCTGGTGTGTTTGGTTAGAGCTTGAAACAAAACCACTCCATTTAACAATTCAAGTGCCTTTATAAAAAGCCAGATATCCCATTAAATGATGTAAACAATGTATGAAATTGTCACCCATGTTACACTGGGATTTTAATGAATTGATTTATTTTAAATCAATATGCAAAACTGGGTCTGGATTCTAATTAAAAATAATTAAATATTATATACACACTTATGCAGAGACAGGTCTCTACGCAGATAATGATAATTTGTAGTTTCAGTGTTTATAGACAAACAATTAAACATGTAAAAATTACGACACTAAGCTGTTTTTGGAGTGATGCCACAGAAGAATTACTTTTGGTTCCATAAAGGACATAATGATTTAAATTGCTGAACTGTTGTGTCCATATCTTTTAAACCTTTAAAAAGCTTTTAAAGTATCCTTTATGATACCTTTGTTTTTGAGAGTATGGAGATATATATATATAGATGTGTATAAGAGACAGATATATATATATATATATATATATATATATATATATATATATATATAAAAAAATAAAAAACTGGGTTTTCTTATTTTATTTTTTATACTCTGACAGTTTTCTTCCCGTTCTCACAGAAAGTCTGATCCACCAGAAGAATTTGTGTGACACACAGTTATTTGTAAATTTGGCAGACTCAGTGTTTTGGTGTTTTGTGGTTTTTTTTTTCTTTTTTTTTTTTGTTTTTTTTTTATAAACTCATTTGAGTTAACTTCTTCGTATTGTATCGGCAGCAGTTTCTTGCTAGCGTCTTCATTTTCCCCCCAGACTTATTTATTTTATGTTGTGAAAATAAAAGGTACCATATAATTGCCATTATCTGGCCTGTAGAAAAAAAACTGATGACCAATCAGTCTTTGACCATAATGTGGTGTTGTGAGCTTATGAGTGGGCGGTAAGGTAAATGTTCGCAACCGTGTTATCCGGCATGTTTAGCTTGTGTGGCAATGCGGTAACCGACCACTTGCACTCAAAGGCATGTTTTGTTTGAAGTCAGGGAGCCTTAATTCGCTATCAGATAACATCTAATTGCCTCAAACAAAGCGCGGCCTCCCTTGCGCTGTTGACAGGGTGCTGTTGCTGCCGCCACGGAATAATAGAGAAACGGGCCAAAGTGAGAACCGCCCTGCCCTCCCCTTCCCTCCTCTACCCTCCACACAACCCCCATGTCCCCCTGCCTCCAATAGCTCACTCTGTGGCTGTCTGACTATGCCAGCCTGCTGACACATATGGATTAGTACTGTTGAAGAAGAAGAAGGGCTTTAAAAAAGGGGGGGAGGTGGGAGGCAGTACTGTAACAGACACGGCCGTGTGGTGCAGTAGCTGCAGGCCTGGGCAGGACTGCCCTGGCAGGGTGATTACAGCGCAGTGGAGGAAGCTAACTGCCTGCCGCTCCTCAGAGCCGCTGCTGTTGTGGAGGCCCCAGCTCGTGTTTAATCACTGCCCTTTTTAATCGAATAAATCACGGCCGGCATGGAGAGTAAACGGCGCCTCCTCCATCTTGGGGCTGACACATCAGTTCCTTGGGGGGGCATGGAAAGGCAAGCACTTTACAATGTAAAGCAAGCAGAGTTTAGCGATGATGCCCTATGCAGAGTGTTGTCGCCATTTGTTTCTGGTGATAAGCAATGCAAGCAGCTTCAGCGGAGGCCTGCCTCACAAAGAGACAGCCTCAGCGTTGGGCTTTTTTATTTATTTATTTATTTATTTTCCATCATCTCTCCCTTTATTTTTAACCATTGTTAAATAGCCATGTTCTATGTAAAGATTCATATTTTACGTAAAACAAAATTCTCTTTTATTCAGTTAAATTCTGGTCACAATGAAAATAAATCAAGACCCGTGTAGCCCCCCGTTGCGCTGTCCTCATGTCATTTTACCTTAAAGAGGAATCACTTTTTATGCATTATTCTTGCCTTTGTTGGGCGGCACCCGAGAGAGCTCGTCTTACATTGTTCCCCTTTTTCAAATCCCTCATTTAACTCCTTTTCCTAAAGATGGTCTTTTTACATAGCCCACCAATTATTGTGCTTTCTGATTAAGGCCGTCTGACGTTGGTGCAGCTCAGGATTCCTCTGAGAAAAAGAACCGGCAGTGTACGAAATCGCACGGCGTAAATGACTTGGTTTGTTCCATCTGATAATTTCATGTTCACTTAATATCCTGTAATATCAGATGTTAAGGTCCCAATTAGACCAGGCAGTGCACGGAATTGCGTGGGAGCCACCTGTTTTGCTGTCCACCCACATGAGTGGTATGAAGGATGGCGCGGCAGCCCCCCTCATCTCATCAGGGAGGGGCAGCTGGGTAATCTCGCACCCGATCCATACACCCAGGCCACCGCCAAATTTATAATAGTGGCAGGACAATGAGAACACACTCGCACAGTCAGCCCTCTACCCAATATTGGCCCGATATTAGCGATCAGCCACTGCCCGTAATGGGCCCGGTTCAGGTTTGTTTAGCACGCGGCTAGTGTAGCTCAGAGCTCTCGGAGGATGTATAATGCTGACATCTTTGTACACTTTCCACATAGTTGGTGATTGATTGAATTTGAACCACAGAATGAAAAAGTGGGACACATTTATCTACTTTGTCTTTCTTTTGTTTGTTTTTTAAGCTCGGGGAGCTGACATGTCTTTGCATGTCTCATCAAGAACCTGCTTTCTAGTAATCCAACCTGCTTTTCTCATTTACTCTGGAGGAGGATCTAGCCAGTAGAAGAGTCTGGTTAGGTTTTACACAAATCCTCTGTAGTTACAGTGGCATGCAAGTGTTTGGGCACCCCTGGGTAAAATGACTGTTAGTGTGAACAGTTATGGACGTTAAAGATGAAATGATCTCCAAAAGCATAAAGTTAAAGCTGAAACACATTTTTTAACACTGTCAGTTATACCAGTGTATTATTATATTTGGTTTTGTACAGTTTGAGTGGAGATAAAAGGAAAAGAGTACCTTGCAAAAGTATGGGAACCCTAGGAAAGGCCAGGTGATGTAAACTTCAAAGCTTTATAAATACCAAGACTCCTGTATCCTTGTCCCAAGGAACAGCAGCCATGGGTTCTTGTAATCAGCTGCCTAGCACTGGAAATGAGAATGGTTGAGGCCCACAAAGCAGGAGAAGGGTATAAGAAGATGGTACAGTAGATGTTTTCAGGTTGCCATTTTGTCTTCTATATTTAATTAAGAAATGGCAGTTAACTGGAACAGTGGAGGTCAAGAAAAAAATCTAATCCAAACTTAAGCAACTTAAGCAAACTTAAACTCCTGTAAAATGAGATGAATGGACCAACTGTAAAGAGGATTTTATACTTTTTTCTCTTCTTAATCTAATCTCTCCGTTTTGGAGATATGAGATTTGTTTTATAGCAATGATATAAAGAAGTCTAGAATATTTTTTGTATTTTTTGTTTTCCTCTTTTTCTGTGTTTTCTGCTAATATTTCATTTGAGTTAGACCACCTACAGTGAAAGAAATCTATAGACCCATATTTGGTTTTGTTTGTATATTTTAGTTATTTATTTATTTTAAATAATGCATGTTCCAATTGTATCCTTATTTATAGTGTGAGGACTCTCTCTGTCTCTTACCTGATGATGCTCTTAAATATAGCACTGTATCTTTGCACTAGTTCTCCACCATATGCAGTCTTTAGTCCCCGGACACTAGAAGTTCTCTTTGCTGACACAGCATTTGCAATGCTAAACTAGCATAGTCTTTATGCAGCGAGGAATATTGCTTCTCTTTCATAAATTAGGGAGACGCTGTGACATAGCACGGAGTTGGAGAAATTTGTTGCCGTTTTCAGCAGCAAATTACGGAGCAGTGCTAATATATATTTTTTTATATTTTATTATTTTTTTATTTAAACGCAGCCTGGCGCATTTCATCATAACAGTGCTTGCCGCCACCGCCTCCTGCTGCTGCTTGTTGGCAGTGGTTGGTGTGGTCCTGTTTTCGGCCTTTTAAAATGTCCCTCTGTTCCCCATCTTTGGCTGTCCCAACTCCCAGAGCTGATCCTTTGGAACTCTCCTCCCCCCTCAACACCCCCTGAAAGGCCTGTGTCTGGGGATCGGCAAGCAGGAAAGGGCCGGTGGTCTGCACTGCTGGGGCCTTATCTGAGCCTTGCACACGGCAGCAGAGAACGTATCCTCTTCCTGGGGCCTCCCCAGCTGCCAGGAGTAGCGTGAAAGTGAGGGACAGGGAGGAGAAATTGAGAGAAGGAAGCAAAAGGAGAAGCCGAAGACGGAGTGGACAGTGGGCAAAAGTGAAAGGTAGATGGACTCTTTGGAAGCTTTTTGTTGTTTGCCAATGGGGACCTCTTAGTCAGTTAAGCACAGTCATGTAAGGAGGGCTTACAGTGCCTGTGTGTCAGCGTGCCTGCACGTTTTGTGCTTTTGTTTGTTTGCACAGTGCTCCCACGTGTGTGTGCGCGCGCGAGTGTGTGGCACAAGCTGGTCCCTGTTCAGCATTGCTGAGGGAGCGCTACGAGCAGCACTCCTTTCGCCACATTAGAGAGATAAGGCTAATGGAGGTCCCCAGGCGGGTCCTGGCACGCACACACACACACACACACACACACACACACACACACACACACACACACACACACACACACACACACACACACACACACACAGAGAGCATCACCATGGCTCTCTGATGAAGAGGATTTCCCTGCTCACTCCATCTCTCTTCATCTCTACCCTCTCTTGCTTTTTTCCCTCCTGAGAGTAATTTCACAGTTCACTCTTAAAATGCCCCCCAGACGTTCCACTAAGCCCCAACTACATGCTGCTTGCCTAGCCCATCACTTCTACACCTCACTCTTGCACTCTGCCACTGCCCAAACCAGAGGGAATGCTATTGTGCAGGAACTGGGAATTATAGATTTTTTTTTTTTCTGGAGGAAAAAGTGGAAAAGTTTTTCTTTTAATGAGCCTACATCTGCAGTTCTCCACTTTCAGCCCTTGCAACTGGACAACTTTCAAGCCAAGGTCTGAAGCAACAGCTTTTAATGGAGATGACTCCAGTGTTTAGCACACCGATTATGTTGGAATTGTGCAGGACATGTGTTTTGTATGTTCTCTAGTGTGGCTGTGTTCATAATTGGCCAGCAGATCAAGCTTGTTTTTAAAATACTTCCGAATACTTTGCAGTGAGGTCTTATGCAAAATTTTGGATATGCTTGGTCAGTGCAGCGTCTGTAGTAAGATTGCACAATATATCATTTGAGCATCATCATCACAGTGTGGGCATGCACAAAACATTTTGCAGCTTGATACAAAAGGACAATTTTCCTGTTCTCATTTTTCAGGACATATCTACCAAGGGCAGATTAAGGGCAGATCTGCCCAGTATCACAGATTTCACTTCAGTCTTGGGTACTCTGAGTGCATTAATATTGTGGTATGTTGGGTCATTGATTTATGACTTTTGGTGAAAATCCCTGTATTTTAAATATCGCTGTATTTATTTGCAGAGAAAAAAATTGTAATGTCAGTGTTTTTCCAATATCGTGCAGCCGTACTCTGTAGCTAAATAACATAAAAAAAACAGAAGCATTGTAAAGTGGCCAAACTTATGCACAGTCTACAGTCAGGACATCATGCCCTCTTTGGCATAAGTCACAGCTTGTATGCAGTTTCATTTTTGAAGCAGCTGAATTTATTTTTTTCAGAAGGTGTATAATGTTTAGGAGATATTTAGCAGATTTAGCAGTTTTATATGTCCACTGGTAACAAACATCCCTGAAGTAAGAGGGATCCAACCGTATGCTTCACAGTTAGCAAGGTGTTCTTTTCATGATTCATGAAGTCTATGAAACAGGTAGTCAGAGACAATCAAGTATAAAGAACTCTCAAATATAAATAAATGAATAAAGGTACAGAGGTAAACGGGTTCCTTTAAGTGATGCTGTAATTTAATCTCTTTTGTCTTTCGACAGCAGACTGTGGACCATCTCTGAGGGCAGGTGTGAGAACTACTGGTTTGAGTAAATTTTCAATTGGAGGCTATTTTAGAAAACCCTTTTTGTGTATCTGAGGAACTTAATAGCAATTTTTTGTAGATGACATTTGTGCGTTAAGTGTGTGTGTGTGTGTGTGTGTGTGTGTGTGTGTGTGTGTGTGTGTGTGTGTGTGTGTGAAATCCATACTAGTTCTCTTTTAAGATTGAATGAGGTGTAGAAGTGTTTTCATTTTTTATACACTGGCTGTTCCAATAGGCTCACATACAACCATTTTTTTAAGGTCCCATGATGGGACTTTTGACAAATGCAATTTTCATGGCTGCCTGTGACATAATGTAGAACTGGGCTGTTGTTTAGCGCAGGCTTCAGAGTGGGTATTCTTCACCCCAAATCATTATGCATTGAGCAGCCCATTAGCGAAATGAAGACGAATGGGCCGGAGGTGCTGCAGTGACTAAGTGCTGGCTGGGCTCAGTTTAGTCTAAAGTGCGCCTCTGTGGTCTTTTCAACATAGTCAAGGTATACCGGCTTGTGGCCTGCTGTGATTGGGAGAAGGGTTTTGTGCTCCACAAATGATCACATGTGTTGCACCATCCAGATGCTGACGTGCGTTCATCAGTCAAGTTTCTCTCTCAAGTTATTACAATCTGAGCTGTTTAGACACGTGTATAGTGAGCACACATTTGAGTTTGCGAACCCCTGCTCTACAGGAAACAAACTCAACATGCACTTTTTCAGCTAATTTCAGGGGTTTTTTGGTAAATTTAATGTATTGGGAACAAAAATGCAATGTGTTGATCGGAATTTGGTGCATTTGTTCCATGTAAATGGTTTTTGTTTTAAATGTGTTCTCTAGATGTGGAAGTTGAAACAGTGCAGGCTGCTGATTGGTTAAACACACTCCTTACATATTTTACTAGTAAAAGATCATCAGGGTCCCTCAAAAACCTCATTTTTCAGTTTTTCACCTAATGTTAATCTGGAGGTTGATCTTTATGTTGTGTTGAAGTATTGAAGAACAGAGCAACATGAAATCTTTTTACATTGACTTCCATTAATAGTTGCAATTTTGCAGATACAAGGTTTTGCGTTCGCATATGGTTTAACACCTCCACGTCTTTCCACCAGAGAAAGGCCTTATTTGTGGCACATCCTCTTGGGGAGTGGTAGGCTATGGGTGTGTATGGGCTGGTTAATCTTGTTGCTGTCATGTCTCCACTTTGTCATAGACGTGTTCCAGTTAAAACTAAATGCATTACTCTCCATGACCTCTTCCTCTGTGGTTTTTATTTTTATTTATTTATTTTTATCCCAAAACACAAACATACATCTCACAAATCAAATTAAAATTTCAAGAGATTTTTTGATTATAATTGAAGGTAAACTGTCATAATTAAAACACATTGCATTTGAAGTGACATATTTTAAGCCTTCTTGTTTTAATGTTTTAATGTTGAATAGTGATTTTTTTTTTCAAACTTGAAGTATTCTAATAATTTGCAATTGTGGATTTCAGATTTTCATGAGCTAAAAAAAATCCTTTTTACAGATATTTCACTGTAATAAATATATAACTTTGTCCATATAATATGGACTCAGAGTGGCTCAGAGGTCTAATGGTGATTGAATCCCAGGTCATGCTGCTTGCCGTCGGCAGCTGGAGTCCAAGAGAGCAAAATTGGCCAAGTTCTTTCTGGGTGGGTAGATGGTACTCTCTTCCCAAATCACACCCAGTCCCATGCTGGCCAGCACAAGTGTCTGATAGCTGTTGTGATGGAGCTGGGGGCTCAGTTGGCCACCCAGGAATGATGCAATGGCATCCGTTCAAAAAGAGGTGCTTGGCTTCACATGTATCAGAGGAAGCATGTGCTTGTCTTCATCCTCGTAGTGTTAGGAGTATTCTATGTGATAGGGGAGAGTCTTAATGAGGTCGGGTAAGTGGCACTTCCAAATTGGGGTGAAGTTCGGGAAAGAAACAAATGATATGAACGTATATAAAATATATTCAATTTGTTTTAGATGCATCAGTACATGTATGGTATGGCTGCTGTGACTGAGACACCCCACATTGAGATTTTTATCTGTTTGGGTTTCTACAGGGCACTGATTCTCAAGAAGATAAAGATCAAGACAACAATGACGATGACAAAGACCAGCCTTCCAACACAGAGCAGGAACTCAACACAGTGACCAGCACGATGACCATGCAGGAATACTTTGCCCAGCGGATGGCTCAGTTGAAGAAAGGCCTGCCTGCCGCCGCCTCTCCAGCGGCCAGCAGCAACCCGCAGTCTCCATCAGCCCCATCCTCATCCACCGATGATTCTCCCAGCAACAGTGACAAGGAACAGGATAGGAAGAAGAATAAAAAGAAGAGAAAGGATGACAGACAAGAGGATGAGGTAAAGGAAGCTGAGGAAGCACATTTGACAGAAGTAGTTGTTGACGTAGAACAAGATCGTTCTGAGAGGAAGAAAAAGAAGAAGAAACGAGAAACCAGGGAAGAGGATGCAGCAGAGGTACGTGGCGTCCCTGCACCAATAGACGACTCGGCTGGAGATTTAGTGGTCCTGGCTACGCGCAAGAAGAAGAATAAACGGAAAGACAAAGAGGCTCCTACTCGCACACCTACAGACTCAGCCTGTGAACATGAACATGATGTAACCGAAAAAATAATGGACACTGAGCTCTCTGATAAAAAGAAGAAAAAGAGGAAGCGGAGAGAACATTCGGAACAGTTGGATGAGCAGGCAGAAGTAGTAGCTGAGAAGAAGCCCAAGAAGGACAAGAAAAAGAAGAAGTCTTTTAATTGAGGCTTTATACTGATCTCTGAGTCTGGCTTCTTGAATTTTAAACAGGAGTTTTGGACTCCAATGAGCTGCAGTAGCATTCACATGTTTATACTGTTAAATAGGACTCTGTCAACATTTTACCATCAATAAAGATTTCTGTTTAAAGACGTCTCTCAAAATCAAGTCTGTATATCAAGAATGAGTCTGTAGCTTCGTTTGTTTTGTAATACAGAAAATGTGACGAAGCAGGGTGGTACACCAATGCTTGTTTTTTGTTTTGTTAAAATGGCTCTATTTCTAAGTAGGTTTCCTCTTCCTGGTGTGAGGCAATGTAGCCCACACCTCAAAAACTCACCATTACATTTAAAACAAGTCATTTTGGATACGCGTCACTCACACAATGTTGTCAAACCTGCTCTCGAACAGTGAATATGAAAACCCCAAGACAACTGGATGGGGAGGGACTTTTTCCCCCCCAAACATATGACGTCCACCTTCTGAAGGCATTCAATTTATAGATTTAAACAATAAGCAGTGTAGTAATAGGCTTTACTTTATTAACCACAGGGCAACATCTGGATTTTGTCACTTATTTCTACATGCGGAATGCAGATGCTTCGGGTATTTTTTGAATATCAGTATCTAATCTTGTTTTAATACTACTACTCAGTTTTGACTCTCCCTGCTGGATATGCGCTCTCACAACCCATCAGGGTTGTGTCTTTGGTGATTTGTAAGTGTGCAATCATAAATCTAGCCATTGTGAAATGGCTCTCATCGGCAGTACTAAATAAACAGTTTCTTTGGAGGGTTGACGGTACAGTAAAGAGTGTTTGCCTTGGTGGAATGTGCGCATTGGCTTAGAGAAATGTTCTCACTGAGCTTGTGTGGCTTATCCAACAAAGAATATGTCCTATGTCTAAAGTCTTTTCTGCTAAAAATAGATAGTCTTTTTTAGTGCAGGATGGCTAGTAACAAAGACTGTGGCAGCTTGATGACTTTGCCGAATGGTCAATATTGGTCCTCCAGTTATCTTCTATGAAAGAGGATGTCCTATTTTATGAGCTTAATCAAATTCAAGGGAACCATAGCTCTTAGCTGTAACGGTTATTCATTACCATTCATCTCATTGAGACTTACTCAAAAGAAGCTTCTCTTGAGCTTAGTGTGTACGCCACAACGTAGGCCCAGACATGACAAAATTGTGCAAGATGGGATGTATGAAAGTCACTCAAGATGACAGAAATCCCCACAAGGTTATATTGTGTATATTTTGAGTGGGTGTCTTGCAAAAAAATGGGGAAAAGGAAGCACACACTGCTTATGTTACTGAAAATAATGATACATGCAATACGATGCAGAGCAACAGCTTAGTCAGTTTGTAACCATTTCCTTTGACAATGATATCCACCTCAGAGTGTAAATAGAGAGGAAATCTCTGAGCTGTGTGGTTGTAATAATGGTATTATCATCCCACTTCTTTCTTGGATTTGGTCTCCAGGCAGTAAAGCAAATGGAACACTTAATGTACAGGAGTGAAGTTAATAAAACTGCCACAAATTGCCTTGGTAACAGGCAGTATAGCTTAAACCATGGCAACATAGTGTATTTGAAAAAGTGTTCAAAGCGCGTTACTTTTTGTCAACACAGTGCATCTGAATACAAATTTAGAATAATTTTTCTTCAATTTTTGGATGTTATTTTCCTGCAGACCAAAAATGACCGCTCATTATAAATGAATTAATTAAATGATACTTATATAGCAATTTTCCTGACACCCAAGGACACTTTACAATGAGTGTGCTTCACAATCACACTCAACCATCACACACTGGCAAAAAGCTGCAGCCAAACCTACACAGTCTGCTCTCTTCCAGAAACAACCCGGAGATCTGCATCCAAGACATAGTGCCAATCCATATACGGGGCATATAGATAGACATTCACTTATACACATACACATACACACGCTTTCACATACACTAGGGCAGTTTAGTGCAGACAGTTCCTCAGATGAAACCCACACAGACATGCAAACACTATCAAGATTGGACCTGATCAATGAAGTTGTACAGTGATTCCTTATGCATGCTCTTTTCTAGTTGCTGTTGTTCTTTAACGTGTTTAGTCCTTACTTTTGGAATATAGTTTTGTTTCATATACAGTTTTGGGCGTACATACTTTAAGTAATAAAAGCATGCCTGTCAACTTTGTCAGAGAGCACAAAAGATGTTATTTTCTGATATTACTTAAAATGTTCCAGTTTACCTTTGGTACAAGGTTTTCAAATGCAAAATAATCCTTACATTATATGATTTCTATTCAAAGATGAGTTGTATGAGCTCTATGAGGTCTATACTGCATAAATGGCAAACAGCAGTACAAAAACTGTTACTTAGGTTTAGTGGAACTTAAGTTGATTAAAAATCTTTCAGTCTTTCATAACCAAAGGGATATTATATGTACTATGGATTAATAGACATAGGACAGTCATTTTTGCCTGGGAACATTAACATGATGTGATCACAAGAGGGTTGAACAAATCAATGTTATAATTATTATTGTATTAATGAACTTAATCATAAAAAGTCTATAACAGCTGTGAGAGGTCATCTATCTTTAAACCATTACCAGTGGATTTTGACCACTAGATTTAGTTACTAGATCTCCCAAGTATATCTGGCCCGGTTTCCGGCTGGCATTCATTTTGGTTGTCGGAAAAGCATTCCACTCATGTTTCTCCAGCTTACCTTTCCGAGATCTTACGCTCTCTCTGATTAGTATGGAACAAGTTTGCACAGGTCTCTTTCCTGAAAGTGCATAATTAGCCATATTCAGGAGCCCTGTGGTTACATAGCTGGTTATTTGAGGACAGATGAGGCGGCAGCATTTTGGTTACATCCAACCAAACCCTCAACCTGCAAGTGATCATCAGCGCCACAACATGTGCTACACTGCAGTTCTGAAGAGCTGAACTCTAAATAGATAGCAGGCTGCAGAGTAAGACACCTCAAACAAAGCCTGGACTGAACTGGCAGATCTGTTTGTAATCAACAATAATCCAGCAACTCCAGAGGAAATCAGTACCACAACATCAAATGCTAAAAAGGAGAATTAGTCACATGTGAGGTGGCAATCTTTCAGCACACACACACACACAGCCAGACGTTTTGCACAATCTGGGAAACCAAGCACTACTTCCCTGTCCTGCAGACGACTGATCCCAAATTATAATGCTCCAAGTGCCCAGAAACACTTTACACACATTGCTCATGATGCACATCCAGAAGCAGTTTAATGCTTTTTTTAAGTCATGACTTTGGATTGGATTAGTAGGATCTCAGTCCTGGGTAAGCAGTGCCGTTTTCCTGCATGGTTCAGTGTTTTTCCTGCCCGAACACACCTACTTCATCTAAGGAAGGGCTTGCTAATGAGCTGAGCAGTAAAATTAGGTGTGCTGAGGCAAGGAAAGACCAGAATATGCAGAGACTGAGAACAGGAAGTACGGTCTTAAACGTAATGGTTCCTAAATGGGTTTTAGCTGTAAGGTTCTGCAAAAATGAGCGTTGATTGGTTTACTCCAGGGGTTGGACAATGAAACTGAAACACCTGGTTTTAGATCACAATAACTATTAGTATGGCGTACCAGGGCCTCCTTTCGCGGCCAATACAGCGTCAATTTGTCAATGGAATGACATTTTTTGGATATAATCTGGGTTAGCACCCAAACGTCCCTTTCAGACAGCTTCCTCTTGTGTCCACAGTTAATCCTGTTGGATGTGGTTCGTCCTTCTTGGTGGTGCTGACGTTACCCTGGATACCGTGGCTCTTGATACATCACAAAGTCTTGCTGTCTTGGTCACAGATGCGCCAGCAAGACATGGACCAACATTTTGTCCTCTTTTGAACTCTGGTATGTCACCCATAATGTTGTGTTCATTGCAATATTTTGAGCAAAACTGTGCTCTTACCTGCTAATTGAACCTTCACACTCTGCTCTTACTGGTGCAATGAGCAATTAATGAAGATTGGCCACCAGGCTGCTCCAATTTAGCCATGAAACCTCCCACACTACAATGACAGGTGTTTCATTTTCATTGCCCTGTAACTGGTGCATCTAAAAATGTTTATATTGTGAAAATATTGTATTCATAATGTCATATATAGTGAGATATTTCAAGCCTTTGTTCTTTTACCTTTGATCAATACTGCATATAGCTCATGAAATCCAGAAATGTAGTTTCACACATTATTGAGTAAATTATTGTTCACCATGTCCAGCTCAGCACATGTAACTACAAACATGGGGAAGACTGCTGACCTAACAGCCCAGAAGACGATCATCAACCCCCTCCACGGAGAGGGTAAACCTTAGAAAATGCTGCCTCAGAGGGCTGTATCAAAGCAATGAAAAGTTCTCTGACATGGGAAAATGTGGTGGGAAAAGGTACACAAACATGTGGGTTGACCACAGCTTTCAGAAGATTGACACCAAAGGTCTATTCAAAAAACCTGGACTAAGGCTGGTGTCAGCACATCAAGTGCCACCACAAACAGACTTTTCCAGGAAAGGGGTTACAATGGCAGTATTCCTAATATCAAGCCATTCTTGAACCAGACACCATCAGAAGCATCTTACCTGAGCTAAGGGACTTATCACCTGCCCTCAGTGGCAAAACTATACCAAACGGTTTGCTGTCCATGATATTACTGTCCTTGATTGGCCAGCCAACACTCCAGACCTGAAGCCTATAGAGCATATATGGGGTATTGTCAAGAGAAATTTGAGAACCACCTGACCCAGCAATACAGATGAGATGAAGGCCACTGTTCAAGCAATCTGGGATTCAGTAACATCTCAGCAGTGCCACCAGCTCATTGCCCTCATGCCACTTTACTGTAAAGGGATGCAGGAATGTGTGGTAAAGTGGTATTGTGGGTGTAAATGAACTTACTTGTAAGATGTTGGACATGTGCATCCTTTTCTGATTTCTAAAAAATGTCATTTTACATGCATTGAATAAAATATATTTGAACATAAATAGCTTGAGATGCATTACATTGTGTGGAGGTTCTTTTGTACATCACAAAATTGGTTCTTTTGAAGGTCAAAATGCCAGTAGTTGCCCTATTATACATTTCCCTGATCCAACTTATCCAGGCTGGGTTTTCAAAAAGTGTTTTAGCAGATTGGGTTCAACAAAGTACCTCAAACAAGCTTTGTCAAATGAGTTACAGTACATTTCATTGACAGTAAAATACAGTTTAAGCAGCTGGTGTTTTAAAATGCACTGTAACATTTTCAACTAAATTCCCTGTAACTTAACCTTTCTTTATTGGTTAAAAGCAGCAATATTTACTGTAATTTTCCCACACAATTACTTAGTTATGCTGGTATTTCACTGTTAAATACAGTTTATAACAGCAAGAAAAGGCAAAAATATTCTGCAATTTTAAAGTACTTTGACATAAGAGCACTCCCATGATGCTTTGACATGCTTTTGCTTAGACTGTCCTGTTTTTGTTTTTTGTTTGTTTGTTTTTGCAGTGTTTGGCATACTAGGACATATTTCTGTTTTCTTTCAACATCCTTTTAATGCACAGAAATGTTAGATGGTGGGGAAGGTGTGGGAGGCCTAGACAGTAGAGTACAAAGGTGAAAGGTCAGAAGAAGACCTATCAGCTTTTTTAGGAGAACAAAGTGATGAAAACTGCTTTGGATACCATTATGGATAAAAGGCAATGTGTAAGCTATGGCTCTGAATTTTATTGGTCTTACAGTCTCTGGAAAAGGAACTGAGAGTATTTGTCCTTCCTTTATCAGATATGCTGGAACCCTGTTGGAGGAAAATACTGGCTACAACTACACAAACCAGTGGGAGGTGCACATCTCTGAAGGAAGCTTTATAGGGCTCAAATAAGTTTCCTTTATCAAACTGTTTTTAATATTTATGAAGTGAATCAGAAAAATATATATTGTCACTGTGATTTTACAGGAGAGGGCAAGTTAAAAATAAAACAAGGGTAATTATCTCATTTTAAATTTGTATTGGTCTATTCATCCAGAATTATGAAATAAACATAGACAAAAATGTACAGGGTTTTTAATAATGATATGAAAATGAATACAGTACAATGTTACATGATCAATACATTCCAAGACAAAGCAAGATCCCATGTCCATTATAAGGGATATAATAATAATAATAATAATAATAATAATAATAATAATAATAAATAACCAATTTTTTTATATTTCATATATCATATATTTTTATTATGGCATCTAACCAGCTAAATTTCGAGCAAGGGCGGTATTTCTCAGATCGCAGGCTCTAGGTTACCACTGCCCAGCACATTGTCAAAGTTTCCATACACCTGATTTAACCAATCATCTTATTAACCAATGTTCCTGAGTTTATTTGGGAGGAGAACACTGAGCAGAAGAGCTGTACTCTGAGGTTAAGAACCAGTTCATTTGCTCAGAAGGCCACTCACCTCACAGTCTGTCATGCGGTCTTGTGGTTTTCTCTCAGCTCTTCCTGTCTCTCCCACGGCTTCCATAGGGGTGTCAGTCGATGGAACGCTCTGTCAACAGGAACCTTCTGTCTGATAGGGACTCACACTGTTGACTGTGGGGAAACCACCTCCATAAAGTGGCACTGCGTCACTCCAACACATGTAATCATCTCAGTCTGACAAGGCCCATTTTTTTCAGGTCTGTATAAGGTTAACTAGAGGAAATGCTTCCATTACCTTATGCACAATCAGCCATAACATTAACACTCATGCTTCTAATTGTCCATTTGATCAGCTCCATTTGCCATATAGGAGCACTTTGTAGTTCTCTAGTTATCCTCCTTTCATTCTTTATTTAATGATCAGAACCCCACAGGAGCAGGTATTGTTTGGGTAATGGGTCTTCTCAGTTCTGTTGTGACACGTTCATGGTGTTGGTGTGTTAGTGTGTTGTGCTGGTATGATGAGTAAATAAGACAGAGCAGTGCTGCTGGAGTTTTAAACACCTCCGAAATATCCAGCCAACAGGATCTGATGGACAGCGTTCCATGATTACTGTGAGACAGATTAGCTTCTGTCTTTGTTCAACTAGGTAGGTGCGTCGAGTAGAGTAGACAGGGAGTGGACACAACAGTGACCATACCATACTATCCCATGTACCTTAACAATCTACAAGATGTGTTATGAATGATCAGGAAGCAGTCCAGTTTGGGAAAACAGCTAAAATCCACTTGTTTCCAACTGTATTAAATCCTAGTTTAAATGCCAAATGAGCTTCCAGTGCATGTTTACTGCTCTGTCCATGTGTATATGTTTCATTCAGACTCTAACTGGTCATTGAGAGGGAGCTGGACCAAAGATGTCTCTGAGCCAGATATTAGATTATAGAGGAAAATGAGAAGGGTTCCTGCCTCAAGTGGAGAACTTCAAGTATCAAGTACGAGTGAGCGAACGATGGAGCGGGAGGTTGACAGGTGGCTTGGTGCAGAGTTTGCAGTGGTGTGGAATCTAAGATGGTCTGTTGTAATGAAGAGAGAGCTGAGCCAAAAGGCAAGGCTCTCAAATTATGGGCCAGTCTACGTTCCAACTCTCACCTATGACCAGAAGTTTTGTGTTGTAACCGAAAGAACGAGATCCCAAGTACAAGCGGATGAAATGATTTTTCTCTGCAGGGTTGCTGAGGATATTTAATTAGAAATAGGGTGAGGAGTTCAGTCATCTGGGATGGGCTCGGAGTAGAGCCATTGCTCCTCCAGCTCGAGAAGAGCCGGCTGGTACCAACATCTGGTTCAGATACCTCCTGGCTGCCTCCCTTGTGAGGTGTTTCAGGCAAGTCGGACTGGAAGGAGGCCTCGGGGAAGACCGAGGACACCCTGGAGAGCTGGCCTGGAAATGCCTTGGAATCTTGGAAGAGCTGAAATAGGTGGCTGGGGAGAAGGAGGTCTCGGCCTCTTTGCTGCTGCCCCTGCAACCCGCTCCTGGAAAAGTGGCAAATGATGGATGGATGCAGAGGGAGGATCTGTTCTCTTTCTGTGCTCACACAGTGTTCAAATGTCATAATAAAAGTCCTGAAACGGGATAATAGTGATACACATCAGATACACATAAGTAACAAAATTAATAAAGGGTATTCAGGTTTTTGTTTTTTTTTTTTTTTGTTTGTTTTTTTTTCATTACTGTCAAGCATTTATTATTGTGAATATCCTTGTCATTTTCCAAAAAGTGATCTAAAGTATTTTTGGTCCTTATAAGCAATAAACACAAGAAAATTATAGGTGCAAGTAAGTAAGGTTTTCAAATTCATAAAAATATCTAAATTCTGATCAAATAAAGAAATTTTTGAGGCTCCTCAATATGAGAAATATCTGGCATGTGTGACTCCCACACACTAAAATTGGTCTAGGGTTCTTAGGATGCAAAAACCTAAGGTAGCTGAATAGTCTGAGTTCTAATATTTTGCCTATTGATCAGGTGCAGGTGCAAGCTTGTGCAATATAGGTCGTCTGACGTTTGAGAACAAGGCAGAAATAGTTTCTGTGTGAACGAAGAGAGAGGAAAAAAAAAAAAAAACAAGCTTTGCTGTTTCACTCCTCATTGAAGTCACAGTCACATCCGTGACGGTGTGATGAATAGAGGCGCTGAAGCTTAGAGTGCGCATGACGTCATCCAACAGCACAAAAGTTACACGTGCAAAAATCTACAGCGCAAAAAAAAGAGAGATCTCATATTAAGGCCTGTTCAATCATGTGGCCTCAAATTAAAGGCTGGTTCCACAGCATGGATGGACCTGATCTATCACCCAACTCATCAACAGCAATAATTCATTGAAAGAAATAATTGTTTGTGTTACAAGGTTGTTTAGATAACAAATTAAGGCAGCAAATAGCAGGAGTGGTGGTGAAACAATAGTGTCTGTCATTGGGCTCCCATAATCAAAATAACGACCCATGGATTCAGGACCAGCAACTAATGACGTGACTCTGTAGTGGATGGTGTTGAAATATTTTCCTCTCTCTCTCTCTCTTTCTCTCTCTCTCTCTCTCTCTCTCTCTCTCTCTCTCTCTCTCTCTCACTTTTTTTTTCCTTGTCGCAGGTCTCAGGTTGCAATCAAGGAGGAGCTGTGCGTCCTGCGGGGCCTGGAGCTGGAAGCTGCTCTTCTCATATAAAGCTCTCCCCCCCAGCACGCGGGGAAAGAGTGAATCACGGCTTTCTAGGAGGAGTCGCACTCTCTCCCTCTCTCTTCAAAAAGCTCCCTGCACACACAGCAGCTCCTCATTCACAGCTCCTCTTCTGCATCTGGCGCATCCGCGCGCGCGCCGCGCTTCGGTTTTGCGCACTCGCTCGTCGCGCGCAGGTGTCCAGCGCACCTGAGCGCAGGTGCTCCACGCGCGCGCACAGTCTCACAGCTTTGGCGGTCGGTGGCGTGGGCGCGCACATGGCCGCGCTGATCACCTCGTACTCCTCGTGGCCCGAGAGTTTTGAGTGTCCCGCCGCGGGAGATGGGGACGGCGGGGACGGCCGCGGGGGACAGCGGGCACCCGCGGACCGGGCGCCGGAGCCGCGCATCCGCAGACCCATGAACGCGTTTATGGTGTGGGCGAAGGATGAGCGCAAGAGGCTGGCGGTGCAGAACCCGGACCTGCACAACGCGGAGCTCAGCAAGATGCTGGGTAAGATGGAGAGAAAACTGAATCTGTTCTTTTTTTTTTTTGTCTTTTTCTGATTGTTATCACATCTGTGTGTATGTTATGATGATGCTCATGAACGGGCTTGAGTCCAAAGGTTTAGTAGAGTCACTAAAAAGTTGATTAAAACTTTTGTAACAGAGATCATGTATTTATTTTACTCTGTGTTAAGTTGTGAAACAATGGTAGAACACTGTCCATAGCATATAATACAATAATAATAATAATAGTTATTATTATTATTATTATAATGCATTTCTCTTTATTCTAAAAGCTCCATCCACCTTCAGTCTTAAAGTCGGAGACTCTGATAAAGTTGCGTCCTGTGAAAAACAAAACTTGGCCGTTTGAAAGGACACTCCTAAAGGTCCTGACCACACAGACGGCTGTTGTGATATTTAATAATTCCATATAGATGATTAGAATTCCTGGATCATTTATTCATTTCTCATTTTGAAAGGTAAAATAAATATTGAGCAGAATCAGTGAGGAAGTGTGGTCGGCGGAAGCAACCAGTTTTAGACCTGCTACTAAAATGACATGGGTTAAAAATGCAGCACCAATACATAGAATAGTTATTACATTGTATATAATGTATATCAATAGGTTATAATATGATATATTTAAAATGACATGCTATTTGGGTCATTTAAAAGCTTGGGCCTATAGACACTCCAGAATAAAATAAACCTTGTTGGTATTATTATTATTATTATTATTATTAATAATAATAATAATAATAATAATAATAATAATAATAACCTTCGTTTGAATATATATATATATATATATATTAATGTATATATGTATATATATGTATATGTATATATAATGTATATATATATATATATATTTTAATTTCTAATGTTATTTGTTTATTATTTAATAATAATATTAATAATAATAATAATAATAATAATGTAAACATACAAAATACAAATATAATAATAGTGTGAACAATTAGTACAAAGGACAAGTTATACAATCAATACAGAACTATTACCTTTGACAAATTTAGACAATTTTCTGAAGAAAACAAAAAAGTATCTACTTTTGATTGAGTGGACAGGACAAAAAGAAAAGAACACTAAAGGAAATTGTGGTAGCTCATCTTGGTGGCAAATCCTTTTTTATTATATAAAAATATAAGTTTTATGTGAATGTGAATGTAAAACACAAATACTGACACATATTCGGAAGTTGTTATTTTACAGTTGATAAAATGTGATAGTTATTAAATTTAAAGTAAGTAATATTCCCTCTTTTACTGTTTTATAGGAAAGTCCTGGAAGGCCCTGACTCCCTCACAGAAGAGACCATATGTGGAGGAGGCAGAGAGGCTGCGGGTGCAGCACATGCAGGACTACCCCAACTACAAATACCGTCCTCGCCGGAAGAAGCAGCTGAAGCGAATCTGCAAGCGTGTGGACCCTGGTTTCCTGCTGACCGGCCTGGGCCCTGACCAAAACTCTCTATCGGATCCACGTGGCTGCTGTCACCCAATGGACAAAGAAGATGAAGCTGGTGTTGGTGGCAGTGGAGGATTCTCCTCCACCAGTGCAACATTGCCTGGTGTGAGGGTCTTCAGGGACTCTTCCAGCACCAACAGCTTTGACACATATCCCTATGGCTTACCCACGCCACCTGAGATGTCTCCTCTTGACGCAGTGGACCATGAGCACTCCTCTTACTACTCCTCCTCCAGCTCCATCCCCAGCAACTCCTGCTCGGCCTCAAGCTCTGGACCAGATGATCGACGTCCCACGCCAGCTCACATGAGCAGCCCTCCACCTTACCACCCTGACTACTCCCATCAGGCATCTCTGCATTGTGGTGGAACACACCTGGGGCACATCCCCATGCCCCATCAAGGTAGTGGACCAACTCTTATACCCACACCTCCACTGTCCTACTACAGCACACCATTCCCTCAGGTGCCCATCCACCATGGCCTCCCAGGACACCTAGGCCAGCTCTCACCTCCGCCGGAACAGGGTCACCTGGAGAACTTGGACCAGCTAAGCCAGGCTGAACTGTTGGGTGAGGTTGACCGTGATGAGTTTGACCAATATCTGAACTCCACCAGCTATCACCCAGAACAGGGCGGGATGACCGTGACAGGACACATCCAGGTAACGCCAGCATCTACCTGCCCCAGCAGCACCACAGAAACCAGTCTCATTTCTGTGCTGGCTGATGCAACAGCTGCCTATTACAACAATTATGGCATTTCTTAAAGAATAACACACAGCAAAGACACTATGTATGGACAGAGACCGTGGGCTGTAAGTGGGTCACCCATCTAAGCAAGGGAGGACTGAAGGAAAGGAAGAATCTACAGGATGTCAAGGGACACCTCAGGGATGCATAGATAAAGCTCTAAAGTTCATTCCCAGCTTTGTTTCCAGGAAAAGAGAGGACAAACTGGACAAACTGTCAGTACTGCTGAAAAGTTCTGAGACGTTGAAACAAATACTTGTACATTTGCTCTACAGCTTATTTATGTATCTAATTTTTTCCCCCCTTTTTTGGCATTAATCCGTATTGTATTACTGTTTTCACCTCTCCCAATAATCATGCCTTTATAACAAACCTCAGTTGTTTTACCTCAAGACACTGTATTTAAAACGAGACTGGACTCTTCCACAGATCTTCTACATGACTCATGAAAGAAATAGCATCCCTTTTTTCTATCAACACCCATATGAATATATATATATATATATTGTACTCATAAATTGTTACCAAGAAAATAATAATGATGGATATTATTGTATGCTGATTTAGGTTTTTGTGACAATAATTTAATTGAAATAAAATACCAAATTTCTACTTTGATATCTCCACCGATATTAGTGTCATATGAATGACCATGACTTCGATGATGTAATATTGGAGATCGACACTGAATCATCATGATGAATGAAGGACCTTTACACTGACTTGTATATGTTCTATCAGGAGCAGCACAGAGGCACTGTCTGCTGGAAATAATGCTTTGTAGATGCTGTTTATGGTTTTGTAAAATATTAAATGAATGTTCTGAGCGGCGGGGGCTGAGAGGGTGCAGGAAATAAAAGCAACATTTGAACAGATTGAAAACACACACAAGTCTCCTGCTTTGGTAGTCATGGATAGAAAAGCCCTGTTTTGTTTAAGGGTTGGTTTGCGCTGCGCGTTTTACGCATCTTTTCAGCCTTTTATTCCATTGAAATCCAGCGTGGATGCTCCTGCTTTGTGAAATGGTAAATGAAACACAAACGTTTGGAGTCGGGTTGTGCCGGATAATTCCAAAAAAGATGTATTCAATATATCATTTTAGCACATTAGACACATTTTGCTGTAGCCTTGGCTCCAAGAACAGAGTTGCGCTTTTTTGCCTTTGCGCTTTGATGCCACATTATGCGCAGCGCTGGGAGCTTGTGGGGGACACACACACACCCACCCAGCCCGCGTCCCCGCTGTTAAGAGCCCGTCTCCCGCTCAGCTCCACTCCTCCACAGTTCAGGGGATTAGTGTTAGAACAGGCTGAACGCGCCGCCTCCATCTCTGCTGGCCTTTTGTTCAGCCTTGTCTTATTCTGGGTGCGTCTTTACGCAGCATGCCCAACACCCCCCCTCCCTTAACCCCCCCTACACCCAAGCCCCCCACTCAGCCCTCATCCCCCTCCTCACTCCTATCTTGCTGATGCAGATTTCATAATCTCCGCGAAATAAATAAATAGGCTACACCTCTGTTTTACGCATCATTCTTCTTTTCTTTCTTGTTTTTCCCTCCTCCCAAATTCTTCTTTTCGATAAAGGAATCTGGAAAAGGGACCCCCCCCCATACAGGGAGAGAAAGCGGGTGGTGGCGGGTGTTTGACAAATCCTGGAGTCTGGCTTGGTCTTCCTGCGTTTTTTGGGAACGCTTGAGTCGCGTTCCTTGTAAAGAGGATGTGGCGGAGGAGCGGTGTTTCCTGCCTGATAAGGGTAAAGCCTCTCTCCGTCAGGATGTTTGGGCCCCGGCCGGTCCCGCATTAAAAGAGCCCGTGGCGAGGGAAAAGGGAACCTGCTGTTCATTTTAGCAGGGAGGAAATGTGGCTCTCACTGATTAATATCTCACACACTGTGGGTTTTCAGACCTCTTAATTTGACCCTCCTCTCTGGCCTGACCACACACATATTGGACTTCCAGCACAGGTTCTCCTAGTCCATAATTCCTCATATATAAGGACAACCCCTGCAGGAAAAAAAATAAAAAATAAAATAAAACACAAAATAAAACAATAAAAAAATGGATTGCTGGTCAAGCAGGTCAAGCTGGTGTTGTCTTAATGGTCAAAACTGACCATTACTAGTGATGTGGTTGATCTGCCAGTTATAAAATCATTTACATTCCCTAAAACCCACACACACACACACACACACACACACACACACACACACACACACACAATTTTATTTTATTTGACCCTTAGGACCCTTAGTATACAGAATGTGTCTCAATCTTGGTCAGCTGGTCAGGACTGGTAGACCAGCTCAACCCAGCTGGTCAGGGTTAGGTGACCAGCTAGATGAGCTCGACTCAACTGGTCAGGACTGGTAGAGCAGCTCAACCCAGCTTGACCAGCCTAAGATGGTATGAGCAGTTTTCTTTGAGCAGGGATGCCATTATGGTTTTTGTTTGTTTGTTTGTTTTTGTCAAACATCCACCCACTTATGTTTTTGATTACCATCTCTTACCTGCTCACCTCTGGTCAATCTGATTAAAGGGAACTGAAATGATAACATTCATCATGTTTCTCTGTTTGCAAGCCACTGTGCTCCACTGTGTGAGATTGTTATCCCACTTGCCTCTGGCTGTGTATGCTTGCAGAAGTAGATGGTGTTTGGGAGACAGGGGCTAAAGGCTGCTTGATTAGGCAGCCTTCAGGCCTATGTCTTGCCTCACCTCATCTCCAGAGTCAGAAATTGGGGTTCCCCCCACTTTAACCCACTGCCCTAGGGGTAGGGCATAGTTACATGCTAAAGAGCAGTTTGTTTTCTCAGTCCAAAGACTGGGGCACTGTCTTCCTGCACTTCCCTTGTTTTGCTTTTTTAGGCTGCTTACTTACCTTGTGAATCTCTACGTTGTGCACTGAATTGAACTAAATGTGTGAAGGCATTAATATTTATTTTATCATTCAGTTTATTAATTTAAGAAAATTCACAAACATGTTTGGCATTATTTGTTTGTCTGGAACACACACATTTTGGTCAATATTTAATCAATTTGAAAACATTTTTTGTGCATTATAACTGCGATATTAATATCTGTGGCACTGAATATATTTAATCATTAAATGTAACAATTTAAAGACAGTAGTTTTTACTTTACATGTCAGAAATTGAACTTTTTGATAAGGAACATTTGTGGACCTTTTTATTCCAAGTCAATTATTCTTTCAATGTATTATTGATATTGATATTTAATTATTAATAATGGTATAATAATTATAAACAACAACAACAACAATTATTATTATTATTATTATTGTTGTTGTTGTTGTTGTTATTTGTGTTGTAGTTAATAATATTTTATTATAAATATATTATAATGAAGAAATGTAAATAATCAAACCTAAAATAATCTGTTTTTATACAAATTTAACAAATCCTTCAAGTTAGAACACCTAGCAATATAGAGCTCCTCTAAGCAATTGACTAATCCTCTCAAATTAAAATTGCCCAAAATGCCAGAGAAGGCTGTAAGAAGAGCCATGTTTGTGTTTTTTTTACAGTGCATGCTCTTATTTTAAAATCACAATTCAGGAACACATGAAATCTGGAAGAAGAAATCTGGACCAAGAAAACTCATCAAAATCCTTATATGACTGTCAATAAAAGTTTAATGGAATCAAAAAGGTGGTGCACTATTCTACGGCGTGAAGTTGCTTACATTTACATTTACAGCATTTAACAGATGCCCTTATCCAGAGCAACTTACAAAAGTGCTTTGCTGTTCACTCGGAAAATATCCTTAGCTAGTAGACAAGGCTGGAATCAAGAGATTCCTCACACTTAGATCCTGCCAAAAACAAATGTCAGACTGGGGATTCAGAATAAGTCTTTGTGGAGTTAAATACTCTTGAAACAGATGGGTCTTCAGTCTGCATTTGAATACAGTGAGGGACTCAGCTGTTCGGATCCCCATAGGAAGTTCATTCCACCATTTGGGTGCCAGAACAGAAAAGAGTCTGGATGCATGTTTTCCTTGCGATTTGCTTACCCACTCTACACTCAGTGGACTTTACTTATGACCCAGCAACGTATGTTTGGAGAGATTAAAGCTGAAATGCATTTAATGAAAAGAACACCTTGCCAACTGTGATGGTCCCAGTAAAGCATGATAGGTAGGTTGATCTATTAAGCCTTGGAGTTGTTTACCTTCAGTTGTTTTGGCAGTATTGCACAGGTTGAGGGAAGAATGGATTCTATGAAATGCCAGCAAATCCTCAATTCTTTTACTGAAAGGCTGAGCCTGAAAAATGTGTTGGCAATTTGTGTTTTTCTTTTAAAGAGGATGAAGATGTGCAGACTCTCATACAAGTCACATATTATTATTATTTTTTTTTTTTAATTTGTTGTATAAATAAGTTTGTTCATACATTTTTGTTATAAATGTGTTATAAATAACAGAGTATCTCTGTATTAACATTCACTGGAAAATGTGTTTGATATTTGATTAGCTACAGAGGCTGTTTCCAACATAAAGGAACAAACAAAACAATATATTTAATTTGGCCTATATATATATATATATATATATATATATATATATATATATATATATATATAGTTGGAAGCATATATACACGAACATCCTCCAGAAACATTCCGACCAGAGCTGGAGAGCTGGCCACTTGTGAACATATGAGTGCTCAATTGTGCTTGATATAGAGGAGACTGTTGACTCTGAGGAAATGAGGGCAAACATTCAGCTCATCTGCTCCAGTCCTTTCCTGTGTGAGACTTGAATCTTTCTGAGCTTGTGCTAAGAATATACCATTCTGAGTGTCATCCAAAGAGTGGCCCCTATTTCCATTCTGTTCCCTAAATAGGTTATAGTGGTAGGTCGATCCCAATAAGGTTGCTGAAAAGCATGCTAAATACGTCAGATTGCGGCCTGCATAATGTTTTAGAGACGCAAACTATAAAATATATCTTATAACCTTTCACATACATATTTTCTGTCATGTTAGGTAACAAATGTGTATAGAAAAGTATTTATTTTTACATTCGTCATATTCATTTGTACTGTTTTTTACTGGAACCTTCGAGATGCACAGTACTTGTCTCTGCAGGAAACAGGCTGAGTAAACAAATTTCCCTTTTTTTAATGGCCTCTTCTTGTTTTTTTTTTTCTCTCCGTGATTGCTCCTTGGATTGAGTCCAGTCTCAGGTCATCTTTGTGGAACGTGGCCGTCAGGTAGTCTCAACTATTTCCTTTTTCCCTTGTGGTGACGTCACACTGTCGGGTAGATAAACAAGCTAACCTTTGCATTGCAAGCCATCTCTTTCATGGCAGGTATATGATGCTGTGACAGTGTGTGGGCGGCCCTGATGAGCACATCTGGGTAAAATATTAAGCATCCTAAGGGAGAGGAGATCATACATTAATGACGTCCCTCATGGAGACACGCTGGCTTGAGCTCTCACCGCTAAGCCTGCCCTGGTGTGGACAAAAGCTGCACAAATGCATTAGATCTTGTGTGGAAACATGCATGATAAACATCATATGCCAGTCTTAAAGGAAGTCTGGAACTTAAAGGAAGTGACTTAGTGAGGTTACGTGTCCTGAGTGTAGTCACTTGGCATTTTGACAGATAAAGGGTTTGATTTCCAAAGAATATATCCAAAGAACACATTTAGTCTTGAGCACAGTAGAAGAAGAAAGGAAATCTTGCTGAATTACATCACAGAATAAAAAGTTTTATGTCACAGTCATTACCTTGTCTCTTTAGATCCACATTAATACAACAGCATCAATCCTATTCAGTCACTCCAGACCTGAACAGTAGCTTGCCTGGTGTGGTCACTCCGCAGACCAGCACATTCAGCCACCTGGGATGCAGGGTAATAATAACCTGCTTACTATTCATACTTGGCATCGATTACTGGTGGCTGGGGATTATAGGTCTAGCTTTTCTCCTGCTCATTGTGGTGGAACAACAGACTCGGCAGGCAGCGGTGGTGCAGGCGTGGTGTAGGGTTGGTTGAAGAATGGAGCAGACCCGGCCCAGGGCCCTGTGCCATGCGGTGGAGCCAGCACACCCCTACAGATGGGGACCCCTGGAAAACTTGAGGGACGCTGCAGCCGGCCAACGGCCACCCACCTGTACCTGCATATGAATACGCCAGGAGTATGGAGTACAACACCTGTTTTCTGCAGATACCGAAAGGTGCCATTAACTGGGAAAATGAGGCTGGTTTTCTTCTGCCAGTCTCGTGAATGGGAATACAGCTCTTCATTTGCTGCTTCAGAGGAAATTGATTCCAACATGAACATTGTATATGCCTTGTTTGCGACTGTTTATGTGGTAGTTTTGCCATGCATACCAATTATGGGATTATTCTGATGTGGATTTAACGTTATGTAAAAGAAAAATGCATACATAATTAGTATAACAAGTAAAAGCAATGCATAGAATACATTTCTGCAAACTAACCGATAACACCAGAATCAGCTTTGCAAAAAAAGGCTTTAGTAATCACAACTAAACACACCTTTGACCTAATGCTAAAAAGAGCTCTTCCTCAATCTCTGTGACATTTGGGTCAGGATCTGCCTCATTTGTGATATGAAACACATATGATGGAATGATGTGTGTCGATAATTAGTGGCTCTGAGCCATACACATGGCAAATGTCTGATAATACTAATGTGCACCTCCTACCAGGGTCAATGCGCGTAAGCAGCACAGGCTGCAGGTTTGTTTTTGTGCAGCAACGAAGCTCCCCGGGGTGCCATAACTCTTAACCCCAATGTGGAGGAGGATGTTCCTATTGTGCTTCCTAATTGCAATGTGGATCTTTCATTTAGTCTGTGCAACCATCTCGTCACATCCTGTTCTACCACTGGCAAGAGCTCTTGGTGGACATTCAGATACTGTTAAATGGCTTTGACTGAATGGCATTGCAAATATGTCGGTATTTAATTTAATTTCTTCCAAAACACAGTTTATATATTCGCCTGTCAGTTTACAACACCAATTAAAACACAGAGCGAAAGCTTTGCCAAAAATCCACATATGTCATACCCCCGCAGCTTTTTTGACAACCCATTCTGAAACCATGGGCATTAATATGGAGTTGGCCTCCCTTTGCAGCTCTAACAGCAGGCCTGGAACGTTGGTTACTTGCACTTGACTCCTCTTGGTAACTTTATGTGGTCTAGCACTTTTATTTTTTGAGTTTCTGTGCTTCTTAAATGTTTCTACATTTCAAAACCACCACTCATAATTGAAGGGAAGGGAAGAAATTTCAGAAACTTATTGTTGAAATGCTGGCATCGTATTACAGTAACTGAAACAAAAAGTACCATCATAGTTTTAGAGTGACCATATAGTCTTTAGAGTGACCCCTTTCATAGCCAGCATGGCTAGATGCTTCAATGTATACACCTGGCAATGAGAATGAATGGCACAAATTCAAATTTCATAACTGTGTCCCATTATTTTTGTTCATACAGTGTAAATCTGTTCTACTTCAACATGGTATAACGTATAATATATTTTTCTCTAAAACCATCACAAGGTTTTAAAATATCAGTATAATTCACACTCATCAAATTCCAGTTTCTAAAACTTAGAGATGGGAAACTGCACATATCTAGAATGCATTTTACAACTAGGCAAAACAAAATATGGTAAAATGCATTAGTGTTGCCATTGTGGACATTGGCTTTTAAACTTCTATCTTATAAAGTTTTAAGATATGGTGTAGATATATGTAGTAGGATTTTCTACTTCTAAATAATTCCAAATTTTTAAACATTACATTTCTGCCATAGTTATGTAAAAATGATTCTTTTGGCAACATGTATAAGGGTGTCTTAAAAAATGATACATTTCAACAAAATAGTAGGATATTTTGAAATACTCTAAATGCAAAATGTTAAGTGCATGCATATATTAAAAATCTGCAAACTATGTTACTTTTTGCTGAGTCAACTTTCTGAAATGTGATTAATAATATACAAATATGTTTTTGGATTAATCAGATGTATTTGTTAAATATAAGATATGTTTTCATTCTATTCTATTGCATGTTATTCTATTCTATCATATAAAATAAACAATATATGCTAATTTAAAATAAGCAATGCAAATGCAATGTATCACTAGAAATTTGTATTTTGTTTTTCTAACAATAAAGCACTTTGTAAGACACTCTGAACTAGAGCACCTGCTAGAAATATGAATGTAAAGAGAAAAGTCATATTGTTCAAATCGTTAATACTATCTAGTCATCACAGTTGTTTTGGGATTGAGCCCTTCCTGTCCAAATATTCATATCATTTACAAATGACCATTACCACACTTTTTTTAAACGTGTGCTCAGATGTCCTAGCTGGACTAAAATTAAAGACAAAAACAACACCTTCAGCCCTCATATTCCATATCTTCTGCACCATCCTGTTTTTAAAAGAGAGGAAAGAAAATGAGCTTTTGTTTACACAACTGATTTCCTGAAATGGTAGTAATGATCATGATGAGTGAAGTCTTAAAGTGCTCCATCCTGCTGTCTGTCTAACATAGGCAGTGCCGTTTCTCGTAGACACATCAAACTGGCGGTGTGACCTAAGTGTTAAATAAATGCTTCGTTTTCTTCTTTGCCACTGAAGTATGCTGCAATCAGATAACTGTAAGTATAAGCAGAATTACGTTCAAAGGGCAGTCCCACAAAGTACAAGTCTCAAACATTTGAGCTGCAATGCTTCTAAACATCAGTTGAAAAACATGCTCACAGTCAAATATGTGAGTGCAGTTAAAAAAGGAATTTCCAGCACCTTGATCCTACATGTTTATGTGTGGCGACAGCGGGAGGAGCAGTAGCATGCTGACCTTGGCTACTGCACAAAGTAGCAGCACTTCCCCACATGTGTGCGGACATTTCTGTATGAATGTTGTTGATGTCTGGATGTTGTTGATGTCTGTTAGGAATCTCTTCCTGGTGGATGCTCAACCTCATTTCCTTTAAGACTTCACATCAAATGAAGCTCCTGGAAATGACTCATATGTCCCCAAAGCTTGACAGTGTGTCATGACAGCATCTTGACAGGTGCAAAACAGGATGTTCACTTTTTTAATTCATGTGAACACCATATGCTAGAGTACTTCTTCTAGGAGCACTAAATAATTAGTGATAATACGTCTTAAAAGTAACATACTTTAAATGTCTGGTTGAAAAATACATTTATACACCTGGGACGAATAGTCTGGCTCACAACCCATGTTTTGGCTAGCAATTCAGTTTCATTCAGGTAGTTAACTATTAAGGCCCATAATTTGCAGGCAGTTACATAGCACTTTTTAACTCAGGATCAAGTTAATAAAATTAACTCATTAACTCATGTGTACTTTTGTTTGAATTAATATTTTAATATTTGTTTTGTTTTCCCACAAAATAAATAGATTAATATCTACAAAAATCAGGCATGTTTAGATATTCGTTTACTAATATAGCTTCTCTTGATAGTCCTGATGATTCTTCTATGAAGGCCATTTTAATGCAAAGTACTACAACGTCAGTGTGCGCTAAATCTTCCTGAAAGTCTTTTGTAATCGAACAAGGATCTGATTTATCGTATAGAAATGTGTTATGTATATTAAATAGGCAACTGTGTTAAGCGGCGCTCATGCAGTCAGGATGGCCGAGCGGTCTAAGGCGCTGCGTTCAGGTCGCAGTCTCCCCTGGAGGCGTGGGTTCGAATCCCACTTCTGACAGCACAACTTTTTTATTTGTCTTTGCTTTTAAAACACAAACGGGTGAAAAACATACATACTTAAATTAACTCAACAGCAAAAACCAAACATCATTAACTTACTTGCGATTTTTAAAATAACAGATAGCACCACACACCACACACGCACATGTATATATTTCATTTCCTCACTATGGCACTATATATATATATATATATATATATATATATATATATATATATATAGAATAGCTTTGAATGGAAGTTAATGTGTAAAACAAGCAGCATTTAGTTTTTAAAAAGAGTCTATGTATTTTTTAGCCCGTTTGTGTTTTAAAAGCAGATAAATAAAAAAGTTGTGCTGTCAGAAGTGGGATTCGAACCCACGCCTCCAGGGGAGACTGCGACCTGAACGCAGCGCCTTAGACCGCTCGGCCATCCTGACTGCTCTGAGCCACGGATGAAAAAGTTCCACATTTATGCCTATGCCAATTACTGAGACCAACGACAGTAAAGCGTTTTCAGATTCCATTTTCCTCAGACTGAAATGTAAATAGCCACGAGCAGGTCTTGAAGACCAAGAAATACATTTAGAAACAGCTGCTCTTAAGATTTTTAAAAGAGCAAATCAGAACCTGAGACCTTCAGGAGGATTTAGCACGCACTGAGGTTGTACTTTGCATAAATATGGCCTTCATAGAAGAATCATCAGAAGAGAAGCTCTCATGCGTCAGCATCAGATATTTGAACATCTAAACAAACCTGATGCATTTTGGAAACAAGCCATTATCTTCCATCTTAAGCTTTTTCAGACAGTGTGATGTTTGCTTCCAGAATTGCTGGTAATCCTCCATCTCCATTCAGAAATCCTGTGGATCAGTGAAGTTATACATACATACATACATACATAAATAATCAAAGGTATGTTTGGAGAAAAAAGGTCAAATAATTTCTTGAAAAGAACTCCTCACCAACTGTTAAGCATGGGAGTGGATCAGTAATGCTTTGGGGTTGTGTTGCAGCCAATGGCACGGGGAATATTTCACTGGTAGAGGGAGGTATGGGTCCAAGAATGGGTTCAATGAAATTCCAATTCTGGAAACAAGCAAAACACCACTTGTAGAAAAGCTGAAGTTGAAGAGAGGAAGGTTTGTAGATAGATAATGATGCGAAACACACATCACAATCCACAATAGACCTCATATTCACATGTGGTTACCATGTTTTTCCCCTGATCCGAGCATCATTGAAAATCTGCAGATGGACGTCAAAAGAGCAGTGCATGCAAGGTGGTCGAGGAATCTCACAAAACTGGACTTTTGCGAGGAGGAATGGATGAAAATCCCTCGAAGAACTGAAAGACTCTTGGCTACAGAAAGTGTTTACAGACTGTGATGCTAGGTACAGATAATGCAGGGTGCCCCAAGTTTTCCTTTGGGCCCTTTTCTTTTTTGTTATTTTGAAAATGTAAAAGATTAAATATGCATACCGCTGTATTGGTCCACTGGCTTGATAAGAATCAGAATGAAAAATGTGTATTATTTTCAGATAAATATGTGGCTTAAATGATTTACACATCATTGCATTGTGTTTTTTATTTTTGTATAGAATACCAATGTTTTTGGAAATGGGGTTTCTGTATCTTGACCAGTGATAAACAGTGTTCATTAGAGTTATAGTGGTAAATTAGGACTAAATATCTCCATTTGTTAGGTTCATGGTCAAACCTCGGATGTCCTCATGAAGGGAGTGCATGTTGGATTGCTTGTTGGATATAAGGGAGGGAATTCAGGGATGTGCCCAAAGGTTTTGCTTTGCTAATTGGCAAAATCTATTGCCTTAATCTGGACTACATTAAGATGAGATACTCGTTAGAAATCCTGCAGAGGGTCATCATGAATGTTAAACCAGACCAGTGTTCAACTAAGATACATGGACTGAGAAACTGCTGAGGTAGTTTATGTAGTAGCATCTATATTGGCTAAATTAACTTTTAGGTTCTCATCACACACCACACCTGTTTTCCATAAACACTGCAATGATCATTAATGTACTGTTTCTCAATCCTGGACCTGGTGGCACCCCTGTCCTGCATATTTTAGCACTTTCCTTGCTCCCAGCACATCTGATGCAAGTAATCAGTTCAGCAGGGAATCCACAAAAAACATGCAGGACAAGTTTTGAGAAACACCGCATGACCGAATAGAAGGACTGTGATTACTGCTAGTAAAGATAGGATGACGGGATCATGCCCAAATCCAGCCTTACAGTCAGATTAGGCCACCCACTAAGCCTAGTTGTATACTTGATCTCTCTTGCCTCACTGCTGCACCCACAATCAATGTACCACACAGCAGGGGGCTCCACACCCCCTCACGAAGTCAGAGCCAACAGATCCAGATTAAACTAAAAGTAATTAATGAAGCCATGTATTATTAGTATTTAATTTCTGCAGATAGACCAGCTGAGCTACTGGTTTTCATTAATTATGCAGTGTAATGATACCTTCATCACTAGACCACCTTCTGAAACAACATGAACCATCAAGTCATCTAGCTACCTCCAGGTTCAGATATAGCCAATGACTGGGAGAAGGTTTTTCTTGGTAAATTTATTGAAATATTTTAGGTCACTGTCATGTTGCATGGTCTACCTCTCCTTCAGCTTCTGTTTTTGAACATCACATTTTCTTCAAGCACCCTCTAATACAAAGAATTTGTTAAGTGCATTCACTTTGTCCTACTTTCTTCACATAACTGTCAATGTGTGCTTTCCTGCATAATAAATGTTGGGAGACAGACAAATAACATAATGAACGTAGTGTGTTTAGCTTTAGAGATGGGTATATGTGCAAAGTGCAAATAGAATAGCTTCAAAGAAATCCAGTAACAGATATGATCATGTCTCAGTGCCTGTAAGCATCTACGATTATTCATCACTGTGAGACATGAGAAACAGGGTGCTTTTAGGCAAGTACAGCCTCATCCTTAAGTGTCCTAATTAGAGTTTCATTCACATACAGTTCATATGCACACACACACACACACACACACACACACACACACACACACACACACACACGCACACACACACACAGTGGAGACAATCACCTTTTGCATCTATTGTAATGCAAATATGGATTTAAAATGACAGTGCCTATATTTTGCTAATCCTCTAAGAATGCAACGGTTGTGCAGTGTAATATGAGAAGATGATTGGACGGAAGTGTACAGAGTCACAAACAGCCTTTACAGCATATGCAACAATAAGTTGCATGACAGGGTTTCAGCACTGATTTGCAACATGTTCTCTGCAGTATGACTCTTTGGCCCAGCAAGGGCAGAAAGACACTGAATTGATTAGCATTAGCAATTGAATAGCATTAGTAGTAGCAGCAGTGATATTATGATAACTGAAATATATCAATCTGGTAATTAATTCATTCAGAAATCAAAACAGAATTTTAGAATGTTCAGGCACAGACACACATCACATAAGATATATCCAAATCATACTTATATAATAATATCAAATAATTTTATGTATTGTTTGTTGTAATAGCAATTTGGAAACCCCTTTTAATATAACAGTCAAGAATACTTAGACCAAGAAGTCTAAAGTTTTGGGACACCTGCTCATTTATTGTGTCCTCTGAAAGCAAGGGTATTGAAAAGAGTTTATCCTACTTTTGTTGGAGTAACGCTCTCTACTGCACAGGGAAGGCTTCGTACTGAATTTTAGAGCATTGCATTGAAGATCTGATTGCATCAAGAGCATTAGTGAAGTCAGAATGTTGGATGATCACCAGCCCGCCTCATCTCCAACTCAAAACAAGTATTTGGTGGAACACCAACGTTCCAGTTCCACTGCTCCACAGCTCAATGCTAAGGGGCATTGTAACCCTTTAGTCCATGGCTGGCATTAGGCATGGTGCCAATAGCTTTATGTTTATTTGTTCAAGTGAGTCCAGTTCTATCGTTAATATGTAATATGTTTCTGATTGGAGGAACGGGTCGTGCAAGATGCTCTTTAAAATATATTTTGCTCCAAAAAGGTACTTAAGTAAATGTAACTGAATAAATGCAGTGTACTAGTACTCACCTCTGAACATAGCATTCTTTTGCTTGCTTGTTCTTTATTAAACATATTTGTTTGAAATTCAACCTTCAAAAACAGTGATAAAACCCAGAAAGGACAGTGACCAACATAGCTGCAGCTTGTGGAGGAGATTCTTAGTAATTAGGCTTGACGTGCCTATGGTGGCGGCAGCGGCTAAGCCCAGGTGTCAGCGTTCACGTGTGGGCCAGAGAATTAGGTCTCCTGCTGTTAAAGCTTCTTGGGGGCCACAGGTCACTGTGCTGTAAGACATTTTTTTCTCTATCTATCTATCTATCTGTCTATCTATCTATCTATCTATCTATCTATCTATCTATCTATCTATCTATCTATCTATCTATGTATCTATCTATCTATCTATCTATCTGTATGCCTGTCAGTCTGTATGTCTAGTATACTGTCTTTTAATGTATTTATGATGAATAAAAATAATAGACAGTTGTATTTCACATGGACTCCTGAGATATCAGAGGAATTTGAAGGAATTCAGGAAGAGGGTTCATCCTGGAAGGGGGAAAGCAGGGTTGAGTGTTCATTAGAACGTCAGCTCCAGTTCCTCTGACTAAGGGTTAGCCTCCTAGGGTCTCGCAACACATGACTCATAATAAAATAAATCCGCCACCTCATTCCTCCTAGCCAAGCTCCTTATGACATGCACACAGATGGTGGGACAAGAGTTCACCCTTGGTATGTGTAATGGTTCTATGTAGGAAGGGGGTCTCTTTGCAACCCTCCCCTCCTCAACCCCCCCTCCCATTACCACTAAAGTCTTTGCATTGATTTGTTTGGAATGGTCTTGCAAGCTGCAGGTGCCTGATAAGAAAGACATCAACACACTACTGGCCTTGAGAAATATTTACACAGAGCCAGTGTCCAACAACAAGCTGTTTCCTACTGTTTTGACTTTGTATGCATATGTACCCCTAATGTCTGATCATAGCTCATTATCCAATACAATACATTTATAATTTTTGGTAAAAGGACCTACTTGTAACAGTACTGGTTGTTTCAGACCAACCACCAGAGAACAGTTCTTAAATGAGATGGAAATCCCTCCTTAATTATAACATTTACTTGTGGTGAAAAAAATGTCATGCAGCTCAGATACAAAAAAAAAAAAAATCATGGTTCTAACCCTCACATACACTTTTATCCAGCTCACCTATCATCACAGCCAGAATTCGGGTGCTGGAATACAGCCACACCCGCATTTCACATGGTAGGCTGCATGTGGTCCATATCTAACTCAGAGGTCAAATGCCAGGTCATGTGATGAATTATCAGTGAGTTATCCTGCTCAGTAAACAGCTAAAATTCACTCATTTTCAACTGAATTAAATCCCAGTTTAATTATCAAAAGAGCTTCCAGTGCATGTTTACTGCCCTATCCACATGTACATGCTCACCCAGCATGCAGACTCTGACTGATCAGTGAGAGGAAGCAGGTCTAATGAAATCACACACCCAGATATTGGGTTGCAATGGAAAATGAGAAAGAAGAGGCTGTTTTTTTGCTCGCACGGTATTCAAACTTCATAATAAAAGTCCTGAAAGAGTTAAACTCATACACACATAAATAATAAAAATAATGTTTTTTTATTTGGACCTTTGTCAAGTATTTTGAAGACTGTATTATTATAAACATCTTTGTCAATTTAATCATTACAAATAATTCATCAAACTTATTGCATTATTGAAAACACTCTGCCATCGATTTCCTACAGGATTTCTGAGACATAACGTGTTTTTAGTCATTGTAAGCAAATAGAGAAATAACTACACTTTGCATATCTGGATAAGAGGGACATTTATCGAATAATCAGCATCTGGGCCAGTCACCAGATTAAAGAGATCATCCAGCTCATGCACAAAACTGCCTCTCTGTTCTGTGGCAGATGTTTTCCAGCAGTGCTGAGTTATGCATATTATTGTTTAAACCAGTGTTCCTCGTGTCTTGTCCTGAAGGTCAAGCTAGATCACACCCTAATTCAATTCAGAACTGGTAATTGACTGATGATTAAAATAAGATGTTTTAGAGCAGCAATAGATCAGAACTCCACAACTGAATTACGATTCTCTGTAATCAGTCACATGTAATGTGTCTAGTGGTTTGTAAATGTGTATGAAGATGTGAAAATGTAGAACTTAACTCACATATTACGTATGCCAGTAATGATATGAATCATTTAGTTTGAACTGTAACTGACAAAAGGAATCAAAGTTCCAGCAGTTGCTTGTGAAGTGTGATTAATCCCCCCTGGCTTCATGTGCTGCATGTAAAGCCTTAGTCACACATAATTAACCTTAGTTACTTGAAATAGGGAATGATATTGTGGCTGCAGTTTTAGCGGAGAAGAGCTGCTCAGTACATTTTGTGTCAATGTTGGGCAAAGATGACAAACTCCAGAAGCAAGCTGCATGGATAAAACCAACTCCTGAGCTTTTGTGTGTGAAGATGCTCTCTTGTATATGAAATTCTAATGCAATTACACAATTAACCAAGAAAGTGTTTATTAGTGAAAAAGGCCCAAAAGCCCATTACTTTACAGAACATATAAGAGCCAAAAACTGAATCCCAAGGAAATCCATAATCTGAGATTTGTGCAGGTTCTTATGGGGCAAAACATTTTTGTTTAACTCATTTTTTTTCTCAGGGCCTGAGGCCTACTGTCACTCTTTCACAGGACCTATAATAGTACCTGAATGCTAAGTTTGTCTCTTCTTTATGCAATAGTATATGTCTTATTATGTGTGCAAAGCCTCAGCAGATTTTGATGCAATTAGGGTGATTAGTGAGGCTTTTCGTTCTATCCTTAGCTTCCCAAGGCCCTGATTAGCAGGTAGGGCCTCAGTTGGAGGAGGGCTTTTGAACTGGCAGTTTGCTGCAGCTTCTGCTTACTTCCAACTCACTCTTTGTAGAGTCAGTTTGGAGGAGCCATTCCACCTCTATGGATGGTTTCACTATCCCCACCCCCTTTCTTTTCCAACTGAAATTATGACTCTTGGCCTGGTGAGTATTTTACTTCTGTGTTTTTATTTATTTCAAATTTGTTCATGTCCATGTTTAAATATGTTGAGGTTATTTCATGTGTTTTTAAGACCTTGCTGAATTACTGTCTATGCAATTCTGCTCTGCAGTGTGTCTAGGATTGGTAGCGACTGCAGATCTGTAAATCCTCTTCCAACATTTTAGTACACAGTAAATAATTGTGCTGGACTAGTTGCTCACCTGCCATCACTTACTGTGTAGAAATTGACATGGGCCCTAATTATCTGCTACTGTTATTATCAGGATCATCATCAAATCACCATTGCTTCAGTACACCTGAGTATCACAGCAGATATGTGGTGGTCCAGAGTTTCGATAATTATACGTAGTTTGATTTGAGGAGGATGGGTCTGGTTCCTCCCAAGGTTCCTCCAGCACTGAGGGAGCTTTTCCTTGCCACTGTTGCCTATTGGCTTGCCCACCAGTGGTTAAGTCTTTCAAGCTCTTTATATTTGTTGCACAAATGGTAACATTTTTTTTATCCTTTTCTGTAAAGCTGCTTTGTGAGATCAGTCGTAAAAAGTTTTATACAATTGAAATTTGATTTAAATAAGAAAACTAATGTGATTTCAAGAAAGTTTAAGTGTATGAAAATAATGTTACTTTATAATGTTTCACTGGACTTTAAGATCCAGATAACATTGCATCAAAATCTCAGAACATACATTTGGATGTATTCTGTGTTCATTCACAAAGCTCCAAGACAGCAAACAGCTTGTTTTAGCATCTGTTACTTATATAGCTTGCATCTCATACACCACTGACATCACTGCTGTTGTTTTGGGAAACATAATGGCTTTCTTACGAGTTGTGTTTTTGTTGACACTACTCTGTGTCGGTGCTCCCATCAAAAGCACAAGTCAGATCAGGTCTGTTGGTAATTGGAAGTGAATGTGATGTCTTCAGCCTTGCCAGAGAGAAGGATGTGGTTTTTGAGCTTCCTCAGTTCACCCCTTGGCTCTCAGTCCACCTGGAGGCAAGATTAGATAATCTGGAAAGCTTTGGTTGAAGCTTACTTCACTTTTTAGTAACTGTTTGCAGTAAAACCGGACAAATGAATAATGTAGTTGTAAAATTGAATGTTATCATGTTTTTTATATTTCTGTACTATATGATTATTAGGAAATTTATTTGCAATACATTTTGACCAAAAATGTAGTAAATGAAAGACTTGTAAATGGACTATCTTAATGAAAATCTCTTCTAAAGTGCATGACACCAAATGCTCAGCCTGTGAGAGTTATTTGCTCAATAATGTTTGTACTAGTGCATGTAAAAAAATATAATATTATGATTTTCATTTGTTTTCATAATTTAATAAAAAAAAAATAACTACCATATATTTTATAAGTGCTATATTTTAAGCTTTTCAAAGTTTGATTACATTCATTTTGATACTGATTAGTAATTTAATTTGTAATTCTCTGAGATGCACTAGTAATAGTAGCAGTAGTAGAGCAGAACTGGGGCAGAACTTTGACAAAATTAAGAATAATATAGAACTAAATTCTGATGTTTTCTAAGAGTGCCTTTATTCGCCAGTCTAATAATTTAACAGTCCAGTGTACAACTTTCCCATCAAAATGTGTTTTGTGTTATTACTGAAAAGCCTGATGACGATAAAAATATAACCTGTAATTAACCATAATGATGTAAACTTTTATACACAAATCTAATGGTATTATACACATATTTACATACGTTTCACACTCTAATGTCAGGAGTCCTTACAGTGCATGTATATATACAGTATCCAGGCTCAGTATATTTTTATGGCTTACATAATTTCCTGTCTGGTGTGCCTTTTTTGATCACTCAGCTTGTTACCTAGGGACATCCATTTTTCCCCTTGCAACTGTAGATAAGCTCTTTAAGCCAGACAAAGTCTGCTCATTTTATCCCTTCTTACTTTTAGTCTGATGTTTGGTTGCAGGTTGCTGTGGCTGTAACTAAAAATGAAGTGTCAGGCAATGCCTGCAGACATTTGGATTAGAATTATATTCAGTTGTTTCTCGTTGTTTAAGTAAGAATTGTCCTGAGCTGAGAAAAAAACTACATTGAGGAATGACATTTTAAAACCTATTTTTAGGTTTAAGTAGACGTTTTTATGCATACCATCAGGCTCTTGCAACTCATCCAGAATGCAGCAACATGGCTTGTCTTCAGTGTTCCTACATTTACCCATCGAAGACCCATCTCTTTCATGAGCACTGAACACATTATAATTATACTGAATCTTGTTGGTATGGAGGTCTACAATCTGAAATTTGTATTCGCCAGCATCTAAGCTGGAGGTATATCTGGATTCTAGTCTCTACTAACTAGCGTGAACAGTAAAACACTTTTGTAAGTCACTCTGGATAAGTGAATCTGCTCAATGCCATCAACATAAATGTAAATGTAATTGTTACAATAACCAATATGGTTTTTTTAGCTATTTAATGGGTTTCAAATATGGTCTTGAAGAATCTTGAGAAAAAAGAATTCTATATATTTTCAGACATGCTACATGTTTTAGTATGTGTAAATAAGTTCATATTCCATAACAACACACTTCTCCACTTTATAAAGCATAATTACTGTTTATGTGCTGAATTTATCATACTGAAAAAAATATAATGTGTACAAATACAATGCCCCCAAAATGTTATTTTTAAATGTTAAATAAAAAAAAGAGGTAAATATGTATATAATGTTCAGAACATCTTCCATTTAAATATATCAAATCTCTGAGGCTCTCAAAGATTACCAACAAAATATAAGACTTTCAGGGACCAGCATTATCTGTTGCTTTTAGCAAGCATTTACTATTTTTTAACTCTTCCATTAAGTAGGAGATATTGGTGAAACTGTTGCTTGCTCATTGTGCTATTATCTTTTTCAGCAAAGAATGAAGCAGACGAGAGTGACTACATGTGGACCACCAGGCCACAGGTGTGTTGAAGGACACTAACACCTACAGCCCTGTTCTGACAGCTGCCCTTTTGGCCATTAGCCAGAATGGCCTCTCATAAGCGCAGCTTTCAATGCTTTGATGCCATTGTGGACAGCTGCCCTCACAAGCCCTCTTTTCCTGTCAGTCATCGTTTTGGTGCACCTCAAAGAAGCTCTCATAGCTCAACACGCTTGGAGCCACTAGAGGATCATGTATGCTACCTGTGCGCAGAACATCCACAGGCCAAGTCGATGACCTCTGAGGCCTCAGGGACTCAGTCTGCTTCATGGTATCATCCCCAAAGTCAGCAGCATCAACATGCACACAAGAGACCCACAAGACCAGATGGAGAGTATGTTGAGGGTGCAACACACCACCACCACCACCACCACCACCACAGGCACTCCAAAAAGATTGTGCTTGTGAAGAATAGTGACCCATCCATTCAGAAGACCATTGTGCTGCACCGCAGGACTTTGCGAAGTCTTAGTGTCTTTTTGGATGATGTGTCTGAACTTATGCATTGTCTCATCAGGAAGGTGTACACGTTGGACGGTCACAAGGTGAGAACCCTGCTGGGATGTCTTTTATTGGTGCAATTGGTTAGTTGTAAGGTAATTTCCTCTTTATTTGGCCAAGAATAAAGACTATTTGAGAACTTACAGACAAGGTTTGCTGCTGAGATAGATGCTTTATTTGTTTCAAAAGTTTTGATATTTCTCCTTTTCATATTTTAGAGTCTGCTGTATATCTCACACATATGTCCATGCATACATCTCTTTAAGACTAAGGTACAAAACAGCTCACTGTAAAACAGAGGCCTCTTGTGGTGAAAGCTGGGAACATGTTCTATAATTGTTCCTTAATCTTTCTCTTTTATTTACTGCAGCTAATTTAATCCTACTGGTTAACTCTAAACTGTACATTTAATTGATTTGATTAATTAAATCTTGATTTATGAGTGCTGTAATTGACCATGTGATTCTAGACCTTTATTAAAACCATGCACCTGAAAACCTTCCTGCATGTATCACAGCCTTAAACAGGGACACAGAAAAAACACCATTATACAATTTCCAATGGTGGTTCTATATAGAAAAATAAATGTTGTTATATAGCATCAAAAAGGGGTCTTCTGTTGTTATAAACTTGACATTGTTTTGTTGCAATATAAGAATTTTCAAAAAGGTTCTGTATATAACCCTCTACAGCATATTCTTCATCAATTTACATATAGAACCATTTCCTTATGAATCCTCACGACAACCACACGACAACCACATAAGACTATATATAAGTTGTAACTGGTGGTATGACACAGTGGCTCACACTTGCATCTGATGGTCCAAACTATCAATTGCTTTCTTTTATACAGCTTCTGTATCATATACATAGAGTCTGATATGCTCGGCATGCTAGAACAGGATAACCCAATAAAAAGGGATTCAAATAAGATGTCACAGGTATGTGGAGTGGCTGCTTAGTAATGTCTTGAGTGATTTATACCATCTGCTGATTTATATATTTATAATATAAGAAATAGTCCCACTGGGACAGAGCAGTGGAAGTTGTAAATAGAAAGGTGAGAAGCAGGGAGTTTATACACCAAGCCATTCCCAGTTCAAGAAAGTACTTATAGTAATAGTGATAAGATGCACAACTTGCTGTGTCCTAATAGAGATATAAGCTTTGGTAGTGAGTGGGATGTTGGAAATAGCAAGTTTCTTAGCTTAGAGCATGTCTGGAGCTCATCCAGGCTTTTCCTGCTCATCAGAATTGAACTGCCCAGGCCTTGCTGGTTTTGCTTAACACTGCTGGCCTCTGTGGGTCTGGTCCAGGCACATCCTTTTAACTCTGCCACAGGCATGTACTTCCCAGAGAAAACATGCTGTAAGGCAGCATACACCCCTCCACGGGGACCTGGCTGATACAGAGATGCCACTGGGAATGCCACAAGGACAGTACTGCAGCACGTCCTACAAGCACTAGAGTTTGTTGTCAGCAGTTAAAAAGTTGAACTTCTAAAGAGAACAAGAGATATAACAGAATCAAATGGAACAGTCAGCAAAACATGCGGTGTCCGAGATACAGTGACCACAGTACAGTCCGTTGTTTAAAAGTGTAGCGTATGTTTTTAAGTTACATAACTACCTTTATGCAGTAATATATAATCTATTCCCTATGCAAGTTATTTTTTGTTTATTTTTGAAGGACTATAAGAATAGCATTTCTTATAATCTATGCAAGATAATGTATGTCCAGAAGATTAAATTCAGTTTGTGAAAAATTTCACAATATTTTCCCAGTAAAACTCAGTCATATTCTTACTTAGTATCACCTGAACATTATCTTGTGTTTTGTCTGCTGCTTGTCTTTTCTGCCCTATTATCTTTTTGAGTGACTTCATCCTACATTATTCTAGTCAGAAGCAATCGGGATATTCCTTCACCTGTATTTTTACATTGCAGTGATGTTCCAGCTTCCTGGGAATAACTATTAATCTTACTCAAATCAGAGCTATTTTGAACCAACAGAAACAGGTCAATGGCTTAAAAACACATAGTTTGAGATGCTCAGAAATGTATCTTTAACTGTTCCCATTAATAATCTTGAAACTCCCCGAGAATGAAAAGTTTAAAAGAACTGCAATGTAAGCATATTTAGCCTGAAGCTGGTATTGTATTAAATAGTGGAATGTCATTTTTGATATGTCTAGCATTAAGGGCTCTAAACCTAATGGAAGTAATTCTCTGCATTGTTCATGGAATTGAATGTGCTGCAAAAACTTCTATCTTTGCACTTTTTCTTGTTCAAACATTTTAGTTACAAGTAGTAACTTAGCAAAAATATGTAAGTTTGATATAACAAATAATTTCTGGTGGAATATGCATGGAATCATGATCCCCAAATGAATTTTAACGTGCAAAGGATTGTAATTGTTGGTTTTTCAAATTTGATGCCAAAAATAAATGTCATAAATGAACACTGGCATGCTGTGTACATGCTGTGCAGCATAACATGTAAGCTGGAGTCAAAATACCCAAAGAACAAAAACAAAACAGCGCTCCATTTTGTTTATAACACAAAAAGTCTTTGTAATATCATAAATTATGTGCTTTTTTTTTCAGATTGATAGCATTCAGAGTCTCCTACAGTGCCCCAGTACCTTGGTTTGTGTGGGCCGTGAACCATTCCACCCATTGTTGTTGGACAGCTTCCGGAAAAAGTCTGAAAATAAACTTCCAAAGCTTATCTTAAAGTCACGCTCCAGTGCCTGCAATGAAGAACAAGAGTGTAAAAATGGTATGCTATCCTTTTTTTCATATTTGTATTTAGATTGGATCAGGAAAATGGATGGATGGATGGATGGATGGATGGATGGATGGATGGATGATTGGAGATTCCTTAAATGGAGATTCCTTAAATCACCTTAAGAGTTTTCTACACATTTTATAGAAAATAACACTCAGAAGTTTCTCAATTATCCTGTTCTTTTAGCACTTAAGGTTCCTTGAAAGCTCCATGAAGCACCTTATGAGGTTCCTCCACAGTTTCAAAATGAAGAACCTCCAAACATTCCTCAAGGATATTGTCATTAATTTTGCATTCTAAAATGTAATATAATGCCCTCATACATTTATTTTAAAATTTCTCTTTTACAGTAAATTTCGGACTTGACACCAAGAAAACTGTCATCCATCCAAGACTATATTCAAGTGACAAACCAAGCAGGCATTCGATGTCATCAGAAAAGTCCTTTCCAAATGGTCTTAACTCAGTTCCCCCAATTCATGCGCGTCCTTTTTCTCAAAAAAGAGAAAGTATGATGGATGATGACATTGAAAAGCGGGTTCTGGTCAATAAGGATGGTAGCTTGTCAATGGAGATGAAAGTGCGCTTTCGGCTCCTAAATGATGAGACACTGCACTGGTCCACAGAGATTAAGAAGTCTGCAAGCACTTTGAACGAGTCTATCACTGGATGCAATGATGCCTACCACCTCCAACGTGTCAATACTGAGAGCTGCTCAGAGGCAGAGTCAGTTTCCGAAGATGATAATACCAAATCTTATCAGAAGCATCTGAAAGAGCCTCACTGCCAGCACTGTTGTACTCAATGCCAGGAGTATGACATTTGGAAAAATCAAATCCTTGGTGAACAAGCATCTGTGAGACACATCAGATCATCAAGTTCAAATGCATCCTCACATAAAATTGTCTGCAAAAAAGGATCGGTTGACAGCATGTGTACTATGTCTAGTGAGGAATACACAGAGCAGGTTGTAGAAAATGCAACTTGCATTCAGCAGTCTGTTCAGGAGGAGTGTGATGCCACAGTTGAATATTGCACCATCAGTCGTTGCTGCAGTCACAGTGAAGTATGTTCCGTGTCTACAAAGAAGACTTACACTGAAGAGATATGTGGAAAAGATGAGAATAGTCAGGCACTTGTTGATGACAATGAAACGGAAAGTGCTTCTGCTCTTCCTATTAAAACCTCACAGATAGACCAGGTGAGTGTCCAAATTACCCAGGTCTCAATGGAAGAACACAGGTCTATATCTGTTGAAAGTAATTCCTCACAAGTCCTTGCATCCCTAAAAGAAGATCAGGATGAAGAAGAAACTGATGGCGCTCCAAGTAACTCCAGAGCATCCATGAGTAACAACCAAGAGGATGATGAAAAAACTAGAGATGCTGATTTTACATCCTGTAAGTCACCTGCATCTCCAAAACAAAGATTATCACCTAGACCACCAAGTAAATCTTCAGGTTCTTCTGAGAAATCTAGATCAAGACACTGTCAGTATCGAAAATCAAAGGATGTGGTTATGGCCGATGAAAAGGAGACATCTGAATGTAGTGCATTAGAGAGTCGAACCAATGAAAATGTCTTACAAGAAAATGAAATGCAAGGTATGACTACTCCAAGCTCTTCATCAATTGGATTAAAACCAGAAGATGATAATGGGGATGATACTGCAGAAGCTTCTGAGTTTGATAGAAATGTACAATCATCAAGTGCCATGTCCAACAGATCAAATGCCTCTGGAAAATCAAGTAAATCCAAAGTTAAGGTAGTACCTGAAGAGGAACACCCTGATATCAAAGACAATAGTGAAGAGAGAACAGCAAGTGCCATGTCAACTAAATCAAATATCTCAGCAAGATCAATGCAGTCTGACCTATCAGATGTAGCACATGAAGAAACAAACGAAGACGAATCACAGATAGAAGAAAGAGTGCAAAGTGCCATGTCTAACACTTCTATAAGATCAAGACAGTCCAGACTTTCAGAAGTGGCAGCTGATGACTTTGTTGAGGATCAAGAAAAAGAGAGAGTTCCAAGTGCAATGTCTACAGCTTCAGCTAGATCACATTCATCAAGAAAATCAGAGCTGGATGGGGATCAAGAAATGGAGGGAAGATCCAGCACCATGTCTTTAAAATCGAACGTTTCTAACAAATCATGTCTATCAGAAGTAACTCCAGTAGAATTTGAAGAAACCGAGTCACAAGAAAGAGTACCAAGCACTATGTCTACCAAATCTAATGCATCAGCAACCTCAAAGAAATCACACAAATCACAGGGAACAGCAGCAGACACGGTGGAAACAAGTGACATTGAAGAACGAGTACCAAGTGCCATGTCTGCTAAATCAAATATCTCTGTGAGATCAAGAAATTCCAACATTTCAGAAGCATCCTCAGCAGTGATTCATGAAGATTCAAAAGGACATTTTGAAAGGAAATCTGAAAGTGCCATGTCACATGATTCTGGAGGATCTAGAACTTCAAATATTATTACAGAGGCGGACTCACAAAATAATGAGACAGGGGAAGAGCTATTAGATGAACGAGCCCAAAGTGCAAGATCTACAAAATCAAATGCTTCTGCAAGGTCAAATAAATCAAAAGGTTCATCAGTGGCCCCCAAAGATGCAGACGAAGAGTTAGAGAAAAGAGTCTCAAGTTCTATGTCTTCCAAATCGCATGCTTCAGAAAGATCTAAAAAGTGTGAAAGTCCAGAGGCTGCAGAAGATGAATCAGCAGATACTGAAGACAAAACTGAAGAACGAGCTTCTAGTGCTTTGTCTGCAAAATCAAATGCTTCTACAAGGACAAACAGGTCAAAAATTTCAGAACCTGCTGCAGATATCACTGAGGAACAAGCTACAGAACGATCTACAAGTGCATTGTCCTCTATATCTAATATCTCTGCAAAATCAAAGACATCAAAAGTATCAGAACCTGTTGCAGATATGACAGAGGAACAAGCTACAGAACGATCTACAAGCGCATTGTCTTCTATATCTAATATCTCTGCAAAATCAAAGAACTCAAAAATTTCAGAAGCTGGTGCAGATGGAACTGAGGAACAAGCTACAGAACGATCTGCAAGCGCATTATCCTCTATATCAAATATCTCTGTAAAATCAAAGAAGTCAAAAATTTTAGAACCTGCTGCAGATATCACTGAGGAACAATCTGCAGAACGATCTGCAAGCGCATTGTCCTCTACATCTAACATCTCTGCAAAATCAAAGAAGTCAAAAATTTCAGAACCTGCTGCAGATATGACAGAGGAACAAGCTACAGAACGATCTGCAAGCGCATTGTCCTCTATATCAAATATATCTACAAAATCAAAGACATCAAAAATTTCAGAAGCTGGTGCAGATGTAACTGAGGAACAAGCTACAGAACGATCTGCAAGCGCATTATCCTCTATATCTAATATCTCTGCAAAATCAAAGACATCAAAAATTTCAGAAGCTGGTGCAGATGTAACTGTGGAACAAGCTACAGAACGATCTACAAGCGCATTATCCTCTATATCTAATATCTCTGCAAAATCAAAGAAGTCAAAATTATCAGAACCTGTTGCAGATATAAATGAGGAACAAGCTACAGAACGATCTACAAGCGCATTATCCTCTATATCTAATATCTCAGCAAAATCAAAGAAGTCAAACATTTCCATTTCAACCAATGAAGAACCTATCAGATTAGACAGTAGATATGAAGAAAGAGCTCACAGTACACTGTCAATAAAATCTAACACTTCAGAAACATCTACAAAATCAAGAGTTTCAGAAATCATGAACAAGGAGGTTGAAGATGAAGAGGCTCCAAGTGCAACAACAAAATTGGAAGATGATGATCCTGAAAACATAGTCCAACGACCCCTAAGTGCAATGTCAGCTAAATCCAATGCTTCAGGGAAGTCAAATACTGCTGAAGCAGATAATATTCAGTCTGTTGAAAAGAAAGATTCTGCAAAATCAAATCATTCTGTGAAACCAAAAAGCTCTGAACGTAATGATGAAAGAGTGGCAAGTGCTTTGTCAACAAAATCAAACGTGTCTGCAAAATCTGATGTATCTTTGAAGTCTACTAATTCAAAAGCACCAGAGGATGCTTCAGAGGAATCTGAACAACAGAAAAGAGCATCAAGTGCTTTGTCCTTTAAGTCCAATGTTTCAACAAGATCTAATCTAATTTCAGATGTTTCAGAGTTTGAAACTAGTGACACTGCAGAAGTAGACAATGACACGGAAAACAGAAATTCAAGTAGATCCTCAGCAAAAACTAACACCTCTGTCCAGTCTAAGAAATCAGCTGTTTCAGAATCTGCCTCTGCAAGAACTGGGAAATCAAATAAAGGGGGAAAAGTGTCTGCCAAACCTTCTGGTATGAAAACATCTGAAAAATGTAAAGTTGTCGAAGCAACGGTGGATTTACCTACAGAAATAAATGAGCAACCAGGAGAAAGAGCTGCAAGTGTTGTATCAGCAAAGTCAAATACCTCTGTGAAATCTAAGAAGTCCATAGTTTCTGATGCACAGTGTGAACATATGGATGCTGAAAGATTGCAAAGTGCATTGTCAGTGAGAACAAATGATTCTGGAAGATCTAGAACTTCAAAAGCATCACATGTTTCCAGGCAGCAAGTGGATGATGAAGATAAGGAAGAAAGGTCACCGAGTGGCATGTCTTGTAAATCTAACATATCAAATGTTTCGGACACAGTGGCTGAGGAGCCTGTAGACACAAATAATGATATAGAAGAGAGAGCACCAAGCACATTGTCAGCCAAATCCAATGTTTCCGTAAGATCTAATATTTCTGAAATATCTAAAGAAGAACATAAGAAAACTGAATCCACTGAAGAGGATGGAAAAGAGGACGGAGCTCCATGTGCAATGTCTCCTTGTTCTTTGTCAGTAAGATCTGATACATCTGCAAGATCTAAAAACTCAAAGATTGGATCTGAAGATCCTACACTTGAGGAGCAAGGGAAGATTGAGGGAGCTTCAAGTGCACCATCACCTATATCAAACATATCTGCAGGCTCTATTAGGCCTGAAACTTCAGAAATTGTACTTGAGGATTCAACACACGGAAATCTGCCTGGATCATCAGCAAAATGTCAAAAAATGAATACCTCTACAAGATCAAAGATGCCCAGAGGTTCAGATCAGAATGGTAAAGCAAAGCATGTGGAAAGAGCGAGATCTCCAAGTGCACTGTCTGCTAAATCTAACACTTCAGCCACATCAAAGAAGTCAAACATTTCTGATGTGCAATCAGAACAAGTGGCAATAGAAGATGGAAAAGTGGAAGAAAGAGCTCCAAGTACTATTTCTAATAAAGCTGGTATCTCTGAAAATGACAAAGGGAAGAGGTCTGTTAGCGCTCTTTCAAATGGATCTATAAAATCCAAAAAATCACAGAATTCGCAAATGCTTTTGGAAAGACCAATAAGTCCTATCTCTGCAAAATCGAATTCTTCTGTAAGATCTACAATTCAGGATACGTCAAATGTCTCCTTAAATTCAAAAGCAGCCAAAGTTGAAGAGGAGAAGGAAAATGATGCTTTTTCAGATAATTCAAAGCCATCAGGTTCTGTTAAATGTGTCTGTGGTGGCTCTGTGAAATCAAAAGCTGCGTCAGAAATATCTGCAAATAAAGCTAACAATGAGGAGAGGTCTGCCAGTGCTTTATCTAAAAAATCTGATGTTCTGACCACTTCATTTGACAACATGTCTGAAAGAGATCTTATCCCAGCAAGTCCTTCAGTTTCCATTGGGATTGTAGAGGATTATGATGCTGAAAATATTGAAGAGGAATGTCAGTGCATGCCAGTGACAACATCCCCTGTGGCACAGGTGAACTCAAAAGATGATGTTTGTTGCTCCCCAAAAATGACAGACGATGCAAATCGAGAGGAGATGCAAACACCATGTGACAGGTCTAAAAGTTCATTGTCAGCAAGGACAAATGTATCAAACAAATCCAAGAAGTCTGAAAGCACTCACAGCCACTCAGCCCAGCCAGTGTCGGATACCGCATGTGAGGTAGCAAGCAACAAATCTGGGACAAAAAACAACAAAGAGGAACGATCATCCAGTACGGCCTCCAATGTTTCCCAGTCTAAAGAGAAAAAAGCTTCATCAGGGACTGAAAGACCAAAAAGTAATATTTCCAACGCCTCATCATATCTAGATGTAAAAGGAGAAAAGAGCAATTCCAAAAGTGACCTTGCAAATGTCCAGTCAAAAAATAATTCAAGAAACACACCCAGGCCTCGATCGGCAGCCTCAGAGAACTGTCTCAGTCCTGTCCCGTCAAAATCCCTAAACAAATCTAAAAAGCCTGTTGTCCTCCTTGGGGACTCTAATGACAGTGTGTTGTCCCAGTCTGTTTCGGCTCCAGAACCATTAAATGAAACTTCAAAGTATTTAAATACTCCAGGAGATGTATCTGAGAGGACAAATGCGTCTGATCATACTTGCAGTGGCCATCCAGATGTTATTGATTATGGCAGACATGTCAGTGACAAGACAAGTGAAAAAAGCAGTAAATGCAGAAACAGAAAAGGGAGCAGCTCTTCACAACAGAAGGTGGATGATGATGACTTAGTTCCATCTAGCTTACCAAATGCATCTCCAACAGAGGTTGTGAGTGATTGGTTAAATAAAATTCCACTGGACAGTGCACTTTATGACATAGGGGATGAATTCCATGAAAACTGTGAAGAACTAGAACAAAACAGATTAGAAGAGTCAACACAAAATGCAGGAGGGAATGAAACTGGAGGAGATGTTGGTGTTCCTGAGCCACAAACTGAGAAGAAAGAACAAATGGTAATGGAGGAAAATGATAATTGCAAGGACAAAGAAGATGATGGTGAAAATGTGGATGGCAAAGACCTTGCTGATGCTGGGAAAAAACAATCTTCTCCAGCAAACAATGATAGCCCAAAAAGTTTTCATTCTTCAATCCAAGTTATGAGAGTTTTGCTGAGTCCTAAACTTGATAGGTGCAACAGTTTACCAGAGGTATCTACTGTATATGGACAAAAGCTCAGCACCTCAGCAAGAGGACTCTTAGACTGTCTCGTAAATCTTCAACTGATTGATTTCGATCCCAATGATGTAAATGGTAAAGCTGAAAAATACAGGGACCTCATGAACATACTGCAGTCCCTCTGGCTTAGTGACCCTTCTGAAAGGATGACAGTCCCACAGAAATCCAAAGAATCCAAAGATCAGCAATCTGTGGATGATGAGCAGAAGGCCAAGTCATCTTCAGGGGTTGATGTAAGCAGTGGATCATCTGGCTCTGGAAAGAGCAGTGTTAATGATAGCACCAAGGCTCAGAAATCCCAGACCAATACAGAAGGTGAGGGCATTGAAACACTGACAAAGGTACAAGAGGTTGATGAGACAGAAAGAGAGGAGGTTTTAGAAATGGCAGAAACAAATTCCAATCCAGCAACACCAGATATCGCAAGTCGAGTCCAATGGACCCCTGAGGCTGAGACGGAGGACACTGTTGAAGAAAGGCTAAAAGACAGTAACATTCCAAACTCGGATGATACAATTAGGAGTAATGACAGTGCTAGAGATCCACTCGAAACACCCACTTCATCCAACAAGAGTACTGGAAATGGTAGTAATGCTAAACAAAACGAAGCAGAACCCGAACATCAAGAAGACACATGTTCAGGAACTCCTCCATCAGTGCAGAGGGCTCAATTAACTAAAAAGGCCTCTCAAGATCCTGACCCTGTCTGGGTTCTAAATCTGCTGAATAAACTAGAAAAACAGTTCATGATGCATTATGTTAATGCAATGGCGGAATTTAAAGTACGCTGGAACTTAGATAACAATGAGCAGCTTGATATCATGATACAGGAATTAAGGGATGAAGTCCAGAAGAGGATACAATTAAGCATAGACAGAGAACTCAGGAAAATTCATGGTCGTGCAGGAAGACCTAGACCACCAAAAGAAGCCATGTCACGCGAGTCGACTGTTCAAACAGAGCAAAGGCGCAGACGTCTGAAGGTAATGGTCAATCAGTCTATAGAGCCAGCAGTCAAAAGTGATGATGAACACACTGGCACTGGCACCGATTTTAGTGATCAGCGCAGTGATGATGAATACTGCCCTTGTGACACATGCATGAAAAAGAAAATGGCATCCAGGCCAGTGTTACCTGTGGAGGTCTTAAATTCTGCTCCGGTTATGATGGACTTTGATTTAAGAAAAATTCTCCAGCTTAAAAGAGAAGCTCCCACAAATAACAAAGAATGTATTACAGATGAGATGGGAAATCTGGAGCTTAACACAGAGGCTGAAGGTCTGGCTGAAAATATTGCACTTGAAGTTGTGAATGAAGAGGAGGAGATAGAGCTAGATAATAAAGCACACATTCAGCCTGAGGACAGTGAAATGGAAACACAAGACAAAAATCAGGAGGCAACTGAATGTGAGGCAGAAACATTGACTGAAAATAAGACTGATGAGCAAGAACATGCAAGTGACTTATATACCGCTGATGATGAAACTCCAGAGCAGGGTGAGACAGCTGAAACTGAAAATGTGGAGGCAGCCAAGGCTGATACAACACCAGAAGAGGAAATCGCTGAGGGGGTACCAGCAGATGAGGAAACAGCGGAGGCTGCTATGGCTGAAGTGGCAGTGGATGAGGAAAAAGTTGATGATGAATTAGCAGTGGGAAAAGGGTCCGCGGAAGGTGAAACAGAGGGAGAAGAGCCACCTTCAGGAGATGAATCTCTGAAAGAAGAAATTGAAGAAGAAGAGGAAACAATTGGTGATTCTGCAGAAAATGGAATTACAGAAAAAGGGGAGACTGTAGCAGAGCTCGATCCAGCAGAGGATGACATTGCAAAAAATGAAGAATCTATTAATGATGTGATGGACACAACGGAATCAAAAGAAGAAGATCAAACAACTGATCAAACAGCAGAAGGTATAGAAACAGGTAATGATGAAAGAGAAGAAGAGGAAGAAAGAACTGAAACAGTAGAATACATTGAGACAATTAAAGCAAAAACACCAGAAGATGATGAAACTAATGACGAAACACCAGAAGATGAAGAGACAACTGATAATTTAGAAGATGAAAAGGCACCTTCAGATGATAGGGTGGAAAATGGAGAGGGAGGCAATGAAATGACAGTAGATGGTGAGGTTGCTGATGATGGAATGAATATGGCCAAAGAGGCAGCAGAAGAAGGGCAAGTAGCTGATGATGAAACGCCAGAAGATGGAGAGGCAACTGATTTTGAAACAGCAAAAAATAGAGAGACAACTAAATCTGAAGAGGAAGCTGATGATGGAGCAGCAGAAGATGAAGAGGCAGCTGATGATGGAACAGGAGAAGATGTAGAGGCAGCTGATGATGGAGCAGCAGAAGATGAGGAGGCAGCTGATGATGGAGCAGCAGAAGATGTAGAGGCAGCTGATGATGGAGCAGCAGAAGATGTAGAGGCAGCTGATGATGGAACAGGAGAAGATGTAGAGGCAGCTGATGATGGAGCAGCAGAAGATGAAGAGGCAGCTGATGTTGGAGCAGCAGAAGAGGTAGAGGCAGCTGATGATGGAACAGCAGAAGATGTAGAGGCAGCTGATGATGGAACAGCTGAAGGTGAAGAGGAAGCGGATGATGGAGCAGCTGATGATGTAGAGACAGCTGATGATGGAGCAGCAGATGGTGGACAAACAGCTGACAATTCAACAGCTGAAGCTGAAGAAGCGGTTGATGCTGGAACAGAATATGAAGATGTAGCAGGTGATGGAACAGCAGAGGATATAGAGGTAGCTGATGAGGGAACAGCTGAACATGTAGAGGCAGCTGATGATGGAACAGCAGAAGATGAAGAGGCAGCTGATGATGGAGCAACAGAAGATGCAGAGGCAGCTGATGATGCAACAGCAGAAGATGAAGAGGCAGTTGATGATGGAGCAGCAGAAGATGAAGAGGCAGCTGATGATGGAGCAGCAGAGGATGTAGAGGCAGCTGATGATGGAACAGCAGAAAATGTAGAGGCTGCTGATGATGGAACAGCAGAAGCTGAAGAGGCAGCTGATGATGGAGAAACAGAAGATAAAGAGGCAGCTAATAATGGAACAGTAGAATATGAAGAGACAGCTGAGGATGAAACAGCAGAAGACAGAGAGACAGCAGATGATGGAACAGCAGAAGATGAAGAGGCAACTGATGATGGAACAGCAGAAGATGAAGAGGCAGCTGATAATGAAATAGCAGAAGACAGAGAGACTGCCAATGATGGAACAGCAGAAGATGAAGAGACAGCTGATGATGGAACAGCACAAGATGGAGAGACAACTGATGATGGAACAGCAGAAAATGGAGATACAGCTGATGACGGAACAGCAGAAGATGTAGAGACAGCTGATGATGGAACAGCAGAAGATGTAGAGACAGCTGATGATGGAACAGCAGAAGATGGAGAGGCAACCGATGATGGAACAGCAGAAGATGGAGAGACAGCTGATGATGGAACAGCAGAAGATGGAGAGACAGCTGATGACGGAACAGCAGAAGATGGAGAGACAGCTGATGACGGTACCACAGAAAATGAAGAGGCAACAGATGATGGAACAGCAAAAGAAGAAAAGGCAGTTGATGGAACAGCAGGAGATGGAGAGACTGTTGGTGATGGAACAGCAGAAGATGAAGAGGCAGCTGATGATGGAAGAGCAGAAGATGGGCAGACTGCTGATGATGGAAGAGCAGAAGATGGAGAGACAGTTGATGATGAAACAGCTGAAGATGGAGAGACAGCTGATGATGGAACAGCAGAAGATGGACAGACTGGTAATGATGGAACAACAGAAGATGGACAGACTGCTGATGATGGAACAGAGGAAGATGGACAGACTGCTGATGATGGAACAACAGAAGATGGAGAGACAACTGATGATGTAACAGCAGAAGATGGACAGACTGCTGATGATGGAACAGCAGAAGATGGACAGACTGGTAATGATGGAACAGCAGAAGATGGACAGACTGCTGATGATGGAACAGAGGAAGATGGACAGACTGCTGATGATGGAACAACAGAAGATGGAGAGACAACTGATGATGTAACAGCAGAAGATGGAGAGACAGCTGATGATGGAACAACAGGCAATGGGGAACAAGCTCATAATGGCACAGTTAATCATGGAGAGACAGCTGACGACAGTTTAGAAAATGAAGAGACAGTTGCTGATGTTGAGGAAATTGTTCATCGAGCTATGGATGAAAGTGATACTACTGAAGACGAGAAAGAAGGGGCTGGTTTAAAAGATGTGGCTAATCCAAATATTGAAGAAACTGATGGTCATGATGAAGTAACTGAATTAACACCAGATGATGAGGCCGATGAGGAAAATGTACCACTTAAAAATGAGGGAGATGTTGTTGTACACAGCATTGATGAAATTGCAAGCAATGAAGAAAGCAAAGAAGAGCATACAGATAACACAAAAACAGAAGAAAGCTCATTGGTGATGAGTGACGGTCAAGAAAAAAGCCACTCTGATGCACAAGATGATGAAAAGAGAAATTATTTAAATGGCCATTTCGTAAATACTGGCGAATCAGCTGAAGGTGGAGATGAAGCTGAGGATGAAACTGAGCCGGATGTGGAAACAGATGACGGAGAGCAGGAGATGAAGATTCCTGCCGTGCAGTCATCAGTGTGTTCTGGAGAGGAAGAGGACCAGACTGATGCAGCAATAATTACATCATTTAGTGCTGTAGTGAAAATATCCACATGCTCTGAAGACGGCGCAGAAGCTGATGTTGAAGATTCTGAAACAGAATTGCACAACAGGTATGACCATGCTGAAAATATGGATGGAGATTCTGTATCTAAAGACAGAAATCAGGCCGCCACTGCACACAGGCCTGTGGAGAAAAACGAGGCTGAAGATAATTCAAAACTATCAGATATTGCAGAGGATATTGATGAAGATGAGGAGAATGAGACTACAACACAAGATGGAACAATGAAGGATACTGACTATGGGGAAGGATCAGTTGAACATAGCTTGACGAGACAAATAACGAAGTCCTCCATGGAGTCTCAGGCTGGTTCTCTGGAAGAGGTTCTGGATGAGCACACATGTTCAAATCATCTCACTGTGAAAGGCAACTGCATGTATCCCAATATAACATCAGAGGAAGATAGCAAAGACACACAGGAAAAAAGTGACACGGAGTCTGTAGAGTTAGACAAGCATGTCCCTAAAAAAGCTGCTAAAAAATCGAGCAAAATGAAAGGCATCAAATGAGCCATTTGTTTTGAATAATGCTTGAAAACACTGGCATTAGTTACCAAAGACTACATACTATGAATTATGCACTTTATTAATAACTGCTATGGTACTTGCGCACATGCACAGCACAACCAATGTTGTTAAAGTACATAATTAAATAGTAATAATAAAATAATAAACAAAGGGAACCTTTAAAACATGAAACATAAGGGAACCGTTTCCTTGTAAGTAATATTTAAGTTTTTTTATTATTATTATTATTGAGCTGCATTAAACTATTCTTTACATGTTGTACTGTACTGGAACCTTAGCCTTTAAGTCTTATCACATGTATGAAATGGAAGTATAGTTATAGTCTCATAAGAGTGTATGTGTGTGCACATATTTTTGTCCACTTCATCATTACACTGTATGTTAAATCCTGGTTTAACCTGGCTAACATTCCCATTATTAGCATCATATATATAAATAGTATTGGGACACCTACTGTACATATTATGCTTACCATTAACATGCAGTTAATCCACTGTCTTTGAGACAAAAATTCCTATTCATCCTATTCATTTCTTAAGCATTTGTGAGATCAAGCATTGATATTGGACCAGGGGGCTTGGTTCTCAATCCTCATTTGTGTTTATTTGAAATATGTTTGATGGGGTTGAGGTTAAGGCTTTGTGTGAGCCAGTCAAGTTCTCACCCAACCAAGTATTTATGCATGTGTACTGTGGCACTTATCAGGCCTTATCCAAACTTATTCGGACGTGTACAATTGTCCAAAATGTCTTAGCATTTTGAAATGTTACAGTTTCCTGTAATTGAATCTAAAATCCATGGGAAAAAAATCCATATCATTATCCCTCCTCCACCAAAATACAGTTGGCGCAATGCAGTTCGGTAGATAACGTTCTCCTGACGTTTGCCAAACTCAGACTCATCAATCAGAAACAGGACACATTTCCACAGCTCCAATGGCAGTGTGCGTTACATCACTCCATATGATGCTTGGTATTGTACTATGTGATGTAAGGTTTGCATGCAGTTGCTCGGCCATGGAAATGTATTTCATGGAGCTCCGGGTGCAAAGTTCATGTATTGATGTTAATTCCAGAGGAAGTTTGGAACTCCAGTTTTTGAGACAGCAGAATGTTGGTAACTTGGTTGGTAACTGCACATCTGGGTGCTTGATTTTATACACTTCTGGCAAAGATACTGGATGAACCACCTGAATTCAATGATGTGTGGCAGTGGTGTGTCCCAATACTTTTTGTTAAGACATATTACTATATTATTAATATGTATTTCATTTACTTTCATTTTGTTTCATAACAGAAAGCATTTCTGTTACCAAGAAATAGCTACATAAGCAATATAATAAATATATGGAAAATGCTTCTTGGAATTAAAATCACATAATAAACAGCAATACCTACATATATAGTAAGTGTACATAGACCTTGCAATTCATATTAATCAGCTATTGACCTCATATCAATACCATTATAGTAAACATTGCAATGCTGCACTACTGCAATGATGCACTTGATTTTGATGAAGAATGGCATGTACAATCTGAATCCCACTTCAGAAGCCTTTAATTCTTAGGAAAATTTGCCTTAGATGCTTTGCCGCACGCACAAGAGCAAGGTATTTCGACCTCACCCATGACTACATGTAGAAGAAGGTTGAACATTATGATGAGGACTATAATGCAGATTTCCCATGACAAACTAGAAAACAAATAAGAAAATCAACAATAACACAGAAATCAAGACAGTACATGGTATGTGTATTTCATTTTACTATCATTTGTTTGCACCTTGCACATAATTCTGTTAAGTCCACTACAGTTTGCAATTGCTGAACTGGCAATGAGGTCTGTTTGTATGTTTCCCCCCCTTCAAGATCAAGATTATTGTACTGTAACAGTACTGCTCTGGCTGACCACCATTTCTGTGACTTGAATGTACAGATGCTCTCAATAAAATTCATTTAAAATGACAAGTATATGTCCTTGGTTTTGATATTGTTAAATTTAACGTACTTAAAAGCCACAGAAGAACCATGTTTGATGAAGATATGTATGACTGTGGAAAAACCCCATGAATTAGCACCTAAACATCGAAACATTTAAATGTCCAAATCCAAATCCTTGACTAAATAATAAAAGTCTTTACAAGTATTTCTTCACACTCAGATCTCTGTTATACACACTGCTCTTAAATTTATAAGCAGTCTCACATAATATCTGTGATACCTGAGTACAGCTGAACTGTGATCAGCAGAGATGGCACAATTATGATTCACCATCTGTTCATAATCCTTACCCAGTTTAACTGTGTAACCTACCTGTACAATTGATGACCTATATTCTTATCAAATCACAAAAAATTAAAAACTATTCTTTTCTGTTTGCACCTGCACATTTTAATATCACATACATATCGTATCTGTAAGCACACTATGTCATTTAATGCATTAAGTTTAATACACACATTATTAATGCCCCTCTTGTCACATGTGCTTCTACCTGTGCACTTATTGTATATTGCCGCCTGCACTTTGTCCATTCCTATCACTCTGTCCTTGATTCTTCTGACACTGTATATTTCACAGGTTTTAAATAAGGGAGTAATTATTTCAAGAGAACACTTTATTTCAGAGCCTTCAATAGATCATAGTGTGACATCCATGACAAAATAAAAAATGCTCGCCCAAAATATTGAAGGAGGAAATCAGCAAACTATTAATAATTTGCCCCACCTCATCCATCAGCCCGAGTCCCCCTAGTTAAGAGTCAATTCCCAGCTATTGCGGCACCTCAAGCATTTTTGTTTTTGTTCCCTAACTTGGTTGCCTTAACAGACCGGTCAGTTCATTGAATAGGGGCAGAGCCCGAGGATTCAATATCCTGACAACTGCAATTACTCAGGGCACCCAAAAGAGTGAGGACATCGGGAGTCCACTGTGATAATGGATAGTCTGTGGAGCATTTTATAGAGGGGTGCCTCATCTACCTTATTCCACCATATGAGAATCTACAAGACCTGCTAAGGTCTGATTGAAATTAGACTTCATATCAATTGAACTGCATCCAAGAAATTCATTTTTAGTTTAGTGAATGGACATAATTTCTTAGCTTCATTTATTAATGGGTGTACATTTATTTCATGGCGACATTTGATTCATTGTAACTCCTCCTCTTCTTTCTCACATTGTCATTTACCTCAATTTAGACACAGCTGAACCATGTAGGCTATGTCTATGTATATTTTGAAAGTTTTAATTAACATCTGCCTCTGACAGGGCAAGTGTGTGGCTGGGTATTTGAAACAGTCCTAAGAGACTTCATTCCCTACCTATGCTGTGTTGGAGTCAGAGGTGTGCAGCCCCACTGGACGAGCTTGATGGATAGTCCTCTCTATGTGAGTTTCCATCCACTGCTTCCAGAGGGGATGTGACATAAATAATTGGTGTCACTCCCATCGACCGAGTGCCACACTTGGAGAAGGGGCTGGTGTGACTTACAGAACACCACAGCCCAGTCCCCAGAATGCTTATAGAGTGCTTGCAGAAAAAGTTAGTGGTAATAAGATAGATTACAGTGGATAGAATGCATCATAGTAACCGGTGAACGTAGGTGGAATAATTGGAATACAATGTTCTACTGCAATAATTTCCTTTTCCTTAATTTTCCTTAAAGATTACTGTAATGATTTTTAAGCCATTTATGATTATAAAAGTAAAAACAGAAATCAACCCTATTTTATGTTGCGTCTCTGATTGCCATGTAGATACACATTAATAAACCATGTAATAACAGTATAACTACTAGTGGTGTTCCTTCTGTTACAGCTGAATACATATGTGCACCAACTTCACTGTTAAGACAGAAAAATAAATGCACATAACAAGAAAAATAGCAGCAGTTTATATGGATACATTTACCTGAATCTTACATATGCATAATCATATAAGACAGAATATCCCATTGTAGAAAGATGAGTGAGAAACACAACACCTAAAAAAAGGCCATGTGAATGTGTAATTGCACATTGCATTGTGAACAGATCACCATTATTTATTTTGTTTCTGCTTGAATTATTAATGTGCAACTGCAGTTTGTAGACACAATATAAATTATAGAATTCCTTTAAAAAGTAATATTGTAAAAGAATTATCTCTAGTATTATCTCTAGTATTTCTAACAATATTACATTACTATGTAAGCAAGACAATAATCAAGAAACAATATTATAACTCAAATTATATATGATACAATAACTCAAATCCTTAACATATTCCCATAGGCCCATAAACATAAAAGGAAACACTGTTTCTACAGTGAAGCATGGTGGTGGCAGCATCATGCAAGTTCTGCAGGAGGAACTTGGACACTAGTCAGGGTCAAGTGAAAGATGTCTGCAGCGATGTACAAAGACATCCTTGATGATTACCTGTACCACAGTGCTCTGGACCTCAGACTGGGGCGAAGGTTGTAATTGCTGCCAAAGGTGGTTCAAAAGAATGTATTGAGCAAAGACTGTGAATACTTATGTACATGTTAGAGCCCATTTAGAGTCCAGATCTATATTTTTAAATACACACCTCTAAGTTCTGAGGTGTTACTTTGAGGTAAAATCAGAATACAAACCATAAAAAAGGGTAAAGTGCAATGTCATGTGAACAATGTCATGTGAACTATGTTAACTATTGTGAGTTTTAAACAGCGTTCCTTCTGTGTGGTGGAGCAAACAACCTTCTTGGAGAGATTTGTTGGTGACTCATTGATGACATCATCTATGAATGAGAAATAAAAACACATATACTTTTATGCTATTAAAAGATACAGTAACTTCTAATTTCTTAGTCTAACATATCTCTGAGTGACTGAAACTGTCAGTAAGATATACTGACTTAAAATATGCTTTACAAAAAATTTAAGGGTTAAGGGTTAAATGCTTATAATGTAGAGCACCAGAAATTCTCTGTACAGGAAAGTAGCCATAAGACTCATTTTTGGAACCCAAATTCTTTTATAAAGACCTCAGCAGGAGATTTCCTGAAACATTCAGAAAAACAAGAGAAACATAGGCATGAACAAATCCTATTTCTAGCATTCAAATGAAGACATTAGAAAACTGACACAACTAAGAATTGTGCACTGATTCTGACTGTTGAGACTAAAGTGCCTGAAACTGGTGCCTGAAGTCCACAGTTGCCCAAACTGGTCTCCTAATGTAGACAAATAAGACGAAATGCAGGAGGAAGCACCTGCTTTGCTGACGAGGAGCTATTTCCACCCTCAGTGCTGGGAGACGTGGAGCTCTGTTCCGGTGCATAACACATGGGGCTTTCCCCATTTTCCCTGTTTACCATGAAGCGTGGTGCCAGTGGCCAGCTGCACAAAGTGCTCTGTTGCAGCCCCACTCTCTCATGCCTCCAGATGTTTCAAACAAACAAGTGTGCCAGCCTGTTGATAGGGAGGAGAGACATGTGACCCTCACTGCCAGAATTTCCTGCTCTAAGCTTAATGCATGGCACAGGTGGATATCACAAGTGCCATGTGGTGCAGTTGCCCAGTTCATGTTTTATAGGAATGTTAGATTAACAGAACCGTCACTAAAATACAGTGAATGGACTGAAAGACAGAAACTGTGTATGTATAATTTATTCAGTCTGATACTTTTTCTTCTTATGTAGTTTAAATATTTGAAGTGCAAAGCTCTGTGTGTGGGCCAACTTCATTCCCTCAAATCTCCATCTGCAACTCATTTGTTCACAAGTTCACAAAAGTGATATTTTCACTAGAATAGGAGTTGGAGTTAGAATGGGGGTGGGTCATGTGGAAAGTTTCGGCCACTGATTAGCACTCTAGACTGAAAAAGTCAATTGGAAAGATGTTTCCAAAGACTCCTTCCAGTCCATGTTTACTGCACTGTCCATGTGTGCATTCTCATCCAGCATGCAAACTCTGACTGATCAACAAGAAAGTTGGGACTGATGACATCACGGACCCCGATATTGGGTTATAGAGGCAAATGAGAAGGGAGGGGCTGTTTGCTCTCTTTCTTTGCTCAATTTCAGAATAAAAGTCCAGAGGAGGGATAATACTGATACATAACAAACAAATAATAAAGAAGATTCAGTTATTTATTTATTTTATATTTGGACTGCTGTCAATCTAATCATCAAAATGATTGGATTTCCAGCTCAAAAACACTCTGGGTGAACATTCAACAGGATTTCTGAGACGTAAAGTGTTTATAGTCCTCATAAGCCAAGAAACATGGTAAAATTCATACAAATATCTAAATTCTGTTCATGTTTATATCTGAAATGAAGAGAAATTTGAGCAGCCCATGATCTCCTGTAAATATCAATGTCTGGCATGTGTGACTATCACCTTTAAATAGTTTTCTTGTTTGTTTGGTGAACAAAAGTACATCGATCTACAAAAATATTGTCCTAGAGTTCTAAATATTAGGTAGATAGGTAAAGCAAAACAAACACTGGCTGAGAAAACAATTGGAAAGGCTGTAAACTTTAGCTGGCTAGCTGCCTGAAAGAAAGATGGTGTGTTATCAGCATGGAGTGACCATCAAGAGTGGCCATCAGGAAGACCAAGACAATAACATGGCCTCTATATATGTGGACCACCAATGGAGTGAAAAAACTCCAGTGGAATTGTTTGCCCAACATGTGTGGCACCAACACCTTCTAAAGTAGACTTTTACAAAATGAACGGAGAATATCGAGGGCAAAGGGCATGTGCCAGGAGGTAACTAGAGAGCTCATAATTAGACATAGACAGTGACTATGTCTTCAGTGTGTGGCCATAGGTCAATCACTTAAAAGCCACCTCCTGCGTGACAAAGTGCATTAAGTTAATAAGCTAACAAACAGTTATTGATATGTACATGCTTATAGAATAGAAGGAATGAATTAAAATACACATTACTACAATAGCAACACAGTGGAATTGCTGATGTAGACAGATGTCTAGGGCTGAATTTCCCAGTCCAACACTGTGCTCTTACATTTTAAGCATTTATTTACACCAGGGATCACCAACCGTGCTCCTGGAGAGCGACATTCCTGCAATTTTCATACATATGTGACAAAAAGAGTGTATCAGGAGTCGTACAATTTGTAGCAAACGTATTTTGACCCTTGTGCATATACACAAATTACTGACGCACCATTGATGGGCAGAAATAATATGCATATACACTGTGTATATGACCAGAACCTACAGTATACCTAAACCTAATCTGAACCCAAGTCTTATCCTTATCCTAAAACATCCCATACTTACCATATCTGCATGAGTTTCTGTTCATTAATTCCATTTCATAAGCTCCATAACAGTGAAAAGCAGCATGTTTTTCATCATTCTTTTGCTCAGCACCACCAGAAGGCCGTGGTAAATTGCAAGCATGTCACATAAGTAATAAGGAAAATCCAGAAAAATGTTCATATACACAGACGGAATAGGAGTTCATATTGCAAATTTGCAGCAGCATGGGTTAAATAATTTTTCTCTTGCCTGTCATAATGTTGTCGTCCCTTGTATTAGCATTTTCAGAAGAACATCGTCTATTATCACCCTGTGTAATCCAGTGATATATTATAACATCAATGCTGACATGACTTGACCTTCATTTTTTATGATATAGGCCCAATGCCAAGGCCATGTCTTCTTAAGCCATCAGCTCTGAACAAAGACCGATCCCACAGAGGAAGCTCAATGTGTGAGGTTGTCCCAGCAGACACCGCTAAACAACTGACTCTTAAATACATTGTCCAGTTTATTGCTGAGTTGATTTGTCCATCGTCTTGTATAATAAAGGGAGAATGAATGAGCGAGCCCCTGTCCGGTATGATGTGTGAGACAGTCAGAGGAGTTTTCCCACACGGTGAGAGGAAGAATGAAAATGGTCTCACACTATGTCACTTCACCCCCCTCTTCCCATTTAGGAAGCACCATGGATGGTTGTGAATGGGGTTTGTCCTCAGATGGGGGGTGATTGGCAAAGTTTACACTAGGTGCGTGAGTATGGGAAGGTGATGCGGATGAGAAAGCTGGGCTTCACTTTTACCAGGCTTTTCCTTATTGTTCCTTGAAAGGTTAAGTCTCCTGTGCAACATTCCCAAACATCAGCGGACCCATTAAGAAAGTCAATATTAGTCAGTTATATTAAGAAAGGATGTACTTGGACAGAGTGCTGTACTGGGAGCTAGGATTTACGTTACAGATGTTTTACTCACACATATGCTTGGATGCACGCACGCACACACACACACACACACACACACACACACACACACACACACACACACACACACACACACACAATGGAAAGCGACAGAAGGACAAATTTTGCTGTGTTAGCACATGGTTGACAATATGGGCAGTCTTTCTCTTTCTCTTCTTTTCTTTTTCTCTCGCCCCCTTTTCTTTCCCAGCACTATTCAGGTTATACTGGGGGACAGGATGCAGCATCTGGGGACCTGGCTTGTGGGGACGCAGTATCCGTAGACCCTGGGAAAAGCAGAGTGAGAAAAAATGAATACATAACCAGGACACCCTCAACAAAGCTCCTATCATACACCTGCAGCAGATGCTGTCATTGAGGCCCCTCTTGCTGAACATCATAAACACAGGTGGCCAACCAAACATCCACACTCACATGGCCACAAAGCCTGGCTACTGCGGTGTTGTGAGACCGGGCAATCAAAAAATAATGAATAAAACAAAACAAAGCAAACAAAATAATTCCCATTGGAAAAGGTATGTGTAGGAAATAAGTTTGTGGTCCTGTAAGATTTATTGTTTCTACTTAATATGATATTGTTTGTGTTCGTTTTCATATTAATCTGATAGATGTCTTCCTGATGGAAAGGACAAAAAGGCAAGGAGATTTGTTTAGGATGAAAACATTCATCAGAAGCTCATTGTTTGATGATTGGTGTATTTCCTTCCTGTTTAAACCCATCAAGATGAATAATTTCACATCAAAGATGACTGTGCCTTTATAATACCTATACACACGATGGAGAAAAAGTATTTTTGACCAGTTAAAACATCTTTTAAGGTGCATTTTCTTTGTTTATATGAGCTGAGTGAACAGAGCTGAACAGTGCTGAACAGTGACCGCATAAAAAAAGGAATTAATATAACTAAATTTAGATTTCAAAATCTTATATAATGAAAAGAAAATGCAAAAAGCAGTATATTGTATATGAAAATCACAAAATAGTGATTGCATGTGTATGTGTGTGTGTGTGTTAGTTTAATCATTTTATAGAACAGCTCTGGCAGAAGGCCAGCATTGATATTTACCATCCAACACCTACTTTATCTAATCAGTCTTCTTAAGAAGTTATTTTCATGATTGCTTTGAACACTTTGTTCACACGTGTTACACCTGTTCACACGTGTAGTACAGTAATAGTTTACATCTGTGAGCTTTGCTTCCCTCTAGTGGGCATTTCTCTAAACATATATAAGAGTGGGAATAAATAAATAAATAAATAAATAAATAAATAAATAAATAAATAAATAAATAAATAAATAAATAAATAAACGAACGAACGAATGAATGAATGAATGAATGAATAATTTAGTGACTCATACAGATATTTTGCAGTTTGGGTGATATGATGGTGAGGAAATTTCTATGAAAAAAGATCAAAAAGTGAGTCACATGTTAGGTGTCAAAAGGGCATAGTACATGTGTGAACTGGTGGTTGTGAAATCTATTCAAATTGACCACATCATATGTTCACACTTTTTCTGAGGCATCTGGTAGTTACCTTTGAATAAATTCAAAAGTGCATGAGAACGGGACAGGGATTTTACTCCAGCGTGAGCTTAAATGTTTTAAAGTAGAATTTTTATTGTTATCAACAGTTGTTCGGAAGATGGCATACACTCGTCAGGCTGCTCCATATACCTGTATGAGCCATGACCGCATCCTTGTTCCTTCACTTCACATGTATTTTAGTAAACTCTACTGACCATACAGAAGCAGCTCTACAGAATTACAAACACACGAACCAGACTAACACACTATCAGCATGTCACTGAAATGCTGAGAATGACCCATCACTCACATAAGACCTGGGGGTTCTGCAGGGTCCTGACCAGTGAAGAACAGGGAGACAGGACAATAATAAAGTATGCGGATAACAATGGACTACATTAATTATAGAACAACAAAGTGCTCCTATACAGTAAATACAGCTGATAAAATGGACAGTGAGTGTAGAAACAAGGTCATAATGTTATGACCGATCAGTCTACATAGTAACCTGCCCTCAAAACAACACAAAAGACTGCAAGATATGATGCAATTTCACTAGCTCAAGTAATCTATGCACTTTTTTTCACAGGTTTACTGAACAATTTGTACTAAATCATCATTTAATAATTATAGTGCATCCAGAAAGCATTCACAGTGCTTCACTTTTCCCACATTTATTATGTTGCAGCCTTATTCCAACACGGATTAAATTTGTTTTTCCACTCAAAATTCTACATAAAATAACCCACAATGACAAGATGAGAAACATTTGTTTGGAATTTTTGCAAATTTTTAAAAAATAAAACACAAAAACATAACATGTACATAACATAGGATAGGATACGATAGGATAGAACTTTATTGATCCCTTGGGAGGGCTCCCTCAGGGAAATTGAGGTTCAGGTAGCAGCATCAGTACAGTACAACATGTACATAACTAGCTGTGTCCACTGATCTGCTTCCTTTGTCCTTCAGATGTGTATAATTTTACCTGAGCGTGGATTCTATGAGGGGTCTTACTGTCCTGCAGGCCAATGAAGCAATTAAATGTTCTGCCATTTTTCCAAGAGTCATACAGTGTCATGCTGGAAATGTCCATCTGAGTATGGATAAAGTATAGCCTTGGAGGACTGAACCTGATCAATCCTTGATTGATTTGCACTTCAGGTATTCTTCAGTGGGTTTCAAGGACTCTAATATGTGTCAGGAAATCTTAATCATGCTTGATGGAGTGTGCAGTTTATGAGAAATCGGGGGAGTACGCAGTTAACTCATCATACACAATTTCTTTGTAACTGTTCAAACTGTAACTTCCAAGCAGTCACTGCTCCATTTAGCCTATACAGAAACCACTTAACCTGTAGATGTTCCAGATATTCTGGAATGTTCCAGATGTTCCAGATAAACTGGTTCCTTTTTCAAAAACGGTTGATGTATCTTTAAAAAGCATAGTGCATCTTAAAATACATTTTCACATGTCAACATTCATTCATTTTTTCACCCGTCTGTTATTTTTGCTCACATTTCATTTTTAGTATTTGGGTCACATGACTTTAAATGGGCTTAGATCAAATTGTGTGTTGTGTGTTTGTGTGTGTGTGTGTGTGTGTGTGTGTGTGTGTGTGTGTGTGTGTGTGTGTGTGTGTGTGTGTGTGTGTGTGGCACAATATTATCATTTTAATGAAAGTGTTTCTGATTTTGTTTAATAATCATGAAAATGTAGATCAGGTGCTTTAAAGCATGTGTTTTGTGATTTTGCAGCTCGTTTTTTTATTCTGCAGTGTGCTGGACTTTCTAGGGCATCATAGGAAGAGTCTAATAATTAGTTCACCTTGTCAACTGTGAAGCATGTGGGTATATCCGTCATGTTTCGAGTTGTGTTCTTTGTCAACATAATACGTTGAAGCTGAAAAGAGGATTGCTTTTTTTTCTATGAATCAAAAATGTACCTCAAAATCCACCAAAGAATCAATGAAGTCTGAAGCTTTTTAAATGGCCCTTACAATCCCTTAACCATAGCAAAATGATGCACTAATATAGGTCATAATGAGAATGCATAGTTAATAAATTATTTAGACCTTAATAAACCATTAATTAGTGTTTCCTTAAAATAGAGAATTTACCCATTTTTATAAGGTCCAAGCCAGTGATGCTCATAGAATAACATCGCAACAAGCACATCACCAAGTCATACCATATGATCATATGGTCATATAAAGCAAGCCACCACCACATAATTTCGATGACTGCGGCCTTGCTGATGCCCAGATAACAGATGGATAGGATCACCCTGATGATGGGGGAGATGGAGGGAAATGCTACACATTATTGTCCAGTTGTGACTCTCTGAGACTCCCTGGCCACAAATTTAAATCTTGTTCTAAAAATGCATAGTTGCCATTAACTATACCAAGGCCATTTGTCATATAACAGCACACGTACTGTAACAGATTGAAAACCTCAACGGTCAAAACAGGAAATATATCTCTGTGGGCTAGAAAATGACATCCGGTTATAGAGTATGCTTTGAGAGCTACTAAATTGGCCTTACTCAAAATGACTTGCTTACCTTTTCATGTCTCTCACAATTCTGCATCCACCATGAGCTATAGTCTCCATATGAGACTACAACCCCTGAACGTTGTATGTATTTATTTAGTGGCTATAATTCATAACCAGAAGAGGTTGTCAATATATCATCAAAGAGTAGATCTTAGAAGCCATAACTATACCAAGTAAACTTAAAAGGACTTTAGAATGTCTCTAAGGTCCAGGAGAGGAACTCCCTGAAGGAATTCCAGAGATGTGTTAAAGATATACTCCAACTAAATTGTCATTACAAACTGAACCATGATTATATTGTTACAATTTGTCTAAATATGAAAAAATGATTGTTAAACGTGTTTTATTTAAACATAACATTGGGTTTCCTCAGTTTAGTTTAATTCTGTGTTTTGTGAACTCTGTGTTCTGTATTTTGACCTCTAGATCGGTGTGAAGGCTGTGTGAAGAAGCAGCAGAGTTTGTGAATTGAGCTCTGGCAAAGAGGAAAGGGAGGGGATAAGCAGACTAAATAAACACAACAACTGTTCTGTATTTATCTGTATTGGGTAATGTGGTCTCTAAGGGCACACATTGGGCTTCAGCTGGTTTTTAGATGGTGGAAGTGAGGCTGTGTGTGAGCAAGTGCGAAAAAGACAAAATAAGCAGAGTAAAAAGAGTGTCACATAAGGAGTTCTCTGGCAGATCCTTCTGCAACACTGGATTCTGTTTAAATGCAAGTTAAGGCTGCAGAAAATGTAAGTAAGAGATTACATGCTGTTTCTTTTTCATTAGAAATGGTATTTTGAAATGAACATCCAGAAGACTGCTGCTTTTTGATCATCGGAATGGATAACAATACATTTTAAAGATGAGTTTTAAGAACATTTAAGAAAATTTAAGGAAAGGTTTTCTACCATTTTGTCAAAGGTAAAATAAAAATGCTTTGGGATTCTATATGTCATTTATTTAATGTAGACAAACAAAATAATGTCAGAATTTTACAGTTCCCTCAAATTCATTACATCAAAGCTAGTCACAGAAAAATGCTTTCTTTGTCCTTGATGTCTAATTTTAGCACTTCAGGGCCCAGAGGCTTTGTTTCTGTATGTTATCCACTTTGTATTAATAACTTATTTTTATTTTACGCTGCAAATCCCTGAAGACTGTGTAAAACATATATCTTTGAATAGACTTGCCTGTTTCCTATGTCCTCCTTTCTCTAATTTCTGTAATGTATGCAATATGAACATTCTTTACCTGTAATTAACCAAGTCATGTTTTGGGTTTTGAGTTATGTTTCACTGAGAGCAGATTTTTATCTGACCAATACTTGTCCCCTTACTTAGACCTCATTATGAGAGTACAGGTGCTTATATGGACTATAGAGCCGAGTGCAGACAGGGAGCGGAGACTGACACTTATGCGTTAAAAATCGTCCGTGAGCTTGCAGGTACGTTTAAACTACTTTAACCTTTACGGCCCTAGGCCATTTTTGGGATGTTTTTGTAGTCTGCGTACTTTTATTCGCCAAATTATTATACAAGTATTTACAGGAAACACAGATATCGTTATTTTCTAAACTACTCAAATGTGTCTTCATTTGAGATGTAAACATTATTTGACCATGTTTTGATAAAAAAAAATGTTTTGTTTTGATAAAAACGTACTTGCATTGTGTTATTTATTTAATTATTTTTGCTTTTAAGATCTACAAGCACTTTACATCTCAGAAATCCTGTTTGTAGTTTAACATCCAGAGGACTTGTGAGGGGAAAATTCAAGAATTTTAATGAACTGGTAATGTTCAGATTGGCAAGGATATTTATAATAATAAGTTCATCAAAATACTTGACAACAGTCCAAATAAAGAACAAAAAAAAAACAACCTAAATATCCTTTATTATTTTTAGGTTTGTGTCAGAATGAGCCCTTCTTTTGTTAGGGAATTTAAACACTGCGTGAGCAAAACAAAAGAGCATATGGCCCCTCCTTTTTCATTTTCCTCTATAATACAATATCTGTGTCAGTGATATCATTAGCCCCACCCCCTTTGCTGATCAGCTGGAGTCTGTATGCAGGTTGAGCATGTATATATGAACAGAGCAGTAAACATGCATTGGAAGCTCCTTTGGTATTTAAACAGGGATTTAATTCAGTTGGAAACAAATGCTGTTTCCTGGGTTGGATTACTCAAAGAGAGTACACAGAAAGATGAGATAGTCTTGTAATTTGTATTGATATGTGTGTCATGTCTGTAGATTACACTGATCCTGAGATATTAAGGCTTGAAAACAGTATGTAACTGCCTGCAAAGTGCAGATCTTGGGTTCTAAGGGTTAAAACCTATATTTAAAAAAATCTACGTATTGTACTAATATAGTAAATTATCGCATAGTTAGCCTAAAGCTAGCCCTCGTGTAATACTCTCAGAAATGAAGACAACACTCAAAGCATTAATAAAGTGAAATAACTCTCTCATTTTGTCTTTTTCTGATTTGCAAGAATGGGCTGTACTTGCAGTGCCCAGAACAAACATAAAGAAAAGGGACACCTAAACAATAATTCAGCAGCCACCAACAAGGCACACGTATGTATTCCTAGTTGCAAAATATGAAAGTTCAATATATGAAATTTAATGTAACACACATTAGGTTTATTGCCTATTACTCTCATCATATTTCTTACCACTAAATTTATTTACTAAAGTTATGTTTTCCACATTTATTTTCAGCCAAGACAACATGGGCAGCGTCCTGCAGACTATGGTAATGTGTAATGGGTATGGGTGTTTTTAACAAGTTAATGATACTAGATTACATGATGATGATTACATTTGTATCAATGTAAATGTGAATGTTATTTTGGAGTGTGGCTGCTGTTTGGAGCTATAAACCCTCACCATTCACAGGACTCTTTTTAGCAATGTCAGGCAGTAGCTGAATCACAAGAACTGCACTATGGTCATTAGGTCACTGCAAAATCCACTTTGGTCTGAAACATGTAGTCAGTTCTTTTAACAATAATGTGTTTCCTGCTACCAAACCCCTACTGTAAAATGCCCTTTTAATTGCATGCTAGTATAGTATAGTATAGAACAGTATATTTTAGTATAGTAAAGTATAGTATAGCATAGTATAGTGTAGTATAGTAAAGTAAAGTATAGTAAAGTAAAGTATAGTATAGTATAATATAGTATAGTATAGCATAGTATAGTGTAGTAAAGTAAAGTATAGTATAGTATAATATAGTATAGTAAAGTATAGTATAGTATAGTAAAGTAAAGTATAGTATAGTAAAGTATTTATATGTCTTCAAAGTGAAAAAACAAATGTGTTCATCTGTGATTTTGCTGTGATTTTATATTTAGGTGAAGATATTGTAATTGCTCAACATGACTTCAAACCAACCAATGAGAGTGATCTACCATTTAAGAAAGGAGAGAAACTCCAGATCATTCAGGAGTGAGTACACATAACTGAGAACTTTATCTGCATTTCAATTTTATGCATCACGATTTCTTAAAAACAGCATTTACTGGATATTTAAGACGGGATCTCTCAAATGTCCAGGACTCGATCCCAGGTTCAAATGTACATTATGCACTTCTAGACCTTATGAATACATTAACTAGTTTATAACTAAAGTTACTGAATAACAAGCCTCAAGAAGTAATAAATCTAGGATTTTAGGGGCTTATTAAACAGTAATAATCCTGGGGTTCAAGGGTTTCAAATAAACAATGCTAATATCATAAAACTATTTTGGCTTCAAGAAAAAATAGAATAAAACAATCAACAAACTCATTTCATTGCTGTCCAATGAAAAACACATATCTCAAAAATAAGAGTATTTCTATTGGTCTGTTCTTAAAAAAAATATTTTTACAGTGTACAGAGCAGCTACAGTGTTCAAACCATGGACAAAACTAAAAATGGACAAAATGGAGATACATGGTTTTCATTGGACAGCAATGGTATGCACAGAATACTGCATCAAACAGACTAACTGTGACTGTAATATGATTACTTGTTAGAAATGGTGACTGGTGGCTGGCTAAATCTCTTCTCACTGGAGAGGAGGGATACATTCCATGTACATATGTGGCCCGAGCTCACACCCTGGAGGTGGAGAAGTAAGCTGCTGATTTCTCTTTCACACAAATATTCACATTTTTTAATTCTTATTTTATATCAGAAATGTAAAGTGATATGTGCTCCAGGTGGTTCTTCAAGGATCTGACTCGTAGAGAGACGGAGCGTCTTCTGCTAGCTCCTGGGAACAGGACTGGGTCGTTCCTTGTCAGAGAAAGTGAGACAACACCAGGTCAGTACTAGAACACTGCTCTCGTGTCACATGAAGCATGATGTCACCGTGCATGTAACTTTCACAATTTGGCCTCTGGAAGACACATTTGTTCTGCATTATCAGGGTGATACATAATTCTATAAAAAGCCTGCTTTTAAAAGAAAACATTATAAGCTCTTATCATAATAGCTTCAGCTTTGTCATATTTAAGCACCATCCTGAAACTTGTCAGTGGTTATTATATAAGCCTGGTGCCACAGTATTTGTATAATGGTACTCAGGACAGCTTCTTAATTGAGTTCTTGCCCACAGGTGCTTTCTCCCTGTCCATAAGAGACTCCATCCCAGAACAAGGTGATGTGATCAAGCACTATAAGATCCGTTCTCTCGACAAAGGAGGGTACTATATCAGTCCCTCCCTGACCTTCCCCTCCCTGAAGGAGCTGGTGCAGTACTACTCCAGTAAGTAAAATTGAACACACATTGAAAAGTAGCTTTTTATTTCATTACATGTAGTAATATCTAATTCCTTTCCAGTAGCTAACACTGCCCATCATACAAATAAATTGAGCCACTTTTCACGTTTCAAACTGCCACTATCAACATCATTGGGCAGCTGAATTAGTGTACAGTTGAACCCTAATCACCAGTTCGGGGGCATCTGTTCATATCTGGCTTGCATTGTGCTCGCAATGACTGGGACAGGGGCACTGTCTATATATAATTGGCATAGACTTTTCATATTATGTTAACATTATACAAATGGTTAGTTCAACCTAAAAAATTTGAGATCCACACTTTGCGGGCATGCTGTTTTCTAAGCTTCATTTCATCATTGTGTGATGAATTATCAGTGACAAATCCAGCTCGGAAAACAGCTAAAGAGCTAGTTTACAACTGTATTAAATCCCAGTTTAAATTTCAAAGGAGTCTTCTAGTGCATGTTCACTGCTCAGTCCATGTGTACGTGTGAGAGGGGGCAGGTCTAATAATTTCACTGACCCAGATATTGGGTCATAGAGGAAAATGAGAATGAATGGGGTGTTTGCTCTTTTTCTTTGCTCACAAAGAGTTCCAAGTTCAGAATAGAAGTAATGAGAAAGGAATTGATTTGGACTAATGTCAATATCCTTGCATTTTCAACTCAAAAGCAGTTGCATCAATTTCCAAAAGGATTTCGAAAATGTAAAGTGTTTTTAGTACTTATAAGCAAAAAAAGAAAAGTAACATATATTCTCTTAAATTTTACATCTCAAATTAAGTCAGATTTGAGTAGCCTATGACCTCCTGAAAATAATATCTGTCTCCTATAGACACTTTTCTCATTTTTGGTAAATAAAAGTACAGCAAACTATCAAAACCTGCTACAAAATTGGTGCTTCACATTGAAATAAAAAATGTAAGCAAGTAAGTTTGGACTTTGTCCATGTACATTCTGGAAACAAGTCTAACTAAACAAGTTGCTGTAATGTTATGAACGCTGAAAAGATAGCTGACGGCGTTTGATTTGCAGCAGCAACAAATTTGTATTCCATTTCACTTGATGACAGTCAGCTTTGTTTCTCATCTCATGTATTGGGCAAGTATATGTTGTATCTCATCTCTGCTGTGGTGCGTGCTTCCTGTGGTGCGTCTAAAAATGATCTCTCAATCTAAGGAGGCCACACTAGCCTTAGACCAGTGCAGCATTCTTAGACAAAGTGGAAGATGTATGCTTTTATAGATGCCTACACCTTTCCCTGTGTGGTCACCTTCCTCTAGTTGACTCCAGTTACTGGATGGAATCTTACCCCAAAGCATTTTTTTTTCCAATACGTCAGAGAACATCTTCATCAAATACATGTTTAATGTTCATCACAAATGTCATCCTACCTACAGAATTATGAAGACTAAATTGCGTAATTATCATAAATGTCATTAGATATAAATTCCACTAATGCTAAAGTTTCCATGGGTTCATTTACTTATCTGTGTATGCGTTTGTAGGATCAGCTGATGGTCTGTGTCAGAGGCTTGGAAACCCCTGTAAATCGGCTGCTCCTCAGAGGCCCTGGGCTCAGGATGAGTGGGAGATTCCTAGGGAAACATTAAAAATGGTGAAGAAATTGGGTGCTGGACAGTTTGGGGAAGTCTGGATGGGTAAGACACATACCACACTGGTATATTTCAAGTCCAAAGGAAGACCTGTTCATCTAACATATCTTCTTAAATCAAAATTATTAATAGAATGTTTGTCCACCCTTTGCTTCTGTAACCTTACTACTTTAGAAGTGAGAATTTAATTGCATTCAGCCACAAGAGTACTGGTGAGGTCAGGTATGGAATTTGGATGATTACTGGGTCTGGATCACAAATGCCACTTGAACTCATCATATGCAGGGATGGACTGGCCTAGGTATTGAATGGAGCTCTTTCAGTCCACAGTACAAAGCTTGGGCTTATACCAACTAACTGATGCTAGGCAATGACCATAGGTAAATGTCCAGCATCTTAATGTGTAGAAGTGACACTCTCTGACAATTGCAGTATTTTAAAAGTCATCCCAGTAACAGTCAAACAAATTAACATGTAATTGAAAAATAAAATTGCATAAAACCTTAGTTTATAAGCGGCCTGCAGTGGCTGTCTATATTAAAGGTATAGTTACGCTCTAACTCTATCTGACAGTAAGATGAACTGAGGTTTAGAAGCACATTGTTAATTAATAATTACATGGTGATCTTGACTGAGGTTTGGAAGCAAACTGTTAATTAATAATTACATGCACAACATGCTGAATCAATTTGAGGGATGTAAAGGTAATGGACAGGCTCAGCTGATTGAGGCTCTCATGGCTGTTAGAGTCATGAAAATGTAAAAGTGCTCATTATGTGTGATGGTAAGTGATGCAACTTCACAAGCTCACCTCAAATGATCTCTGTGTAAGCTGACCCCCACACAAACCACACTGTTTTTAGTTTAGCTTCACAACTAGTACAGTGGAGGAAATGGCAAAGCACATTTTTATCATCATCATCATCATCATCATCATCATCATCATCATCATCATCATCATCATCATCATCATCATCATCATCATCATCATCACCATCATCATCATAATAAATCATATTTTACTGTCTTTCTAGGTTACTACAAAAACAACCAGAAAGTGGCCATTAAGACTCTGAAAGAGGGCAGCATGGAGCCAGAGGCCTTCCTGCAGGAGGCTAACCTTATGAAGAAGCTTCAGCATGAAAGATTAGTAAAACTTCATGCTGTAGTCACACAACAACCAATCCTCATAGTCACGGAGTTCATGGCAAATGGTGAGGACATTTCCATCATTACCTGCTCACGTAAAAAATTTATTTTTGTCCTGAGCATACAAATACTGTAAATGCACACTCAAATATATCCTTTGTTGAAGTTCAAATATGTTATAGATGATTATATGTCTGAAATGATGAGTAGAGTCAGTGCAACAACTACAATTATGTTGTCTATCTTAAGGTTCACCCTGATAGATACAGTTTAGGCCCTTTTTCTGAGAGTACAATGCAAAGGTGAAACAGAAGGCCAAAAAACGCAGAGTGAATGGTGTCTCTTCAAAGCTTTACTTATCTTTCTGGATTCATTTCAGGGAGCTTATTAGACTTTCTGAAAACCGATGATGGCAAGAAATTAAAACTACCCAAGTTAATAGACATGGCAGCTCAGGTGAGTGAAGTTTTGATGTTTCTTGCTCTCATCCTTAAAGTGTGTATATATATATACGACTCCTATTTTTGTAGCCAAAGTTTCCAGTTTGATGTTATTTACATAATGGAAAGATATATTTTATCACATCAGTTAGCAATCTATCAGACATGAATTTTTAGATATCCTTTCACAAAATGCTATTTTGAGAGTGGGTGCCAGTCACAAACTGTTTGACAAAGGTAGCGGAAAACTGTCATTGCTTTTTGCAGTTTGTGGTCTGGCAGTGCGCGTCAGCTTCTAACAAGCTCCCCACAACTTGATTATTAACTTCCGGACAGGAAGTGATGTCACTTTTTCCATCTAACCCCCTACCCGGAGATAGCATGTGCGCCATAATGTTTGAGAGGCAATGTCCTGTGTAAAGCTCGATTCATTCATCATTATTATAATAATGAAAATGATACATTTGAACCTAAGTGCAGCAACTGTCTACTCCATTGCAAAAGTACATTTACTTTAAGCATTTACTTTAAACCTACCTGTCAGAAATTCCTATTAAAGGGTTTTTGCGTTTCTGTATTGATAGGTTTGTGTGTTTAGATTTGTGTAAAGCTATCGTTTCTCTTTCCTCTGACAGATTTCAGAGGGCATGGCCTACATAGAAAAGAAGAACTACATTCACAGAGACCTTAGAGCTGCAAACATACTGGTGTCTGAAACTTTGCACTGTAAGATAGCTGACTTTGGCCTGGCCAGGATTATAGAGTCTGAATACACTGCACAGGAAGGTACAGTGGTTATTATTTCTGCATAGTGTTGCCTTTTCAGATTATACATGAATATGTTTGTCTTAGGGGTTGTTTGCATTATGCATTATGCATTATGCAAATGAAAAAGTCAATGTAATATCCAAAAAGGTATAGTGATATAAATCCAGCACTGCTAGGGTGGGTTAAGAGTAGGAGGGGTAGATTATAGCACATATAACACTGTGGTTATGTGTTTAAGCACAAAACTCAAATCAAGTCATTTTACTGTCATTTATTTACTGTCCCATTACCATGCAAAGTCCCTATAAATACATACACTATAAATATATTATTGCATTCTTTATAAAAACTATAAAATTAATGTTTACATTATATTTGCATATGCATTGGGTCCAGAATTCAGTATAAGCTGTAGTGTGAATAGATAAGTGGGAGAAAGTCTTTGGTGGCTGCAGTTAAACTGAGCTAGTTGTTGCTCCAGTAAGTGAATAAAGTCCCAAAGGGAGATTGAAACACGGCAGCCTTGGCAGAAACTCAAACCATTTGGACTTGTTTGTAACACTTTTGACTGAGTACAATAAAAGTGCTTATTCGTGCTTATTAGTCATGACATTTTTTGCTCAAGTAGCCAAGATTAGTTCATTGGATTTAACAGATTATTTCTGTAAACTGAGGAACAAGCTGGCCGCGTTTGACCTCTCATATCAACAGCATTTCCATCTGTAGAACTGACACTTACCTGGATTTTCATTGCACTAATAAACTCTAGAGATACATTCATGTTATATTTCTTCTTGCTTTTTGTCTCTGACTTTGACTAGGCGCAAAGTTTCCAATTAAGTGGACAGCCCCTGAAGCTATCAATTTCGGCACCTTCAGCATCAAGTCAGATGTGTGGTCCTTTGGTGTTCTTTTGACAGAGATAGTGACCTATGGACGAGTACCATATCCAGGTATCCAGCTTCACAATAATAATAGTGCTAATGACAATACATTTCTTTTGTTGAGTGTTTCTCAGTAACACAAATGCTTTACTGGAGCTTATAAACATTAAATAAACACTAATATACAGTAAACAATAATACACACTCTACACATTGATCGTGGAAATCTATAATAAGAAAAGTCAGTCGCTATCTTAGCCACTCCTTCCTGAATAGGGTCACAGTTATTCCAAAGCCCATCTGGTGACATTGGGTGCAAGGGAATACCCCCTGGATAGGGCACCAGTCTATTGCAGGGCACCACACACACTTACACATAGGGGGCAATTTAGCGTGGTCAAATTAGCATGGACATGTACCCTCAAGTACCTGGAGGAAACCCGTACAGACATGGGGAGAATGCACCAAACTCATCACAGACAATGATGTGAGTGGGGATCGAACCCACAACCCCATGCCCTGGAGCTGTACATTATAAACAACAATGACATTAATGCACATGCTGTTTTTTTATTCATTTATTTATTTATTTATTAAGTAACTGATAACTCTTTTCTCCAGATATTAAACTTTAACTTTTCTAATATTCACGTCACTTAAAAAGTCATTACATTTCAAGCAGAAAAAGAATAATTTAGGGTTTTTTCTCTTCTGTTAAACATAGTAGGAGGCAAGTTTTGTCCTTTAAGACAACAACCCAAGGGTTAAGGAACCAAATATGGTTATTTTGTAGTTTCCCTGTCCAGGCCCTTTTTTAACAGTGTAATGGCTATACCTCCTGCAACCACCAATAAAACAGGTGACGCCATATTTTTAATTCTGTATAAGAAAACATCTTTTAAGCTCTTTGCCACCTGTGTTTTGCTACAGGCATGACGAATCCGGAGGTTATTCGTAACCTGGACAGGATGTACAGGATGCCGTGTCCGGATGGCTGCCCTGAAGAGCTGTATGAAATCATGCTGATATGCTGGAAAGAGAAAGCAGAGGAGAGACCCACATTTGAATACCTTCAGGACACACTCAATGATTTCTACATTGCTACTGAGGGCCAGTATGAGATGCAGCCTTAAGCTTCACACTCCCTTCCAAATGGATTAATGAATTAAAAAAAAACAACATACGAACTCATGACGGGTAGTGGAAGATGAAATGGCTCACCAAAGTCAATGACACATGGATGCAATGGATGTGACAAATGTGTGGTGAAAATGGGGAATACACTCCTTGTAACTGGACTGATTAATGGATTTTTTTCTGCCACATCTCAACTCATTGCAATGAATGCCTGAATTCCTGTGTGAAACCATGGACCACTTCTTGGATGAATGATGTTTGTCATGACTTGTAGTACATTTTATATAAGATTTTTTCTTGCTACAAATAAAATACATTGCGAGTATAGCAATGTAAATCAGTAGGAGAAAATGTGCCAAATCCCCTGTAAATCAAGCACAGCTCATGTCCATCTTCAGAAAAGGTTAGACTGATCAGTCAAAACACTGGGGTTTCTTCTTCAAGAACATCTGAAACTGAACAATGTGAAGCATTGATTTTATTTGATTTTAAACCTGAGATTCTTTCCTTCATTTTCATTTTCCCTAAAACATTTCTTGTGTTTTTTAATGTTTAACTTATATATATATTCAAATGTTTAGGAATCCCTGGTCTTTCTGTTACTCGGAATAGTTAAGTGGCTGTATATAGATAGATCAGGGGTCAACCCTGCTCCTGAAGAGCTACCTTCCTGCAGACTTTAGATTTAACCCTGATCCACCTCACCTGATCCAACTAATTACTGCCTTCAGAATTGCTGATTCTGGGGTTGTAAAAGATATAACAGATTCTGGAGTGCTGGTGCACTATTCTTCTGTGCAGTGACACCGTAACAAATATGACCTTAATGGAAGAGCCATCTGAAGAAAAGCTTTTTTCTGTATTCAGAGTTAAATGCCCGGTGGACTAATGTTAAAGCACATTTTAGACAGAAAGAAGTACTGTATGTTGATAAATGGTGAAAAAAGCTTGGGCTTGTTCTGCAGCCAGTGTAACAAGGAAGAAAGACTACAAGTAAAAAAGCTGATGATGAAAAAGGGATGGCTTATAAATAATCCTAAACAAACATCAACATTCACAATTGTCTACCTGAAGAGAAAGTTTTGCAATGCCACTCCCAGTCCTCCAACCTAAACATCATTAAACATCTATGGATCTACTGAGGTAAGAGTGAGGAGACACTGTGAGTGTCATGGTTAAACTTTCAAGTTGCATGATTTGAAGTAGACAATTGTGGATTCCTGCTCAAAATCTCTAGAAACCGAGCAAGGAATGAAAACTGGGAGGAAATTGCCCTAACAAGACTCTTAGCTGCTACAGAGCATGTTTACAAGTTGTGATACGTGCCAATAAGGGGTTTAACTAAGCATTAACATGGAGCCCAAACTTTGCTTCAGGCATTTTTCCTTCTTATCATTTTGAAACAGTAAATATGCGGCATATAATTAATCACAGAGCGTTTCATATTTAACTGTAAGCCTTCTGGAAATGAGATCACCATTTACCATAACTATTGACAGTAACACGTTTTAAATAGGGGGTTCCCAAACTTTTGCATGTATATTAGGTGGAATTATACTGTATATATCGGCATATGTTGATCAATCTAAGTGTCATTTTATCATCTGGAATAAATTTGCAAAAATATTGTTATATATGTTGATTCATATATATGAATGTAGTTAAAGTTGCCCGAATGGAGAACCATTTTCAAAAAATGCTAGATTGCCAATAGGATTGAGATCTAGACTCGCAGTAGAACATGCAACATTTTATTATAACTAGTCCTGTGCTGCTTTGGCTTGTGCTTAACACCAGTGTCCCACTGATAGGTAAAGTTTACGTAAGCTTTACTGAAGCAGTTTGTCTTTTGGTATGTCCTTGAAATTTGCACCATCCATCAATCTCCATCAAGATTCAGCCTCCACTGAGGAACAGCATTCAAACAGCATTCGGACTGTTGTGACGTAAACATGCTATTTTCCTAAGAAGACATTTTATTGGAAGGTACTTGTTAAAGATGCCCAGGGACTGTAAATGTGTGAAGAATTTTTTAAAGTTAGATGTAAAAATTCTTGTGAAAAAAAAACAACAACAACTAATTTTCCTCGAAAAGTACATCCTGCACATCAATGTTTCAGAAGCTCTCTGTTTAAGAGTATACATAGCTTTGTTTCGGAAGAGAGTCTCGTTTTAGGAAGCTACAAGGGCAGGAAGAAGTGTAGGACAAATTAGTGCTCAGGGCACACCTAAAGCACCCCTCTATTCTCTTTCCCTCAGGGCTCCCCGTGAGGCTGAAACATTTGCAGATAAGCAAGGGAAAATGATACCAACACCCTAGAGTCAGTCCTGAGGTTTCCTGCTCAGCTGAAACAGGAAGCAATGAGTAAGCATTCCTCTCATACCAATGAGTGAAAACACGTTCGCTCACTACCGATAAGAGGAGCCTGGCCTGCAATTCCAAATAGACGCCTTTAAGCCTTCCCAAAAACTTGAAATGTACAGTAAACAATTTTCAGTTAACATTGGGTTAACACGTTTCCGAGGATGTGTTTGTTGTACTCACAATCACTATATGCTGTTGTGCAAAAGTGTTACTCAAAAAGGTTCTGAAGGCAACTCTGAGGCACAAAATACTCATCAGGTTCAGAAAATCAATGCTTTTTCAGTGCATAACTAGGAACATTTTTGTGCACTAGTTTCCACTCAAAGCTGTCAGAGCAGGCCTACATTTTTAATATTGAATTTATTTTTAGTTTATTCAATTTTAATTAATGTTGAGTCAGTTTAAAAGCAAATACACAAACATATATATTTGACACCATATTAATTGCTGTTGATGTTAAGCGTGTGTGTGTGTGTGTGTATGTGTGTGTGTGTGTGTGTGTGTGTGTGTGTGTGTTATGGAGTTGGTTTCTAAAAAAAGGGTTAAACTCTCCTCACCCCTTCTCTTCACTCTCTACACCAAAGACTGTGTCTCCAAGGTCAAATCATTGAAGATTACAAAAAGGAAGTTGTTCTCCTGGTGCAGCAGCAACCACCTGCTGCTCAACACACAAAAGACTTCAGATGCAAAAAGTAAAATCAGCATACTTTATTCTGAGGCTAAGACTGTAAATAGGCTGATCTCAGCATTTTTCACGTATCACTGTTGCCCACTGAAAATGAAAATGTATCTCCAAATTGGTAAGTTTACAGAAGAAGACAAAACGTTCTTGTCGGCATTTGCATTTTCATAACCAGGTTCATATCTCAAACTAGATGTGAGATTTAAATCCCAGTTTAAATGCAAATGTAGAGTCTAATTCTCAGGCTATTGGTTTATAGAGGAACATAAGAAGGGAGGGGCTGTTTGCTCTCTTTCTTTTCAAATTTCAGAATAAAAGTCCTGAGAAGGAATAAAATGAAAACATCACACAAAACTAAAGATTAACTCAGAATATAAGTTAATATTAAGTCAAAGTATTTTAAGTTTTCCAAGTAATTGTAGAGAAATTCTTTTGGTCTATTCATCTAGAATTTTTTACACAGTGTACAGACTAGACTAGAGAGGATTTCATTGACAGGCGTGAACGTTTTGAAAATTCTCAGTAAATAATGTCTATGCGATTTTAAAGGAGTGTGCTTCATATTCATGCAGGTTTTAATTCGGACGGGTTTGTAGTGTGAAAGGTTTGAGAAGCAATAGAAAGGTACACAAATCAATTTTCCACACAGACAGTCCAAAGGCCTGTGCTACTGAATAAATATCCTGAGTACATTCCACTCTCATACTTGTTAAGGATTTAATTTGATGTGATGTTGCCTCAGCTTTGCACAACAATGCTTCCTGACTCAAGTAAAATTAAACAAGGCACAGATAAATTGGATGGATGGATGGATGGATGGACAGATAAATGCATCATCACAGTTGTTTGTATGTGTGTGTTTGTGTTTATTTGTTCACTCCTTGATGTTCTCCCAGATAAGATGAATAAAGGGGTAAGCATAGTCAGTAAGCTTACTCTAAGTGCTAAGTTCTATGATTACTGAGCTAGTATAAGGTCTATGTTCCCCAGGCAAATAATTTTATAGCATGTTCACAAATTGCTTATTTTAAACAAATACTGGGATATATCTACTTTGAATTACAACAACCAGAGCTTTGATTTATCATCCGGACATTTTTTTTTACAGATCATTTAGGAAAACATCATTTGCATTGCATTGCACAGTCTGAAGTATCCATTATTCAGTATTTGTATTTGAAGAAAAGCCAGTGGATGCAGAATTTCTAGAGGCTTCAGCCCATGAATTCCAGAGGGCCTGATTGTGGACCACACGTTTTGCATCATACAATTTAAGAAATTGCTCTTACTAGTACTAGCTGCTATGTGTTATTCAGAGTAGTTTGATGTGAAACAAACCAACTCACACTTGGTCTGTATCAGCAAAATGCCCAGTATATTGTACCCCTCTGATATATATTTATTAGAAAAGTATGTTTCTGGATAAAAATTACATAATACAACAACTCAACCGCAGGTAACATTTATAAAGTTTTTTGTGTAAGTTAACAGCTTTAAAATGGATGAATGTTTTCTGTAATTCCAGTGGTTGATTTCCACAGTTAAATACAGGTTTTTATACAGATAAACATTAATCGGAAAAAATTGAAGGATGTGTGTTGATTCCTCTTTTGCACTCATTATGTCCGGGATCCACCCCAAACCTGACCAGGAATGAACAAATAAGAAGTTGAATGGGTGGGTGGACCTCTCTTGGTCTGACACTTTCTGTAGTTGGTGAAATATCTTTCCCTCCATGTCACACATATCCAGAAGAGGGCAGTAAAGCATAAGCCCCAAGAAATAGAATACCAGTCCTAGACTATAATCAAAAATCTACTATAATCAAATGTCCGCCTAGCTACAGAATGCATCTAATCCAAGTGCTATTACATGCTCAAAATAATGAAAACGGCATGTTCCCAGTAATTCAGATAAGTAGATTACATTATGTCAAAAAACAAGTATTGTCACTAAAAACCAACACGTTTATGTTTTACATGTAAGCATTTTATAACACTGGTTTCAAAACACTGGTTCTAGTTTCAGATGATCTTTGAATATGTTAGTGAATATATACATTTACCGCTTTCCCATTCCCTTGCTACAGTGACTACATCAACAGTAAGATCCCACACAGAGCAGGGCTGACTAACTGGCCATTAAAGAGAGTGCTTTGACATGTTGAGAGAGGTCAGGGCATAATCAGCCCCTTACATCCCCTGCATCTGCCTTCAGAGAAATGCTGGCTTTTAGCATAAATATGATCCACACCCCTTCCCTGTGGTTGGTGCCATACATCTACTCCTAAGCTCCCAAGCTAAATGAGTGTCCATTAGTGCCGCAGGGAACCATTCATTTTCATTTCATTGGTACATCCATATTGAGCATCTAAAAACTACTCATTTTAAGTTTTCTAGATGATCTTTAATGAGTATTATTATCAATATGAGAATCATTATAATAGCACCTTTTGTTTTAGTTCAAATTTGACTGTTATGTATAGTACAATTATATACACCAACCCTTTGGTTGATGTGTAGATGTGTCTAATAAAGTGTTCAATTAGAGAACAATGTTCAATGTTTAGAAAACCTCCACAACATTGCTGTGTTTGATAGATAACTCTTATGAATATGTAGCTGGTAATCTGTTAAAATTTTTATTATTACTATAAGTGGGTTTTAAGATTGGTAATCATCCTCTATTGCTTTATTATTTTTGATATGGTTTCTAAACCATTTCACCACTCCTATTACATTTAATTTCTTTTGACCTCCCATTTCTATTTATACATATTTTTTTTAACATCTGCACTGATTTGTTTACTATATTATTTCTTAACTTGATATAGTCATTTATCTTTATTATATTTATTTATTCATAATGTAAAGTGTATTTATATTGCATATATATTGCACATATATGCTATTATTGTTGCTACTGCTATGTAATGTCTGTGTGAGTGTATATACCCCGTGATTGAATTAATGAATATATATGCTCCGTGAATGAATATTGCAAGGGACACCAATCAAAGTCTTGCCTACGGCACTACAGTGCTCAGGAGCAGCTGTGCTGACAGTGATGATATTACACATGATATGAAACGTAAAAAGCAATCAAAGCCATCAAAGCAATTTATGAAAAGAGCTAGAAATTACCTAAAGATATAAAAATGAAGTGTAAATGGTGTGGAAATAGTGGGAGCCCAGACTGTACAAGGTACTTTAGCCAAAACAAATATCCTAATCTTCTCTCAGATGCAACTCTAGAGCTGTAAAAAAGGTATCCTTTACATTCAGTCAGTGTTGATACTTTGAAATGTCCCACATCACTCATCTGCAGTCTTTTGCAATTGTGCTCAGCAGATCTTTCAGAGTTCATTCAGGGAAACTGTCTCCAATGATTTGAGGCTGAATGGAGAGTCAGACATGCAGGCATTGTAGGTGAACAGACAGCATTTATGGCTCATCTCTACAAGTTAAAGCACTCCTGAATCCCATTACTGCAAACAATATTCCTTTATTACCACCTTGCACAAATTGATTCATATCTAATTGAAACCCAAGCTGCCTTATGAGGTATATAAGAAAACACAGAGCTGGTTCCAGCTTGCTTAAAGATTCTTTTTGCATGAGAGCTTTCGTCCTTGAGGCAAACTCTCGACACTTCATTCACTTGTGCTCCCCAGATTAAAGACCAAAATATTCCTTTCAGAACCATTCCATTCCTGGAAGGGGCCCCTCTACCCTCCCACCACCCCAGCACTACCACCCCCACCACCTCAGCCTCTGGGCTGCCGTCACCATGGAGAACTTGAGATGAATGCCAAATGGGAATGAAAAGGAAAGGTGGTTGAGGAAGAAGGAATTCATTATATCTCCCCAAAGTGTAGTGATTTATACAGCATAATGTTCTTCTTGGTTATATAAAGATTTGCTAATTGAGTTTTCTTAAGTGAAGCCATAATGCTCCTGACCTAGTGCCAATTTTGTTCACAGCTTAAAGAGACCGAGGGAACCTTGCCTGTCTGTTAATTTACTGTCTGACTGCCATTTTTATTGAGCCTTTTAAGACATGAAGCAATAACGCAAATTCTTATCAGAACACAGTTCACAGCCAGTAATTTATGAAACTGCAGTGCAATATTATAAGCAAACTTTACAGTCACAATAAAAGATTTCTCCACCACTTCCTTTCTACCCCTTTAAGTTCCCTGCTTTGCCATCACTTCTGAAGTTCGGAAGTGACATTCCAACACTTACTCATTAAACATTTATTTGCATACAAGTAGTGTTTCTTTCCCTGGTTTTGGAAGCATATCTCTGCACATGGCATCTCTGCACACAACTGTATCAATAGGTTTATCAGAGTTGAATATTTTATTAGTGCATTAGTGTTACCATTATCTCTTGCCCTCAGAATGTATTGAAAAGTGGAAGAGTCTGTATGGGTTTGTATTATTAAACGTCACAGCTTGCAAAAATTACCCATATTTGGCACCTAAATTGACACTGATCACACTATGACAAATACTGGTACATGAGAAGCCAGCCTCGTTGTGCTGTGTTCCAATTTGTTTTCTAGTGTACCATCACTGCACTTAATGAACTATTATCTGTATTCAAGTGCAGCTGCTGTAATCAAGCATTTTATTTATAATTCAACAGGTCCTTCAAACCACAATGGTTACATTACATTACATTAAATTACATTATAGCTCAGTTTTTTACTGGTATTTCAGAGACAAAGCTGATTCATCACAGTTAGTTCTGTTTTTGCAATGTGATTGGATGAGAGACATTCTGTGAGTGCCAGTATCTCAGTGTAATGGAACTCAGAATGCATCTAAATCATGAAGTATTAGTCTGCTTTGCCCAGTAATGACCTGAAGCTGTTAAAATAGGTAACAATCTTTTTTTATAATGAATTAAATATCATAATCAATTAAAAATGTGTCCTAACTGCAAACAATATGTGTAAACGGCAACAGAAAAAAACAGAATGCTCTCATCATAAACAACAAAGCTCTCTAAACCCTATGCACACATTGCAGTGGTCGTCGGTGGACAGACCATTTCTATGTTTGAAGCATCAACAAAAATACTGCTGTAGAGGCAGACATCCAGCATCAAAACACAATTAGCCTGGCCAAACATGGACAGTGCTAAACTAATACACAATGTACAGAAAGAAAGAGCTGTATGACCTTCAGTGTCTAACAGAAAATACAGCAGATCTGTGTGTGTGTGCGGTGTGTGTGGTGTGGGGGGGTGTGTGTGTGTGTGTGTGTGTGTGTGTTTGTGTGTGTGTGTGTGTGTGGGGGGGGTATTTTTTATTTAAGGATAAAGAAATATATAAGAATTTATCTGTTAATTTATTTTAAATATCGGAATTACTTCGAAAGTTTTAAACCAGTAATTTTCAAACCAGTTTAAACTTATTTAACCACTTTTCAAAAGTTTTAAAACAGTTCAAAATATTCTAACCATGTTAAAGAAGACTATTCACTTTAATACAACACTTTTCATTACAACAACTTTAATGACATTTTTCAAAGGCTTTTTTTCAAACTACATTTGACTACTTATGCTTCACAGGAACCAGCAGCTTTAAACTGCAGTTTTCACATCAAGAACAGTAGCAAGTGTAAACTGGAAATGTGTACTAAATGTGTTCTCTGTTGATAAAAATGTAAAAATTGTATATGTTGATGTATGTATTTGTATGATGATGACATTTATGATCTTACTTAAGATTCATTTAGAGATCACCTTCGTCACAGATGTTACCCAGATGTAAAATCGGAAAAAACGGAAGATTTTCTTTCTTGTTTTGATCTCCTTCAAGAGTCCATATTTTTTCTTTTAGGATGAACAGGAATTACATTTTGAAGCAATGAGACAGCAGCAAAATCACTGAGATGAACGAAAGCTTTATAACCCTCATTAAAAACATTCAGTTCAATTAACACGAAGAACCATCCAATCTGTTTTACCTTTTATTCTTTAACTTTTTCTTTCTTGAACAAGAATCATTGTGCATAGTAAACCTATCCTGCTTTATTCACAGCTCATTCATGATTCCCTATTTATATATATTTCTGTCTTGTTACTGGTCATCCTCTTCCTCTTTTATCTTCAGTTGTTCAGTTGATCTAGCTCTTCTCATAAAATGTCCAAAACAAGAAAGCGTCAGTTTGTTTATCTGGGTTTTCAGTGAGAGATGATGATCTATTTGTTCAAGGATTAGGGGCATTGACAAATAACAGGCTTATTCAAATAAGACATACATTCATATATTTGTTAGGTGAACAGCTATTGAGGTAAATAAAATGGCCCAAATAAAATGAAAAATGAAAAAGCTCTGAATGAGGTTCTGAATGAGAAATGGTTGAGTTCATATTGAGACTCTTTATTAAAGCAGTGTTATTATTTTGGCAAATCTGTGCACAGTGTGAGATTTAACTGAGATCTGTACTAAAAATCAAGGAGACTTGAGATTACTGAGATCTTCTGCATCATTCTAGATGAAGTCTGGATGAACAGGCCAATAGAAATGCCTTACAATTACTGTTAATTACTCTTATTTTACATTAACCAGCATTAAAAAGTCATTTTTCTTTTGCCCTAACCTGTTAAGTCACCATTTTGGAGATGTTATTTATTGAACACCAATGATTTGAGACTGTAGTTTCTTTTGTCTTTCCATCGGATATCATTGATGTGTAGGAGAAAGTTTCTTTCCTCTGGGTTTAAGTTACATATCAGTGAAAATGATTAAACACACAGCTTTCTCCTACCGGGCTTCTTTTTGAAATAAACTCATCCTTGTATAAGAAGTTATTTTACATAGTCGTGGTGCTTTTTAGGGGTTGGATTCCACCTGCCTTGCTTCCCAGTCCTGTCTGTCCACAAATGAACTCCATTGACTATCCAGATCCCAACTTCCATAATGCACCTTATGAAATCTTGTCTCCACCAATCAAAACTTTTTTACTTTATTTGCTGGTGATTTGGTTTTCTGGTGTTGACCTTGCCCTTTCTAGTCTCCTCTCTTATCAAACACACCTTTTTAATAAACTTCTTAGTTTATTTTATATCCAGAAGTCTCTGACTCTGTCTGGCTTTGAACGTTACACATGAGTTACATATTTCTGACACACTCACAAACCTGAAAAAGTGTTTGCTGCGTCAGCTTCTATGTTAGGTAAGATCATATCAAGAATGAAACAGTGACTCCTAATACATGGTGAATATCCTGAGCATTTCTGCCTGTTCTACAGGTTTTAGGGCCTGGTCTCTGACCTCTACCGACAGCCTGTCAAGTTAAAAGGCACTCCTCATTACTGCCAAAGCACTGCTTGTGGTCAGTGAGCCCAAAATCAATCTATGGGAATAATATTCGCAGCATAAATATTCATGTTTCATTGACCTTGAGAGCTGTCTTCCCTCATTGTGAAATTGACCACAGTTGCTTTCTTGCTATCACTGTGAAGTAATTGGAATCATGGAGAAGCTTGTTGGAGTAAACTCAATAGATGTACGTGCTTGTTATTTCAATATTTCCAAAAAACAAACAAGACTAAGTATCCTGCATCTGAGTGTGTGCATAAAAGCAAAATCTATCACCTTACCCTAAAGCTAATCAAGATCTTCAGAGTCGTGGGAATATCACTCGAAAAATAAACGTGACAAAAAGGGTTCTGTGGAAGAATGAACAGCAGCAAAGCCAAGAGAAGCAGTACAGCCCACAGCAGCAGCCCGTAACCACAACAGCAGCAGAACAGCATCAGCACAGCCCACAGCAGCAGCCCAGAGCCATAACAGTAACACAGCCAACAGCCAGGACAGTAGCACAGCCCATAGCCAGAACAGCAGTGGTATAGCCCATACTGGGAAGCCATGGCCTGGTGGTTTGGGAACCAGCCTTGTGACTAGAAGGTTGCTGGTTCAAATCCCTTCAATTGGCAGGGTATGATTGCTCCCTGGGTGCCATGAATAGGACTGCCCCCTAGTGTGGCAATTCACTAGTTTGTATGTGTGTGTTTATTACTCTGTGTGGAGGACAAATTCCCCTGTGTACAATATCTCCAAATGCTTCCTCAAGGAAGGTGTTTGTTAAACCTATGCATACTTAGTATGGGTAGAACCTAGTATTTTAGATTAATGTTGAATAAATCTCTAAAGATCATAGAGTCCCAGAAGCATTGTGGGTCAAGCATGAGATAATGGTAGTGACATAAATGGGAAGTAATTGGAAAGTAGGCTATATGAGTTACGACGATATTCTTCTTACATTAGTCAACATGTACCCTCCTGTACATATTTCCCCACTGTCAGCATGTACTGTGCCAAGTAATCACAATTGATTTGAAAGGACTTTCAGCTACACTGATACAAATGCCTTTAAAACAGCATGCTTCACAATGACCCCTATTTCGTGATGAGTTTCATAATATAAAGCCTTGAGATGGAAATACAGTGGAAGGACAGTGGTTGCTGCATTATTGAGATGAAATTGCAAAGACTGCAATTTTTAAATTTTACTATTCAAACAGTTGTAAGTGATTTACACTAAAATCCTGCCCTTTGTCCTGTGGTCAAAAGCTGTATTTCACCATTTCCTTCCCAAGTGCTTATATGAAAAGACAATATAACAGATACAACTGATCTGACCATTTTTTTCATTGTATGTTTGAGTGTTGCAGCTTTTTTTTTTTACCTATACTGCCTGCATACTTATATAACCAGAAGATATATAATACCATGGATATGAGCTTATAGAGGATTATTAAGGTAACATTAAGGTAGCAGTCATCAGGCCTCTGAACACATCACTGTTTTTACTAAAACACACAAAAGCACTTCGAGTTTACGTGAGCTAAGTCAAAGTTAAGACTAAGCTACACAGAATCTGGTAGCATTGTGGGTCCAACCTGATAACACCACTGCTATCCCATCATAAGTCACTCACAGGTGGGCATCACTGGGTGGGTGTCGCTGAATGAGGGACAGTAAGATTGGCTGACTAATTTGCATAATGTAGTCATCGTACAGCTGTTCCATGAAATGTCATCCACCCCTATAGTAGAGTTGAACCAGAACCGACCAATATAACCAACCATTAAATGTTATTTTATAAAAATAATAGGTCTTAGGGTTAAATTACTCTTTTAGATTCAGTTACAAAACATGCATGCAGTGTGACTTCAGTGTTTTCAGAAAGCTCAGTTTTCAATGTCAAAAAAATGGCACTTTCACATGGATAGGAAACCAAATATGTCTGGATACGTGTGAACATGGTCTCTGGAACTGCTGTGGTTAGATTTGCTGATTTTTTCAATAAGCAGAGCTTAATTTCCAGCTCGTTAAATAATAAATGCTGTCAGAATACGTGTTTCTCTCTTCTAGCTCCCTATATTACACACATATTACGCAGTTCATGTTTTCTCAATTAAGCCAAGGTCTTCATTGGGGAACAATTAAACTGAATTGCAAGAGTTAATGGGACTGGATTCACAAGCCTCCGAGTTGTGCACAAACAAAACAATGTAATGAAACAACTGAGCTAAGTGACCAAACTCAGTGGATATCTTACAGGAGGGCACTTAATATATATATACATCTACTTCAGTTACATACACTGTGTTCCAGATCATTGTTACCTGTGCCCAAGTGTTTTTTTTTGGTTTGTTCCTGAACATTCAAGCCTGTTTCCTTTCAGCTGAGGGTAATAGCTTGGATCTTCATCCAGACCATGGCACAGTGGTGACACCTCCCCATAAATTCTACTTTCATATAATTATTTGAACTAGGACGATCTTGGAATCTGCCATTGTATAAAAACAGCTCTGTGAGACATTTCTGACTAAATCTATGCTCATCCTTTGAGTTCTTTGGACTTTCCCTTTGTAGTGTGAGTTGGCCAATCCAGTCAGCTCTGTCAAACAAAGCCTTTAACATGTGAACACAAAGCATCTACCAGCTGCAGTCAACCTTAATGACTAAAAGTAAGTTGGAGAGTTAGAAGATATCTGGATCTTTCAGCACTACTGGATTATTGATCTAAGTGGGTGTAGGCACAATTTTGAACCCTGAATGTATAATTGTGACTGTGCAGACTTGGTAAATATTAAAGTGTGTTATAACGGTGTTGTGTTCACTCATTATGCCCCAGAAAAAGATTTTATGTCCGTGATGAGCGTATGTAAATTTTCAATTCGTGTAAACAGTGTGTTAAAAAGTGTTTCCACTTTTTAAAGGCAGCTTCTAATATCTACAAAGTGTCTTTGAAGGTTTAGGAGGAAAAAAAAACAAAACAAAAAAAAACAATGGCAATTAATTTCATCATGAATTAAGATATGAATGCATATATGATTGCCACATGGTTGCACGTGATTAAGATGACTTACATCATCCTTTTTTAATGAAGGTGTAACCTTCTGACACAAGATGCACCATCTGTGGTCAAGTGAAATGCCAGTGCGGGTCTTGATCTTTGCTCCAGGCTGGTGGGAATGCGGAGAAAGTTTGCACAGCATCTGAAGGTGAAGTCCCAGCCTTTCGTCACAGCCTTTCACCTTCAGCTGGTTTGGTAGGCTGTGTAGAGGCGACCACGTTTCCATCTTGGTGTTTGAGGCTCTTGCGCCTCGTCAGGGCTGACAGCAGCGGGCGGTGGCGCTGAGCTGCGTCAGTCTGATTGATTGCGCATTTAAATCGGCGGAGCTTTGCGCCTCAGCGCGGGAGCGAATAGGTGACGTCCTGAAATCATGGTCGCCCGAGACGCGCATTGAAGCTCAGCCCACTGAGGCGCTGACCACGGTTCTGAAGAGGCGAGCTGGAGCTGCTGAGGAGTGAACATCAGGACGTGGTCCTGGTCCCTCGGATCCACTGCTCTCCACAGGTTCTGAGCTCCAGGAGAAGACGAAATCAATGCTCTTCTCTCCGATATGCGGAGGAGGACCTGCGCGGGCTTAAAGGATTGCAGCTGTGGACCCCAAGCCCTGGAAGCTTTCCACCGAGAGGTTCAAAGACTTGAATGCCCACTGATGAAGGAGTTGGATCCACACACCTGAGCGTCATATCATGACATGGACGTGTGCTGAGGTGCTCAGAAAGTATCCATCAGCATGACCTTTGGAGAAGTTGAGGGACTTTCTTCCATGACGCGCGTGCGCTGCCTTGAAAGCAAGGTGGGCATCTGAAGATGAGACTGGAGGACGTATGAAGAACCGTGCAAGGTTACCTGATACGATCCGGATTCTTTGACGTTTGCGGCCAGAAACGGTACCAGCAGCAAGACATGGCTCGCCTGCTCCTTCTCTTTAACTCTGCCGCACTGTTGCTCTTCGGCACAGACATGTTTTTAGTTGGAGCAAGTAAGTTCACACGTCCACACATCTGTCTTGCTTTGAAGATAGCGCTCGTTGAGCCGCAGATCCAGATGTTTGACTACACGTGATTGTGGTCTTGTTGGAACGTGATTCGGTGCGGTCAGCTGATAGATGCAATGGACGCTGGAATGGTGGGTTTCATTAGACCTGTGGACAAGTGGGACCTGATCTGACTATGGGGGCATCACCAGTGGTCAGGAGAATACCCCCTGTTAGACAGTGTCCCTACTTTGATGGGGTGCAATCAGCAGAAATCAGGTTATGGTGGTGGTTGACTGTAATGCCATTGTAATGAATGGGCTGCTTTTATTTAAGGTGGTGTTGATCAGCTGGAAGCTGGATCTGCTTTATGTGCATGGTGGGAGAAGGTGCAAATATTGCGACTGTTGAGTCACAGCGTCAAATGTGTGTGTGTGTGTGTGTGTGTGTGTGTGTGTGTGTGTGTGTGTGTGTGTGTGTGTGTGTGTGCAAACATATATATACATATATATTGTATCTGTCCAATGAAAACCATGCATCTCCAAAATGCACAGGCACAATGCTCTCAACTTGGAAGTGAACAAGTGAATGTAAAATACAATATCTGACTAATTTTAGAGCATTTCTATTGGTCTGTTGGTTCACATTTACACGGTGTGCAGACCAGCTACAGGGTTCAAACCACAGAGAACACTAAAAATGGAGAAACATTGTTTGACTTGGACAGCAGAGATATGGGGTTGATTTTTTTATGCACATTGGCAGCAGTGCAGCACATGACATATGTTAATTCTCCAGTACAGATTTCTCTTGCCACAGCTTTCCATGCATTCTTAACAGACAAGTTCCTGGCTTTTCCCCCCGTCTTGCACTGTCAGAGAGCCCACCGGGATTTGAAGCTTTTGATAGGGAAGAGAATTGTGTGCTCCGCTCCTCCAGCTCCGTATCTGGTGTTTGAAGTCCTCCCGTTCCCCGAAGTGAAAAGTCGCACGCGCTGCATCTCAAAAACAGGCCAGGAGTGCATCTTTAATCTGCTTCTTGAAAAAAAAAACACACCATGAGCTGCTGGGAGCAACATAATGCATGACAGAATTAAATGTGAGCATTAAAATGCAATAACCATCTGAGAAGAAATATGCAAGGGAGTAGAATTCATAAATTCATAAATGAGCAGATTGATGGGGATGTTGGTATTTGCACATTGCATTATAACATTTAATTAAGGTTTGTGGAGAAACTGCATTAAGCAAACATCTGCAGACCTCCCCACAATACCAGACATTGAGATGCTTATGCAGTACATGTCCAAAAGCATCCACATATCCATTCTGGTTTGTGAATGCAACTGCTTTTCTCATATACTCTACATAGAAAGCGATATATGATGCTCTGGAGCTGCCATGTTGAGCTTAAGATCACCGTGCCCAATTCCAGGTGTCATCTAGAAGAGTATAAAGTGGAGCAGTGGAATTGATTTCTCTGGGGGCATGGAGCTCCACTCATCACTTGGCATGAGTTAAAGCATCATTTGCAATATAAGCTCCTGATGTAACTAAATGTCTTGTGCCTGCATGCTATCAAATTAACACAGCCTTCCAAGAAAAGAGCTGTTGCTGCAGCAGAGGGAAACAAACCAAACAAGCATAAGCAGGTGCCTACATACATTTGTGGTCATAAGTTTACATTGAGATCTCATGGACAAGATTGGGCCTGGAGTGATTTATTTAATTTGATAAAAAAAAAAGATACACTCACCCATTTAGATTCAGTTATGCTGAAAAATCCCAATGAACAATAACTCATAACTTTCCAAGGCTAAGCAGTAGCCTCTCTGAGGTAACATAACAATGTGTTGTTTGACAGCATTCATTTGCACTGACCAGTACATAATAATTTTGTAACTGGAGCCGTTTTTAAAACAACTGCAGACTCTAAGATCATAAGTTGAAACCGAGTTGAAATGGAAATACAAAAATTGAAATTACTGAGAGGTGCAACCACTTTGCAAGTTCTGGAAAAAGACCAAACCTGTCATTCCCATGTGTGAGGAAATTGGTTCAGAGGGTTAATGACAATGAAAGTACCACAAAGGCTGCTGGAGTCATCAGTCAAATGAGTTTCACAATGATATAAAGTGAGAGTTTGCTGCCCAAGAAAGAAACCCTTACTTCTAAATCAATACCTCAAAGCTTATCTAAAATGTGCAGGTGAAAACATGAAAAAAAAAAGCCTTCTGGAGGAAAATGTATCAGACACGACAAAATATGTTTGGAAAAGTGAAGGTGAAGCATGCATCCCCATGAACACCATATAAACCATTAAGCATGGTAGTGGTAGCATCAGCCTTTGGTTTTGCAGCTAGAGAGGCAATGTCAGAGTTCTTCAGCATGACCTTAAATCATCAGATAGATGATTGAAACTGGGACACAGTTCCAACAGGACGATGACTCTAAAAGGTGGTTACGGGTGGTTACGTATGAAGCAGTCTTTCTTTATACTTCTGTAATTGCCTTCCCAAAGCCCTGACCTCAAATATGTGTATTTAAATGTTGTGTTCTTGCCTGGCAAGCAACAAATATAAACTCTACCAATTATACCACAAGACGCAGGATTACCAAATATATAGCATGCTGTGTGTATATTTTTTGATGATGCTGACGTCAGAAAAATGAAAACTTGTTCATCACGTTCATCGGATGGATTGTTTTTCTGTGATGTTTGTGGCACACTGTTGCAGCTCTCATGCAGAGAAATGTAAAATATCGGACAAAATGTTCCATGAGGTGACAGGAGGGCTGTATGAGAGACACACACTGGAGTGTTGTCACTGATTGCATTAACCTCAGCCTGGCACCTGGCTCCATCTGGGTCCCTTCTAGAGAGGCATTTACACTCCACAGCAAATACACACACACACACACACACACACACACACACACACACACACACACACACACACACACACACACACGCACACCAGCCTCATGAGTCAGACTGCACCAGAGGTCACTCATCAGAGAGGAGATGGATTTATATTTGTTCAGTGGTGCATGGTGATATAAGGGAATATTGTGTCCAAGGCAAAGCACACATATGGCCCAAAGGGACATTTGGATGACACTATATTCATAACATTGTAATGTGGACACAAACCTCTATTAATCAAGGAAAATGACAGTATTGTGAAGTACTAATCCCACATTTCCATCCAGTCCACAGTTTAGAAAATACAGTGACTCAAAACACTGTCCATTTGCTTCTGTTTTAAGTGTTTTGAGTCAATGTGTTCTAATGAAAATGGAATTCTGTAACGTTCTCACTCTGTAAACTAGACTGCAATGTTTTTGCGTACGCCTCTTTTATAATTATACAGCTGGGTATAGCGGTCAGCAGCAGGGTCAGTTCTGTTACTCCACCTTGGGTGCCTTGCTCAAGGATGCTATAACATCTGTGTGTGTGTGTGTGTGTGTGTGTGTGTATGTGTGTGTGTGTGTGTGTGTGTGTGTGTGTTTGTGTGTGTGTGTGGATCAAGCAGTTAAACTAAAATGTTCCCTAAAACTTTCAATGTAAGTTTTTTTTAAGAAACATTTTTGTGTAGTTTAACTGTTGGTCAGTCTAAATCAAACACAGACAACAGACACAGAGACGTTCTTCTCACCATGGAATTTCATCTTGGATTTTGTGCCTCTCCGCTCTTCCTCCAGACTCTAGGAGCTTAAGGAGTTAAGCTAGAACTCTTGATTTCCAAATGAAATGCAGAATCTACTTTCAGCCAAAAAGAGGAGTTTGGAGCAATGAGCAACAGTCCAGTCCTTTTTCTCCTTATCCCAGATAAGACACTTCAAATGCTGTCTCTGCTTCAGGAGGGGCTTGATATTAGGAATGCTGCAGTTGTGTCTCCTTTCTTGAAGATGTCTGCTGTGTGTGGTGGCTTTTGATACAGTGATACCCGCCTCATTCCATGACTTGTGAAGCTCTCCCAAGTTCTTGACAATCTTCTCAAGGTTGTGCTCATCCCTGTTTTACTTTTCCAGACAACTTTCCATTAATATGCTTTGATACAGTACTCTGAGAACAGCCAGCCTTTTCAGCAGTGACCTTCTGTGCGTTAATATCTTTGTGGAAGGTGTTAATGGTTGTTTTCTGGACAACAGTCAGGTCGGCATTCTTCCCTTTGACTGTGGTTGCATGTGATGAACTAGACACAATAGTCATGCTTGATTAGTAATTAATTCAAAGTAAAATATTCTAATAATCAGAGAAACTGGATTTCAGATTTCCGACGAGCTATTGAAGGCCATGGGTTTTGAAGGTCACGTGGAACATTGGTGCAGTATTTGGCCTCAGGGGACAGTTTTGTTATCCCCTTGAGGGGAAATTGCAGCTTTCAACATTCTGTGGTGATAAAGCAGTCTGGAGTTCCATCGGTGTGCATGGCTTGAACCCCGGTGGGACGAGCACAGTACAGATACACACAAGATCCAATATCCAGCTGAGACAATTAAGGGGATTCAGAGTTAAGCCCCTCATAGACTTCAGTAGATAGAGGTATTTTGAGAATCTCAGTAAGAAAAATACCAGATAAACATTTTGATGTATTTCGTTGTCAACATTGTCAACATGGCCTCCTATTTCTCCATGGGCAAATCCCACTAACGTCTTAAGGGATGTTCAAACATGTCAGCTGAAGTCATGAACATGTAGACTTCAGCAGCAGATGTTACCTAAAATCATAAAGAAATAGATAATTCAACATTTACTTAAGGTTCCATCCTGCAAAGTACAAACCCTGAACTTTTGGGTTATTTGATTAATTAAACAAAAATAGATCTCTCCTTTATGCAAATACAAATACAATACTGTGGAATACAATAAAAATCAAATAGTCCTATGACTTACATCAAAAGCTTATAATTGTATTGTACAAGGCCACTGAAAAAGTTCAGAACAAAAATGAATTTATACAAAAATGAATAAACGTGTATTTCCTAACAAAGCACCTTGTGGTTATGTAGGGCTGTGTTGAGCTTTTTTTGTAATTGTCCATTTAGCTGAATGGACTCCTATTTCATATGCAGATACACAAATTGATAGTCTGCCTTGTTTCCAGTAATAGTATCCATCCAGCAGAATGTGATGCAGTGCCACTGATACAGTGCACATTAGAGACGTTGCTGTTTCCTGTTGCTTTCAGTGGGAGACGTGTTTGCACAATGTTTCTGTGTGAAAGACACAGTTAGTTAAATTTGCATCGAGGAGCTGCTTTTGTGCCACAAGCTGAGTTTAACTTGATGATGTAGCCTTCATTATAAAACCCCCCCCATCCACTCCTGTTTACCGGACATGCGGCTACGCCCCGTACCCAAAATATGCTCCTGTGGCTATGCATCCAAAAAGCCAGGACTCATGCTGGGAATCATGATGGGCTACTTTTAAGCAGTATTATGGCACTTGTATCACTATGGCACTGCTCATAATGTAAGCTGGTCTGTTCTATTAGCACACTCCTTAAAAATGTGGTTATTGCAGAAGCTCAAAAAATAGTATTAGTCATGCAGTCCCAGTAGCACACTACTGCATTTGTTACACAATGCTGTTTCTTTCTGCTAACACAGTTACCAGTGCAAAAAAGAGAACAATATATGATTTTCATTAAAAGCCTGAATCTTAATTCTGAAAAGCAGTTCACACCAGAGAGCCAGCAGAATATTTTTATTATTGTATTAATCTGAAGAAAGCCCACTCCTCTAAACGCATTCCCATGCAGTCATACAAAGGGTGCAGGAGAGACGAAGATTTGAAAGTTCATGCTTGAACATGTGTTGAAGAATCTCTCATAACTACCAACACAAATCATAAGCTCTGTAAAATTACCAGATCAAAGCCAGAATTGGTTAAATGGCACAATATGGACTAAATATACACAATTTAGAGTAAATATACACAAAATAGACTATATATAGACACAATATAAACTCTATATAGAAGCAATATACACTTAGCAGACACGATATAGACTTTTATGGACACAATATAGACTGTATATAAGCAAAGTAGACCACATACATACAATACAGACAACAGAGACACAATATATACTCTATATAGACACAATATAGACCCTATATAGAAGCAATATAGACCAAATAAACACAACATTGACTCTTTTTGTGGTTAGTGTGGAGCAACCGAACACCACCAGTGCACAACTACCCCATGTGGGAGACTGGGGTTTGATTCCCAGTCTGAACAACAATGCTGTGCTACACCAATGAGAGTACTTGGGCAAGACCCCTAACATTACTCTGGCCCATATGAGTAACCTTGTAAGTCACACTGGAGAAAAGAACATCTGCTAAATACCATAGATGTAAATATAGAAGCAATATAGACTAAAATAGAATACACGCAAAATAAAAATTAAAAAAAGCAACATTTAACTATAAAATACAATGCAAATCATGCTAGTCGCTTCCAGGTGCAGCTAGTCAATCTGGCTGTCACAGTTTTGTAACACAGCAACACATCCTTCCTATAATATGCGACTTTCCTTCTGGATTAATAAAGTTATCCATCCATCCATCCATCCACCCACCCAACCACCCATCCACCCATCCATCCATCTTAAGGAAAGTGCTTTCTCATCAAGTATGTTGTGTGGCTTCCCCTTACCTTTATGTAACATATATGTCCTTGGGTACACTGTGAGCTCAATGCTCTCAGCACATAAATTACAATCCATATTTATTGTTTCCATCACCATCTCCAGCCTCTAGCAGTGACATTGTTGAGAAGTATGTCAAGTAACATCATCACGCAAGCCTGCAACCTGAAAGTGCAGTTATAGTTAAGCTCGAGTATGGGAGCATAAATTTTGTAGCAGAACTGACAGCCATGTCATTTCAACGTGAAGAAGACACATGACTGGGACCTCATTCATTAGAATGCATATGACCAGCATGTTCTTTCTGCAACTTTGTGCTTGGCCAGATTTGCCACGAGTTCAAGGCCTTTCTGAGCCACCTCTAGGGAAGTGCCTGCCTGTGTACTCAGGATGCTTCTTTAAGAGCAGTAAATGTGCTGCAACAAGCCCATATCGTACGATTCACTCTGACAGGATGACTGTGCCCCGTGTGGCTGCTTGCTTTTTTTTTTCGTATTTTCCGTGCCTTACCCAGGGTGACCTGTGTTTAGTTTGATGCTCAGTTACGTAAGCAATTTGAGTATGCCTGACTCACTTGGTTGAGATGTTGTGGCTATAGTACACAGACTTTTAACGAAAGTATGCAGAAGATGGAAACAGAATAGATGTAATGAAGATTCTTATCCTAAAATGATTTATTACCTAAAAAACTATAGATATCTACACAATATGTAAGCTTACTTTGGCATTATATACAATTTATCTACTGTAATCTGAAACGCCTACAGTTCAAACAAATTGATCTGTAAATAATTTGTAGATGATATCAGTAATGGCTTCTTAAGACCAATACCAAGATTGCGCATGCTTATAACTTCAAACTAGTGCCCTCCACCTATCTATTCAGCAATTGCTTAGTGCCAGCAAAGGCAGGCTGGCGCTATAAGAGCTCTGCTATAACTCATGTCCATTTCTACCTAAACAATCATTTCCTTTATCAGCACAAGTTTTATGCCCAGCCGTGGATCATAGTTTATTCTCTGCTTGCTGCAACACTCCTATAGGCACTTGTAACCCCTATTCATCAGAGAACAATGAGCTTTCCTATTGATAGATGTGCGCTGAGCGAGGTAAATGTCATCCTTAAGCCAGAGAGATAGGATATTTTGAGATCAAAGAGGACCAATGACTAATACTTGGTACCCTTAATCTACACAGGGTAATGAAATGCATGGGAATATTTGTATTCAGTGAAGTACATACATGATTACATGGATACGTAGACAGAGACATTGCTAAAGGGCATAATCTTTCTGAAGCTTAAGTCATTACATGTCTCATTATCTTTACGGTGTCTGATAGATTATGTAATTATAGCAATTCACAGACAGTAGTTATGGTCATTTGCATCACTGATACATTCCATTTGGTTGACTGGTATTTATACATGAAGCACTATTGAAATAAAAATTTGCAATTATCTACACATTCTTGTGGTCTGTGTCAGTAGTATCATTCACAAAATCATGCAGACATGGAAAAATATTAGCAGGAGCATGGCATGATTGCTGGAGTCAGAAGGTCAGATTTCAGTATTTCTACAACTGCTTATCCTCTGGGATTTTCAGCACAGAGTACGTGGAATGGCGTATTAAAGAGGTGCCTGATGCCTGATGCAAACATATGGTAGCAAATTTGGCACCAACAGCATGAATCTATGGACCCAGTCTACCTTGTGTCAATGGTCGGATCTGGTGGAGGTGGTATAATGGTGTGCTGGAATGTTGTCTTGGCACACTTTGGACCTCTAACACCAAGCAAATCTCACTTGAATGCCACAGCCTGATTGTCTGTTGTTGCTGACCAGGTGCATCCCTTCATGACCACACTTCATTCATCTTCTAACAGACACTATTATAATAATAATTACTATTTAAATAGCATGCCAGAAATAAAAGCAGTCTCAGACTAGTTTCATTAACATAAAAATGTGTTTAGTGCTCCAGAGTGGCCTTCTCAGGGATTGGAAATTAGATTGAACACCACCGGGATGTGGTAGAACACATTTACAACATGAACGTGCTCCTGAGAAATATACAATGAGAATATTTCAAACATCTTGTGGAATCCCTGACATGAAGGATTGAGGCTGTTTGAGAGCAAAAGTAGGCCCAGTATTAGTTAAGTGTTTCTAGTAATTTGTCTGGTGAGTCCAGGTGTCCAAGTGCAATTATTTTGGAGGCCTGGGATACATTGTATTAGAGGTCAGTGAATGTCTCATTGCCTCCTTTTCAACCTCTAATGCACTGATATATCCATCAGCCTGCCCTCACTATAACCTTTTCCTACACACACATACACACATACTCTTGCTGAGAATGTTGGCCCTCATTAAAACAGATGGGAACATTCAGGTGACCCACAGACACCAATGTGACAACAGTCCCTCACATCTTTATTAATGATTACTCATGGAACTGAACCAGTCCATTGAGCCATGAGTGTTTTAGTGAGAAAGAAATGTTCTTTAAATGCTGTTGGCCTGTAAAACCTTTAACTAATATATAACCTTTATATTAAGTGAAGCCTCTTTAATTTCTTTATTGATGGCAAACATTGCCAAAAAATGGACTCTAGCCTTGTTTTGCTGGGTGTTTTATATTACGAATTCTAAATTGACATTTCTCACAAGTTATGAGACATGCTTATGAGTTTATGAATCAGAAAATATGTCATCATTTATGAATCTGCCCCAGGACCTTTAAAGAGCATCCGTTTTCTTCAGGGGTTACCTTGTGTAAGGTTGCTCTATCTCTGGATGACTGTGAGTTGGATCCCAGTGTTCTGAAAGAGCACAAATTGCAACACAATATGGGTTATTTATGTAACTTGTGAGAACTGACCTTCACTAAACCATAATTGCAGATTTTTAGTTTTACTGTAATTGCATTCATAAAAACACATTTTACTATAACTCTTCCATTTTTCATCTACTACCATTAGTGCTGCCAGATACTCATTAGTTATTGTTTATTTATTGACATTTTTACAGTAATCACGTTTACATAAGTAGTTCTGGCAAGATTTTATGTGTTTCGATTATGCTGGAACTGTTGTTTGCTGTGATCAGAAACATTTACAGCCAATTACAGCCATTTTCCCTAGAAATCCAATGGTTAGTGTTGGTAAGATGAGGAGAATAGACAAACTTGCTTTTTGAATGTGATCTGCATTGCAATATTTGCTTGTTTTTGGTTTTGGAAAATGACAACCGTTTAAGCCAACAGTCCCACTGAACACAACTCGAACCATTGCATAATGGGCAGAAGCAGACATTACATAATCCAGTAAGTGAAGGCATTTGTTGTGCTTGACACAAGCATATCAACTAAATTGGGGTAGCAAACTGAAGTGGCTTTATCTGTTTTTTTTGGTTTTTTTTGCAGTCACCCACACAAACACATAAAGTCCATTAGAGTGCTGCTTGGAGGAGCTGTTGAAAAATGCTGGCGCTAAAACACACGGTTCAGGCCAGTTCACCAACTTTCTATTTTCTGCCTGGCCTCAGCGATAGAGGCATGCTCCCTGGTATTGAATCTGTCAGTGTGTGGTCTCTGCCTAGGAGTTTGCCTTTTGTGAGACTAATTAGCTTGTCTATTGCCTGCTAAATCATGATAGAGCACCCAGCAGCAGAGATTGAAAAAAAAAAAGAGAGAGAGAGAAAACAGAAAAGCACATCACAGGACACAAAGTCCGGAATTCAATCAAGCTCTATAGCAGAATGCAATTCAACTGAAATGCAGCAGGGAAGAGCGCATTCCACCAGAATCTCATTTTTCCCATTTCTTTATAAAGTTTATCCAGACTGATACCTTTTGATTGAATTCCGGTCCAGTGTCTGACTATCATAAAAAAAAGATTTCCAATCTAAAATTAATGTACATTGTATCTGGAATTCCACGCTCTCCTTATCTCTTTCCTTGGCATTCTAAGAAAGTGGTCTTTGAATGTGCTGAGAGAGAAGTATGTTGGAAAAAGAGCATTTAAAGAAGACTGACATTCACACTCATGTGAACAGACAAATGCACTTGAACCATGTGTAACAGGTTTGAAAATTGATTTTGCCCCTGTCTCTTACCTTAGAGTGCTCACAGGACTTAAGCCACGGCTTTGAGCAGAGTACCATTATAGCACTGGAGATATGCAGGCTTATGCTTCAGACTGCCATCAAAAAAAATGTAGTTTCCACTTAAGCAGTGGAGTGTTTGGCTCTAAGAGGAAAGAAGCGATTAACATTCTGAAACACACATCTTGGAGTGTTTTACTGAAATTGCTTTCAAAAGACACTCCATGACCTCAGAAAAGGCTTGTTGAAAGGAAGTGTGTGGAGAGAAAGTGCCGTGGGAAGAAAAACATGGTAACAGGTGCGTGTTTTACATTCCAAAGTCAATTGGCCAGATTGGATAGCATTGTTGGCAAGAAATCCAAATACTTTGGGGAAGGAAAACAAATGAAAAAATGGATGCACTGCAACATATTTCAAACCTATGGATGGCTGGCGTTTTTTCGGAGAGATTGTAATGGGTTGTCTGTGATGCTAATGGAACTCTACTCAAATAGGAGTTGTGGCATGTTACTTTGCTAGGGATATGATAAATAAAGAAATAGGTTCTGCCTTTGGGTGATTTGTCCAGCCTTGCTATTATAAAAAACTGATTTGTAACAGTATATTGAAAAGGCCATGCCAATTATTCAGTTTGCACCTCCCTCTAAGAATATTTATTTAATACGGTAATAAAATAGTGAAAAAATAGATGAGATTTATAGGGAAGGATATTTTGTTTATTTGTCATTATGTCTTTAATTGCTTTCCAGATGTCCATAGCCTGCTTTTAAAGCCCCTGTCTAATGGTTTTAATGTCTAATGGAAATATGCTAAAGATGTGAATAAGCATTTACCAATGTTATATTCAATATATAGTTATATATTAATGCAGGTTAAAGTAGTAAAATGCTTTAAACGTCTTGAGCTGCAGTCTGTTCAGAACTGCGAGGACATGTCAGATCAAAGAAAAAAGCTAACTAGTTAACCTTGCAGACCATCAGCCCATCAATCTTGTGTTATTGTTTATTATTATTGTCGTTTTTTGCTTGCTTTAATAATGTGGTGACATTTCATGACATTACATGATCTGACTGATATAAAATGTTTTAACATAAACTTCAAAAGAAATAAACAGCAGGAAAAGGTTTGTCGTGTGCTTATCTTGCAACGTAAGGCTGAAATTCCACCTTAAAAGTACCAGTTTCTCTTCATCCTACATAAGGTGGAACAGCTAATTCCTGTAAGTTGGTGTATGTTTTGTAAGGTGGTGCAGCTGTGTTTGTGAAAATGTTCAAAACACAACATTTTCCTCATTATTAGTGAATAGTGAAAGAAATACATCACAGGAGTCTGTGGTGAACACAGACCTTCAACCCCTTAGAACTGGTGCTTAACAAGAAGCTTCCACTAGAACATTTCTTGAACACAATTTAAACAAGCTTAAATGAGCAGGCGAGCTCATTCATAAACTGTTGTGCTTGTGCTGTGTGTGGGCTGGAGGATGGGGCGACGCCTGACTGCACAGAGACCCAGGCATTAGCCCACATTTGGTATTGCTCAACTGGGGAGGAGAGGATCCTGGTGGTTGTTTTTGTCGTTTCGTTTGTCCGTTTTGCTTTCAGATCGCTCTCAGATTGTTGGGGGCAGGTTGGGTTTGGTGCTTGTTAAAAATATTTGGTGCTATAGGCCTGGAAACAGCATTAAGATGAAGTATGGGAAATGAGCTAGGTGATATTTGATTATTAACTGTATTCCCACCCAACTTAAATCCAACAGACCAATTCTACAGAAAAGAATAGTTTTAAAAATCTCTACACTAAATTAAGTAGACAGCGGGTTAACAAGCCATTCATCTACGTAGAGATGTTCATCTCAACTGTAATAAGTGATAAGGGTAGCTCACAATTTAGGAATATTTTGAAAGGGTGTCATTTCAATGTTTCAGACCGGAGAATGGAACGTGGCTAGTTCAATTTCATGCACCAAAAAGAAATGGGAAGGAGAGAGCTATTCCAAACTTCATAGCTCAAGTGCCCCAACTACCCTCTACTTGCTAAAGTGGCCCAACACTTCCTCAGTTCACCAGTATAAGGGCACCTATCACTGGCTGGTTCAAAACGTTCCCCAAATAGTAAAGCCTAGTTCCATTCATTTCCTTTTGATTCGAGTACATTGGAAATTCTTTGGGAATTTCTTGGAATTTCCTCCAATCGAAGGGCAAGAGAGGAATTGAACATTAAATATCAGATCTCGAAGTGGCCGATATTTGGACTGGCTGACGATGGGAGACCTGATGCAAATGTGTTTGTTCATAGCTGGGTTAAATATAGAGTCTGTTGTACTTTTGTGCAAATGGCAGTAAAGTGTGTTTCTAAATATTGCTTTTTTCACAATGGCAAACACACTGATCCAAAATCATAAGGCCTTCTGTTCTCTTTCCTAGACCGCCCCCCTGCACCTGTAAACGTGTCAGTCATGAACCTAAGAGCTGACTCAGCAACAGTGTCTTGGGAGGTCCCAGAAGGTGACATTATCATCGGCTTCTCTATACTGCAGCAGGTAAATACTGCATAACTATTTAACTCACTTTTAGCACTCAGAGTCTGTGGCTTATGTTTCATTTTGTTTTCTTGCTTATTTGTATTGGGGAAGCCTGAAAAAGGTTTGAGCCGCACTTGGAATAAGATACATAATATGAACCTATTGTCTATAATTACTCAGATTTCAAGCCTCATTTAAACATCAATACAAGAGACACTTTATGATTTAGGATTAAACTGGGTGTGGAGAACAGCCCTAATATGCAGAAAGGTCTGTAGACACTAAGGGTGTAACAATGTCATTATCACATTTTCATTTTGTAAAACACAACATTATATAATGCATAATTAAGAGTTTAAACCTGATGTAAGCACATTGCATGCTGCTGGTCATGGTCGAGTTACACTACGCTCTCAACACCTACAGATATGATACACATCATAACATGAGATCATACAGCAATAGTTTCCGTATCTCACCAGCATGATGCTGGTGTTCCAGTTCCTGTCTTTTTTTTTTTTTTTTTTTTAGTCCTTACTAAGAAAAATGGTCAAAACTATTGCAAGCATTAGTCAAGCATGGTCAAGTTTCAACAAATATCTAAATTCAAATCAAGTCATATTAGAATAGGCTGGGATCTTAAAAATAACATTATCTGCCATCTGTCTCCTATAAATACTTTGCTGTTTTCAGGTGAATAAAGGTTGTCGTGCTGACAGTATCACAATATATCGAATCATGACCCCTGTATGACGTCTCAACAGATTCTTGCCAACGCAGAGCTGTAGTAGATAACAGCATGTCTAACATTTCTTCTGAAATTAAGGATTATAAAAGGGTGGCTGCTCCACTCTTTCAATGGCTGGCTTCTACCCTAGATGTTGGGCTGGGATTAATGCGGTGAAGTTGATATATTAATTCTACATCACAAACCCCACTCCGATGTTCTAGGGTTCTCCATGACTCCAGAGAATATATTTTATTACACAGGGGCCTGATACTAAGGGACCTCATAGGCCTTTGTGTCTTGTCCTTTGAGTGCGTGTGTCAGCAGCGAGTTCACTTTAAAATAGCTGAGAGCCATTGTGTTTGCAGCAAAGCACTACTTTGCCTAGACTGGAACATATTATTTTGCAATCTTCCATTGGTACATTATCAATCATTTGGACCTGTAATTTCTTCCAGTTTTCCAATGATGTATAGGGTAAAAAAAATTACACTGGGCTGTTTTCTGCAATGTCACTTACCAGAAGTGTACCTTCCAGCTTTGTGAACGATATAGAAGAAAAAGGACTATCAAAGTGATGTCTATGTACCTGATGTCTGTGTGGCACTTCTTCTAATTTCCTTTTATGTAACTTTAAGTATTCCTTTTTTATGCACATGAAATAAGATTTTCAGATTTGTACTATTTGGCAGATTTGTACTGTAAATTTATTAATGCTCCATTTTGAAGATTAGCGTGCATGGTTACATACCCACATTATTCAAGTGCTATTGATTCTCTGTAAATGACAGCATGCATTTCACATCCAACTAATTACAGATATGGCTCTACATCATGCTAGGCAACATGCTGTGTCTAGCTCTGGTATTAGTTTTCGGAGCTGTGTTCTTGGATTAATGTATTATTCATTACTGAAGAACATAATGAAATCCTCCATCAACCTCCTACACACCTACAGGCAGCCTCTGGGGGCGAATATAGACTGCTGAAATGGACCCGTTTAGAAAACTGTGCTGTATTCACAAATGTGAATCATTTACTCAAATGCAGAGTTCAAGAGAAAAAAACCTATTGTGTATATACACGTTAGGCTTTTAAAGGACTTTCCTGAGTGTCTACACCTGCAATTATAGCACATTAAATGGAATAAATGCACCTAAATGCAATTTAAAGTTGTAGGAAGTGAGGTATAAAAGAATGACCATGTAATATTCAAGCCTGTTCTATCCTAAGTTGAGTCATTTAAAGACAAAATGTTTTCTTGGATTAATGCCATAGAAGAACCTCTCCATGTCACTTAATCAAGATTCTAAAGTTTTGAAGAACTTGAAAATAACTTTATATTAACCTTTTCGTTTTTCAAGCCATGACCCTTTTAAGAGCCTTTACTTTAAAGTGTAAAACAGCTGTTACCTTTCCTTTCTCCAGGCTATAAAAGGGAAGCAGATGGGGAATGGCTGGCAGTTTGGTGTACTTCAGTTTACCAGACCCAATCTGAGTAAATGCAAAACCTTCAGCCAAGCTGGCAGGAAGCCTAAGTGCTTTTTACTCTTAACAGAGTGAGGTGTTCTGATATTGGTAATGGAGGAAAAAAAGGTGGTTCGTACATGATTCAGATTAATGAAAGAAAATGCTGATTAAGGGCCACTCTTGCTGTTGTTTCAGAGGCAGGATGGCCACATGCAGCGGTTTATCCGGGAAGTGAACACCACCAGCAGGGCCTGCGTGCTTTGGGACCTGGAAGAGGAGACCGACTACATTGTTCAGGTCCAGTCTATTGGCCTGTATGGAGAAAGCCAGGCCAGCAAGCGTGTTCACTTCAGAACCCTTAAGAAGTCTGATCGCTTCCCATCCAACAGTTCCAACCAAGGTACCTTGCAAGCTTTAAAGGTTTTCTAATGCTTTTATTGTGGTGGTACAAGGTTAAGCAGATCTGTGATCAACAGCACATCCACACTGTACCAGATTACAGGCAGGAGTTGTTCCAAAAAGTGGTCTGGGGTGACTGTGGTCACCCTTATTATTTGTCAGATTTAACTGGCCACCACAGTGACACACCATCATCGGTCAAATGCAGCAGACCTACCACCCACATGTACATGGACTGTCATAAGATTGATGCACAGCTCATTTAAGATGCCATTTTAGAGTAAGGTGTAAGGTATGTTGAGTTTAGTGTGTAATGAGAATGACTTTCCATACAAATGTCTTAATGTAGTGAACTAACTGTAGTGAACTAAACATCAGACAGAATGTAGATGGAAAAACAATGAAAACATAGGAGGTAACAGGAATGGAGAGTAGCTCTGGTGCTTAATTTAGCCTTTAGATAGATTATAGGATATACATTTTATGAATTAAGTCTTTATTAGTTTTACTGTATAAAAGAAGGAATTAATTTAATTAAAGTCTCAATGTGTTTAAAGCTTTTTTGAATGGAACCCATAAGTCAATGCAGTAAACTGAAAGGCAGTTTCAGTACTGCAGGCAATACAAGTCTCCAGTTATTGATGTAGATTTGCTGCTCCTTTGCTAAATTTAACATCTTAGAACAATTGAATAAAATGTGATTTTCATAATATATCAAATTCATAATTTATTAGGTGGTGGTCTAACATCGGCACAGAAAAGCTATATCTCATATTAATTAATCTCATGTATAACATCCACAGAGTGTGTCATTTGAACAGGTCGTCTGAACACCTCTTGGTATAAACCAGTGGTGCACATCTCCTGGAGAGATGGTTATCAGTAAAATCAGGTAGTTCAAACACAGCTGATTCATCTCATCAGCCTGTCCTCCATTATAGAGAAACGTCTGGCCAGTACTGAACATTATTACTTGAAAGTACATGCTCTATTCAACTAACTTTCACTAGTCCAGGTGGAAACACCTAGTATCTCATCATACCTGGAAATAAGAGCAGAAATTACTGTATTTGCAACTAAAGTATTGAGAAGGACTTTATTAATTTGGGTTTTAGACATGAACTGCTATGAAACTGATCAAACCATTGCATTTACACATTTTGACTGCCTGTTGTTCAATATGAAAAGACCACCACAGAGTGACCCAACTGATGACTTTGCTGTAACTGCTGTAGGCATTTTAGTTTAATTTAGAGACCTTTAGATTCCACTCTGTCTTGTTTATGATTATTTAATGCTAACCTACTTGTGCCATACAAATCCACACGCGTGACAACTATAATTCAAAGAAACGGTAAGAGGAATAACACTGAAAGACATCGGTGAACACTGAGAAAGGCCTTTGAAGAATAGCTTGTGGATCTTAGCTTTTCACTTCAATCCTGGGAACCTGCACAATGTCATCTTCCCCTGATCTAATATGGCTGATTCTGCTTATTGTCTAATTATCAACCCCTTCAGGATCTGAATCAGATAGTCTATCGATCATTACTTCATTCAGTAGCTACTCTCAAAAGAAGCCGCTTGCAGAACGGCAGCAGAAGCCGCTCTGACTGAATCGATGAAATGTAGTTTCGAAATGATTTAGAAGACTTGATGAATTGGAGTGTAAAATGTGTTTTGAATCATTCAGTTATGCTTTTAAAGCTCAAACGAATGACCCAGTGTGTCTGTATTCAATGAGATGACTCTAGGAATGCATTAATACCTCCCAGGTGACAGCTTGACAGACACTGCATGTCTGACTGGGCACCAGAGCTTTGAGTACAAATACAGAACAGGCTTATAGAACATTCATCAAATCAGCTATTGGCATTTTGATGTGCACAGCTCATACATGTGCAACATGCTTCAGATGATCATTTAACCTGCATAGCTGTCTCTCTCTCTTCCCACATCTGGTTAATTGTTGATGTGTTGTACTTGGCCTTTTTGCCTTTTTGTGCTGCCGTTTTTGATCAGTTTTCCATCACTCAGTGCAATACATTTTTCATATTCACCTGCTATGCTGATGAATGCATCTCAATGTGACAGGCCCAGCCAGCTGAGCGTATGATAAACAGTGTTCCGTATACCAGCTTCTTTTGAGTGGTAGACTTGGCATGGGGCATTCATAGAAAAACAGAAATAACAATGGCACTGCCATTTTAAAATGCTCTATGTATAAAGACCACCCCTCCATTCTCTTCCATTCTTTCAGATGTGAGTTTCTTTTACATGCACAGCCCGTTTCATATCACCCAGCGGCATCTCAGTAGGATTAAAATCCAGGCTGGGCTACATTTGTCCATTTCAGAACTCTCCACAAAGGTCCATTTCCAGCTCAGTTTCAGTTTTTAGACTGATGGTTTCACATTTTCCTCAAGCACCCTCTGATACAGTGAGGAATTCATAGTGATTCTGTAATAGAGAGGCCTGCAGCAAAGCAGCCCCAAATGATATTTCCACGTCCATGCCTCACAGTTGGTATGAGGGTCTTGTGTTTAAATAATGTGTTTTGTTTGTGCTAAAACATATTTTCTGTTACTGTGTCCAAAAAAATGTAACTTTGGATTTCTTTGTCCAAATCACATTGTTCCAAAAGTCCTGGTCTTTGTCTAGCAAACCTCAGTCTTAGTTTTGATCTGACAGGTTTAAAATTAAACTTGTTTGGTCTTTTTCTGATGGTAGATGCTCACACTTTTGCATCGACTGTGGTTAAGGCTACCTGTAGGTCCAGTGATGATATTTTAGGATTGCTGTAGGATTTACTTTTTTTACCCAGCTTGCAGACTCCTCTTTGTCTGAACTTGCTAGGTTGGTCTCAGAGAGCTCTTTGGATCTCATCATGGTGATACCACAGACTTCAAAAATCAAAAGCAAATTTTACTGAACCTTTATTGAACTTTTTCCACAATATTCTAATTTTCTGACAGATTTTCATTAGTTGTCAGTTATGATCATCAAACTTCAAAGAAATTAACATAAAAAATATATCAGTCTGTAATGAATGAATGTAATATACAAGTTTCACTTTTTGAACAGAATTACTGAAATAAATCATGATCAAATTTTTTGACCAGCACCTGTATGACTATAAGTTACCTTTGACAACACACTTTATCGTGACACTTTTTAGAGATGCACTTGAGCTGACCTTGAGTCATTCATTTTCAATTAATGTCATATATCAATCCCAAAATACCCCAAAACAGCAACAGAGGAGCAAGAGAAACGTCAAAGAGGCAGAGTTAACAATAAAAGTGTTACAGACTCGCTGCAGCTGTTCTATCCCAAGGTTTCTTTTTCTGTCAGTTAACAATGACAGGATTTGATATCCAATTGAAAATGGCTGGATAGACATATAGCACTCAAAAGATAGAGATCAACAATTTAATCTTTTAATGCTTGCTGACTCAGACCTGTATTAAATAAAGAAATGCCTTTGAGATTGAGGACTCCGAGTGTCAGCGCGCGTCAATTAAATTCCATTTCTAGACCTCTTTTACAGAGAGGGTCGCTCTCTCTTTTACCCTCTCAGTGTTAAATGCTTTCAGAGTTCTTTAAAGGCAGTTCTCTGTGGAGCCACATGAGTATTCATGAGGCTAATTCAGCTGGACATTGCGAAACGAGGACAATAGTCTAGGCCTCGTTTCACACTTAACATTACATTTTTCCTAGAAGTTTGATTTAAGTTGCAATAAACTACCTGAAGTTGTTATTTTAAATTGAACAGGATGATTTATATATTAATGTCTCAATATGCTTCAAAAATATAATGTATATAATATAATATAATTGTGTGGGTACCCTGTGATGGACTGCTGTCCTGTCCAGAGGCTATAATTACCTGGATTACATCATTATTCTCAAACCTAGATTGAGAATAATGAATGCAAAGGTTCTTTCGGTGCTTGAGGCTTAGTCACATATCACATTATGTAAATACAGTATATATCCATGTACACCAGTCAATTATATTATGATCACCTTCTTGTTTCTTCATTCACTCCCCATTTTTTCAGCTACACTGATGATCGTAGAGGAGCAATTTGTCATTCTATAATTACAGTGTAGTCCACCTGCTTCTATGTATACTTTGTTAGCCTCTTTTCTTCCTGTTCTTCAATGGTCAGGACCCCGCAGGGTCACCATAGAGCAGGTGTTATTTGGATGGTGGGTCATTCTCAGCACTCTCAGCATTCTCATCACTTGGATTTGGTGTGTTAGTGTGTGTTACGCCAGTATGAGTGGATCAGATGTAGCAGTGCAGATGGAGTGTGTCCACCCACTAGTGTGTCCACTCCATTAGACACTCCTACCTAGTTGCTTTTCTCAGTTCAGCAGTGACACTAAGGGGTTTAAACACACGAGCAGCACTGCTGTGTCTGATACACTTGTACCTGCGCAATGCACACTAATACATCACCACAGTGTTCTTTTTGGTAAAGGGTTGGACTTTATCCAGAACAGAAAGCTGAATGGCTCTTTTTGTTCAAGGCTGAGACTTTTTCCAAAAACAGAAATGTACTCCACATCTAATCAGGACAAGAGTTCAGTGACTTTGTAGGGCAGCTCATCTCTGCAGGTCGTAGTGAGTCAATATTGTATTACATTGTGAATATGGAGACAGATACCACAGTCAAGTAAAAGAGAATGAACTACTGATGATTTAAAGAGGAGAAGCTTGAACAATGTCAATTCTAAATACTCAAACAAAGCACTTTTGAAAAAAATATATTTTTATCTGGCTATAATATTTGTCATGTTCAATAATTAAGCAAACTACAAAAATCAACATCACTTTTGTTTTTTATTAACTTTATTGGATTTACCAGATGTATTTGGTAAACGTTGTGTCATCAACCACTGGAGTTAGGGTGGAGTTACAGTATGCAGTCCATTGCTCAATTTTTTAAAACACATTTTGAGTTCATTTGATAGTTTTTTCCGGCACTATAGTTCTATAAATGTTGGTTACCTGTTTATTGTTCCTTGAAATGTTGAGTCATGAAAAATTGGTTGTGTTTGGCTCTTGTGTGGAAGCTCAGATCAGTGAGTCAAAGCTCCTTGGATCATATATCACCTCAAGTGAGGTATTCTGCCCTCACATGACAACACCAAGCTGCAGGTTTGACAGGTGGAGGGGCAGTTAGAAAGTCATTACTAAGATGGTAAAATAAGAAAAACATGCCTGCCTGGGCTATGTAACACTGCCAGTGTACTACTGAAAAACAGTGGTTCAGAAATACTTTATTAATCCCAGAGGGAAATCGCAAGAATAAACAAATAAACTCTATATGTTAAATTCTTCTGTATGATAACAAATAATTATGAGACATTTTGTGTAAAATATTTAACATATTGCGCTTCAGAGTAAACATAAATCAAATAAATTGCACATATGAACAATAGTGGTGCATAGTGGTCACCCATTAAGGGGAGAGTGATGGCCACTGGTGGAAATGACCCCCTGTGGTGCTTTGTAGTGCATTTTGGTGGAATGAGTCTTGCACTGAATGTGCTCCTGTGTCTCATCACTGTTTGGTAGAGTGGGTGGGAATAATTGTCCATAATTGTCAGCAGCTTAGACAACATCCTCCTCTCTGACACTGCCCTCAGAGAGTCCAGCTCCACTCCCACAACATCACTGGATCAGTTTGTTGAGTATGTTGGTGTCTGCTGCCCACAGCCTCTCATTTAAGTAAACATTCTTATTTTTTCTTTTTGTTTTATTTCATTGTGTCCAAGTCCAAGGTTAATGCAACCAGATTTACTACTGTATCTAAAAAAATATACTGTGTAATTTAATTCAAAACGTTAAACTGGCATATATGTTATATTCCTTACATTTAACGTGATCTATTTCAGGCTTTCTTTTGTTTTAAATTTCACACTGTCTAATTAAACATTTTGACAAACATGAAATGAAATGTTGATACAATTTATGATTCTGGATTTCAGCCACACAGATCAATAGTAAAACAAAAAATGTATTTGTCACTTTAAATTAAAATGAAAATAAAACCTGACACTAACTCTTTGTATATGAAATTATGAACACAAATGAAGCTTTACACAATAATCCTTTTTTTAGATTCACTAGTATTTATATATATTATGACAGAGTAGGGAAACCTAGTGACAAAACTATGTTTTATATTTTTAGAGGTTTTGAGAGTTTCATCTTCCTCATGAATCTGACTATCTGACTAATTTGTTCAAGAGTTTTGATACTAAGGTTTGAAATATTGGGGATCACTTATTATCAATCTGAAATAACATTTTAAATATACACAGATTTAATTAATAAACAATTAAAACAGCACTCATAGAACATTTTATCACATAACATTTTTTAATATCACACAGGTAACGTACTGTGTTTTGAAACTGCCCCATTTTTAATTCAGCCAACAATGAAGTTACCTAACCACAGCCTACACAACTCTATGACTCCACTTAAGTCAACGCAACACTTGACTGTAATAAGGTGTTACAGTCAGGTGTAATGAAATGTCCTTCTCGATTTCAGATTGTGTTGATTTTTTTAAAAGCTTTTTGTTGCAGCTGCTGAACCTTGCAGTTCATTTAAAGAGCGCCATTACAGCCAAACCCAATCATTCAAGATTCATTGATCTGGTACACTTTCATAGGCATTTCAATTAGTTTGGGAATCAATGAGGAGGATGCATTCCTAACACATCATCATCACAGCTTTAAAAATGTTGCACATTAGTATTCAGATTTATTAGATCATATTTGCATAAAAAAAGAAGAAGGAAAAAAAGAAGAAGAAAGCCACAAGAAAAATGTTAGTGCTAACTGATATGAACTGTGTCTCAGGACAAGCAGAGAAACATAAAGATCCTTCTCTTTAATGAATGAACTTAAAAAGCCTTGAAATAGAACACTGTTGCATTCCCTCATAAAGGGATGAAAAAACAGGAAAAGGGATTTGGCTCTGCAAATCAATGATTCGTGAATGTGGGGAAAGAAAAACCTCTGTGAGTTGTTTAAATTAATTCAGGACAAAATAGTTCGCAGATCCTATTTGTATCATAAATCTTTTAGAATGGTTGATGTGATTGGTATAATGGGTAATGGGTATAATGCAGCCCTCCCTTCGTGGGCAATCACACACCCCACTGTACCAATAAGAATCCCTGGGCAAGACATTGCATTCACTTGAGATGAGGCTGTCTGATAAAAGACACACACTACTGGTCAACAGTTTAAGAACACAGTTTTTATTGTCATTTAAACTCTTCAAATCTTGTGCAATGTTTCTCAATCCCTGTCCTAGAGGCACCCCTGCTCTGCACATTTTAGATCTGTGCCTACAGACAACACACCTGATTCAACTAATCAGTTCATTAACCGGCCCTTTCAGAACTGCAAAGAGTGTGTTAAAGCAGGGAAGTCCTAAAATGTGCAGGCCAGGGGTGTCTCCAGGGCCAGAGTTTAGAAGCACTGGTCTAGAGAATACACTACAATATCAATATTTAATATAACATATATTAATATAAGTTCAGACAGAGCTTTTGAGGAAAATAGTTTTACTTAAAGTTGAAAACATAATGTAGATTGTTAACAGGGCCTTTCTAAGGAGGTGATTGGTTAATAACTTTAACTCTTAGAACCTGAGATACACACTTTGTGGGCAGTTACATGTTTTCTAGGCTTCGTAACTCTGATGAGAGTACAACATGATACACACATCATAACAAACGACTAGACTAATGTGACTAACCATGGTGGCGTCAATGTGTGACGTCATACAAGCAAGTAGTCCAGCTTGGAAAACAGCTTACATTCACTTGTTTTCAACTGAAATAAATTCCAGTTTTAATGCCAGAGGAGTTTCCCGTGCATGTACTGCTGACCGATCAGTGAGAGGAGTGGGGCTACTGACACCAATGGCACAGATGTTGGGTTATAGAGGAAAATGAGAAGGGAGGGGCTGTTTACTCTTTGCTCGCTTACTGGTTATTTCTTTGCTCACACACATACATTACAAAGAAATATTTCATTTTATGTACACAACAAAGGATTGCACTTTCAACTCAATGATCGATTTCCAACAGGGTTTCTGAGATGGAATGTGTTTTTGGTCTTTATAAGCCACAGTAGACCACAAGATCTTCCTGTCTGTCCTCATTAGACTTTGAATCGCCGGCTCTGCATGGCAATGGTTTACATTGTACCTGGAGATGCATTCTTACCAGGTTCTTTCTCAGCTCATGTTGCAAACCTGACATCCTTTACAACATAGAGAGGCCAATCAAGTGGTTCTTCAGTCTCTTGACACTTCAAGACTTGACTTCTATTCATACCTTTCAGACCCTTGTGACTGCTCCAAAATGCAGTGGTATGGCTCATCTTTAATGTTCTGAGGCTCAGTAAGGTAACTCCTCTGCACTCTCTTCACTGGCCTCCTGCAGCTGAACATCAGATTCAGAACCTTGATGCTGGCCTACAAAGCCAGCCCCTCCATACTTGATAGCAATGGTCAAAGAGCCAAGAGCCCTGTGAGGCCAAGTACACCTCGGCTTGAAGACAAGCATCCAGACTCTTTTCTGTCCTGACATCAAAGTGGTGGAATGAGCTTCCCATTGGGGTCTGAACAATGGAGTCACTTTCATTTCTCAAATGCAGACTGAAGGCCCATCTCTTTCATAACATGGTGAAATTCATACAAATATCTAAATTCTGCAAATATTTCCATCTCAAATGAAGACAAACAGAACAAACAATTATACTCTGAAAAGATATATCTTTTTCCTTTAGAACAAAGCTGAAGTAGCTGCAGGTTTTAATTCCAAAAGAAGCACATAAACAACTGGAATCAGGTGTCACTGCTGGTTTAGAACACAAACCCACACCCACATATTGGCCTGTTGCAGATCTGGATTTGGATTTCACCCCTGGAGGAATCCAAAGAGATCTGATACAGGAAAAGGTCTGACTCTCTCAAATTCACAACAGCGTCAGAAGACGGGTTTCTGAGAGTCAACATAGGTAGTTCACATGGCAACACCTTGTAGTACACCTTAACACTGTACCAAGTCTTAGCCTTAACTTGGTTCTGCAGGTTTGACAGATGGAGATGATTAAGATATAATACATATAATATCATAGGTGCCTACATGTCAGAAAGTCATTATTTGATATATCAGACTTAAAACATTAATTAGCCTGTAAATATTTGAATTATCTTTGGACAGAAAATCTGTTGCTAGGTGGTCAACTACAACAATAAATTTTAAATTAATGTCTTTTACTTTTAGAGTCCATATAATAGAAAATCAAATGGTATTGCTTCTCGTACTAGTTCAAATATTGATTAGAATTAAATTAGCAAATTAGAATTTTGGAAATCTGTGATGAAATCTAAGGTCAATACACGCAATATGGTTAGTATAATGTAGTGGCAGACACCACTGCTCTTCACATAAGAAATTGGAGTTTGATTCACCAGACAATTCTCTTAACATTACCCTTGCCTACCTCTGTAACATGATAAATATGAATGTATCTAAAGTGTCTGCCAAATGCAGGTGCCAATCCATTTAGCTTGGCTCTGCCAGAATGAAGCACAGTACAAGGGAGCCAATCAGAACAGGGTGCATTGATGTACATCAGTCTTAAACATCAATAGATTTGGTATTTTTGGCTTCTGGGCTCCCCCTACATTTCTGGCATGCATTTCATTTTTACACAGTAGTTGTAAACGTAATCCATGCTTCGAGCACAATTTGCTGATGAGCTGAGAGATACAGAAATGTCACAAGTGAAAGAAGAGTACGGAGTGAGGTGGTAGAGTGATTCCATCAGTGGAGCATCACAATGATTATGAAGCTTTTATTTTAGTGTTGACTAAGGTGACACAAGTGGACGTTACCAGGATGGAGTTCAAATGGATAGAAAATACATGAAAGATTAGAGGAATTTGTCCAATGTCTCATTTGTCGTTTGTAATTGTTGTTTTTTGCTGTTGAAAAAAAAAAAGATGCAATAGAAACACAAGACTTATGAGTCTAACTTCCGTTCCTTTAGAAACTACCGTCTGAAGTTCCCAGAAGTGAATGTTCAGTCTTCAAAGATAATGAATTTTGAAGCATACCTCAGCCATTAGCACTCTGACTCTGCAGACAGCCTCGCCTCACCCTGCTTGCTTTCGTGGTGTTCTGCCCTAACAGCAGTGCTTTATATATAGTACTGGGCCTGACTCCAGATGATTCCCCTTAGATACAATTACTGGGATTCTTCAAAGGAAAACTGAAGTCTGTTTTGGAAATGATGTCTACATGAAAATGAAAGAGTGCCCTCAGTGGTGTAACAAACAAAGTAGACCCTCCTGATGAAGAAGGGCTCCCATTACCTGAGCTTGTGCTGTGCCATGACTATGCAAGTACTCCCAGCCCATGGCAAGCATTCATAGTGCTAGACTCATTCCTATTCTCCCTTGATCCATTTCGAATGCGACTGCAACAAATGTGCAACAGCAGTGACTTACTCCAGCTTCTTGGCATGGTCTCCTGCACCAATCACACTGCTGCAATGCTAGCAGTGTCATTTAAATGTCTTGTTAATCACTTTCACAGTCTATTTGTTTTTGCTTTCTCTCTGTTCTTTCTTCTTTTTTTTGCCGACTGAGTCCCGATATGTGCATATGTATGACAGCATCCCCTCAAAGACCATGGTCTAGTGGAACTAATGAGCAGATGCTTGACTCTGAATATGTGCCAATATGCAGCAAGGCCAAATTATGTTATCTAGCATACCCTTGCATCATCTAAACACGAAAAGCGAACTCACTAATTGGCAGAGGAGCATCACCATGCCAACAGGAAAAAAAAAAAAAAAAAAAAAGCAAAAGAAGGCCTCCTCCATACGACATAGCCTCCTTATATGAAGAGACAAACAGCAGCAGAGCACTGAATATCGTTTTCCATTTAAAATACTGGAACAAAAACAGCTGCTTAGTCCAATTCACTGATTTATGCCAGCGTTTCCAGAGGCAGGCGAGAAATCTCTGTATTCAGTGTCATAAATATTCATCGTGGCGAACGATGAGAGGGATTGGCTTGGCTGTCGCTCATTCTGACTCTTTATCGGCATAGAGTGAGAGCGTGTCTCAATACTGCTCGCTCGTAATTGGAGAACGAGGTGATACAAATGACCCTTCTCTATAATTGCTCTGGCCGAACCCCCCCCACACCCCATCTCACATACACACCCCAGCCCACCCTATTGCCTGGTCCAACACCACTCTCACTGTCCTCGTTTATGACAGCCAAGGTATATGTGCCAACATCGCCTTTATCCACTAAAGAAGATCAATTGGGAAGAGTGGTGCTCTGGACCCATTCCACACAGGTTAAAAGATGGTAGAAAGAGGAAACAGCTAAAGTCAATCCCTTTAACACAGGATTAATGATTCAGACAGATGGCTGGTTAGGCAAGCACTTCCTCCAGGCTCTGGTTGATTGGAGGGAATGAGGATGCTGGCAAAATCAAACAGAGCTGCTCTACATGCTAAAGACTGATCCAAAGTGGAATTAATTACCACTAGTCTCAGCCCACATACTGGAGCTACATATACATCATACACCCATCTATCATTGAAAGCTGCTTGTGGTTCTATCTCTGCTTGTACAGTTGAAAAAAGTTAGGACATTCTATTTTTAGGACATTTGACTTTTGTTTTTAAACATGGGCGTGTGATCATTTTAACATTTAAACTGAAACAAAAAATGCCTTTCAAGAGACAACAAAATGTAATTAATACAAATGCTGTTTTCTTGTTCGGAAAGGCTGGGGTACTCTATGCTTTAATGTCTGGTATTTCTGTTGTTTGGCTAATAATGTCTTCTACAGATGTTTACGTAGAAAGATTTTCCCACTCCTCCGTGCAGGATTCATTCAGTTGTTAAATGATGTTTCAGTATCAGTCTTTCTACAGGTGGTCTTACAATTTGCTTAAGCCCCCTCAGATACAATAAAGATTTTATAGTGGTTTCTATGATGGAGACCTTGCCAGGCCCTGCTGCAGCAAACCATAACATTCCCCCTCCATGCTTCACAGTTGGTATGAGGTTCTTGTGTGCAAATGTGTTTGGTTTGTGCCAGACATGTCTTCTGTACCCAGATAATATAGGAATGATAAGTTAAATTTTTAAAGCACTCAACCTACATATATATATATACACGGCCTCAATATACACACACATACACTCACAGTTCCCCAGCAGGCCAGATAAAGCCGCAAAGTCACTTATCTGGCCCAGAGTTCTTATAAATGAATGAACAGATTGAGTCCCACTCGTTACAAGAGGATTCAGAGCAGTAAAAAGTTTTGGGCACAGGAGGGCTTCAAGCAGCAATGTGGACAGATGATTATACTTATAATATGACATAAATTATACATTTATCAATCATAACTCTTATAATTCTCTCTTTTCGTATTTACAGATGACCCAACTGTTCAAGGCCTGGACAAGTCCAGAAACCTGCAGACAGGAGAGATGATCATTATTGTGGTGGTGCTCCTCATGTGGGCAGGTATTGTTCTGAAATGAGGCCACCTAGAGGCTTGATGTCACATCTTCATGGATAAACCTGATATTGATTACTCTTCGTAGCTTCTGCTGGTATTGAGCTTTGAACCCTCTAAAATCCTTAAGCCACCTCCATTAGAAAAATAAAACAGGGCTTATGCTGTGCCATTATCCCATCCTTTATTAATCACGACAACATACATTGATCGTTAAATGGATTACTAGAACTTTTAGAGACCCTCAGAGCACCATTGTAAAGCAGCCTTTTAAGTATATAATTATTAAAAAATTATTTTTGTTACTTATACGTTGCACCTAACATCTGCTGAATACTGAATAAGTCACGTGAATGTGTTCATACATAATGTGTGTAAATAGTATGTGTATATAGTCTATATTCATCAGGAACATACAGAACATAAAAAGCCTGAAGAGCATGTTCTGCATCTTAATTTTAATTGCTCACAGAGAACATAGCCCATTAGAGTGTACAGTGAAATATTTATCCCAGACCACTTAGACATGGAACGTTCCTTACAAATCTTTGTCCTTCTCTTTAACTCAATGTTTCTCAGCCCTATTGGGGAACCCCTGCTCTTCACATCCCAAAATTTTCCCTGCACCCATCACACTTGATTTGACTAATCGGCTCATTAAGAAGCCTAGAAGGGGCTGGTAAGGCAGGGAATCCCCAAAAATGTTCAGGATAGGGTGGGCCTCTAGTTCCTGGTGCGAAAAGCACTGCTGTAACTTGCAGAACCTGAGATCCGCACTTTGTGGACAGTTTCATGCTGTTTCCTACGCTTCATAACTCAGGATCAGAGTAGCCTCCAAGATATGCCCTATCTAATTATGGTGTTAGATCAATTTCAGATCAATTATAAGTGAGTAATCCAGCTTGGAAAACAGCTAAAATTCACTTGTTCACACAGTGTTCAAATTTCAGAATAAAAGTCCCAAGTATAATAAAGACAAACAAAAAAAGAAAGAAAGAAAGAAAGAAAGAAAGAAAGAAAGAAAGAAAGAAAGAAAGAAAGAAAGAAAGAAAGAAAGAAAGAAAGAAAGAAAGAAAATTATTATTTGGACTCTTTCTCAGGTATTTGAAAATTATATATATATATATATATATATATATAGTATATATACATATATATATATATATATATATATATATATATATATATATATATATATATATGTTTTAATGTTTTGTTACAGTTTGTAGCATGTAGTACTTTTTATAATATCTTATGGTTAAATCTTAGTTTGCCTGTATATTAATGTACATTTAGAGTAATAAGTGCTAATCTTAATGGTCTAATATTAATGTTTATTGATTTGTCAATTTTTGATTTGTCAATTACGGTGCTGAGCTATTGCTTGCAGTAAAAATGAGTTAGACAGGTCCGCTATAGCAATCTGCTTTTAACCTCAGAGTGAATGAGCATCATAGGGATGGTGTTTGTAACTCTCAGGGCATTGGGGCTATCTATCTGTGTTAGGTGAGAGTGACATATGTCACTTGTTTTTTCTTCATAGCGGTCATCGCCCTCTTCTGCCGGCAATATGACATCATCAGCGACAACGCATAACAGCAACAGCAAGGAGAAGGTCAGCCTCGGGTCCGAGAGTGACACCTTGTTGAATTACAGCGAGGACTTCTCAGAAGCAAGGTAGAACACCTTAACACTGACACGACTCAATATAATACTGCAGTCTGTTATATAGACACTGGAAATGCTTTAGAAGATGACTTAACACATTGGGCATTATTCACCAACTGTTCTTAGGAAGAAATTCTTGTTAAAAGTTATCACACAGATATTTGGATTTGTTTACAAGGACACTATAATAAGAGAAATTATAAGAGAAGAATTTAGAACCTGATATCCAATTGCCATCCAGACAGTTGCATGCTGATTCTAGGCTTCATAACTCAGGATCAGTAAATTTATAGATATGACACATCATAACAATAAACATTCACATTTTAATATACAAGTTAAAATCATCATGAATCTGGTTTATACCTCCTTAGAACTTTTCTCAAGAACAAATTTAAGAAAATTCTTAGAGATATTGGTCAATGAGGCCCATTGTTCTGAAACAAGATTCAAGCAATCACCATAATAATAATAACAGCACGAACCTTAGTAATAAACCTTCCAGTCTGTTTCAACAGGACAGTCAGACACATAGTTTGAAGCAATTGTTGATTTCCAGATGATATCCCAGGCTGTCTTGTTCTTTGAGTCATCTGAATCTTCACACTTTCAGAAACAATTTTGCAAACTGCAGATAAATAGGGTGAGGCAGCCAAAACAGCAGAACAGACAGCTCTGAAAATATAAAAGCCATCTTAATTCCAAACGATTTCAATTACTTTATGGCAAACTAAAATGAAGAATCAATTAGAGGCACACAGCCATTTCCACACCTGTGGGAAAAGGAAAGCTAGTGGATAGTGAGAGAGAGAGAGAGAGAGAGAGAAAGAGAGAGAAGAGAGAGAGAGAGAGAGAGAGAGAGAGAGAGAGAGAGAGAGAGAGAGAGAGAAGCTTTTATTGCAATCGATTCCCTTCACTTTTCTCAAAGGCGCACTGACCGGCTGACCAGGAGCTGTCAATGTGCTTGATTGATGAAATCTCCCTGTTTATTTATTTATTTACTTACATATTTTTCGAAGTACCTTTGTGAGAAGCACGCAATGAAGAGAAATGTACAGTCAAGGGTACAATAGGTGCACATCAAAAGAGCTGAAAAAGAAAACAATCAGCTCAGCAAGCCCCCTTTCATCTCGGAAACAACAGTAATGGATGTCTGACAACATCCAACCGAGCACCTCACATCGGTTAAATCACAGAATTTGTATCATGAAATTTTATCCTTCGTTCAACCCCTTGGAGATGGGGGTCTCCTGCCTCGGTAACAAGAGTATAAGGCACTTGCACGGATGCAAATGTCTTAAACACTGCAGTGGATAGTGGAGCTACTGACCTACTTCTACTCAGGATATGCAGCAGTTCACAATGAAAGCCTTTGATCTGTCTCCCATTTCAATCCAACTTCTTCCTTTTTCTCTGTAGATGCACTGAACCTCCACCCCCGGAAAATTCTCCTGATGATTTTATGACCTTTTAATTCATGCTTTCTACTCTGGTCATTTAGCTGCATGGTGAAATCCTTGTCTATACAGTCTGAAGAGCATGATGTTGCCCATAGCATTTTAACTATCTCTTGGTGTTCATTCAGTTATACAGATGCACACACGTTCTACTTAAGGCCTGATTACCACTCTAATTCCTTAAAGCCACAGTATGGAATAAACTCACAGGAACATCTCTTAGACTTATGCTGACGCTGTGGAGGCCACTGACTCTCTGACATCCGTACAAATGATTGCAGAGCTTAATGAAATTGGCCCCTTTGAGAAGAGTCATGTTTCTCTTTTTTATTTCTCCTGTCTGCTGCAGTTCCATCAGTCTGTACCATCGATCAACATCATCGAGGTCTAAAAGGAGCAACGAGGACTCTGCCCTCCGCGTCTCGATCTGGAAGCTGCATTGTTTTAAACCTTCATCAACCATAGAGGAATCCCACGAGGATCAAACCATTAGCTAAAGTATTAGCTACATTGACTGCCACTGAAAATAATTTACCAGAACGTCCCACCCACAGTACTGAACGTCTGCATATACATACACACCACACACTCTCACACAGTGTGTCCAAAGCAATCAAATCTTGTAGAGTAATTGTACATAAAGTGAAATGTGCTGCTGTATTATGAGAGCCTGTTCTCACTGGAATCAGTGGTGATTTAGTGCAGTATTGTAATCATGCAACTAGATGACTGCATTGTATTTTTGATATGATACTGTAGAACTTCAGCAGGGTTTTTATGTCTGTTGCGAGTGTGTGTGTGTGTGTGTGTGCGCGCGCGTGTGTGTGTGTATGTGCATGCACCTGTCAGAGTCTGAGAGAAAGGTAAAGCTGTTAAGTTGAGCCAAGCGTGCTCTCAGGCAGATGATTCGAGTAGGCAGTCGAGGCTGTTTCTCGTGACTCAAGCTCTGCAGTGGATCATAATAAGCTGAAGGACTCAGCACATGTATTGTACTTTAATGAGTTTTCTCCAGAAGAGGCTAAAAAACCCCACAAAGGAACAGTTCAGAAGGTCACATCACTACCCAGATGATTTGAAATGGCTACAATTGGAAAAGCTTAATTACATGTGTACTGAGACGCGTGGATTGTGGATTGTCTGCCAGTCTGAGGGAACCCTAACATTGAGCGAGCTACTTCAAGAAACATGTAGAACTGTGTAGTTTTGTATGTTCAATGCAATTCTTCAAAGCTTGGATCTTACTGATAGAACAGTGTGTACTGTAAATGTGTCAGTGTTTTGAGACTATGAGTACAGTTGAGTAGAAGAACAAGATAAATAGAAGTTAGGATGCATGCCAGTCTTTGATGTGTATATACTGTCTAATAATAATGAATGCTTGCAACGTCATTAATTGTAAATATGAAAATTGTAACAAGAAATAGCCTTTCTGTTATTTCAAAGGGTTTATGTGGGAGGTAAATCAGTACTGATTATGATATTATTAGTATTCTTTCCAGCAATAAAATAAACATCATTAGTTTAATCAAACATTTTTAGCTTAAAAACAATTAAAAACCATGCCTTTTTTTTTGGAAAAGTTGGTCTTTAAGCTGTGTAAATATCCATCAAACATAAACATCCCCCACTCATGATCATATTTCACCTAAAATAATAATCAGTGCGAAACATTATAATTTAGCCCAAACCAAGATGATGGAACCAAAAATTTTAAACATATATTGCATGCACATGAAAAAAACAATCCTTATTTTAATTTTATATGTGTTCTGTAACATTTTTCATGTATAAAAACACAAATGAGCAAGTTTTGGTATCTTTTATTTCAATAAATTATTATAAATGATTTCAATAAAGATGAATTAATGATGTGATTTGGAATGTCGCTCCTGTACTTACCTACACTCTTATTTCAAATGTTCAGTAAAGTGTCTGTTTATAAGACTTTTGAAGGTTTTCAAAGAAAGTAAACAAAGTGAAGTCATGTATTCAACTGAGAACTGAAACTTTTTAACTTGAGTAATTCAGTGTAAGTTACACGACTCATCTGCTATTCAATTTACCGTGCACAGCATTCTTAAGCTAATGGCAGCAAAGAGAATACAAACCAGCACAGTGTAACTGTGTAATGTACTGAAACAAAACATTCTGTCTGTGGCAAATACAGGCTACTTTGTATTTCCTACCTCATGTTGGCTCACGTTGATATATTACCTTTTCCAGTAATAAGGATGCTGTTATTTTAAGGTACTAGTGCATCTCAAAAAATCGAATACTGTGAAAAAGGTTTCTGATAATTTAATAAAAAATTAAACTGTTATTTATTACATTTAAAGTGATATATTTCAGGCTTTTTTGTTTTAAAGTTGATGCTGTGATTAGTCATCTATTCCAACTTGATTATTATTATTTTTATTTTTTTTATATTAAACGCATTTGATTATTATAGATTTTTGGTTTTCATGAACTGTAAGCCATACTGATCAACAGTAAAAAATGCTTAAAATGTCACCTTACATATAAAGAATATGTAACATCACTTTTTAAGGAAAATATGATTATGAATGAGCTTTTCAACCGTATTCTAATTTTTTTAGATTAGTCGGTGGTTTATTTGAACAGTTCTTTTTTTGAAGAAGAATGTGCAAAAACACATCTTTAATAGATAAAAATGAGGGGGGGGGGGGGTCTCGTATCAACAATCAATACATACAGAGACCCACTTCTATGTGCTCATATGAAAAGGGTTTGTTTGAAAACACATTAGGAAAGTCTTAGAAGTTCAGTACAATTCAGGAATGTCTCTTGGGGCCATTTTTGTAACAGATTCTGCAGATTCCAAGTTCAGTAAATCGACTCAGTGTAAATTTTGTAAAGCATAAACTCAACCCATGAGCTAGTCAGCTGTACTCGGGACAAAACTGTGCGTTTTAACAGGACAATGATCCCTGTCAAAAATGTGGAATGTGACAGGAAAAATGTGGAAAAATAAAATTAAGCACATGACCACAAATGCATATAAACCACAGATAATTTAATATGTTCTTACAAAAATCGGGCAGTAAAGATTGTACCGTATCTTATATTTGATGCACCAGCCACATTTGCAACTCCACTGCAGTAAATCTGGGACCATGGGAATTCACTCCGTTCTGTTAATGAGGCGATCACCACCAACTCTTTCTGAGTTTGTCCTTTTTATACTCTGTTTCTCATCACATTATAGCACAGACATGAAGGAACTGTTAATTAAAGAAGCAGATACTGTGTTACTCTTGTTATCTGAAACCCTGGGAGAAAGCAGCAAGGGCATATTCTACTGACTGAACTGTAATCAAATGAAAACATCCAGAGGACTGTAGTGAGACAGAAGAATTCCCTGTTTAATTGATTTAACACTAAGACCAGAGGGGTGCTGTAGGTGACCAGCTTGGGACAAAAGAGATCATAGAGCTTGACGTGGCAATAAATCTCACCACCAATTATCACTGCAGCAATCTGAGAACATGTTCAAGAGCTCACAAAAGAAAAACAAGAAGCATGACTCTGCACTGCTTTTTATATTACTCAGTCCCAGCTCTGAGCCTCCAAACTATTTACTATTTATGAACTCCCTTAAGAAAGTCTGGAGAACATCTTTCTAGAACAAACTTACTTGAACAAATCTTTTATTGTTTATTGTTTTCTAACTGCACACTGGATGAAACCCCATATACAGTGGTCTGCTGATGGTAATATTATTATTACTATTATTATTATTATTATTATTATTATTATTATTATTATTGTAGAAATGTTGCATAGATGTTTTAAATGAGCACCATTCTTAACAAAATTCCTCAATACCTTTTTGGAAAAATGCCTATAGAGTAATTGAGGAAAAAAACAACTTTTCCAGTTTCTATAGTAAGATAATTAATGCCACAAATTAATTACACCATATTCCATATTTATATACAGAACTATTAGGACCTATGTAATGATGCTCAGACATGATATATGCCTTTATCCTAGGCAGCTAGGAAGGCAGTCTCTTAATATTAGCAAGCTGACATGACCAATAAATCAATTAAGACAAGAACAAAATATCTAATATAATGAAACCCACAATTCTAAATGTAGATGTATCAAAAAAGATAACAACTTCAAATGAACGCATACAATTTTGAATGTGTGTGTATATATATACTGTATATACACACACAAATACAGTCATACAGTCAAATTAGGACAACCATGAAAACCTCTTTCAACTATATGGACATTTGATCTTCATTTTAACAATATTAAGGATGGAGGTGATAAAACAAATAAAACAAAGAAATATCTTAAAACAAACATCCTAAAGTAAAGCTCAATAATTAAAGTTAAAGAATTTTCTTCAAGAAAAGGTCACCATCATTACACTTTTTCAGGATATGGTCTTATTTTAACTTAAGCCATTAGTTTGGTTTGCTCTTGATTGTTGAAGTGAATGTCACCATGGCAAGCTCCAAAAAGAGCTCTCTGAGGCCTTTAGAAAGAACGTTGTAGATGCATATGAGAAGCATATGGGAAGGGACTTAAACATATGTCGAAACAATCAGCAATTCAACTATCTACAAAATAATTTACAACTAGAGAACATTTAAAACAACAGCCAACGTGTCCAGGTCGGGCCATTCTAGCAAGTTCAGCCCAAGAGCAGATCACAAGATGTGTAAAGAAGTCTCCAACAATCCTAAAATGTCATCATGAGACCTACAGGTACCTCTTGCCAAAGATAATGTCAAAGCACAGCATCTACCATCAGAAAGAGACAAACAAGTCCTTGATTTTCATGGAAGGTATGAATTTAGATATATTGAACTTTCTTGGGACTGAACAGAGGACAGAACAACCGGAAAACTCAAGGTCAAGAGAGGGATTTTGCACCTACTGCCTTCTGACTGATTAAACCTGAAAAAGTAGAACATGCTTTAGGTTTTCCTCATATTCCCACAGAAATCTGGGAATTTGTGAGCACATTCCTTCATTTCTCCAGATTCAACCTTGTCAAATAAAACCTTTCTAATCATAGTTAGATGCTATTATACAAAATTAAATACTGTGAGAGTTGGGTGTCACAGAAATCACATCATTAACACACACTAGGTGCCTGTGAGAGCTGGCTAGACTAAAGTACAGTGTCTACACAGCAGGGTAGAGTTTGTTGTCACAATATTTGCTATTCTATTTTAAAATATAAAATAAAAATGTTGGTTTTGGGTGCAGATATTTTATGTATAAACATCAAAAAGCTCATTTGGTTTCAAACTCATGCAACTTCATTGATTTACTTGTGCTTATATCAATTTACCAACTAACAACTGTCTGTTGTAATTCGGAAGCAGGTTGTAGCATTTTTCATCTCAGATTATAAATCCTTCTCGGATAATAAGATGTTAGCAAAAAAAAAGAACATTTCAGTGATGAGAAAAGGGAAATATATCTCAAAGACGTGTCATTTTACTCATTAACCAGAGTGTCTGAATGCAAAGATCTGATACTGATCCCATTTGCTATAGACATCCATATGTCTTAATCACGCTTGTTACAGTTTGTTAGCTTTATATTTTAAGACTTCATGTTCTAAGAGATACCTAGGACTCGTATCAGATCAGTGCTTTGTATTGAATCGTCATTAGTGGAGAAAAGGTGAAATTGGTGCATCCCTCTATTGCTAATATTACTAGTCCAATTCTTTTCAACAGCAGAACACAATTTCCTACCATATTAGCAAATTATACGGAGAATGCTTTTACTGTATGTTCAACCTCAGCAAAACAAAACAATCAAATTTTTAAATGTATGTAGTGCGTAAATTCAGGGTCAGCAGAAAATATATCCAGAAGAACAAAGCAGCACTATAAAACACTAATTACATATATACACAATTTACAACGATGACGTCTCCATTCTTTATGCTTCCTTCAGGAATGACTTCCTTAGGCCTTCCACACCTGAGACTTTGTCACTGCATCCCTGCCAAAAGAGCGACCTTTGTGTCTTCTTCTGTGCCATTCCCCATTGTGTTCTATGTATTACCCCATTAGCCTGATAAACACATCGGCATCCTCGTCATGGAACCGAGGTTCCAGGGATGGAATACTGATCAAATTTCAATTTGACACAGTGTTATTAACCGTCATCTCTAAGGCTGGTGCTGTTTTTCAGTAGAGAGCATTGATCACCTGTGTGAGCAAAGTACCATTTCAATGTATTGTAGTACTGTTTTACTAAAAGACTGCAAGTGTGTAAAAATGGTAGCTAATCCATAATCAAATATATCCAAATGCAACATGGAGTTACATACAATACCACAGAATATAAAAGTTAAAAAATGAACAACACATTTGTAAACGTTTTGGAAACTCCACCATGCAAAATGCATCTTTCACTACTTGTCACATTTTTCATCTGGCAGTTGTTCTTTGTTTTAGAATATCATGATAAATGGACATATCCAGTAGAAATGCTCCAAAATGAATGGAACTGGAATGCATTCGTTTCACATTGAGTTTTAAGGAGAAGACTTTTTGGAGATTTAAGTCTTTGTGTTACAGTGATGATGCTCTATATGTCCAAATGTTAATACCCTGTTGTCGCAAATGTGCAAATGCACACACAGCATATCTAGTCCCTCTAGAATAGAATAGGGGGGTATATAGACCTGCAGCATTGAGCTGTGGAACGCAATTCTCTGGAATGATGGCATTCCATCCAATACTTTTGGGATGAGCTGGGGAACTGGACATGAGGTGGTACGGTGATCATCCAACATCCTGAACTTGCTAATGCTCTTCTCACTGAATCCAATCAAATCCTCACAGCAATGCTGCAGGTCTTCTATATGAGTAGACAGCAGGATAAAATCTTTTTAATACCCTTGATTTCAGTGTACATACACCAATCAGCCATAACATTAGTACCAGTGACAGGCGAAGTGAAATATATATATCTTCATCTACAGTGGCATCTGTCAATGAGTGGAAACAGTCCATGAAGTTGATGTTACGCATTATCTCATCTGAAACACTCTAATGAGTGCCAGACTGTGATGGCTAGACCACTGGGTCAGAGCTCCAAACAGCCCAATCTTATGGGGTTATTCTGGTATGCAGTGGTCAGTACCCAATAAAAATCAGAATCATCCAAAAAAGGGTCATGGGCACCTAAAGATGGAGTCACACTGGGATTCGTGTCATTTTCGGGTTTTATATTAACAATCAGCAGAGACAGTACAGTGTGTCATAGGTCACACAGCCAGAGCAGCAGCGCTATTGGTCAGGGACGCAAATTAAAATTGAATTATCTTATTGTGTTACAAACAATTTCATAAAAACAAGATGTTTCTGACCAAAACCCAGTGTGAGTGATCCATGGAGGCCCTAAGGTCATAGATAGCAGGACATGTCTTGGTGCAAAATCCCACAGGACATCTGTGGGACCTAATGTTACGGCTAATCTCTCTCTCTCACACACACACACACACACACACACACACACACACACACACACACACACACACACACACACACACACAATGTTCTGTAGTTTGTTCATCTTTGTGTTTTGATAAGACCTCTGCAGTTTTCTTCTGGATCAATATGGGCTTATCAAAGAGGACGTTTAGCAGTACAACTGAAGCTCCAGGGTCTTAAGAGATTATGGGAAATGTAAGAGCCTAAAAAGTACTTTGATGTGGAGTGCTGCAGAACAGATCAAGTTTGTGATGGGAGAACACAGTTAGATGGTTAGAAGAAGAAGTACACATGTAGGGAGCTCTTTTGTTGTGGCCATTTGTTTGGCCTTATATATATATATATATATATTGTTCTTAATGAATAATACATCTTCTGTATCTTTCAAGTCCAGAGATAAAGGGCAGTGGTCTCTGCACTCCAGAAGTGTGGCAATGTTTGAAGAGTTCTTTGCACTTTGTGTAAAGTGCTGAGTACGTGTGTGATGAGGGTTCTTGATAGCAGACTGAAGTGTGAGCAGACTGGAGAGAGAGTGTGTATGTTTGGTTGTGTGTGTGCGCGCACAATCGGACTCTTCACCGCTGAGAAACCTGGAGTCGTCTTCCAGCAAGCTCACAGCTGCATCCTCAGACACCGTTCTGGAGCGGGACTCTGCCAGTCTGACTCCCACAGAGAAAAGAAAGCAAGATGAAGACACTCTGATAGTGTTAAACAGTGACTTTGACTTTTCATGTTCAGGTCTCAGAAGTGGGGAATTGTTCTCCCATCTAAAGACTGATACACACCCAAAAGCACAAAAGGCCTTTACAGTCCAAGCACAATTTAATTCATGGAATTTATTCAAATCACAATGACGTCTTTTGAACATATGGCAAAACAATAGCAGTGTCTGGTTTATGAAGGTCAAAAATACCTTTTATGGTTGGCAAATACAGACGTATCTTTTATAAGATTTTATAAGCCTGTATGTCCTCTCCCTCCGTTTGTTTACTGTTTATTCCTATCTGCAAGTCAGACCTTCCCATTTCACACTTTTGACCAGGGGTAGGTAACCCTGGTCTTGGAGTTCCAGGTTCCTGCACAGTTTGCTGATTTTCCCGCTCTAACAGACTTGCCAAACATGCCAATTAACAAGTGAGTTCAATCAGGTCTACTTCAGCCACAGGAACACAAAGCACTCCAGGACCAGGGCGGCCTATCCCTGCTTTGGAAAATGGAACGCTGAGCCCTTGGTGGGACTGGAAATGATCTCTTCACAGTTCATTAGCAGGCAGTTAGACAAATGTCCCAATCTATTTTTATACTTCACAATTACACCACACAAAGAGACGCGTAAATACATTTGCTCGTCTTTCCATTTTCTCTTTTTAACTTGCAGACTGACAATGAATATTTACTCGTGTTTTTGAGACGACTCAACCACCCCTAACCATAATACCTAAACCTAACCCTTACTCTAAACCTAACCATAATACCTAAACCTAACCCTTACTCTAACCCTAACCTTAACCATAAACCTAAACCTAACCCTTACTCTAAACCTAACCTTAACTATAAACTCTAAACCTAACCCTTACTCTAACCCTAACCTTAACCATAAACCCTAAACTTAACCCTTACTCTAACCCTAACCTTAACCATAAACCCTAAACCTAACCTTTACTCTAAACCTAACCTTAACCATAAAACCTAAACCTAACCCTTACTCTAACCCTAATCTTAACCATAAACCCTAAACCTAACCCTTACTCTAAACCTAACCTTAACCATAAAACCTAAACCTAACCCTTACTCTAACCTTAACCATAAACCCTAAACTTAACCCTTACTCTAAACCTAACCTTAACCATAAAACCTAAACCTAACCCTTACTCTAACCCTAACCTTAACCATAAACCCTAAACCTAACCCTTACTCTAACCCTAACCTTAACCATAAACCCTAAACCTAACCCTTACTCTAAACCTAACCTTAACCATAAAACCTAAACCTAACCCTTACTCTAACCCTAACCTTAACTATAAACCCTAAACCTAACCCTTACTCTAACCATTTCCATTTACTACATTTAGCACAGTGACTTACAAGTGCTTTTGCAACCTTAACCATGAAGCCTAAACCTAACCCTACTCTAACCCTAACCTTAGAGTCCCAAACCCAGGAGTCTAATGAGAAAACAAGAGGGTGCTGAAATGAGACGACAATGGTCATGTAGAAATGATAAATTGGGATTTTTATCACTTTCCTTTTGGTACTTAAATCCACACAAATGTCCAAAGTGTACAAGATGTGTAGCACCACACAGCACTGATACATTATGCAGTAGAGAAAAGATGAGTATTTTTTTTTATCTCTCACCTCACTTACCTGTGTCCATCTCCTCCACCTCCATATTGCTGCATGACAGATAACAAAGATACAGTGTGACACATGCAGACATTGAGGCGTAATTAAAACATCACATCAAAGTGCAGGCTAGAAAAAAACCCTTTAAAAACGTCCTGACTTCAAAGAGTAAACTTTAGAATTGGTTAAACTTTATGCAAACCTAAGCAGATCAATCTTCAATGCTTTACAGAAAACACTTTTTTTTGGGTCTCTAGCTGAGATTGCTGTCTGCATGCTGCTTTGTGCCAAAATGAATGGGAGAGATGACTACTTGGATTCATCTCATTTGAAGTGATTTACTTCAGTGAGTCACGGGCACTTTCCTCATTACATTACTGTAATAACTGACGGCCCCTGCTGCCAAAATAAGAGTTGGTTTCTACCTGCTGGATGACAAAAACAGTGATAAACTGACATTAATGCACTGGCATGACACCAGCATTGACTGCTACTGTGGGCAGTAGTGAACATGATTCATTACGCTGACGATGGGGCAGTGTTCCTGTAACATTCCCTATAAAGAATGCTGGGTAAAGCTCAGTGAGCCCAACATGTCAATCTTTGCATTCTGCCCTGAATATGACCTGGCAGGGCAGATATTATCTCCTAGACATCTGTAGACATCAGAATGTATTCTATACTGTTCTTATACAGACATATACAGACATCCCAAACCTCCTGGAAGCAGAGGTTGGGGTTTTAGTTCAATCAAGTCCTAATCCACCCCAGGATTTTCTTGGGAACGCCTGAGCAGCTCTGCTGCAGCTTAGCCAGCCAAGCAGTCAGAACAAAATTCTGGTGTAGATGATGACTTGATGGACCTGAAACCCCCACCATTGTCTGGATGTTGTGTGACACTCCCACATATTGATAGCAATTCCCTGATGCCCATATAGAGAGTGAATAAGCTACATTTGCACAGCAGGAATATGTGCACCAATCCTGATTTGGGTCACTTCCATATGTGGTGTAGAAATCTCATTCATATTGGAGTCATGCAATGCAACCAGATCGTGACCTTAACGTCAATCCAGTTCAACTTTCCTCATAAACACACAATGAGGAGACGGACAACAGCAGTGAGGGATGTTTTCAGTGTTTCATTGTCAATGGTAAACTCAGCTGACATTCACTAGAATTCAATAGTGCCTGGGACGCTGGCAAAAATCCCAAACCTCTGGGAGCTGAGCTTTTTTACATGCCCATGATTTCATGAGAGTGACGTGTTGAGATGAATGTCAGACGTAGGTCACACGAAAATGATGTAAAAAGTGTGAACAGCCTAAAAAATAGTGGATTTGTTTGGACAATCGAATTTGGGCCACTTTCCCTGCTGTCTGAATGTAGCCATAGACATAGCAAGACAGTGATTGAGGGAGCATCCAGAGCACAACACTGACTACAGAATGGTGCATGACATCAGTGGTCTATAAAAATGCAAGTGAACTTGTTCTTGTAACTAACAATTATATTATGATATAAAACTTGTATCCAAACTATAGAGTGTTTGTTAAAATATAGATCAACATTAATTTAAAGAACAACAAAGTCTTTCATCTGCTCTCTTTTTTAGGCCCACTGTTTGAGAATCAAGGACTATAACTGCAACAACAGTATATATGTACACACACACACACACACACACACACACACACACACACACACACACACACACACACACACACATACATATCCATATCTATCTATCTATCTATCTATCTATCTATCTATCTATCTATCTATCTATCTATCTCTCTCTCTCTCTCTCTCTCTATATATATATATATATATATATGTATATAAATCTTCCCTGGTATATTGATACAAAAGCCTAATTATGAACATATTTTTTTGAAAACTAGAAGTTGTCTTAAAGCATCTTAAGTTTGCTTTAAAGTATTTAAAATGAGTTTTAGTGCCGTATTCTACCATTAAATTATGTCTTTTGTAGTTTAACGGAGGATTAACTTTAATAGCAATGAGCACATCCCTTTTAGATAAGAGTAAATTATTGAATATAGTACTCATCTGCCATCATACAGAACAAGGAAAAAAGAACCACAGTAAGCATGTCTGGCATGGAAAGAAAAATTAAAAAATAAATAAATAAAATAAAATTTTACCTAATGCAAATTATCTTGAGAGACACATATTCCATTATGTGACACCTGTCTTCTTCTATCTGGAGTTTTTAAATAGTGAAGCACAATTAAAAATGAAGAGCAGCACTACCATTGAACCCTCTCTTCTATGACTGCAAGAACAGCTGAAATAAAACATTCTAAAGCCATTAATTTTTCTGTGCGAGCATATTTCCATGATCCCAAAAGAGAACTTGCAGAACATCCGGAAAGTATTCACATAACATTCCACAAAATTCTATCCACACTGACAAAATGAGAAAAGTCTGTTTGAAATCTTTGCAAATTTATAAAAAAAAAAATGAAACACAAACATTTACAAAAGTATTCACAGCCTTTCCTCAATACTTTGTTGAAGCACATTTGGCAGCAATTACAGCCTCAAGTCTTTTTGAGTTTGATGCTACATGCTTGTCACACCAGTTTTGGGGAAATTTCTCCCATTATTCTTTGCAGAACCTCTCAAGCTCCATCAATTGAATAGAGGAGCGTAGCTGCACAGAAATGTTTAGATATCTCCAGAGATGTTCAGTCAGGTTCTGGGCTCTGTCTGCGCCACTCAAGGACATTCCTAAAACATGTCCCAAAGCCACTCCTTTGTTATCTAAAAGTGCTGTGTGGGTCGTTGTCCTGTTGGAAGATAAACCTTCATCTAAGTCTTGAGGTATAGAGTGCTCTGAGGTAGGTTATCATCAAGGATGTCTCTGTACATCACTGCACTCATCTTTCCCTCAACCCTGACTAGTCTCCCAGTTCCTCCTGCTGAAAAACATCCACACAGCAGGATGCTGCCACCACCATGCTTCACTGTACGAATGGTATTGGGTAGGTGATGAGCAGTACCTGCATTTCTCCAGACATGATGCTTCAATCTTCAATCTTTTTGTTTTTCATGGTCTGAGAGTCCTTTACATGCGTTTTGGCAAACTGAGGCGTGGCTTCTCTCTGGCCACTATACCATACAGGCCTGATTGGTGGAGTGCTGTAGAAATGGTTGTCTTTCTGGAAGGTTCTCCTCTCTCCACACAGCAATGTTAGAGCTCTGTCAGAGTGGCCATTAAGTTCTTGGTCACCTCCCTGACTAAGGCCCTCCTACCATGATCACTCAGTTTGGCCAGGCGGCCAGCTCTATGAAGAGTCCTAGTGGTTTCAAACTTCTTCCATTTACAGATGATGGAAGCCACTGTGCTACCATCTCAATACAATCTTGTCTCTGAGGTCTACAGACAGTTCCTTATACTTAATGGCTTGGTTTGTGCTCTGACATGCATTGTCTACTATGGGATCTTATATAGCAACTGGAATTACCACAGGTGTCCAATCAAGGTGCAGAAACATCTGAAGGATAATCAGTGGAAGCAAGATGCACCTGAGCTCAATTATGAGTGTCATGGCTAAGGATGTGAATACCTATGTGTGTTTTATTGTTGTGTTTTAATTTTTTAATGAAATTTAAATAATAAACTTGCCCTCATTGTCATTGTGGGGTGATGTGAAGTGAAGTGAATCCTTTTCTGGATGCACTGTTTTTATTTCATTTAAGAAAACATATCACTCCTATTGTAGAAGTTTAAGAAAGAGTTGTAGATGATCTTATAATCATTGACTAATTCTTTGCTACCCTGAGTCTCACACTCCTTGTCATAAGCTTGTCATACACACTGCCTAAACATAGCAAGTTGGGATTCCTGTTCTCACTGACTTTACTGACACTTTCCTTAATTACTATAGGTCTTGTGGAACCATTCCGAGGGTTCCAAGATTGCTCACACTTAAATAATTACTTTCATAAAGCCACATCCCTTTAAAGAGCTCTTTAAAGACATCTGTTATATTATTATGATAATTTGGCAGCTTCACGTATGGAATGGGATGATTTGGAGTGTTTCACAGTCCATTAAGTAACTAACATTATGTATCTGTATTGCATATCATGGAATCTTGAAAAACAACACAGAGCAAAACTGATCATGGAACTATCTCTGAAAATAAAATGAATGCAGAATAAGATTCAATACATTTTTGTTTGATACTGATCAACTGATTTTTAAAGCAATGCTTTAACACCCTCCAGCACCCCAGATGATTAACGATTAATCATGTTAAAATATCTTATGACTAATATTGAAGTAGGAATACAACACTAATCTTGCTTTATTAGACCGCAGAATGGGCCACTGGATTTTTTCCAGGTTGATTTCCAGAGTTTAATCATGTTTCTTATTGCATTGAGTGAAATAAGATGTTATTAGACATCTGGAAATGATAGAAACTCTTAATTTTATATACAATATGATATGAAAACCAACTATAATGTATCAGTAACACCAGAAACACAGCATGCTGTATGTTTAAATAATAACCTCTAATTGCAACGTTTCTACAGTTTAATTTAAACAAGACTGTGCTCTTTAGAGTGTCATTCCTCTAGAATCTAAACCAATTCCACACAAATTACCAACTTTTTGTGGAATGAAATTGTGCACAAATGCCAAAACAAATATTACAATATTGTCATTTTTATATCTAGTAGAAAAAAGGGTATTTTTGTTCATAATTTAATTCAAAACCTTTAACTGACAGATTTTATATTCATTACATATAAAGTGATATATTTCAAGCTTTTCAAGTTTTTTTTTAAACTGATTTTTATTTTTATAATAATGTGAGATTCTGAGTTTCTGACTTTCATAAGTTATCAGTATAGCTATATCACCAGTACTGTATGAAACATCACTTTACATATATAAATATAATAAAAATTATCAACACAATTGAACATTTTCAAAATATTATAATTTGTTTAGATGCACTAGTATTGATATATACAGTATATTGTCCAAACCTACATTGTACACCCTTAAAATGTTAGAAAAGGATAGGATAGGATAGGATAGACCTTTACTGATCCCTTGGGAGGGTTCCCTCAGGGAAATTAAGGTAAATATAGGTAATGATAGTTTTAATAAAGACAAAACTATGATATATTAAATTTATTTTTGTGCTTCTTTACTTGGCTAACAGTTCTTCACTGTTGCATGCACTCTTCAAAGGTGCTTTAGTACAGAAACTGGTTCTATATAAAACCTGACACTCACTTTGCATGATTCAATGCATTGTTAAAACATTGTTCAGTGGTTCTACAGAGACCCACTTCAATAAAGGTTTTATATAGCACCAAAAAGAGTTCTACTATTGTCACAATGCCAAACACATCAATAGAAGAATGGTGGTGCAATATGGAACCCTTTTTGAAACTGTTCCGTATAGAACTATCTACATCACATTCAAAACAACAATTTCACAATGCAAAGAAACCTAGAAACATGCAGAGGGTTCTTTGATTGTTCATGGTCCTGTTTGGAACCATTAGAAAATAACTTTTAAATTTCTTATTTAACCGCTTGGGTAACGTTGGCATACATAAAAAAATAAAATCCTTAATCATCATTGTGGCATGTGCAAATATTTGGATGCCCTAACACTGTTTGACAAGCACATGATTAGCAAACAAGGCCTGAGGTATCTCACCTACTTTAATTGGAAACTGCCAGCAGAATCAAATGTTCAAGCTTAATATAAACTCTGACTCTTTAAACTAAATGTTTGCTAAGATTCACCGAACCATTTGCTTCTTTAAGCAACTGCCTAAAATAATCAGTGCTCACAAGGCCTAGGAACCTTATAATAAGATAAGACAGGTGTTTACTGCCTGTGGTTTCGAAAGTGCAGACTTCTATTAATACGTTGGCAACTTAGAGGAAACGTGGTCAAAAGAGGTCAAGGTGAGATCTGGAACCAAGAAAACTCTCAAGGAGAACTGCACGCATGCTGTTCAAACAGACAAATCAAAACCACATGACTGCCAGCAATGTACTTGAAAGCTTAGCTGGGTCAAGAGGATGGTGTACAGTTTCATAATCTTTGTGGAAGAGTCATAAAGAAGACTGAACTATGATCTTATCTCAAAGCTGAATGTTTGTAGGATGCTACAGAACATCTAATCAAGCCAGATCAGACTTGAGAACAAGTGCTGTGACCACATGAATTAAAAAAGTAAGCTATATCACTATAATCACCATTGGTACATTTGGAGATCTGACCAGCTGTAAAGCATGGGGGTGGATATGTCATGTTATGGGGCTGCATTAACACTAGTGGCTTTGCACAAGTGGAGGGGAAACTGGTTTCCACATCATTTCAGTAAATCAAACCATTTGTGAAAAGCTGAACTTGAAAAGGGGGCGACTTTTACAACAGAATAACGATCCAAAGCTCCACCACAGATCTCCTGCAGACACACAAACTGAAGCTTTCAGAATAGTCTGATGTAAATCTCACAACAAGCTGTGGATGCAAGATGACTCAAGAATAGAGTGTTTTCATCAAAAGAGAGGGAGACAAGTTCCAACTAGAAGAACTCAAAGACTTTTAGCTGCTACCAAAAACATTTGCAAGCTCTGATATCAGTCATATGACCAAGTAAGGTACCGTTTTATTTTTTTATTTTGAATTTGTTGATTTTGAATTTCTATGATATGAAAGACAGAATCACTTAAAAATATAAATACATGGTTAAAAACATAGTTTTCAGTTTCATTAGATACAGAGTCTGTGCTCACTACCAGTGTCACTTGGTCAAGGGTGCTCAGACATTAGCATAAGTCGATGTTCTTGTACGCGTTTAAATTTTAAACAGACTTTTAATAATATTTCTAAATACCACCAACAAGTAATCCACTGTCAGAAATAATCCAGAGGCTTAATCCATTTCAGTCATGAACATTCAACCAATCAACTTGCTTGCCTGGAACTAACTACTGTATAATTACTGATGCTGAAAGTGAAAATATTGATAGTGAACATATTATTAGTGAACAATACTGACAATATGCTGGTAGTTTACATACTGTTAATGAATACAGTTACAGTGAATGTATAACCTAGATAATAGAAGAAGATCATTTCGATTCTTGTGTGCTCTTTGACTTCATTGTGATGTTAAATGCGTCTCTAGACGTGATTTAATTAAATATTTACTGCCTGCTCAGCCTTTTTCCAGATGAAGAATTGCTGTGTTGCCAGCTAGACTCATATTTAGTAATTGTTAGCACTAAAGAAGAAAATGTAAAATACCGGCATATGAATATTTATATTTGCACACACTTACTTTTAGACACTTACTATTCGGAAGGTTTTTCTTCTTCTCTTTATAAAACTAAAGATACTCCCCCAAAACATTCAAAATTTAATGCTTTAGCCAGAAATTATTCCAAAAACTGCAGTCAAATCCTTGCATTCGGAGCAGATGATAATCATCACTGAGATCACTGTGCTGAGACAGCCATACTGCAACATCATTCTCCCCAACACTTTACAAAAGATCAGGGGTCACTAATGTCTTTCAGTGTTCCTACTGTGTGGTCAGTCCATTTATCTGTCTCCTTCTTTGTACTCATTTCACCTGGAGGTGCAAGAAAGTATTAGGTGGTAATTTGAGGATAAATGCTTGTCAAATTGGCTGGTTTGCATCTCAGACAGATGCAGGGCTGTTTCATGGAGAAAATAAAAGAACATGCCTCATTATTCTTTTGCTAATAGGCAGGAAAAAAAAAATATTTGCACACATGCAAGCTAAGCTGTAAGTCTGTCTCTGTGTCTCATTATACAAAATACACTGACATATCAGTCTCCCTGAGGAGAGGCAAGAAGAACTTTAAGCTGCTCATACACTTTGCTTTGCATATTTAGAATATCACAATAGTGCAGCATGTATTCGTAAAACTTGCTATGTTGTGCTGAATTTGAAATGCTCGACGCCTAAAATATGTAATCTCGCCTTCACCCTGCAGAGCTAAATTGTATAAAGGCTTGGGATTATTGCACACAGTCTATTGCAAAATCCTTTCACCACAGCGTAGGTTCAAGTGCACTAATCAGTGCATGAACTCTGTCCTTTGTATGTACAGAAAAAAAGGAATGTGAAGGTCTATATCCTTAAAAACTGTTATCTACTTAAAACAAACACACACGTGCTGTGTGCCTTTTTAAAGCACACTAACACAGTGCACTGAATGTACTGTATCTACCACCGTACAACAGTTCTACAACTCAACTACATTGGCTACACCTACAACGTATAGACAACGCATTTAGTGATAGAAGTATTCAGTAATGAGGACAACCAACCTTGAAAATGTGTCATCGAGGCCATCTTCCACATCCTGAAAGTCAAGAAAAAGCATACAACTCTAGTGCACATCTAGAACATCACTGTCTATTATGTTAACATGTCCACATGTTCTAACAAGATCATGGTTATACATTATTATATAGCATTGCTCGGTTCTGAATTTGTTGCATGTGCTTCATCTAGAGTCTGGAGGTACCACATCCCACAACTTGCCTTCACAGTGAAGGGAATTCAATCACCATAAAGAAATTCAATTAACAAGAAGAGAGTCTATCAGAGAGAGCAGCCAGAGTGCTTGATGAATGTAATCTTAAATAAAAGACTCCCTGGTGAGTGATTACACTGAGGCTTTTGAGGCAGAGAACACTCTGCCCTTCTTGACCTAAAGAGCACAGATCTCCACCTAGTGGTTTAAACACATTTTCCATCACGAGAATTAACACAGAGAGAGGAGTCCATCTAGTGGAGACAGGCTGCTACTTCAATTTATTTATCACACGTTCTCAGCACCAGTACAACAGCTAACAGACACCTGTGCTGGCCAGCATCACACCCAGAAAGAGCCAGAAACTAATTCTGGTGTTCAGTTTCCTCAGATTTCCTGCGGGAAATTCACACTGGACTTCAGACACCTTCAGGAGCTTGAGACTCTTCATTTCCAAAGCCAAAATTTACTTTCATCTAAGAAGTGGACATTAAAGCACTGAGCAGTCTAATTATTTTTCTCCTTAGCCCAGGTAAGATGCTTCTGATACTGTCTCTGCTTCAGGAGGGGCCTGATATGAAGAATTGTAGATCCTTTCTGGAGACATCTGTGTGTGGTGTTTTGGAAATGAGCTTCACTCTTTGTGAATCCTTCCAAAGTTCTTGAATCGCCTTTTCATGGCAATCCTCTTAAGACTGTGGTCATCCCTGTTTCCCCTTCTAGTCAACTTTCCAATGACTCACTTGCATACAGCCAGAATAATGTCCTCAGCAAACACCAGTGAACCTGATCCTTTGTCCAGGCCATAACAATGTCCATGTTCCAAACATAAGAACATGGACACATTATTATTGACTAATTATCTTCATTACCAGCTTGCAAACAGATGTCAGTTTATTAGCTTCACCGTGTCCTGCAATAAGCATTTCATGAAATATGAGGACTTCATTAGTTTAATTAAGCTGCTTTCATACCCAGGAGTCATGTTTGATAGGCCGTCTCCGGGTAGGGTTACTGCGTGGAGATGGTGAAAGGATGGAAGAGGAGAAAAATGGTTTTCTCAGCTTGTGCTCCATCAGTACCTGGGCTTTTTCACCCTCTGTAAAAACAGAGACACAACAAATACACTGCTCATTCTTCAACAGGACAATTATCTTACATATGATGTGATATGGTTTAATAGCAGCTTGAACAATAAGGATTAGTAATAATTACAGGATGATTATATTAAATCAAACATTTAATTTAGTAGCAATTAAAAAAAGTATTCCATGTTCACTGCATCTGTGGGCATGTTTTGTACCTGAGTCACAGTGAGGTTTTGTTTCCACCTGAGAGACACCAGTTGAACAGCATGTATGAGCCTTCTTACTTTTGTCTATGTAGGAGAAAACAGAGTTTTTTAACACATAAGAGTCGAGAGGCGAGAGGAAAGGCCACTGAATAGACAAATGGAGTCTGAGTGAAGATCAGCAGAATCAGGCCAAAATGCCTTTACAAAGGTTTGTAGCTCAAATGCCAATAATAATATCACTCAGAGCTCTCAGACAAACTCCACAGTCTTTATAGTCTAAGTTCAGTGACAGGATATTGGATCAAGAGAGCTGTCAGATGTTTTTGACTACAGATTCAAGAAATAGCTGTTTATTCTGCTTCACTGTATTTTTAGCAGAAATCATTCAACACTGTTATTACTACTGTATTACAGAACTGTTACATAAGGATATGTGATCAGATTTGGCCAAGATTGGATTTGATCTTTGTTCCAAGCACGCTATCAACAATTTGTAATTGGAAATTTTGTTAATATTATTAGCTTTATTTATGAAAAAATAATAAATCATAAGAAAATGAAAAAATAAACTAGTTTGGCTGAAATACCTCAGATATTTGAGAATCACCCACAGCTTCATTCACCATTCTGAACACATATGTACTCAGCGCTGGGTCAATATAGGACAAACACAATGTTGGGTTGTTTTGGCCCATCAGATTGGGCATTGTGGGTCAAACTTTTATTACATTGTCAAGTTCACAGAACCCAAGTTTGTGCTGTGCTTTTCTTACGGTAATATATCTGTCTATTAATCCATGTTGCAGTTTTTTAAGTGAATCAGAATTGGGCATTAAAAAATGAGCAAACCAAGTATATTGTAGGGGTCACAGTGCACATTATCCCATTATTACTTCTGATCCCAGTCACCAAATATCCAGCAAATACCAGAAGTCCAGTCCTCACCTTCTTGGGCAACCTCCCAGAGGTCCAGAGCCACTTTAAATGCCTGTGCTACTGTGAGCGTGACTGCCTGGGCCTGCAGAGGACACAACAAGCTGAGCTGACACCTTCACCACAGGGTGCTGACACTAAAGAACATGAGGACACTGCATCATGAATTCAATGCTAGAATGAACAGTAACTGTAGTGAGCAGTGTCATCCACCAGATGGAGCTAATATCTCAATAGAGCCCTGCCACCATAGGTCTAGCAGTGTTGGTAGAAGGGATAAGCAGCATGATTAGCACAGTCACCATTAATTATAGTATCAGCAACTATAAGACATACAAAATATATAAATTATATTATTATGCACAATACTGTCTAATTGCTGAGTGAAAGAGAAGGTTAATGTCAAGTGATAATTATGTTGAAATGGTTAACTGTAACATCCCTATGTATAGTGTATGGTTATACACATTTACATAACCTGCCAGTCAACATCAGTGCCATTGTTTTTATTTTAAGATTCACAATTTAGATACAAAAGAAGTGATTTTAATGAAATCCAGAAAGTCTGATGATATAGTACTGAACCTCCAAAAATTTGAATATCATGAAAAATGTTATTTGCATTGGTAAACTGTCATATTATACATTCAAAGGCCCGTCACATTTTTGCTTGGACAATAAACTGTGGCAAAAGTAATCACAATACACAATATTACTGTCGTTTTAAGACCAATGATATAATGTTAATATACTACCATAATAATGCAATTACACCCACTTAAACAGCAATGAATTATTATTATTATTTATTTAAATTGTTTTACCCAATCGTTTCTGCTAATTTAGATGCAATTCCCGACCCCATTGTATTACTCCCTCTATCACAAGCGATGCTCCCGAAACAAGGGGGAGAAGGCAAGCATATGCTTCCTCCGATACATATGACACCAGCCTTCACTCTTTTGTCGAACTGCCATCATTTGCATCCTTGCTGGACAGCCAATGCGCTCAGAGGAAAGCGTCGAGTCCACAGCTCTGATGCAGTGGCTAACAGATACCTGTGCTGACCAACATTACATTTAGTACCCACCCACACAGGGAGAGCAGGCCAATTTTGCTCTGACTCCAGCTGCCAATGGCAAGCAGCGTGATCAGGGATTTGAATTCTAATAGAATATCATTATTAATATGCAGATATTAGAATTGGAATATTGAAAACAACACTAACAAACAAACAAAAAATAAACATTTGCATGTATTTATTGTACAATAAGGTGAAAACAATTATTGTCATGTGTAAATATTAATTAAATATGAAGCAAAATATTTCAATGCTTTTTTTGGTTTTACTTTTGATCAGTATGGCTTACAGCTCAAAAAATTGGAATATATATAAAATATTAGTGAATAAAGAGTGAATAAATTACTAGGCAGTATCAACACCATACAAAATAAAAAATAATTTGAATATATGTTACAGTTTATAAAAATGTCACATTCATAATTTTGTTATGCGCTAGTAGTTCTGTTTGGCGTATCTGAATGTAAGTCAAATTATTTCTTGCAAATAATCATTAACTCACAATTTTCTTCTTTTGGCAGAGAAAGGCGTGGCACTCCAGGGTTTCGTTGAACTGACTCTGTGAGACATAGGCAAATACCTTATCCTGAGTTTTATCAGCTGTGCAGTAGGAAATTCTGTGGAGAAAGCAACAACTTTAATTAAGTGGATGAATCTGATTTCGACAGCATAAGAACATTAAATGTGAAGTACCTATAGAGTACAGCTATGTGTAGTACAGCTATATCTAATATAGCTGTGTGTAGTACAGCTTTGTGCAGTACAGTTGTATAATATAGGTGTGTGTGGTACAGTTACGTGTAGTACAGCTATATGTAGTACAACTGTGTGTAGTACTACTATGTGTGTAGTACAGCTATGTGTAGTACAACCATGTGTAGTACACCTACGTGTAGTACAACTATGAGTGTAGTACAGCTAGATTTAGTACAGCTGTATGTGTGTGTAGTACAGCTCTGTGTAGTATAGCTGTGTGTGTATTACAGCTATGTGTCATATAGCTGTGTGTGTGTAATACAGCTATGTGTCATATAGCTGTGTGTGTGTGTAATACAGTTATTTGTCGTATAGCTGTGTGTGTAATACAGCTATGTGTCGTATAGCTGTGTGTGTAGTACAGCTATGTGTCATACAGCTGTGTGTGTGTAGTACAGTTATGTATCGTATAGCTGTGTGTGTGTAGTACAGTTATGTATCGTATAACTGTGTGTGTAGTACAGCTATGTGTCGTATAGCTGTGTGTGTGTAGTACAGCTATGTGTCGTATAGCTGTGTGTGTGTAATACAGTTATGTATCGTATAACTGTGTGTGTAGTACAGCTATGTGTCGTATAGCTGTGTGTGTGTAATACAGCTATGTGTCGTATAGCTGTGTGTGTAGTACAGCTATGCGTCGTATAGCTGTGTGTGTAGTACAGTTATGTGTCGTATAGCTGTGTGGGTGTAGTACAGCTATGTGTCATATAGCTGTGTGTGTGTAGTACAGTTATGTATCGTATAGCTGTGTGTGTGTAGTACAGTTATGTATCGTATAACTGTGTGTGTGTAGTACAGCTATGTGTCGTATAGCTGTGTGTGTAGTACAGCTATGTGTCGTATAGCTGTGTGTGTGTAGTACAGCGATGTGTAGTAATGTCATATAAATAATGGCAGGTCCATTGTTCTTAACTCTGCAGTCACTATAGAGACTCATGTTAACATCGGGAGACTTCATGAAGCACTTATTACACTCCTGCATATCAGGAAATCAGTGTGTGGATGAAAACAGATCTTCATTTTGCCCTTCAAGACCTCGACTACCCAAGGACATATATAAGACTCTTGTTCTTAGACTCTCTTTAGCATTCAATACCATAATCCCAGAACTGCTTCACCACACAAGGGTCTGCCACCCCTTGTCAACATCCAACCACAAAGGAGCAGCAGGTGAAGCTGAGGAACCTCTGATCAAGTTTTTGAACGTCATGTTCTGACACCTCATTGCTCTCTATGAACTGCGCTCACTGTGCATCGTGATGGCATCTGTCAGAATCCTGAAGTTAGCAGACTACATTCATTGGTCTGTTCCGTGATAGTAACGAGACTGCTAACAGACAGATGGTCAAACAGCTGGTCTTCTGGAGTAGTCACAACACCCTGGAGCTGAACATGCTCAAAACAATGTACATCACAGTCGACTTCAGGAGGAGCCCATATCCCCTGCTAGCTTCCAGCATTCTCTAAAAGACTCGAAAGTTTACAAAATTCTTCAAGGTCTCGTGAACCACAATTGCCATGGACTTGAAGTAGGGCACCAACATGAACTACTTTCTGAGATGAACCTAAATGGTGCTTCTGCCCATCATTCTATGAGAATGTGGATCTGAAAGATTTTCCTAAGAAAGGGAAACAGATGAAAACAAGAAGTTTTGCAAATCAAATATAGAAGATGTTGTTGTTCTCAGAACTCTGATGGCCCCAGAGTTCAGACCCATAGTTGGAGATGACGAATATTAAGAAATGGAAAATGCTCAAACTTCTAAGACTGAACCTTTGAAGTATTTTTGGCTGCTGAAAGTGGGCCACATTTAAAGAAGTGAAAATTGTACAAAAGTAAATGCTGGACAAACTAAACACTGAAACATTGGATGTTAAATTGAATTATTAATGCTTTTGATTCATTTTATGTACCTCCAGTACTTTCTTACTGAGTACAAGATTATTATTATTATTATTATTATTATTATTATTATTATTATATCAAAATTAAGACATTTTATCTCATCAATGTCCACTGAACCATTTTAATCTGTTTTCAGTTTTCTCCATTTGAACCCTGTTTGAACCCTGTAGCTGCAGTGTATATTGTGTAATTAATTTTAGATGAATAGATCAATTGAAATGCTCTTAATTACTCTTATTTTATCTTAACGTCCATTCAAAGTTAAGAGCATTTTTGCCTTGTTGAGTCTCCATTTTGGAGATACAAGTTTTTCGTTGGACAACAATATGCATAGTAAACTGAAAAAGGCCATGTACACTGTACATTTGTCAGTTTACTGCAACTTTATGTATGGATCATTTACCCAGGATGTCGGACATAAAATATTATTAGAATCAGAAATTTGTTCATTTCCATGGTTCCATAGAAGACCATTTTTAGTCTTTAATGACTGGGGTTCTCAATCTATCACACCTCAAAGCCCATAAGCAAAATGGAAGCATAACAGCCAACAAGAAAATTCCACTCTTTATTAAACATTGTCTAAAATCTATGTCAGTCCACAGGTTGATACTTACGCGATCACATCTGCGATCATTTTTGTAGTCTGGCTGTACTTGCAGGTGATTTTTGCAATTTCAGAGGAGCAGTGTCACCATTTTTTCATGCACAAACTTTCTTTGAGGAACTAATTATATGCATCAGGAGCTCGCAGGTGATAACACGTCATTGGGCTTTGCTTAACTTCTGCTATGTTATGAATTTATATTGATGATTATTGTCTTTATAGCATGAACACAATTGATCTCTCAATTTTTTCTTTTTTTCCACTTTGACTTTTATTATTTAAAGTAGCAATGCCAGCCCACTATGGAACACTGCCTCCCCCGTAGAATGGGCCTATGGACCACATGGTCCTGAGCCCACAGGTTGAGAAGCCCTATTCTTTATCACACACCATCATTGCAACACACTCTGCTCCTGTGTGAAACCTGATTTAGATGCTGCACATCTCGTAATAGTTGGAATGAAGACTAAGATCATTAAGTTCCAGTTGACAGCCATGACAGAGTGAAAATGCAATCTAAACATATCCCGTGTGATTGGTGGAAAGACGCTCTCTGCTTCAAAGTACTGGGTTTGTCATTTTGAAGCACGTGGAAAGGAAGCAGTATTGATTTTACACATTTAAACCCATCGAGTAGCCACACAGAGTGGAGTACCAGGCGTGAGGGATGTCATAAAAAATGGATTTGTGCATCAAATCCAAATGAGATATGTGCAGCTGTAACAGAGCATTCGATTACAGGTTGAAATTCCCTTTTACCTTCACGCTTAACAATAAATCTTTCTCACATAATTCATTCGCAGTAAAATTAAATATAATGCCAAGCTATCTGAGACAAAAATATTAATAAACATCTTCATTAAAGCTTGTTCTACCTGCCACCGTCACTGCCTAATGACAGAATTGTAGAATATACAGTTAATAAGTACCTTACGTGTAATCAGATTGTCTCATACAGTTGTTGCTTATCCATCTCATTGCTGGACGTGTTGTGCTCTCTGAGAAGCCCTACCGCTCACCACAGGTGTACTGAGTGATTATCTGAGTTACTGTAGCCTTTCTGTCAGCTTAACCCAGTCAGGCCAGTCTCAGTGGACCTCACTAACAAGGCATTTCCATCTGCAGATCTGTCGCTCACTGGATGTGTTTACTTTATTGTACCATTCTGAGTAAACTCCAGAGACGAAAGGGCTGAAAATCCCAGGAGATCAGCAGTTCCACAAATAATCAAGCCAGCCTAACAACATCATGCCACACTCAGAATCACGGAGATCACATTTCTCACATCCTGAAGAAAACATCAGAAGTTGCTGCCTATTATCTACATGATTTTCTACACGACTGCCTGACATACATAACTGCATGACTAACTGACTGCATCACTGTTGTCAGTGTGTGTGTGTGTATAAAGTGCTCTGTGTGTGTGTGTGTGTATAAAGTGCTCTGTGTGTGTGTGTGTATAAAGTGCTCAGTGTATGTATAAAGTGCTCAGTGTGTGTATATAGTGCTCAGTGTGTGTGTGTGTGTGTGTGTGTGTGTGTGTAAAGTGTTCAGTGTGTGTGTATAAAGTGCTCAGTGTGCGTGTGTATAAAGTGCTCAGTGTGTGTGTGTATAAAGTGCCCAGTGTGTGTGTGTATAAAGTGCTGGGTGTGTGTGTATAAAGTGCTCTGTGTGTGTGTGTGTGTATAAAGTGCTCTGTGTGTGTGTGTGTATAAAGTGCTCAGTGTATGTATAAAGTGCTCAGTGTGTGTATATAGTGCTCAGTGTGTGTGTGTGTGTGTGTGTGTGTGTGTGTGTGTGTGTGTGTGTGTCAGTGTGTCTGTATAAAGTGCCCAAAGTGTGTATAGTGCTCTGGTGTGTGTGTATAAAGTGTTCTGTGTGTGTGGAAGTGCTGTGTGTGTATAAAGTGCCTGGTGTGTGTGTGTGTGTGTGTGTGTGCAGTGCTCAGTGTGTGTATAAAGTGCCTAGTGTGTATAAAGTGCTCAGTGTGTGTATAAAGTGCCCAGTGTGTGTGTGTGTATAAAGTGCTGTGTGTGGCATGCTCAGTGTGTGTGTGTGTGTGTGTGTGTGTGTGTGTGTGTGTGTGTGTGTGTGTGGAAGTGCCCAGTGTGTGTGCATAGTGCCCAGTGCATGTGTGTATGCGCTCAGTGTGTATAAAGTGCCCAGTGTGTGTGTGTGATTGTGTATAAAGTGCTGTGTGTGTGTATAAAGTGCCTAGTGTGTATAAAGGCTCAGTGTGTGTGTGTGTGTGTGTGTATAAAGGTCTATGTGTGTAAGGCAAGTGCTCAGTGTGTGTGTGTGTGTGTGTGTGTATAAAGTGCTCATGTGTGTATGTTTGATTTGCAGAAACATGGAAAGTCTAACACAACTCACCTGTTACAACTATAATGGCCCACAAGAAAACAACTGTAACACCTGGAAGATGGGCCTGCAGACCACCAGAGAGTGCTTCATGGCCTGCTGGTGGTCCATAAGTTGAGAAACCCTGGTCTTACACAGTATGATTATCACTGATTATATATGGTTTATCATTTGAATTCCAAATACACAGAGTGGCAACTAGATCAGTCTCTTTAAACACAGACTATTAAACATTTTAATAGGAAACACCTTCCTCTTGACCTCTTCCCTAATTGGCTGCATATTCTATCATTTTACGGCTTTTTAATTATAAATTATTACAACGCATGGGTGCACCATTAGACCTTGCACTGCTTGTTTTCCTAGACAGTAACTCCCTCTAACCTATCTACCATTTACAGTTCTGACGCTGCTCGCCATCTCCTCCCGGTTGTGGACACGTGTTGATTTGGTTTTCATATGATGCACTCGCATTTCAATTCAACATACAATACAGCAACATAAAGTTGAACTGAATGCAACTGTTTTAATTCAGAGCTTATTCCAGAATTCGACATTATAAAAAAGACTGTAATTCATTGTGTGCACAATCTAACACCAGCCATAATGGTCACAAGCTAAATTGCCATTTCCAAAAACGATTTAAGGCACTAGTATGAGTGGTAAGCCAAGTACAGTGGTGTTATAGGAGACTACACACACCACTGTTAGTCACCCTGTAAATATTTTCTCAAGAGTGACTCCATCATCAGAGACTGACCACTGATGAGTGGCGCACATGAAGCAGTCCAAAAATACAAATATGCTGAAATAATAAGGCTAAGAAGCTACTACAGCGTGAGCACCAGCAATGAGTTCCGCAATGTGTCGCACAGCAGGTTCCATTATTTTTTCGTATTATGAAGGTAAATTCACGGGAATTTTGATTCAGCAATCAAAGTGCAGTGTGTAGCATTGTAAACAAAAATAGGACCAAGTCCTAAAAGTGCTGGAACAATCATCAAAGAGAATTCCTGAACTCACAGGTAGAGCAGATCAACTGGACATCATAAAATAGAGGTGAAAACCTGCGCTGGTTGGCGGGGGGGCAGGGGCAGGTGGTGGGGCATCTGTGTACACTCAGCAATTACAACCTATCTAGCCGGGGAGAAAGGGCCAGGAGAGTTGTAAGGCTATATCAAAGGGGGTTTAGGAAATCATTAGCCCTGTATCAGACAAGGGCCTGTTTCAGAAGCAGGGCTAGATCTCACTTATGCACAACTGTTACAAATTATTCCTGATACACGACCTAAATAACAATGCCCAAGACACCCTTTGCCTCTTTCTCTCTCCCTCTCCGTTTGGAAACTTGTAATATTAGGTGTGGTACGTTATAGTTTATTAGCATCCGTGGTGCATCCCAGAACCTAATTATGAACAGCTACCAGAAGAAAGGGAGTGGAAGACCAAATAATGGCCTAAAATTAAGTAATGGATGGATAACAAATTCCAAAAGAGCCCATGTGATGGAAACTATATTTGTCTTAATACTTGGGAGCTGAAATATGCCATAAAATATCCTATTCATCACCAGTTATTATTACAGTTCATTTCACAAATAAGCTGTTTTATGAGTCATTAACAGATGCAAACTAAAATTAATTCAATATAACTAAATATAATAAAAGAACTCACTGCAAGGTTCCACTAGCAGTACGAATGTTTTGTCATTCTGCTGTAATTTGCCTTTATTTTGTATTTTATTTTATTTTATTTTATATTTAGTATTTTAATTTTACCTCAATTTGTCATCCCAATTTGAGTCACTAATAGGACACTCTCCCTGTATCACTTGACAATGCTCAACCATGTTCCTGGATATAGGACCTAGTAGGGTGAAGACAAGTACATGCTTCTCCATATAAAATGGTACACCACTAGTATTTTAACTGCTACTACATGAGTCACATTGCGGCTGGACAATAAAATTAGATATAAAGCGTATCCAAACCTATTAGCAAATACTTATTAGGTGCCTAGTCAATGTATCAATTCTAGTGAATGATGAGATAAACACCATCATTTTAACCCAGGAGGGAGAGTATTGCTAACTGTTAAACCAGACTGCAAAAATTATTAATTAGTGATTATAAGAAACATTATATTGTGTGTATTAATCTGAAGATTAATTAGTATTTATGGTAAAGTTTCGAATGCATAAACAGAGATTTTGCGGTTTTCACGCACAAGTTCATAGAAATGACTGTGTCGCGGAACAATGAAATCTTTCAGGTCGAAGAAATGATAATTTTAATGCTAATCTATCTTAATATTTATGGTGCACTCTTAGTTATTAGACTCAGCAGGCAGACATAAAGGGAATCCAGGTCAGCTGGAAAACATTATTACAGTTTATTGGCCTTGCTGCTGAGCTGAGCATTCTGCTTCTGCGGTGTGAAGTTCCATTGGGGTACAAGCACTGTGTATTCGCAGCCTTCAGGCAGGGAGGCACACGCTTGTTAAATTTCAACCTTAACACAGCGCTTCTCCAGACGCATCTGAGATCTGAGGCAGAAATGTCACACAGAGTAAATACATACAGAGCCATTCGCACTGGTGAAGCTCTGATGGGCTGTACTGCTGAAGAATTGCTGAGTAATTCCCTCCAGACATAGGACACAGAACTATTTATTTCATGAGCCAATGAGCCAGGGATGGTGAAACAAATTCCTGAAGTGCTTTGACAGGTTGGTGCATTGACTCGAGGAGGTAAACCTCATTTTATCCCGTTTGGAATTTTAGGGTTACGATGTTGACATAATAAAACAAAACACAAGCAATGAAAATCAGTGCCGTTTCGGGAGTCAGATGAATAATACTGAAATGAAGTCATTTGGCAAAACCTGAAAGCGCATTTATTTCTTCTTTAGTAAAGGCTAAAACACAATATGCTTGTGGAGTGACATTGTCGTGATTGCTTCTCCGCTACAGCAGGCTTCCTTTTTGTAAATAGCATTAGCATAGCCGTGGTCAACACTGTCACAGTGGAGAACACAAACAGCTTGAACTTTTGGTGAAATCACAGAGTGAATACAGAAGCGCATGGAACTGCTACACAAAACCACTGAACAGGATTAAGGATTGAGAAACAAACATAATAAAGAAGACCCCAGCCATGTATAATTATACGATATCGTCACTGTCCAACGAAAACCGTGCATCTCCACAAGGAGAAGGCAAAAATGCTCTTAACAGAATGGAAGTGAGGATAAATGAGTTATTTCACTCATTTTAGAGCTTTTCTATTTGTCTAGTCATCCAGAATTATTTACATAGAGTACAGAGCAGCTACAGGGTTTGAAACCCGGAGAAAATTAAAAGGTATGGTTTTCATTGGACAGAGATATGCATATACTAGTACACTGTTGCTTATAATGCTCATAATTTAATAAAAATGTTAGTCCAATTTGATATTCATTATGTGAAGTGAGATATGTTTGTTTTACGGCTTATAGCTCCAGAATCTCACATTATTACAACATTTAAATTCAGGTTTGACTCAATTACAATCAGTATCAAAGTCAAAACAAGATCTTGAAATTATGATCAACACTGAAACATGCTCTGGAAAAACCTAAACTTCTGAGTAAAGTTAGATACACACTGGTCTTAGATTAACAGATTCCAGCTAGTATTTATTTATTTATCTATTTGTTTGTTTGTTTGCTTGTTTGTTTGTTTAAGCAAGCCTTAAATTGAACCAGGTAGCTCATCATAAAAAGATGACTGACAGATGGTACATCTCTTAAATCATGTCCACTGAAAATAGCAGACATTGCTTTTCATCTGTTTGTAAACACAAAGAGAGATGGTTGGATTGGGGGCATAAAGAGGCATGAAGAAATAAACCTGTATATATAAATACATAAACCCATATGATCATTCAGTGACGGCAACAACACAAAGGCTGAATCTAGATCAGAAATACATACAAGCAATACTAAAATGTCGGGCTGTGTTTTGGTAAATATCTTCTATATGATATACTACCATACAGGGTTATTATTCAGTATATTATGATATATTGGCGATAAATCGGGTTGATTTATTCCCAAAGCCAGTACTGCTGGATGTTTTGGTAGGTTGTTTCACAATTTGTTTCATAACAGAAAAGTTATGTTTTTTAATATTTCTAATGGACAGATTTGCACTTCTTAAAAAGATAAGGTGCTTTCTTTTGGTTCCATTATAATATATTTTACTGAAACATTTTCCAAATGATGTGTGAAGGAACTCATGTTTCAAAACTTTAGATAATGTACACTCGTGCTTGTATCTTATTGATGCTATAACCTTTGAAATATTTTACTACATCGCATTCTCCAATGAATCCATTAAAATAAAGCAGCTTAGTGTGAGCCGAACTGTGATATGCTCTCTGCTTGACTCCACTATGTTTATTTTCAAAGTCTTTTCATTTATAACTGAGCCTCTGTGATCAAAGCCTGCACTGACCACGTTCAGCAGAGAACGACACTTTCTGAGGTGTGGGATGCCCCTCCCAGGCATGATCCACCTGAGTCAAGAGCTGATAGAAAAAGACAACTCGGGAGACGGGTGGAGTGCATTTCCAATTTCCATACATAAGACAGACTTCTCTTGAAGTGTTGTTTAAAAGAGAAACAAAAGAAAGCATGATATTATGTAAATAGACTCTGCACATTAAAACCCTGAGGAGACAAGCAGCAAAAGAAAAACTGCCCATCTGGCACCAACAGGAATATTCCAAATCGATGGTAGATAAGAACAGTACTCTGAGATGCTGGTCTGTGTACATTTGTTGATCATTCAAATGAGTAGGTGAAGAGGTGTTCCTAATAAAGTGCTGTAGATATATTTAGATATAGAGAGTTGAAAACAAGTCCTGTAAACTAATGAAGTCAATATACAACCCTTTGGCCATTTCATGAAAAGAACACCTTGCCAACTGTGAATAATGGTTGTGTTGGTGCCAGTGGCATTTGCAATATTGCATGAGGGGGTGTAGAAGAATGGCATCAACAATATACCAGCAAATCCTGGCTGCAATGTCCAGGATACAGCCCAGTTGAAAAGATGATTTAGCTCTTACAAAACATAATGATTCCAAAATATACCTCAAATTATATACCTCAAATATTGTGTGTGTGTGTGTGTGTGAGACAGAGGACAGAGAGAGGAGCGAGAGAAAGGATGGATGCCCCTGTCTCCTGGAAGGGGAGGATGAAAGGACTATGATTCTGATGGACTGTGCATCTGCTACTGATACAAACATCAGCATGAGGCCAGCCAGGAGACCCTTTCTTCCCACTCCACCCCTCAACCCCCTCCCACACAAACACACACACACACACCTTCTCAGATCTTGACTCAACAATCATCCACCACCCACAGAGGAGTGCAACCAGCCACTCTTCAGCGACACTCACGGCTCTTGGTTTCATTGTAAAGCCTTATATCCCTGCTGAGCCTCTGTAGATCCAACACAGAGAAGTACAAGCTAACAAACCCTTTAGGTTATAAAAATTAAAATTTAAACAGTACCATTTTCAGAACTTCAAAGAACATGACAAAAAAACCACTCATTTGAACAATTAGATTTTTATAAACTACACATGTTTGCTGGAATACTAAATTACACACAAGATTATCAGCTTCGTTCTAAAATAGTTTAAACCCTAAAGGTCTGTATGTGGGCTCACACTTGAGTCCCCCATTCTCATGACTACATAACTGATGTATTAGTAATAAATTTTATACTAATTACCATTTAATTCATAAATACTTTGTAGAAAATAAGACTCGTAATGGAATTATAAGCCTAAACATCAAGCACTTGGAAAAGACAGAGAGAGGATAACTGGAACATATCTTAATCAGATTTACAGCTTCAATTTTGGTAGTTTTGGGAGTAAGATAGTGTACAACACCTTGCATGTAACATTGCAGATTTATAAAACTGCATTGTTTTGCAATTATCCTAAATATGTGGCACGCATTTAAGTCCTTTCATAAGTTAGCCTTGGTGCTCAGAGCTACTCGACATTACTGCTGTGGTATTTTTACATCTCCTGAATTAAAGCTTGACTCAAAGTCATCCTCTTAATGAGCTCATGCATGGGCTAATGAGCGTAGCAACAATGGGTGTCAAAAGATAAAACTTGAATCAGAGGCAGATTCAAATGAGCACTTCAGGTAAAATATAATAAAGAATGGGGAAAATATAAATAAAATAAAATATTTCATTATTAAAAGTGTGTGTAATACAAAAAAACACAGTGAATCATACAGACGGTTGAGCTCGTGGATCATTTCTTTCTTAAATCATAAAAATCATGTAACTCATAAAAAGTGTATAGCTGGAGTCCTCAGTTAACTGCCATTGTAAATATTTGATTTTCTTATTCAAATAAATATAGACATAAAAGCTCATAGTCACATGATCCAGAATCTGCCTTTGGTTGTATTTGTATTCGTTGATTTGTGATTAAATGTTTTATGAAAGTGAAAACTGATCTGAAGTGAAACGTGCTCTTCATTACCTGTAACAGACACATTCTCGAAGAGGTCGCTTGGTCTCCTGCGGTTCAATGATGATTCCTAGGAGAGACATTCGAGGGCTTCCACCATGAACTTCTTGCACTGGCCCTAGCTCGAAAGTCACAAACACAAGCCTGATCTCAAACACCAAGAAAAGTCTGCCAGAGTCTGAAAATCAAATCAATCTATCTCAAAACAATATACAATATAAATAAGCAACCAATGACTTAGTCTTTAATTATCATACTTAAAAGAATACTACAGTTATCAGCCGTCTGATATATCAGGTCACCTGTGATTGCTATATACCTAGATAGGGAAGGAAAATTAAAAACAAGGCCATGGGAGAAGGGAAATGTGGCATGGTAGAAAGAAAAGAGAAAGAGAGAGAGAGAGAGAGAAAGAGAAAGAGAGAGAGAGAGAGAGAGAGAGAGAGAGAGAGAGAGAGAGAGAGAGAGAGTGAGAGAGAGACACCTGGGGGCTTTTCAAGGACAAAAAAAGAAACAAGGAAATCAGGCAAACCATATCTTGAGGGTCTTTGGATGCCCAGGAGACAGGAGTCAACTTGCAGAGGAAAAAAGCTCAAAGAAACATGAAGACTGAAGCTAGTCTCTAATCTTTGCCTCTCAGAATTTGCCAGCAAGTGTTTGGAGAAAAACCTTTCGCTGTCAAGCACATTCCGCCGTATACCACAAGGAGAAAACAAACGTGCTGCTGTGTGAATTCTACTGTCATCTCAACCATCTCTGAGACGAAACTTTCAGAACGGGGTAAACTTGACTTCAGAAACAAACCAGTATCCCTTGCATTCCAATTCAGGCAGCTCGGTTTCCATGAGAATAAGGAGACAATTGATGGCTTCTTCCTTCTGTTTTCCACCTTTTACAGCATATTAATCCGTTGACACTCCCAGGTTGCCAGCCTGGGTCCTGATTCTAATTTAGAGCTGCATTTTGTGCTATTAGGCTCTTTCAGAGCTTTGCAGTTCTCCAAAGAACACAGCTGCACACACTGTTCAAGCAATTGGAAGTTCCAGCAGAGAGACTAGGCATGTGTGTGAGTGTGTGTGTGTGTGTGTGTGTGTGTGTGGATATTGAAATACAACACATTGATTGGAACCTGATTCTGAACAACACAGACTGAGGTTTGTGCAACCAAGCAAACTTGGTTTTCTGGTCGCCAAGAGAACATTGGTGTATTGACAAATCAGACGTACCCTATAATGAAAATATGGTTTTGGTGATATTTTTTTCTACCAGGTGATGGGTGAGATACCTCACCTGGTACATTACTAGACAATTACAACAGAGAGAATTACAATAAAATATGCTAAGAGAATGCTTCTAGGGATGAGCAATATATCAACATTTTATCAGACTGTGATACTTTTCATTATTGTGATACACAATATACTTTTCTTAGGATATTGCAAATATCATCAGTGCCTGATTGAGAATGGACAATCACACGATTCATGACCGAGAATGTTATCAGTCCTGTTTACCCGAATTAAGTGTAGATTTTGATATCATGGGAGAGTAGAGTCTGAAAATCAAATCAATTCATTCAAAACAATATACAATATAAAATAAGCAACTAATGATTAGTTCTTAATTATCAATATTTTCAGTGCTAACAATACAGTTCCAAAATATCAGCCGTCTGATATATCGGGTCACCTGTGATTGCTATAGTACTAGATAGGGAAGGAAAATTAGAAACAAGGCCAATGTGGGAGAAGGGGAAATGTGGCATGGTTATGAAGAGTAGATTTTGATATCATGGGAGAGTATTTGAATATCCGTTTTTTAAGAAAACATCTGTATCTGTGAATGTTATGTAATATTTTTACTATATCACCGTCCCCAACTAGCTCAAAGTTTTCAAACACTAATATTTTCTCTCCAGTCCACATACTCTCTATACATAATCTAAGCTGCACTTTGTCAGGTTTGTTACAATCATGCACACTTTCAATGATGTAAATGTCCATTACGTCCATTACAGCTGTTAGTCTTAGAGATGTCCCAATCAAGCTATTCTGGCCCCAAATCCGATCCAAGTCTCTTAATGTTGAATATCGGCGGATACCAATATGATCCAATCACTGTGTTTGTATTAATAATACATCCCCACAGTTTGGATAAGATATGCAGCTAATTAATATTGAAGTAAAAATAACTTTAAGTAACTATTTTTAATCATTTATATAATAAGACATTCGGAACGTATTCATAATATATTAGTTAAGTAGCTCATTTTTTTTAATGGTGATCTTGTGTTTGATCTTATAATTCAGTCTGACTGACCACCCTGACCAGTCAGCTCTCAGAGCCTTTGAAACACTGCAGTCCAATCTGTTTTTATGAGTGTGTTGTGTGTGTGTGTGTGTGTGTTTGTGTGGTAGTAGTAGCACAATTAGTGCTACTTAATCACATTAGTTAGCTACAATTAGTTGGTTCTGAACTTCAGAGCTGGTTTAATAACAAATATGCTTCCCCTCCAGTAAAACCAACTCTTTTCACAGTACTTTAATATAATTCTAGATATCATTATTTTGTCACGTTGCACTTTAAAATAGTCATGTTCAACACTGCAGAGTCTAAAGTCTTTTCTTTATCTTTGAGTTATGTTCTTGACAGCTGATGTGGCTGAGAAAATGTTTGTTAAAGGTGTCTTGAGGACGCATTCTGAACACTGCATATAAAACCAAAAATCAGATCTGGATCGAGAATAAAATGGCCAATATCTGATCCATTAAAAAAGCTCAAAACAGCCCTTCGCTAATGAATTTGCCCATTTAGGTTGAAGTGAACAGGAGTTTTCTCAGTGCTGGCAGTCTACAGTGTCCATATTAATGCCATATTAATTAGCTAAACTCCAAACACTATAAGAGATGTGGAGACACACTACTGTTTATATTCCATAGACCTCTGTGATTATTGTGATTACGCTAACTGACCGTGGTGACAATCCTCCGGATGGCTGCAGCTGCCATGTCCTCTCCTTTAGGCTGGCCCACCAGCGTCATGCCCAGGTACTTCACATTGAAAACCATCCCCTCCAGAAGGGTCTCCTTAGTGTCTGTCCAGTTCTCCGGAAGCTCTGAAAGAAAAGAAAAACACCAGATGCTTCAGAAAAACACTTCTGATTCATCCTTGGATGCTTGGTACCACAATGTCAAAGCATAACCACATTAACATGATGGTACAGTTAAGCAGTAAGCAGTGAATTTGTGCAGTACAAACCAAAATGCTTGTATGGTCTGTGCAGCAAGTGCAGTTTTTGAGCTCTCCCTCTGGAGAAGTGGGGCTCGCTCCCAAGTTCTGTGAGATTGTAAAATGTGTGCCACACAGCAAGCTTTAAATAGGCCTCATTCCCATTTGGGCACAGGACAAAAGCCTGCAGGACAGCAGAGCTGAATCCTATTCCATGGAAATGATGATGGCATGGAGACTCAGACACTACCGTGGTTAGTCGATACAGGAATCTATTTATTGAGCAGAGGGTATGAGATAGTGCAGCTGCCTCGGAGAAAAGTCAACATGCTTCTCTGTTTTATCTTCAAGCAGATGAGAGATATAAAATTTGTTTTGTTAAAAAATTCAGAATAGATACAATATTGTGAAAAAGACCATTAAAACCTTTGTATACTTTTTATTAAAATTAAAATTATTCAAACCCATTTGCAATTTAGGTTTATTAGCAAAATTTACAATCTTTTAGCTGTTTGCAATAAACCAGTTAACAGCAGCTCAACTAATAGAACAAGAGTTTTCTCCAAAGTAAACACGTCACCTTTAATGACTGTGGCCCTTTCAGAACGATTCAGTTCTTTTATGACTGCTGTAAACGTGATGCATTGCCAGACACCAGCTTCTAGCCGCATTCCTGAGGAATCTTAGCCCATTCCTCATGGGCAGTGGCCTCCACTTCACCAATATAATTGGGTTTGCATGCTGCAACTGCCCAACAAAGACTTTCTACAGACTTCAACCAGACAACTCCAGAATCTCACACGACTTCTTTGAAAAGCAAGCCTTGATGGACTTTGAAGTATGCCAGTGGAATCAAATACTTATACTAAATCTTCTTTTCGCTTTATTATATAAAATGCCATTAACAATCCAGTATAAACTACTGTCTCCCACTTCATGGACCACTAGTGGCCTCTGGCCCACAGGTTGAGAAACCCTGGATTAGAACATATCGTCACTGTAAGAGAAAGAGGCTCTTATTTTACATTAACTTCACATTTAAGAGCATTTTTGCTGTCGCCTGTATTTTGGTCCCCATTTTGGAGATACATGTTTTTCATGGGACAGCGACGATATTGGAGCTGTCTATTCTTCTGCCTTTGGGTTTGTAGAGATGTAGTTCTTGGAGTTCAGACATGTTTAGTATGAATCTTACTGTGCAAACTGAAACTTCAGTACCTGCTGCCAACAAATCTTGGCGCAGGTCTTTTGCATTCACTGGAGGGTGTTTGACCACCTGTCTCCTCAGGAATCTGGTGGCAGCTGGCAATGGCCTCCTCTTTCTGCCACGTGCAGGTAGTATCACCAGAGTTCCTTTAACTCTGAACATGTTAACTATGCTTTCAACTGCATCTCTAGAAACATCCAGTGCCTTTTAGTTTTTCTTAACTTTTTGGACAACTCTTGGTCTCGGCCATATTTCTTACATGCAGTCACTCAACAAACCCGTAGCCAGTACAGGTAGTTGATGTGTTTTACACAGCAGCTAATGAAGCCCATGATTAACACCTGATTTCAAAATGTGTGCTCTTCTGAGACACTGTATTCAGGGGGTCAATTAGAGACTGCAGTTGTCATTCCAAGTGGCATTTTGGGTTGAATTTGCAGATACTTTTTATATAATTGATATCATTATTAGCCATTAATATATATATATATATATATATATATATATAGATAGATAGATAGATAGATAGATAGATAGATAGATAGATAGATAGATAGATAGATAGATAATGTAATGTAATGTAATACATAATACACCATTAAATGTTAAATACTGCGATCATCAATATTATTATTATGATTATTATTATTATTATTATTATTATTATTATTATTATGATTAATAGAATTTTCCAAGCCCTGCCTCAAAAACGTCTTTTAAGACACTACTCACGCTAATAGACTCTGCTTTCACTGTTAAGAAATTGCTATTAAATCCACACATTGTGGATGATGGTGTTCCTTAACAGCCACCATATCTGCCAGGGAGAAAAGATACCTCATCCAACATGCTAGTACCGAGTGTACTGCTCTGATAGAGGCGTTTTCTTGGCCATCTGGCCCTCACAGTCTGTACCAGCTGTTTGGATCATAAAGGACATGACTCATATTGATTTTCTTCTCTGTGGGTATGAATTTTTCATCCAGACTAAAACCATTTAAATTAACAGGAAAAACAAACAACAAAAAAAAAAAACATTTAACATAGACAAACAGACCATAACAACCCTAACGTGCTGCATTCCAGAGAAACTGAGGGGAAGAGAACCGGTCCAGTGTCTTGAAGCAAATGTCATAGCGCTCGTGTAAGCCAATTATACATCCAAGTGACCGGAACTGTACACAGGCTGTGCTGGGATCCGAAGGCAAACTGCTGACACATGGAAAATCTCTGCCAATAAAATACTTCTCCCCATGAAAGTCATGTCCCCTAACTAACTCAGGGACACTATCACACCTAGGCCAGGCTTCGCAGATGAATTATTGAACAGATCAGTGTTGATGCTTGGGGCCTTTCCCCAGATTACTCTCAGAAGTGAGTGACATTTGCTTTGCTGCAAAATGATTCCCTGAGTTAGTGACAATGGAGTGAGGCCAATGAAAATGGCAGACAGAAATAATCGGATTTCAGCAGGTTTATGACAACAGGGTGTTTCTGTAGATGGTATTAGGTGTTTGTGTGTGTGTGTGTGTGTGTGTGTGTGTGTGTGTGTGTGTGTGTGTGTGTGTGTGTGTGTGCGTGTGTGCTAGGTTAGATTACCAGGGGCTGGACAAATACTTTGGTGCATGTTTCCAAGCTGATGCTGTTAAAGTGGCAATGCAATGCAAATGCTTCATATCAAAAACATAAACCTGTGAGATTAGCATTTACCACCTTAAATGAACCATAGAAAACTGATGTAAACAGTGTAAGTTTCAATACCACTCTCTTTGGTCCATGCATTTCACATATGGAAATTCAACTGCAAATATAATCCATTTGATATTACTAATGTTTTTTTCTGAAGTCATTAAAATCAAAAAATTGACATTGACATACACCCAATATGGGTTCTGAAACTTTTGACTGGGAGTGTATATCCTCCTTTTAACCTCTAGCACTTCTACCCTCACACTCACACTACAGTTTCAATAAGAGTTTCAGCCCAGAATGCTTTTTGAATGAGGTGAAATATCAACAAGATGTTCAAAAATACACAGAAAGCTAAAATGCACCCCATTTACGTTGATCTCGCTTATAAAATAATTAAAGAAATGAAAGAAACAGCCTGTTACACTTTAGGAATAAATATTAAGGATGACTGCTTTTGGTGTATGAAGTCACATTAATTTCATAAAGCCCCCCAGGGAAAAGAATAAAATACAAGAAACGTAGGATATGGCCTATTTAAGCCGTAAAGCTGAAGGAGTTCATTTTCTCATATCTAGCCCTCCACTCACATCCCACTAACACCACTGAGAACTAGGACTGGAGATGCCTGAAACCAGGCGACACTGGGCAAGGGCTGCAGAGACCAGCATCTGCTGTAGGTTAAATACACGTTAAACGTGTAGATAAAACCAACGGAAACAACCAAGAGTGCTGCATAACACATACATGCAATTAAGATTTACACATGCGCATGAGGCAGTTGCCCATAGCAACAAATAAATCTCATATGGCCAAGGCTGAATTTGCCAAGGGACTTAATATGGTTGACTTCCCACCAACACTGTTCAGAGATCTGAAATGAAGTTCTGCTTTCCGTACACATATAAAAACAAACAGGGAGTACAAAAGCGTTTGAAAAACCCAAAGAAAGGCACTGTTTGATGAATGAATCAGAGGGTTCGGGTCTATTGCCTGGCTTTTACATGCTCAACATAATGAGTCTTGAGAAGAATCTAGGACATTACCTTGACAGAAAATAGGACATGAGGAAACCGTAATAGGGAAGAGAAGGGAGGGCAGGAGGAGGAGCAAAAGAACGGATTTCATTTAGAGTTGAAAGAAACCCAGACTCAGTCACACTTGAGGCAAACAGCTTTGTTAAGTGAGTGGATGTGGCTCCTATAATGACCTTCTCAAATGTATACGTACCTCCAGGCAGGGTCTGGTTGGTGAAACCTTTGAAATTTCCTATATTTCTGTATAAAATTGACCTAGACCGTCATCAGATTTTCACACAATTCCCAGAAGTGGATAAGGAAAAGCAAATCAAACAAATAAGACCAAAAAATTACAATTGGGAATGAGTGGTAAAAGTATATGAACCTTTAGGATTAGCAGATAAAAGCAGATAAACAAAGCTCACACATTATTTATAGTATTATACAGATATTACATTATTAAATGGTTATATATTATTATTATTATTATTATTATTATTATTATTATTATTATTATTATTATTATTATTATTATTATTATTACCCATCACTGCTGTCATGCAAAATCTTTGTTCTCCAGTTTTTACCCATTTGGAAAAATGACCATGTGAATCCACCTGTATTTATATTGTGTCACATATTCATGAGAAATGGACCAAAGGAAACCCTCCGAAATGACCTAAAATAAAAATGAAAAAGTTTTTCCATCCTTTGCTAAATTATCATTTTGGAAGTTACAACAAAATGAATAGCTTTGCAGATGCTTTTCCCACATCCGTGTTGTGATGTAAACATCAGCAGTAGAGCCTCGCATAATTGCTTCTTTTTGTTTCTTTTCTTTAAGTCATAGGTTTGTAACTAAAGGCCACAAATCAGCAGAGCTTTAATCAGTAAATATGATAACTTATTTGGACCTCAAAACTGCCTAATATCAGCTAAGCATCATCATCACTGATTGTATCAGTGTCAGTTGTTGCTTTATCTTAAAAAAAAAAAAAACAATAAAAACTGCGAAAACTTATAAAATCGAAAATTGTAAAATCGAAATATGATGTAGAATCAACCCTGAAAATGATGAAGATGGGGAGAAACCAGTTTGGGCTAACATGCTCCAGCTGTACTCCACTGACTCTGCTTGGGACAATAAGATGCAGCCAATGAGAGGAGACCAGGGAAGTGTCGTTGCCTAGCAACATATATAATTATTAGAAAGTGTTGACAGTTCCTCAATGGGGGAGGTTCTGTTTTATCATGTTGGCCAAAGGAAAACAAGTGCATAAGTAGAAGATATGCAGAAAAATGATTTTGGCACAAATTAGGCTTCAGACAGTGGGACAATGGACTGCATGTACAGAATGATACCACAGCAGATTCCACTGACATATGTTTTATTGTCATCTGCCAATGGTGTCCGTGTGCTTAACATACAGCTCATTTCCATTTCTGTAAGTGACTATAATTGACTGCTCAGTATTGAAGCTGTTTAGTGTTAGAATTATTTAATTGACAAAAAAAATAGCATATCTGCACTATACAAAAAAGCATGCAACTAACTCAGAAAGGGTTTTCAAAAGGGTATTCAAAAAAAGAAGCATCCTTATTTTCCTTTCCTCCACCACATCAATTTTCTCATTTTCTGCTTGGCAGTGGGGGTCCTGGAATGCCATGGTAGCTTAGATAAACACAGCACAAGCCTGCATCCCTGAAAAGCAGTCACAGTGGCTGAGCCTCAGATTCTGAAGGGGAACAGATTGGATTTCACCCTGTCTTATCCAAACTAAAGAGACCTTTGAATCGTTTGCTCTATCAGAGATCTGATCTCCCCGAGCTCTGCAAGTTAAAGCTCACAGCCATACAACTGTCTGCAGAGTCATCGGAGAAACTGAACACAACGTCATTTGGAGATTGAAATATTACGCTAGAGGGACAGGCAGAGTCAACATGGACATTTCAAAATCCAATTAATTGCTTTCACTTTTTAGCCAACTCACATCTCCAAGAGGCCCGTAATTAGGACAGAGGTTATCAGCTGTAAGCATGACTGCGCAAATGGAATTAATGAATAGAGGAGAAAAAGACTTATCTTGTGGCTGAGAGAGACACTATCTCATGCCTCAAGGCTGTTGGAGGGACTTTCTTCAAAAAACCTGAATGAATTAACGGATTTCTGCTCAATTTGCCAACCAAGTGATTTTAATGCACATTGAGCAACTCTGCCGACATGGCTGGCATACAAACACACTGTTCTCTAACAACTTCCCCAATACTGTTGTCAAATAGCAGCTAATGGATCTTCTCTGACAGTATGCACAGTTAATAATGGATGCTGAGGCATCAATGCGCTCTACATTCATGCGCTCTACATTGTTCTGATGCTGACTGACAAGAACAACGAAAACAATGGACACATATGTATAGAGACCAGAGAAACCAATACAAATATTTTTTAAAACAAAGATTTATTCAACACTATTTTAGCGTGGGCCAAACGGTTTCTGATGCAGAGTATAATCACCATGAAATTGAGCCCTATGCCTCCACCAGAAAACAGCTTATCATGGTGGCTTCGTTACAGTGATGGGAATCAGACAGGCTGCTAGATGCTTGCTGCACACAATCATCAATAGCATGAAATCCTGGGTCAACAATGGGCCAAATATTTCCCCAAAATCAACAGAGTTGTCAGTGCTGTTCTCTGTATCCCGCATTGGCAAGTTTGTTTGGTCTATACCCACACCAGGTGTTAAGCATTTCATATGCACTGCAGTGTTGTGAAAGTATGTATGTACAGGACGTATCTTCATATGTTAGTTTGGAAACCTTAGTGAGATAATACCAGTTTCGTTATAGTCATTTATTTTTAGATTTTGAAATAATCCCAGTGAATGAATAACTGATGCACCCAGAAAAACAGTAAACAGTGTGTCTTACTTAGATGGGAATTACTTTAGATGGGTATTTTAAGATATTTTAAGATATTTTAAATAAACATGAACCTTTGACATTTGTGTAACGCTGTTAAATGCAATAGCAGTAGCTAAGAATATTACAAAAATTGATTACAGTTAATATACTGTATTTAAGAAAGACGCTCAGTGTTTTCAGTTCACTGTCTACCAGGGTTAACAACACACTATATTCTGTCTAAAGGCAACCAAACTGTTAAAGTTAATTTGATGCAGTTGGACAGAGACTTATTACCATATCAAAGACATCACGGCACAAGAGATTTATTTAAATGAATTTAAAACTCTTGGCTCACTGTTACTCTTCTCTGCAAACCACGATGAGGACATTCATAATAAGACTTATTTATCTAATATTTGAAGAGATTTATACTCATAAAAGGAGATAATACTCCAGTGCACCAATTACAAACATTACACACCATATTTGGCACTGGAAACATTTATTCCTTATGTCGTTTCAACAGTTTGGCTGTCATTTTATGGTTTTCTCTTCTGTTTAGCTTATTTTTTGTATTGCTTTAGTCGTTTTAGTGGGAAAAGTCTCTAAAACACCAATTTCCCCTGGAAAAAAAACACCAATCAGGCATTGATTTTTAGAAATATGCATATTCATCACTAGAGAGCAAAGTTGCAGATGTTAGTTCATAGGTATCACTTCTCTTTAGAGCCCCAGAGAACTATGACGGACACTGAGAACAACTCACCATGAGGAAATCTGGAGAACAGCCTAGCAAGAGTTTGATGTATTACACTCTTGAGTTTGCCACCAAGGGAAATGGGCCACCAAACAGACAGTATAAATTATGCCATTCATGTTTCCAAGCAGATACTGATCCCATGCAGCCCCTTGCAGCACACAACACTGGCATTAAATGACTCCATCAGTGAACATCAGGGATAAACCCCCTGAAGAAAAACACAATAATTGTATACGAGCCTTTAGGCAAGTCATTTAAAGCGATGCTCCAGATGTTTTCAGGAATAATCTTTAGGTTCCTCAACATACAGTTAATTACAACAATCAATCATTTCTCTGTACTTGTCTCTAGACTTGAACCCCTTTTGAAAACTGTATGATATAAATACAGTATAGATTTCTTAACTGTTACCTAGATTCAATGCCACCATATTAATCCCAGTATGAGGCTGCATTCCAGTCTATACATTCACATGTGAGGTAACGTGTGGGCCCAGTTTCCCAAAAGCATCTTATCTGGTAGAGAAAGTGTTCAGTGTGATGCTCGCCTGATGTTTTAAGATCTAACAAGGTATGCATGAGAAGCAGATGGACTACAGTCTGTAATTATGGACAGTGAGTGCAGAAACAAGAAGGTGGTGCACATAGTAATAGGTAATTCTCCAGGGCGATCATCATCTACTTTCCAGGGGTCATGCTAAAAAGGTTGAGGGCACAGTACTATAGGTATAACTATAGGTTATACAAACTGGATAATGCAGGCCAAGAGACCCTTGATTGTGGTTTTCCAAAATGTTCATCATTCCACTAAATGTCAAAGCTGTTTTCTGTTGAATTGCAACAGGGACAAAAAAAAAAGTCATCTAAAAGAGTTGCTCCAGTGATGGAAGACACACGTTTAAGGTTCAACACATCAGCTTTATCAGAATTCTTTTTTATTTTTTTTATTTTTGCCATGTTCCAATTTTTCGCCCCTACTAATTTAGATGTGCCAATTACACACCCCCCTAAGTAGCCTCCCACATTACATGCCCTGCTCTCAACGCTAGGGGGGAGAGATCATCCACATGTTTCCTCCAAGTCATGTGACGATAGCCTAACGCCTCTTTTCGAACTGCCGCCATTTTGCATCGTTGCTGGGCAGCCATCGCGATTGAGGGAGTACGCTGGATCCCCGGATCCCCGGATCTGACGCAATGGACGGCAGACGCCTGCGGTGACCAAAGGCACACTGGTGAGATGTGGGAAGAGCGCCATCTACCCACCCCCCGAGGGAGAGCAAGCCAACTTCTCTCCCTCTGGACACCAGCTGCCGATGGTGAGCAGCATGAACCTGGATTCGAACCAGCAACCCCAGGATCATAGTGGTAGCACCTTAGCCAATATCTCAGAATTCTTAAATTTGTCCTTTAAATTGTTTAATGGTCCACTGCTCTTATAATGGTGAATTTAACTGTTCTCATAAACTCAGCAAATAAATATTTTTTTTGTTGAAGTTTTAAAAACATTTAAGACATTTCTTCTTCAGAACAGTCCGTGAAGGAGGGCCATTAGTTATAAATAAGATGTGAGAATGTGATGAACCTCTATTTAAGTGTAATGATCCACATAATTGTTATACTGTATTCTCCTAGTAGCATACCTCAGAGTTTAACTCCACTTAGGAACTTCTCACAGTGTAAGACTTACAAGTTAACATCACACCTAGGATGATCAGTCTGCCTCCTGCCTCCATCCATGCGTTTCCTGCATCAGTTCTTTTATGTCATCTAGGCAGGGGCCAACTTCCATAGCCAACCCTTTTATCTGACATGCTCATGTGTGCAGGAGAGGCTCAGCTGGTGTCTGCAGCATCAGAAGCCTCCCATGGGGATTCAGCTCTAAAGTTGTTGTTGCTGATTGGTGGGTTCGTGGGTGGTTCCACACTGGGTCCCCCGCACATTACACACTCTCAGTAATGGCTTAGGTTAAAGGTCCAATCTGGGAAAACAGTGCATTGGGAAAGTGGGAAGGCTTTAACAGCCTCAGAAAGCTTAACACAGCAGTCCACACACCTACACACACACACACACACACACACACACACACACACACACACCTCTTTTTCAGGGCTCCACTTTCACATTCAATACAGTGAAGCTTTTATTGATTTTATATGATGCTCAAACAAACAGCCTCTGCATGTCCGTCTGTTCATGTTTCAAATGCAGGCTTTATATTAGCTGCTGTTTCATTGTTTATTATCATTTCATATTAAAACCTTGTAAATGATATATTATATAGCCTACACTCCTATATTCCAAAATGGATTCAAATCATTTCGCCCTCAAAATTCTACACACAATACCCCACAATGAAAGTGAGAAATGTTTGTCTGAAATCTTTGCAAATGTATTAAAAATAAAATGCAAAAATATAACGTACATAAGTATTCACGGCCTTTGCCATGACACTCAAAACTGAGCTCACTGATCATCCTGCAGATGTTTCTATGCATGACTGGACACCTGTGGTAAATTCATTTGATTGGACATGATTTGGACACGTAGGTACACACCTGTTTACATAATGTTCCATAGTAGAACCCAATGGTCACTCTGACAGAGCTCCAGCATTACTCTGTGGAGGCAGAAGAACCTTAGAGAAGGACAACCCTTTCTTCAGCACTCCACCAATCAGGCATGTACGGTGGCCAGATGGAAGCTACTCCTAAGTAAAAGGCACATGACAGCCCATCTAGAGTTTGGCAAAAGGCAATGATCATGAGACCATGGGAAACAGAAAGACTCGGACCTCAGACTGGGATCAAGGTTTAATGACCCAAAGCACACAGCCAAGATAACAAAGGAGTGGCTCTGGGAAAACTGTGAATGTCCTTGAGTGGCTCAGACAGAGCCTAGATTGAACCCAATTGAACATCTCTGCAGATGGATGTGCATGGATGTGCACTGATGCTCCCCACCCAATCTGATGGAGCTTGAGAGGTTCTGCAAAAGAAGAATGGGACAAACTTTCCTAAAACAGACGTGTCAAGCATCATACTCAAAAAGACTTGAAGCTGTACTTGCTGCCAAAGTTGCTCCAACAAAGTACTGAGCAAAGGCTGTAAATACTTATGTACATGTTATATTTTTGTGTTTTATTTGTAATAAATTTACAAAGATTTCAAATTCAATTGTTTGTAGAATGTTGAGGGGAAATAAAAAAAATAATTCCATTTTCAAATAAGGCTGTAACATAAAATGTGTAAATTACCTTTAAGATGTAAAAATGAACAGAATTGTAATATTTGTATGAATTTGACCATGTTTTGCTCAGATTTGTTTTTTGCTTATAAGGACTAAATAAAACTTTACATCTCAGAAGCAGCAAACAGTTCCGTTCCTTCTCATTTTCTTCTTTAACCGAATTTCTGGGTCAGTGATGTCATTAGCCCCACCCCTCTCACCATGAGTGGGAGTCTGCATGCAGGTTCAGCATGTGCACAAGTCTTGTAGTTTGTTATGTGTGTTTCATGTCTGTAGATTACTCTGATCCTGAGATAAGAAGCCTAGAAAATGGCCTGTTTCTGCTGCCAAAAGTACAAATTTTTGTTACATTAATTTGCATTAAAATGAAAAACTCTGATCTAAAGCTGACCAATCATAGGATTTTGCCTCAACAGCCACTGTACACATGTGAGAGTGCAAATTCATAAGAACAATCTGTGTAGCCTGTAGTGTCAGCAGGATGCAGATGTTCTCGAGTGAGAGAGCGGTGTGACATGAAAACTCACTTGGTGACCAGTATGTGCTTTAGAGTTGCAATTTTCTTAATTTTTTTTTAACTTCTCAAAAAATATCACAGTTTGACAGTATCACAATACTAACTTATATTGTTATTTGACCCTTAAAGGAATGAAAACAGGAGCATTTATTGTTGTAAAATGCTGTTCACTAATTAAAAGTTTAAACAACGTATTAATGGAAGTTTATGTAAAATGTCTCCCCTTTGAAAATACAGTAAATAAATACATACGCATATTATTATTTACATTATGCATCAACTTGCTGATTATTTTTCTCCACTAATCAATTCCTTGTTAAACTTTTTCCAAATAATTTAATATTATGTTGCATTTTTCTTTCTATACTAATACTGTCTACATCTACACTGTATAATAACCATTCATTTTCATACCACAGTATACCTAAAACCGTTAGAGCACTACAACCCTAATGTGCTCATTAAAAAGGCACGTCTACTAATCAGGAAAGATCAGCGTGTGAGAATAAAGAAGCAATAGAACAACAATAACACTTCCAATGAAACAAGCTCTATTGATATTGCAGGCTGCTTTGATTCTAAATGCTTTCGGGGGGGGGTGGGGGGGGGGATCTCACACATGACAGCTGGCTTGATATGCCCCAGTTTGTGAGAATCATAAACATGTGGTGTTCATTAATTATTCAGATAATTCAGCATTCATGCCTTTATGTAATTTGTGATAAAATATGAATGTGCTTATTTTGCGCACTCACAAACAGCCTCATTATGAGAGATGCAGGGAATGTCAATCATGAGTCAAATGTTTTGTTTTGTTTTTTCTTCTCTCTGCGTTCCTCTCTTCTTTGAGTCTTTGATGGAGAATCTAACCATTCCAACTGAGCTTCACTTCACTTTCCCTGAGTGTGATAAAAGCCTCTCTTGATAAAAATAGAGAGGTAGGCTGAGTGGGAGAGGAAAAATTGGAGGGGAACAAAGCAGAAAAGTTGAAAATCAGGGAGGAGTGCACCTTCTCCTTCATGGAGGAGTGCCGCTGCTTAAAACGAAAAAGAGAAAAGTGTAAGGCTGGAGCAACAGGGGTGCAGCTTCAAAGGGAGCGGGGTCCTCATAGCTGAGAGCCAGAGGCTGGGAGAGAAATCAAGATGAGGGGGAAAAACGGGAGGGATTGGGTTTGAAGGGCTGGCATCATATTTTTCTGACATCTGTCCAGGACATGAAGAGAGGAGGGCTTGGAAGTTACAGATGTCTCCTCCCTTTGAACAAAGCACCTCTGAAGTCATAATTCTTCATTCAGAAATGCATAATTAACTTGATGCCACATGACTTTCCGAATGCTGTTAGATCTGTCTGGTGGGGGTGAGAGACAGAAAGTGGACGGGGGTGTGAGAAACAGGGTGGCAGAATATACAATAAAGAGAATAGAAAATAGAGATTAATAGAGACAGAATAATTAATAATGTGGGATAAAAACATCCTGCAGTCAAAGGACACAGATAAATGATTTAAAGTGGTCGGGTTACAAATCAAATTGACACTGAATGTTGCTTGACGTTGCATATTATCATCTAAAAATGAAAAGAAACAAATGATGAAAATATGTGACATAGTTAACAGCAACAGTGTCATCTACACTGAAGCTCATATTTATTCTGTTCTTACGTTCATTTTTACAGACAACATAACGTATCTCAGAGGCAAAAACTAATTTAAGACACTCAGACACCGTCTGAGTCGAGACCAAGGTTTGTAGTACCGTATTTTCTGGACTATAAGCCGCACCGGAATATGAGCCACACTCGCAAAGTTTTAAAAAAAAAACCTGGAAAATAACATATTTAAGAAGAAAAAGCTGCACCTCATTATAAGCCGCCACTAGTTTAAAGCGTGAGGAAAAAAGTAGCGGCTTATAGTCCAGAAAATACGGTAAAATTTAAAAAAAGTTAAATTTGATCTTAGCAGCAAAGGTCCTTCATTTTAATGCAAAACATGCTTTAATAGCATTTGTTTGATGGTGTATTGCCTTTATTCTGTATTACAAACATACCAGTCACAAGTGGCTTTAATAAAGTCAACAACTGTCTCAAGTTTTGATATAGAAACAGTAAGAGTTACACTATTATTATCAGTCAGATAACTTATTTTCAGTCCTTTAGATAAGGTTAGATAATTCTTCTTCTTCTTCTTTCGGCTGCTCCCTTTGCCTCCATCTGCCTCCATCTTGCCCTATCCCCTTCCTCCTCTACTGTTACACCAACCATCTCCATGTCCACCTTCACTACATCCATAAACCTTCTCTGAGGTCTTCCTCTTCTCCTTCTGCCCGGCAGCTCCATCTCCAACATTCTTTGTCCAATATATCCACTATTCCTCCTCAACACATGTCCAAACCATCTCAACCTGGCCTCTCTGGCTTTATCTCCAAACTGCTCCACCTTCCCTGTCCCTCTGATCTGCTCATTTCTAATCCTGTCCATCCTCGTCGCTCCCAAAGACAATCTCAACATCTTCATCTCTGCCACCTCCAGCTCAGTCTCCTGTCTTTTAGACGGAGCCACAGTCTCCAAACCATACATCACAGCAGGTCTCTCTACTGTCTTGTAAACCTTCCCTTTCACTATTGCTGCTATCTTTCTGTCACACATCAGCCCTGACACCCGTCTCCACCCACTCCATCCTGCCTGCACCCTCTTCTTCACCTCTTTTCTGCACTGTCCATTGCTCTGGATGGTTAACCCAAGATATTTAAAGTCATCCACCTCTACTCCTTGCATCTTCACCTTTCCACCTGCCTCCCTCTCATTCACACACATGTATTCCATCTTGTCTCTAAGTACAAAGCTGATTCTTTCTATTATCTCAGTATTTTACATGAAGTAAAAGAGGTCTGACACTCTACTGGTGCCACAAAACTTTTCAGAGTCTTCCTTAAAACAAGTTTGAGAAAAGGCTTAATTACAAGGCCAACTACAAACCCTAACATGCAATGTTATAAACCCATAAGCAGTCTGTTTGAGTTGATGGCATGTGATGACTTTGTCACACAGTTAACATGATGTAAATTATAGACTTATAGCTTCCACCATGTAGAGAGATGCATTAGCCTTGTGCTAAACTAAAGAAACCAAAACCTATCGAAAGTATCACTTTAATCATGCAAAGAACCTTTCAATGTTCCCTGAGCATGCTAAATGTCATCTTCACATATGTAGTAAGGGTTAATACACTCTTGGAGCACTTTCTGGCTGATCTACTTGACACTGGAATCAATAAGAGTATCATACAGAGGCAATTACAGCTGGGCACAGTACAATCAAACCAAAAGAAGAGTTCAATAACTGAAGAGCTGAATGAAATTGAGGACACTTAGACGTGCAATAACTAACACTGACAGATGAGAGACAGTTGGCTCGGACAATAAACTGGATTAAAATCAAATAAAATGTGATATTAAAATTTAATTTCAGCTACGTGATGAAGAAGAATGGTGTTTAAGTAATTGAGACTGAAATGGTTATAACCTTGCCGAATATTATCTAATGGAGAAATGCCAGTAATGGTAATCATCCCCAACAAGCTTTCCCAGTCCCCACTCCTCGACTTGTGTTGTCTGCTCTTTAAGTACGACTGTAAGGGGGATGTGCCTGTGTTATTTACTGTGTGCATGTGTGTGTCTGGTAGATATGCTCATTCATCTGTCATCGTCTACATTCTCCAAAATCCAATTCTGTTCTATTATTCACTACCTGCAGGGGATAAGCTACAGGGATCCCCCTTTAGACTCTGGAGAGGGGGGGGGGCAAGGGGGTGGAAAGGGGGGGTGAACGAGAAAGACTGAGAGTTACAGTAGCCAGAGAACAAAGAGGATTAGTACATTTGTACACAAACAATAATGCAATAGTCTTCATTTTATGTAGAAAGTACAGGATGTATGTTTGCTGTCACTCAGATGTGTTCATCGGGCTTTTGACATCGAGTCCTGACTGATGGCAAACTGCTGTTGGTCAATATGTGGAGTGGAATTACCAATAAAACTCAAATCATTAAGAAATGAGACAGTAAGAGACAAAATACTTGAAATCGATGGAATATTATTAAGGCGAGACCTGGTTAGATTAGCTTTCTCATCATAATGAAGAAAAATCCAGCCATAGACCATGAATGACTGGTGTCAGTTTGTCTATGACTGCTATCTACACAAATGTTTATGAACAGAAATACAGAGGCTATACTGCTGGATGTCAACTGCTATTTATGCACTAAACAAGATGATAACAAGGCTACAGTTTGAAAAAATAAACTGTAAAAAACTGTACAGATGAGACCAAGATTTTCCGGACTATAAGCCGCACCGGAATATAAGCCGCACCAGCAAAGTTTAAAAAAAATAAAATAATAATATATATAAGAAGAAAAATCTGCACCTCATTATGGTTTAAAGCGTGGAAAAAAGTAGAGGCTTATAGTCCAGAAAATACGGTAGTTAGTAACAGAGTGACAGAAAGATTGAGAGGTCAAAAAAACCTCATCTGTAAAACATGGTGGTGGTTGTGTCATGCTCTATATTAGTACTGCTGCCACAGATACAGGCTGATTTATCTCAATTTATGCAAATTGTGATGGTACTCCAGTAAAACAATGGATTTTAATTGATAGAGGAAGAGAAAAGGAATCACTGTTTCCCTGTTATGAGCCATGAGACATTCTGAAAACAACATTCTGAACACTTACCTTTGAGATCTTTTTTGGTGATAAAAGTGGTCTTTTAGAATAGCCTTTTGTCTAATGTGGATCTCTGTTCACCCTCCATGGCCTTCTCTTCATCGCGTGCTGAGTTTTAGCTTCCGTTCTGCGGACACCGACACTGGAAAAGCCATGGATATGAAACCTATGCAGGGCTCCAGACTACTTTTTTTCACACCCGTCCCAGAGACATATAACATGCATATATATAAAATTCAAACATGCAGTGAGATTTACCACCGTGATTTCCACAGTGTTTGCCTCTGTGTGTGCCAAAATGAACCTGGTGCTTTTAAGGCGGACTGTGAGATTAGTGTTGTCTTATAAGTAATTGCATAATTTATAGTCGTGTCACCAACACTCGCAGAAACTGACTGATTAACTTCAAAATGTACTCAGTTAACCAAACTGCTGATTTATCACACTTTGAACAAAAAGTTCTACCCATGAGGCTGGAATCTTCTATTCCAAGGTAAAGACGCAGAATGAAACTGTAACCCTTTTAAGGTGGACCAGACGGAGTGTATTTCTGTTTGTGTGTGTATCTCATCATCTTTGTTTCCTACACACAGGCTCTTTTTGAACAGCACAGCTTCACCATTAACAAGTGAGCATATCAGTGGGCCACCTTACAGTTGCCATGGCAATCAAGAAGGGCATGACTTTTGAAGCTCAACAGGGCCAATCCACCAATCACAACACATTCCAAGTTTTACTAAGGTCCGTATTGGCAAGTCAGTTCACTAAGCAGCTGTCTTTATCACAGCGCCGGGCACTAAGCAGCAAGTGGACTGGCTCTTTATGTTCAAGGGTGGAACACGTACCTGTAAGCCTGTTGAGTGGTCTCCTCATTTACTACGTCTCTGCTTTAACCACATGTAGCACTGTTATCCAGGAAGTGACCAAAAAATGAGCTTTGATCTTGTCCTGTGTGCTATATTTACCGTTGTTACCCTGCAACGTATCAACCCATATTCACATTACAACCATTGTGTTTTGAAGGTGATGAGCTGCTCTCCAGTGTAACAGGTATCATTATAATCTACTCAAGCAGTCTATGTCAAAACTTTGCCAGATTTGACTAGAGCTTTCACTCATGGGATTATAAATCAACCCTGTACAGTAACAGCTTTGGGGGCTTGGGATTGGCCTGCTTTCCAGCTCTGTTTTGGATGCTACCTTCTTTTTTAGGTATTCTGGTCAAGTTTGCAGGTTTGTTTCTCAGTATTCAGCAAAGCAAAGGCAAATACAGATTTTCCATATACAGACTGGGTGAACTGGGGAGTGAGTGATAGGCCTTAAATCTACTTCAATCACCTATTCTAAAAGCAAAAGTGACAGAGAACGAAAATCAGTTTTCCCCAAATGATTTGCCCAGCCTTAGCTCACGCACAGGGGCACTTCAGGTTCTTTTTTTTTTTTTCAACATTTTCATCTTCTGCACAATGCAATATGAATACAAATGAAGAAGTCCCGGCTCTGGTGTATGAGAGAGAGAGAGAGAGAGAGAGAGAGAGAGAGAGAGAGAGAGAGAGAGAGAGAGAGAGAGAGAGAGAGAGAGACAGAGAGAGAGAGAGAGAGAGAGACACAGAGAGACAGGCAATGTGTGATGACATGTGCCCTGTCTGCAGTGCTGTATCACTCTTCAGTGCCAGTGACTAACACTCATGATTAGTGTGATTACTGTCAACTCAGCTGCTACTTGTGTGACAGCCATGAACAACACTGTGACTACCTGTTTCACAAAGCCTAACCATAACACACACACACACACTTTTGCTCTTATCCACTCTATACTCTATCCTCACTCTCTCATGTTCGCTGTCTTTCTTTGTCTTTTCTTTAACACTCTTTTCCTCATCAATTTTTCTCTGCTCTCTCTCTTCTGCTGTCTTCTCATTTCTTCTTCACTCTCTTTCCTACACTTTAAAAGGAACACGGTTATATATATTTACAGTAACTTGCAGCAGCAATTAGCTAGTAAGTTGTTGTGGTACTTTTCACTATATATATATATATATATATATATATATATATATATATATATATATATACTGTACATCAGAACACTTATAAAATACTGTCTTTTTTATCCGTTATTACAGTATAAATCAGAATACTGTCATTATTACACTAAAAATCACAGTAGTGTAATTATTACAGACTTAAACAATACTTTAACAATACTTTTACTGTTACTACAGTAAATAAAATCACAAACCTGTAACTCTTACAGCAAAAATCACAGTCTCATAACTATCAGTACAGTAAAACTCAGAGTACTGTAACTGTCATTACAGTAAATACCACAGCACACGAGTCTCTCTCCTCTCTTTGTCTCCTACTTCCCTTCTGTCTGTATTTCTCTGTCTTGTTGCTTCCTCTCGCTCTAGCTCTTTCTCCATCCCCCACCTATCTGCCTCTCTCAGTGCTTAATTAGGCAGCAGGGCAGAGGGTCTCCGACTACTTCAGTCTGGTTCTCCTCTGTGCCTGTAGGTCAGGGCAGATGAAGTCATGTTTAAATGATCTACAGCAGCAAGAAAGCACAGCTCTGCAGCGAACCAGTATCAAATGAAAAGCAAACAAATACACAAATATACAAACAACAAGGTGTAAATACTGAAAATGACGAAGAAGCAGAGGGTGTCTTTTAACTGTGTGTGGCTCTGGCTGACCAGTCGTGTGAATCAGAGTGGTATGCTGCAGCATATATCACCACGTGTGTGTTAGCGCAGTACTCCCACCCTGTTTGTGCGTCTAAGTGGGTATCTTATCTACCCATCTAATTAACTGAAAGAGTGTCACAGTGGACAGTACAGTCATCAGCATCTTATCTTTCAGAAGCCTTTAAGCACGATGAGCAGCCTAAACATGCCTAAACATGGGGGTCCCATCTAGTGGTTGCTTGGCAATGGGCAAGGTGACCTTAGGTCCATGTGCATCTGCAACGAGTGCTGTAAAGAGTAAAGTAGCAGAATTCTAAAGAACATTAGATGTTTATTAGGAACTTCTCTACTCTATGATGTCTGCTGATACACACAATTCATCACCCACCACTATTCGTTTAATAATTGGTCAATTTCTGATTTCAGGGCCACTATGACCAGATATTCGTTTGGTGGTGGACCACTCTCGATGAAGCGGTTTGACTGACTTGGAAGTGTGTTAAAGCATCAGACACAGCTGTATTGCTGGAGGTTTTATACACATTAGCATCTGCTTGGTTGAGAGTGGTTCGTCATCCAAAAACATCCAGCCAAAGGTGGATCTGTGGTCAGAAGATGGCCAGTGATGCTAGAAAAAAAAAAAGTACACAATAGAGGGACTTCAGTCTCTAAATACATTAGGCCCTATAATATTTGTGATGACATTTATGACAATGCATATTTCTGCATAAAACATAAAAAAGAAATAATAATAATATATAATAATAATAATTCACAATAGTTTCTGCATAATAAGTAGATGAATAACTAGGTTGCAAAATCTTAAAGCTATTACAAAGGTGGCAAACCCTGTTAGGCTTCTCCTAACAGAATACCCTACATATGCTGCAAAACACCCAGATAGGATAGCCTGAGAAGACGCAGAGCTGTAGAAAATATGGGGGGAGGGGGTGTCCCACTGCTCATGGCATTCAAACTGACCTTTGGAACAGTCACTTGCATTCTCATGACATAATCAGATGAGACAGAAGCCCTTCTCTGTGGGCACGTGCCTCAGCTTCCCTGCCCATGCCAACCATGATGACCTTGACAGATGATGGCCACCAGGAGCCCCACCAGGATGTGCTTAGCTTTCACATTCACTACTGGCACCAGAAATGGAAAAAAAAATGGCATTGGACCTCACTGCTCTAAATTTACACTTTTGAGGGGAGACAGGAAACTGAGTTTGTTTATCTGTGGGTGGAGCAATGTAATGCCATCTCTCAGTTCTGCTTCAAAGCCCTGGCTGGAGAGGCACGACACCATGAATATTCATGGTTTCTATGCAAATACAAACTATTATTTAGCTGTAAAATATTTCACACTATTCCCTCAGCATGGTGAGGTCTCGGCAGTGAGCAGACTACAAATAACACAGCTCTGTTAACTGACAAGGAGGGGCTGCATTTGATCACTTAGCAGTCAAGACTGACAATTTGACTTTTCAGGACAGCTTCAGCCATCAGATGCATCCTGCCTGTTCACTCTATATGTGTAGACACTGAACAGAAGCTATATTGCAGGTCCTTGTTGGACTATTAGTACACAGTTCACCAGCCAAATAAACAGACTGACACACATTCATACAGAAGGTCAGATTACAGTACTTGTTATGCCACAAGCATGCAACATCAGAAGGATGTTCAAATCATGTCTGTATCACATCGGCTGATAATTCTGCATGTCTGGTGGACATAGAAACAGGTACCTTGTGACCTTCTGACTAGGATGTACAAGACATTTCATTATGGATTCTCAATGGACCAGCCATGTGTACTTCTGGTGCTGGTCCCAAGCCCGGGTAAATGGTGAGGGTTGTGTCAGGAAGTATGACTGCCATATCGGATCGGTCAAGGTCTGGGCTAACAACGACTGATGGTGCTGTTGACCAGCAAGGTGCCGGTGGAAATTGTTTCCAGTGGAAATAAGTTTAAAATGTGTTATAACTTTCAAATGATTCCAAGAGGTTTCGTTGTGGTTAGAAACGGTGCCTCACAGTTTTTACAAGCTTTGTGTCACTTCTCATTTTTTCACTTTATCATCAAGGGTGATCCATCTTTACTAAAATAGCACCAGACAGCACTTCAGTGGGAGCCCAGTTGCTTAATGACGGAACAGTGGACAACCCCATGCATCAATCAAATACATCTTTTCAACCATTTAATCATTGTATGGTTGTCATTACCTGTACTTTCTCTAAAATATAGTTTAACAATCAAGCCATGATAGCCACAAATAACATATTATTAAATGTTTCAATAAATAAATAAATATATATATTAATTTTTCAATCATAAATAAATATATATTATGCAAATTATAATATCTATGTTCACTTACAGATATTGCCTCATTCATCTTTATTTAAGTAATCTCAAACCCTAACCATTCCCAAAAGAACACACACCATTATAAAGGGATTTGTGGGTTCTGAGTGGCTCACTCATCTAATGTACTAGCTAATGCACTATGATCTGAGGAATCAGTTCAAATCCTGGGTCATGCTGCTAGCCATCGGCAGCTGGAGTCTGAGAGAGCATAGGTTCATGGGTTCATCGACAGTAAACAAAAGCTTTAGTAGGCAGTATTTTGTAGAATTGTTTAAATGGTTCTACTATTATGACAAAATAAAAAACGTTTCAATAGGTTGTATTTGTAGAATTTTCCAAGTTTACGAATATTTAGGTTTCCAACTAAACAAGCATAAAGAACCACTGTTAGCAGTGTTACCACTGTCTGTGCAGAATATAGGAATTATAAATTGCTAATTGATATTATAATCAGGGGACATGTCAGATATGGAGTAAGGTATTCGTGCTGTACTTCTTAACTGGATATGTATAATGGCAATAGTTGAGAAGACAGTAAAAAAAATAGATGTTATAACCATCTAATGTTATATATTCTGAGTCCAATTAAAAATTTTCTGTAATCACTAGAAAACCTTTTACAGTAGTGAGAGCAGTAGTGTGGCTACATTAATGAAAACACAAATAAAAGCAGTTTCAACCGTGTTTCCCCACATGGTTTTTGTTGCTTGGCATATACAATTATAATGGCCAGTGCTAAAGGATACTCTTATCAGTGGATTTGATGTGGTTTCTCTGAGAGTGTTTGTAAAGTGTAAATATGAGTACATAGCATAAAGCATTTGATGTGGTTTCTTTAGCTGGGTTTTACTTTTCATGAATGGAACTGGAAGATTAAGTGAGAGGACACGATCAGGAGATGATGTTATGATATTAACTTAGCTAGCAGGTACCCATCTAAAACTGGGTAACAACACTAGACCAGACCACTCAACCCTGGTCCTGGAGACCCCCTCCACATAGTGGATTTAGTGGATTCTCTGCTTTTACACATCCACTGCAACTCTGAATGAGCTGTTTAGTTGAATCAGGTGTGTTTGGAGCAGGGGGTCTGCAAGACCAGGGTTGAGAAACACCACCTAACACCTACAACTACAGCAAACCATACTGTAATGTAGCCAGATCATATACTACCATGGCTATAATTATTTATTCATGCATTTATTCATACATGCCTTACACATTGTTTTTTCAACCAATGTAAACTTTATATGGTGCAATAAACAAGCCTTTAAGAACCAGCATAACTGCAGAATGAGGCATGAAAAAGAACCGCAGAGCACTAATGAGCAATTAAGAAGCTACCAGTCAAGCTCTGCAACTACTAACCCACGGCAATTACACCCAGAACTGTTTGACCCCGGCTTGTTAGCTCCGTTTCACAACCAGATGAGATTTGGGATATTATTCAAATTTAATCCAATGATAGCATATCACCAAATACCGCTGTCATATATGTATATTTTAAAATAATTAATCTGGCAAATCATCTAATGTGTCAGTTTGAATTTTTAGAATCAAGCTTCTGAAAGCAAGTGCTCCTAATTCGTATGTAAGCGGAAAGGCTTTTACCCCAAGAATGACTTTCGTTGCTAATTTTTCACACATCAGAGTGACAATATGTTGGACCCCAGGCTACAGGCTGCCACAGACTCCTCACGCTTTGTCACTCCGCATGTCACACGAACGCTTTCATGAAGAGAAATGAGCTCGTCCTCTTCCCCTCTCACCCCTACTAACCAACAGCTGACATCACAACTTACACTCAGACAATCATCCAGCTAAATCAGTCATCAGACAAGGGACGGCCTACGGACAATGGACAATGAGACTGAGGGCATGTGTGGACGCTGGTGTTGTATTTACTATTACTGCTGGAATTTGGATTTAGACCTAAAATAAATCAAAATGTTCCATGTAAACATTGTACTGGTCAATGGACCAACTAATGTAATTATGGATGTTTATACTTTGCAGTGATTGTCTGAAGAATGAAACGAACCCATGGAAACACTAAATGCTGAGTTTCTTCCCTTGAGAAGCTTCACAGTGTCTTAACTGCAGCTACCTTCAGCTGTTGCTGGCTCGGTTTCGTCTTCAGTAAGTGAAAATCAGTTAGATCAACATCTGTTGACTGATTTGTTTATTTCAAACATTATATTTCTTTGGCTTTAAAAGTTCTTGGGCTGCTCTCACAGGTTAGCAGCACATGACTGAATCAGAACAAACAGTATATCTCTGTACACTTCAGAATTTACCCTGGCATCAATCAACAACCATATTATCAATAAACACCAGTAAATTAGGTACACTGGCAGCCATACGTTCTCAAGCCATAACAGTACCTTCACCATGTTTGACAGATAATCCTTTTGATCAAGAGCCTTTTCTTTCCATCTCTGTGGTCCAGTTCATCTCAGTTTGACCATATAATTGTGTTCCAGAACTTGGCATGATGTGTTACATGTGTTCTAGCAGTCTAATGTGGCCTTTCTGTTCTTGATGTCTCTGGATTGTACATTTTGACAATCATAAGTCTACATCTTATATCCTATCCAAATGATGAACACCAACACGAGACCTTTTATTTCCTTAATTTATTACGATGAAATTGGGCACAACTGTCCATAAAATTGTTTATCAGTGGACAGTCCGAGTACTTTTGAGCCTTTAAGGAGGATCTATGTTAAAATGTAGAAAGAAGTGGAGAAAAGTACATAAGCTTTTACTAAAATGCACAATGACCGCAGGATTCGATTGGCTGAATGGGGTGTGTTAGGTTAGGGTTGGAGTTGAAACCTGTAGGAAGGTAGCTCTCCAGTCTTAAGTCACTCTTAAGTCTTCTATCTTCGCTGTCCAGTAAAAACATGCATCTCCAAAATGTTGCCTTGCTCTTAACTTTTGCATTTTGCTCTTAATTTTGCATCATCCATTTTACACAGTGTCCAGAGCAATGAAAGGGTTCCAATTATAGAAAAAATAAATAAAATAATAAAAATGGCCAAAAATGGAGATACACTGGATAGCGACTTAGTACTTACTTACTTAGCAAATTTAGTTTATTTATTAAATAAATAAATGAAGATAAATCCAAATAAAAATTGCCTGCATGTACCTCTCCACCACAAACAAACAACAAACTGTCCAATTTAGATATCTTACTCCAAAATCCCCATAAAACAGCAGTCAGTATCTTCCTAACCAGTGTGTTTAACAGTGTTTCTCAACCCTGGTCCTGGAGGCACCCCTGCCTGGCACATTTGAACCTTTCGATGCTCCAAACAACCTTCCCAACTAATCAGCTCATTAAGTCCCTTGAGCAGAGTTGCAAGGGGTGCATTAAAGCAGGGGGGGGGGGGGGTTGCCTCCAGGACCAAGGTTAAGACTCACAGGTTTAAGTTTTAACAGTATCCAGAAGAAAGAGTCTGATGCCTCCTTCCCATCAGCACCACTTTTCTCTCTGTTCTTTCTGATTCCTCTAATGCAGTCAGAAAAATCATTTCATTGAAAAAATAACATTTTATTCTGGAATGCATTTATTAGTGTGAGACTTAGGAATAGCCTTACTGCTGTCAACGGTTAGTCTGAGCCAGTGTGGAGACACTTGGCAGAGGAAAGCATCCTGGAAAACAGTTGCTTTAGGACCTGATCAGATTCAGACAATTCAGGTAAGAAGTCAAAATCCATGTCCGGAGAGTAAGAACTCCAGTCCGGGATTTTGATCCGAACGCCTGCGCGGCTCCGCTGCGGCTCAGTCAATCACACAGCAACCGGCAGTCGGAGCCGGATCACGGAGTGGATTCTACATCGCGGATCGGGATTCTCCCTCTATTACTCACTTTCGTGCTTGGAGGTTCCCCATGTGTGCCGCGGAACTCCCGGACTTTTGATGATGGCCCTGCCGGCGGATTTCAGCGCATCCATGCCGTGAAGGTGTGTTTCCCAGTCGTCCTCGTCCTCGGCGGGGCAGCAGGAGCGGGTGGAGCGCGGGAGGGCAGCAGCAGTGTGGAAGCAGGCGTTAGGACTGTCCGCGTGGAGAGCAGCTCTGGACCTTCATCAGGACGCTGCTGAGAGGATGCGCTGGTACCCCTCTCCTCCTCCTCCTCCTGCTCCTCCTCAGCAGCACCACAAAGGTGCGCACTTGCGCCCTCTCTCGCCACGCCCATTTCCGGTGGGACGTCAACATGCGGTGAGAGGGACAGTGTGTGGACACTGAGCGGGTTCATTTGGGGGACAGTGCTGCACTGATGACAAGTCGAGGTTATGAACTGGTGCACTGCACTGATGAGTTTACAGTCATTTGAGAGAAGTTTGAGAATTCCCAATAAACTCCAGTCCAGAGGAAATTCCAAGGAATTCCCAATTTACTCTAATCCATCAGAGGAAATTCCAAGGAATTCTCTGTTTACTCTAATCCACTGGCTACGGACACAAGAGGAACGTGGCAGCCGCGGCCTGGCGATTTGGGAAGCAGCCTTGTGACTGGAAGCAAGGCCCCTGAGCAAGACAATCCCCAGGTGCCTTGGACACGTGTGCGCACTGTCCCCTAGTGTTTGAATTCACTAGTGTGTAGGTTTTCATTTCACTGCACGGATGAATTAAATGCGGAGGACAAATTCAAGTAAGCACAGGGGGTCTATGTGCATGTTCACATTTACTTTAGGTGTTACACCCAAGTGGCTGAAATTGTTGAACGTTTTGGACCAACCAATGACAGATAACCCTACTAACAAAGTTTACAGCAGAATTATGCTTCTATATTTAACTCACTTATGGCAACAGACACACACACACACACACACACACACACACACACACACACACACACACAGAAATGGGACAGAGACACTCCACACCACAAGCAGTAGGCAGCTACCTCAGATCCCAGGGAGTAATTGGGGTTGTAATCTGGAGCCATTGTAATCTGTAAACCTCATTGGTTGAATGAATATATTGCTGACCCTCCTTTTTCTTTCTTTTTTTCTTTCTTTCTTTCTTTCTTTCTTTCTTTCTTTCTTTCTTTCTTTCTTTCTTTCTTTCTTTCTTTCTTTCTTTCTTTCTTTCGTTCTTTCTTTCTTTCTATTTTTCTTGAAGATGTGTATACAGTGATGTATTATAGCTTTGGATTAGTGCATTTGAAAAATCTATAACTTCAGGGGATAGTTTAGGTCAGGGTTGTCCAAACTCACCTACAAAACACCAGCATGGCTGCAGGTTCTCTTTCTAATCATCTTGGAGCTCACCTGAATCCTGATTCCTTCACAAGGTCCTGCTTGGTTATTTTAAAAACCTTGCAGCCTCACAGGCCCTTGTGGATAAGATTGAACTTTCTTGGCCGAGGGGAGTCAGAACTTGATTACGTATACATTGAAAAAGCACTTTTTATCAGTGGAACTGTAGTATCTGGAGGGATGGAGCTCTATCAAATATTTTTGGGATGAGCTGGAAGTGAAGTTTGTGATCCAGAACTACTTATCCAACATTGGTATCTGACCTCACTCATGGTCTTGTGACTGAATTCCATTTAATCTTCACAGCAATGCTCCAACATCTAGTGTAAAGTCTTTTCTAAAGAGTAGAGACTAAAACTCTCTTTCAGAGGAAACATAGTCTGAGCTAATGTTCACCAACTATTGAAAATATATACCACCCAGATATTTCCATTTCTAGTGTTCTAGTGTTGGCTATGCAGTCATGTTAACACCTTCATTTTCATTTATAAAATTTAATTAATAGAAATACAGTTTTCTTTTGAAGAAGAAAAAAGGTAGAAAGCCCTGTTCACTAATAGCTGGGATTTCCTCCTTTGGCTGAAATTATGTCAATTAGATGTTTCCTATGACCTTCTACCACTCCAACAGACAGAATTAGTTTAGCTATGTGATGTTTCAGTGTCAGTCTTTATACAGAGGCTCTGACATTTTCTTCAAGCCCCACCTGATACAATAAAAATTCATAGTGGCTCTGCTGCAGCAAGCAGCCCCAAACCATGACACTTCCACCACCATGTTTCCCAGTGTTATGAATTTTTTGTGATGAAATGCTGAGTTTGCTTTGTGACAAACATGTCTTATGCTACTGTGCCCAAATAATTCAACTGTGGGTTCACATTGTTCCGGGTCTGGAGATCGTTTCAAATCCCTTCCCAGACTCAAATACATCTATAACCAGATTAATGTCTGAGGTTTAAATAAGACAGCCTCCTCCAAAGTCTTCTCTCATCATGGTCTTATCATTTGAAGCCGTTGTGCTGCACCTGATTCTAATTTTAGACATTTTAAGTAGTAATAAATATTGGGGTGTCCTTACATTTCCTCACAGCACAATTACATTTCTAATAATTGAGTTTTACTAATTATTCTTAAAAGATTTCTTCATCTCTTTTCTTGTATGTGTTTAGTTATATCTCATCAGAATAATCTCAGGCCAATGTGGCTATAATTCATTGAGAGATTTAGAAAATGACTGTTCTGTAGAAGCATATGCAGAACGCTGGTATCACTGCAGTTCTGTCATTAGCACGTCATAGTCTGTCCTACAGCCCCCTCTTTATGTGCTGTGTAGTTACTACAGCATAACATCTTTCAGAACTAACATACAAGATCACATATATACTGATCAAGATCAGTCATATGCTAATTCTATAACAATTATCCTTTACAAAATTGTCAAACCTCTTAGGAAATAATTACACTTATCTCTTGAGACCCTTTATGTGCATGTTAAGCCACTCTTACGCAAAGTAGGTGCACAATTCAGCTGTTCCAAGTCAAGAACTGGGATTGGAGTTTGGTGTTTTTGCTGGACAATCAAAGTGTACCATTGTGCCATCATCTCTACTGACCATAAATCTCAGACCACATCAAAAGGATCAAAGGAACCAAAGATAACTTCTAAGTAACTAAAGGCCTTTCTCACATTAATTGTAATGTTCATGAATCCACCATCAGGTGAAAACTGCACAATGGTGTGCGTAGCAGGGTTACAAGTTCAGTTAAGATCACATAGATAAGCCAGATGGCTATTGGAACAATGCTTTATGGTCAGATGATAACAAAATATATCTTTCTGGTTTAAATGAGATGTGTTGTGTTTGGAGAAAACACCGCATCCCATCTGTAAAACAGGGTGGTGATAGAATGATGGTTTAGGCCTGTTTTGCTCCATCTGGACCAGAACAGCTTGTCAACATTTAATTATAGCAAATTCTAAAGGAATTATTTGACATATTAGGACATTTGTCTATAAGCTGAATCTCAAGACAATGTGGGTCATGCAGCAAGACACTGACCCTGGGAACAAAATCAAATGTTTTAAGAAGAACAAAGTTAATCTTTTGAAATGGCCCAGTTCTATCATTAATGAAGTAGAAATGTTGTAGAAGGAAGAAAAGCAAAGTGTTCAAAGTGTGCTGTTTTATATGAATGGGCTAAAAGTCCTCCAAGCTGAGGTGTGGGACTAATCAACATGCATTCATAAACAGACACCACACACACACACACACACGCACACACGTTGTATTTTTGACTGATTTGTTTGATTTTGTTCCCTTTATCTACTTCTAGGGCTTTTGTGAAAATAGTTCATGGTTTAAAATGATGCAAAAATGGTTTCATAATCTTTAAAGCACCAGTGTAAACTAGTCTAATAGGCACAATATTCAATCAAATAATGCTACCACTATTTTTTACATTACTTTTTGGCAAAAAAACAAAAAACAAAACTGATATCACAAAACTCACACTTTGTCTGTGACTTAGAATGTTTATTTATATACCATTTTATTTTTCCAGGCCATTGCATGTTTCAGTAACATTGGATGTCTGGGTGTATATCGACCCACATCAGATAATTAATGCCAAATGTCAACTTCAGTTTTCAAATTCAATTCCTTATCCATTGGCTGTTTTCAGGAAAGCAGAGACCTCAGCTGGCATGCTGAGAGAGGTTTCCGATTAGTACTGACTCACAAGGAGCAGATCCGAGTGTTTTCTGTAAGGAGCATCACACCTCAATAAGGTGTGGGTGTGATCTGAGAGACTGTTACACTCATTCCATATCCAAATCAACATATTGGTCCATCTTAAAGCAACTCATATCATTTTCTGTTTGTTTCATTGAGATTTCAAAACAACTGATTCCTCGTGTACATGACGACAGCCAGGCAAACATAACACCCAACCCTGTCTTCAGTTCATCAAACTATTGATAACCATGTAAACAAGGTGCCCATCTAGTTACCTAAGCGGAGCCTGGTTCATTGGTTCAGTCAATCAGATGTGGTTGTTCAGAAGCCCCTAGAAATGGTATCAAAACAAATTGTTGCCTTATACACTGTTATGGACAATGAATTTATTGGCCAATTTCTTTCTAACTATGCTGCTAAAATACAGGGCTTATTAGTTAATTGCTACACACAGGGGACAAGTGAACGAGGGCTAAATCCAGATCTGAATCCGATTATTTCCACTGCATTTCACTTAAAATGGGACATGGCCTGGTGTTATGTAAGAACTTGCATAATTTAAGTGAATTTACCCCATAAGGGAAAGCCCTAGATACCCTGTTGCACAGTAGCCTGTAGCACTACAATCCCCAGCCAAGCCAAGGAAGCATTGGATTCCACACCGTGGCAGTGTATGGTTGCAAGTCACATTAGGCCATAGAGCCCTGCAGAAGAAATCATGCTGTTGTTTCTTCAGTTTATTGTTATTTGTAGGGGGTGAAATCATATAGCTGTTAAGTACAAGGGTATATATTGTAGTTATAAGAAGGGCTGCACAAATAAATTAGATCTGAACGCTGTCTGGGAAGGCAATAGGCTCCTCATTGCAACACAGTAAAAAAGAGCTAACAACCATAAGACTACTTGACAAACATGCTCTCTGTCATTTTAGTCTGTAGTATAGTCAGTAATCCTCTTTGTGGCATTTTTGGCAGCTGCCCGGGACATATGTCCCCATGCCCTCTGTCATTATCCAGCACTCTTCCTTCTTCTTGCTCTCTCTCTCTCTCTCCTGGTCTTTCACTCCATTGGTCTCCATGTCGCTGACTCTGCATTAAGAGGCAGAGGCTACAAGCGGCTGGTGGGCGGTGCAGTGGGCGGTGGAAGCAGGTGTGGCCTGAATGCGGCTCAGACGCTGTCTGTCTCAGTGAACGGCGGGGGGTCGCTGCCCGCTTGCTGTTGTGAGGCACAGAGAGGTTCGTAGGATGGATGCAGAGACTCTGCTGACAGACTCCTGCTGGAAAGGACACTGCTGAGGCTGGGCTGGCGGCCTCTCCGTGGTTGAGCCTCAATCTCCACCCGCACCTCAATGTTGGTCCCCTCCCTGTAGCCAAACACAACAGCAATACCAGCATACAGGTTTATATATATACATACATACATACACACAAACACACACATACACACACACAATATATTGCACTGCAGGGAAATTGGTCAAAATTCCAAATCCAACTTTCCAAACCCAAAGCCAATTTTGGGATGTTTAATGTACTGTTATTCACCAAAAAATGTGGTAGACAGTCACACATGACAGATCCGTTGTCTTCATTTGAGATGAAAATATGAACAGAATTGCCCTATATATAGGGCTTTTTGCTAATACTACTAAAAAATACTTTACATCTCAGAAATCCTGTTGAAAATTGATCATCCAAAGTGTTTTTGAGCTGATATAATGCAATCATATTGAGAAATTATTTGTAATGATTTGATTGACAAAAATATTTATAATAACAAAATCTTCAAACTACTTGACTGTAGTCTAAATAAAATAAAACCTTTATTATCTTTTTTATGTTTGTATCTGTATTAGATTTTCTTTGATACTTTTATTTCTTTTATTTTCTTTTATTCTGAAATTTAAACACTGTGAGCAAACATCCCTTCCTTCTCATTTTCCTCTATAACCCAAAATCTGGATCAGTAATGAAGTTTATTAAAATGTGTAAGAAGTGTAGAAACAAGGAGGTGGTCATAATCTGTATATATACTGTATATATATATAGCAATGGCAACTAAAGAACCTTGAAATGGGTGAAATGGGTTGAAATGGTTATATATATATTAATAGTGTAAAATTAGCACATTAAGGAGTGAGTAATGGACACTTTTTTTCTAGGAACACCTCTGCACTGGTACATTTTTCACCTTGTTATTTGGACATACACTCGCATAGATAACCGGCTATGCCTATGTGCTATGTGTGTTACTGGTGGCTTGCACTAGAATGCAGACCAGAGAACACTGGCCAGGTTTTCCCATCAACTTTTAAAAGAATACTGATCTCTCACCAGCAAACTGGTGACAAGCATATTTGTCATTGTGCAGCTGTAAGGATACATCATACAGGTGAGGGAAAAGTCCATATTTTTCTTTACATTTACATTTACATTTATGGCATTTAGCATAAATGATCCAGAGGGACTTCACTTCTTTCTCTTTCCCAGCATCAGCACTTGAGAAATAAAAGGCAGAGTATATAATATGATATATACATTTGTTTGTTTGTCAGCTGTTATGCTTTCTGGGTAGAAATAGGTGGGCTGTGAGCTGGAACCCATGATGTAGGACACACCTCAAGGCAATCGTCTGTGTACCATTAAAGGCACCCGTTTCAACTGCATTGCCATCATCAGACTGGTCATCTTGCTCAGCGCTGACTGCCTGTACATCATCAGGTGAATCAGCACAGCCCTCAGGTTGTGACGGGGCATCGATGGCACTGGGGAACGCTGCCACTTCTTCCACATTCACACTCACTTCCTGGACAGCAGCATCATTCAGAGGTGGCTTGGGCTCTCCAGTCCAGTGGTCACTGACTACATGAGAAAACAAAAGATCTTCAAGAGAAGTTGAAACTTCATCAGATCAGAAGGTGGAACTGTGAGCTAAACAATATCATGAGATTTTTCAAACTGGTTACTGATGCATTCATATCAACATGAGACTGTTTACATTGTGACAATGGGCCTCATTCACCAGTATTTCCTGAATGTGTTAAACTGCAGATCAAAGCTCTCCTCTTATAAGACCCCACTCTCCTATCCCAAGTAAGAATACGTTGGTGAATTTTAGATTCTTCTTAAAAACACCTAAAGTTGGCATTAAATATCTTTTTAAGTGAACAGTAACAGTCAGTGAATAAGCCCCAGTATCATAAGATAATAGGTGATGATGTGGCAAAGTATTATATCACATTATGTAAGTACATGTTTATAATACATCATATTTATTATGATATAATTAAAGGCAAAAATACAAAAGAAGCAGAAAATTCTTAGAAACTGCTATTCGATACCATACTTAATCTAGTGATTTATACTCAAAACGTGCTGCACTTCATCCAGTTAAACAGGAATAATTACACCCACCCCATAAAAAATATGAAATTGTACACTATTGAAAAATGATAGCCTTCATATTATTCAAACATGTTTTTTAAACATGTTTATTTATTTCAGGCATCTCCTTCCACACTTACTATGAGCATAAGAAAAGAATTTCAGTAATATAACAGTGTTTAATTTGTTCTAGATCATATATTTTATAATAATATGCAGTAGGTCAAGCAGTGCTCTGCTAGAGAAGTCATTTTTGGCATATTTGTCTCACACAAAATGAGGTACTTCTGAAAATATCATGTCCAAAAAATGCACTGTGGTCTCAGATGTCATTCTTGTGGTAGTGGACTCACAAGTAGCCAGGTCCTCCAGCTGGATCTTGCGCATTTCAGGGGGTTCGGTCTGAGGCCTGCACCAGCCATTCCGACACAACGACATAGGAACCACGCCATAAACATAAGTCAACATCAGAGGCACTCCGACCGCTGCAAAGACAAAGAGACACATACTAAAACTACAACTATTATACATGACCTGAATTCTCACAGGTAAGGAGAGAAAAGAATAGCATAATGGCATAAAATATGAATAATAATAACAATAATAATAATATCCACTGGGCAAAATGGGAATTGCACTCCACTAAATGTTATGCAATTCAGTTTTAATGTTGTGAAAGACATAAATATGCCCACTTGTTTCGACAATCAGCCAAATTGAAGACATATACCTAATAGACTTAGTGATAATGATGTATTTAATGTGAATGATGATTCTATTACAGGTGTTTGCTTCCACAACTGGCTCCTGTGCCTGTTGAATGTTTTTTTTCTTCTTTTTATTGTCCTTCTGTAACAGATACTTGGCTAAACTGAGGTTCCTTTCGTAAATGAATTAAAATAAGGTACTGGATAGTTTCACCGTATTTTAAGAATTCCAATACATGCTCCACTTTTCTTCAAACTTTTCATCATAATGATAACTTAGCATGTAAATCATATTACATCTAGGTCTTATTTCAATTTTATCATGATTATTATGTTTACTTGGTTTAATATACATAATTATAATTTAATATACAATTTAATATACATAATTTATAATAAAAAGTTTCTATTCAGTTGTAATTAAAGGTTCCTCTATGTCATGCATAGGACACAACACATTTCTTTAATTAATGTTTGACTTGTTTTAATGAGTGCTATGGGGTCACTTAGCATTTAGTAGGGGGTTTCTAGGACGGTGCTGTACATTTGCAATGGTGTCCCCAGATGGTAAGTGGTTTGCTCTCTTGAAAACGGTGGGATGAGTTAGCACACACAAATTCAGTAGAAAAATGATATAATTCTATTTTAATAATTTATTCAAATATAATAACAACCATATAAAAATTCATTCGCTTAAGACGATTCCACTTGAAAATATACAAACGTTTCAACTCTGATGACTGAGGGTGAATGTCCTTATTTTCCGCAGTGTTAGAGGTAAAAAAAAAAACATGGAAGAATAATTCCACCTATTAGGACTGGGGCCTCGGATCACACAGCCTGGGAAACAAAGGCCCATCATTCTCAAGGTTACAGGGCAGAACAGAGTGGCATTGTCAAGGCTGCTCTGGGGCAGATCTGTACTCGGGGGGACAGGGCCCCTCCGTGGCTCTGCGCAGGCCAGGTCAATGCTGGAAAACAGACGGGGCTATTCACAGGCAAGGAAAGGGAGTAAGTGCATTGGGGACTGGAGGGAGGAGGGGCAATACGGAATGTGAATGTGAATTCACACCACGCTATGGAGATTGCTCTGACACTTCAGTGGCAGCCGGCCGCTGTAATCTGGCCACCAGAGCCCTCACTGCAGTGCAAAGACTGAGGACACATGACTCATCACTGAGTGGGTGGGAGGGGGATATTCAGTGTGTGAGTGCATGTGCACGAGGAAAAATCAAAACAAGACTTACTGCGGGACACGAGCAACCACACACAGCCTATCCTTTATCTGAGGGCATGGAGGACACTTCAATCTGCTGTCAATGTCAAGAAGTGCCTTCATGCACATTCAGCATAAATTGAATTTAAGGCCCAACAGTTCTAAGGAAAATACGGTCATGTGAAAAATTTAGGACAACCCACGAATAACTGACTTTTTAACATGTTTAAATATATGGACATTTTATTTTAATTTTAATGAAACACTATCAAGAGATAGGGGTGATATGTCTTTTTAAATAATTAAAAAAATTGATATATAGACTAAATTTAAGTTCATTTTAATAACCATGATATTCTTAAATAAAATATTAGATATTTAAACTAGATTTTGCTCTCCGAGAGATTGTAAAAGATTCCTGCTGTTAAGACTAGCTGCCTCATATAGTTTAGGCTATACAGCTGAATATAAAGATGACTTTGCACATTACTAAACAGACGAGTGACCTTGAAAGTCAATATTCTTGTGTTTCAGAGCCATAACCCGTCTTCTTCTCAAACCCTGAACAACATCTACATCACAGACATTTTCAATCTCAACTTCAAGCTCACCTACAGTGTGCATGTGCATGAAAAAGTGAAAGCAAGTGGACAAATCCTCTACAGGAAAATTAAATATGGTGTTTTTGAGCATAACAATGCAATGTGTTTGATAAGCCCACTGGAATAAAGCCGATTGCTTCATTACAAACTCACTGAATTGGTGTAGAGAGGTAAAAACGTGTCACTGGTCCAAATACTGGACCTGACTGTGTATCGTCCCCATGGGACAGTGTGTGAGGTGTATGCAGAAAAATCTCCACTATAAAGTCTTATAAACACTCAATATCTCAAAACTGTGAATGCAGATAGAGCTCTATAGATCGAAGGGGATGTTTTATAATTTAACCAGGGTTGCTGAAATCTTTTGACTTTCGAAATTGATTTCAAGATTCTTACACTGATTCTTACACACATGTCCTATATATTGTCACTATACACCACTAACATGGGTGCATTCATGTAGTAATATGCGTATACGGTGTTCTTCTCCCAGATGGAGAGTCCTAGCAGGAGGCAGAGCTTTGTCGTGAGTGTGATCTAGTGCTGAGGTCCTCCCTTGGATGGACACCATTACACAGACCTCTTAGTCAGCACTTTCTTCCTGCCATAAGCCAACAACATTAATCACAGGCTGGTGGTCACGGGCAGTATCCATTGTGTTCCAGAACATTACCACCTCCCCGGCAGGTTATAGTGCTAACCTACTGTGCCAAAAGGGTATGAACAAAAGGATGTGGCATATATTATAGTAAGAACAAAGAAAGTTATGAAAAGGAAAAAATGGATTTCTTACCTACAGTAGTGGCCGCTATAACTGGAGAGACAAACACCGATGTCATGACCCCACTGGCCACTGTCAAGTAATGTTTACTTCCTGAGATATTGTTTTTCTTACAGCGACTGTGGACCTGAGGAACATAGTAACACATAGAAACACGAGTGATGAGAAAGAAATAAAACAAAATAATTCAATGTGTGTTAATGTGGGTTTGAAACAACTGCTGTAGTGCTACATTAATATTTACAACAATGTACTGTTAAGCACTGGCACCTAACCCAATTATCCAGAATTTTATAGATATACGCTGTGCCAGACTGTGCTTTAGCAACAACTAGGTTCATTTTTAATGCTGCAAAATATTATGGCACAACATCTCACAGCAGTATATTTACTCATCATCCAAAATATAATTGCACCTAGAAGGTATCAACCAACTGTCTGTCAGAATGACAGCAGGTCAAGTCCCATTTTAGTCTTGGTGTAGACGACCAATAAAAGTGTGGTGCCACTGTGGTCACTACCATGTCTTTTTGTCATGTGTTACAGCCAGAAGGTGTGGTGTTTTGGGCAGTTGTGGCCTGGTGGTTAGGAAACCATCCTTGTAACCGGAAGGTGGCTGGTTTGAATCCCTGAACTGACAGGGCATGTCCGAAGTACCCGTGAGCACTTAACTCCCCCGCTGCTCCCCATGTACTGTGGGCTCTGGGCACATATGAGTCTACATTTTTAATAATGTTTTGTTCCTGATAATCTTTATCTTCATTGGAATTGACACTTCCTTCTGGGTGTATTTGTGCAACGTTTTTGATAATAAGTGTATATTATGGTAAAGGGATGACACAAGGCTTTGAGATAACTTTTAGGAAGCATTTATATAAGTAATAAGAAATACAAAATCAATCAAATGCCAAACAATTTGGTATGTTAATGTGGGGTTGAAACAACTGCTGTCATTCTATAGTAAGTATTTATAATAATAAACTGTAAAGAAATGGTGATTTTTAACAGGATAGGATAGGATAGAACTATGGACATTATGTCATAATGTCTCTTTGTATTTACAGTTGACTTTATTCATTGTAAATGTCTCATTTTTACATTGCTTGCCACACAACATAATGATCTAAATTATTCCATGAACAGTAGTATATATAATAATAATAATAATAATAATAATAATAATAATAATAATAATAATAATAATAATAATAATAATAATAATAATATAAAAATGCAAATTTCAACTGATATGTGGAAAATATGTGTTTTTAGATCCAGTACACAACCAATAATGGCCAATATGGATTTAACATGAACAAAACCAATTGCAGGGCAGGATTACTGTTTGCAAATTCTTTGTGAGACTTTGCCCCCCAATACTAATCCAGAAATAGCATTCCCTCTCTGAATTCCTATGAGAATAAAGACTCCTTCCTTTCATTTTTTCCCCAGCAGGTAGCCATGCTACAAGGTGGAGCATGCAAACGGTCACCCATCTGCATAAATTTACATTTATGTATTTAAAAGCTCTATTAATATGGCTGATATGACCAACCCTTGGCAGGACCTTGTCTTAATGATCTACTCAGAGCTATTAAATGCTCCTTGATCTGTTTGAGCACAAGGCTAGTGTTAATATATTGCCAAACAATACAAAAGTAAAGCAATATAGAGACACCTTACCTTGCGACCCATATATATTGGGATGCCCACAATGATAACTGGTATGGCAATGCCTGCAATGAGTGAGATAACTACTGGAGCCCCCAGCAGCATCCCCACTTGCCACAGGACCTTCCGCGTCTGTGACCACGGCTTCTTTCCCCAAAAAGTGCAGCCTGAGGGACTGGGCAATATATGAAGGAAAGAGAAAAAGAAAACAATGGTTTGTCCTGGATATACATGACCAACACATTAAACCCCACTCACTCACTGCACAACCTGCAGCTCCTTCTTCAGCTTCTTACACATACAAATACAGTAAACTCCATTTCCAACTCACAGTTATTTTTTGTCCATTTGTCTTTTATTATTGTTTATTTTGTCTTTAATCCTTTTAGTTTTGTTTTAGGTCATTTTTGTTTTCCTTTGCTCAGGCCTTTACATTAGTAAAGGAGTTATTTACTGTTGTTACACTGTTGGTGGATGATCTTACACTCAATCTCCTGAAAACAATGTAACTTGTATAACACTGTGACTTGTATCTTAATGTTGACTGTCATTAAAATAAATGAAGAGCAGTCTGCACACTACTGACACACACTATTCTATATTTTGTTTCCAACACACCACACATCTCTGTGAAGGGATGACAATAAGGCTGGACTATGACACAGTGTGCTAAACTGGAGAGTCTAGTGGGTGTATATTGAGCTCTTGTTGTCCTCCAATGAAGAAATGTTTAACAAGAAAATATTTAACAGGAAAAGGATGTTTACTTTGTAAAGTTCCACGTCTTCCATCTCTGATGAATGATTGATGGAACCACCGAAATGACCTCAACTGGGCAAACATGAGCATTTGCTTACAACCATTCAATCAATCTGTGCTCAGAACAGAGTGTGTGCTGGGAAATGTCTCCATCAGTAGGGACTGCCAATGAGTGTCTTTTATAACCACACACACACACACACACACACACACACACACACACGCACGCACACACAGGATCGATATGCTATGATCTCATCCTCGATTAGCCTCATTCTTTTTTTTTGAATTATGATCCTTGCAGTTAATGTGCCCTTTTGGTTCATTCTGCAGCTCAGAAGAATGGCTGAGATCACTACACACTCTTAAAATGGGTTCTGTGAGGGTTCTTTCCTATAGTTTACCAATGGTTCCATTAAAACCACAACAACACAAAGAACCATTTGAATGCTTAAATGTTTGATTTTTCTTTTTTTGTCTGATTAAATGGTTATAGATATAAAGCAAGGACCATTTAATCAAGACATAAAGTAGAGGGATCTTGTAGAGGGTTGTTAAAAAGCACCAAAACTAGACCTGCATTATTACTACAAAGGAATAGTCAAAGAACCCTTGGATAGTGAGTTTAAGGTGATGTTCAGCAGCAGAGCAGGGTTAGAGAGAAAGGTTTTGAGCAGCAGAAAATGAAAAGGTTGTTGAGGAGAGGAGAGCTTCACTTCGTCCTGTTTGTTCAAAAAAGCACAGACAAAGAGGAGAGGACACACGTCAGCATGAGAGGTGAGCCAGAGTCACACACACACACACACACACACACACACACACACACACACACACACACACACACACACACACACACACACACACACACAATGATCATCCTTCCATGCCAAGTCATTATAGCAAGAACAAACACAGCCATATAAAATTACTTTTTTTGTCAATATAGCCTCATAAAATAAAAGCTACTTTTATTAGTTCTAAATAATTTTTGAAGAATACAGTGTTCACAGTCCACTAACACAAAAACAACTCTCAACTTGAAACAACATGAAAGTTCCTTAAATTAAGCTAACATGCTTTCAAACAATCATGAGGGCTTGGTTTGCACAGGCATGGAAATATGAAGAGATTTCGTTGATTAATTGATGAAAGTCGGCACTGGCTGGTGCCCAAGAGCGGAAAAATCAATGATGCCCTCAACTTCAGTGCAGCAATAGTCCAGCAGCAAAACATGGAAGCTTTGCTTTTCTGCAACCAGTATTAACATCTTAAGTGCCAAAGCAAAACAGCAGATAACGTCCTGAAAAATTATGACACCCTTTTTTTAACATATGTAATATTAGCCTATAACATTTTATATCAAATTTATTTCATGTTCTTGCCATTTTAGTCATTTTAAATTTCTAGCTTTTAAACAGGACTATCTATATATGCTGTAGCACTGCTGTAGCACTGCTGTAAGAGAAGAGTTTATATTTCCACCAGATTGCAGATGCATTTTAAGATGCAGATACTAAAAACACGTTCACGTCTAGAAATGAGATAAGTGACGTGTGATAAGTGATGAGCACAAGTGTTATGGTATCAGTACCACATGAGCTGAGGTTACACATGTAGCGGTTATGATGTTTCCAACAAAGGACAGCATGTATTGATAACTGGAGAACTCCAGTTCTCTGTGTGTGTGTGTGTGTGTGTGTGTGTGTGTGTGTGTGGGTGTGTGTGTGTGTGTGTGTGTGTGTGTTTGCACTATGGTGCATACCTGAGGTAGTGCACATCTGTGATCTCCTGCATACACAGCCAGCAAAACTGACACGCACACACTGTGCAGTTCATCCTGTTACAGCTGCCGTCATTGGTCTTCATGATATAGGCACCACAGCGAGGACATGCTTTAATCTCCTCCGCATCTGCAGCACACACACAACAGCTGGAGTTAAACCTCTATACACTGTATCTGCATGTTTACAAGAGGTGGCCAGTATGACATGATATTGTTATCATTATCATAATTTATAATGCAATGCACCTTTATGAATACATTATAAGCATCGTTGTTACTGTGACTACACTGAACAGCAGCATGCATCACTCGCTTATAGACATCCTGTGAATATTAGTGCAATCTGCTTAGCAACAAGCTACAGACTGAAGGTCAGCACATTATGTCAGCTTATTTATCTTAGTTGTTTATTTCAATAGCTTGGTTTCTTCATAATTTTTGCTAATTATAATCCACAGCTTATTAATATAGATTGATAGATTCATGCTGTATCTCATGCTGCACGGTCAGTCAGAAAATCTGTAGATGCTTCTGCCGTACCTCCACCAGGTTCCTCGCTGAAGACGTACAGTGTGGAGGCATCGGCCCCAGAGGTGTGGCGGGCACGCTGTCGTCTGGCCTGGTCACAAGTCTGGTCAGGATGCCAAAGCTGACGGCAGTGGTAGCAGAACTCAGTGTCACAGCCCTCTCGACCACAGCTCAACTTTGGACACTCCGCACAGCCGTAGGCTATCACTGCGTAACTGCACAAACAGTACACCTTTTACATAGGAGCCCTCTACCACACGGGCAGACAGACAGACAGATAGATAAAGAGAAAGACAGACAGAAAGATGGATGGATGGATGGATGGATGGATGGACTGACAGGTAGACAGAGTTGTAAATAGATAGATGTATAGCTGAGTAATGATCTAATGCATCATTACTGAATGAAGCATGCACGCAGAAGAGAGGCTCGAATCTCTCATTGAGTGTGACTGCAGGAGATACCTAATCCTGCGCTGTTGACAGGAGAGAACCATCATCTCACTGGTCAGTCACAGCTTCCCAGCACTACACTGGTTCTGCTGCTGTGAGGAAACCCAACACTGTCCTCTAAAGCTATACATAATGCAACAATGAACTCTATCACACAGGCGCAGTGAGCTACAGCGTGCAGGCTGCAATGCTCATTGTAAAATGAACGTGATGGTGAAATGTTATATAGTCAATATGTGTAATATTTACTTTTCTTATATTATCATATTCATGATAATGTGAATTATTTTTACCAAATGAATTATTAATTAGTTGTTGTTGCAATATGTCATTTTTTCTTCCGTTCTTTTGGTGTGTGCAGAACTGAATACAGGTGTATGGAACAATGTAAAATGCCCTTATTATAGTGATTTGTCAGTCATTAGTTGTGTTATTGTGTCTACCTGCAGTCTGGCGCAGGGCACCAGCGCGTGTCGGGGTCAGCAGCTAGAAAACGACGTAGCTGGAACTCCTCAAATCGCTCCAGCAGGGCACCGTCATCCAAGATGGCACGGACATCCGGTGGGGCCAGTGCCTCAGGGCACTGCGGGCAAGCGATGCCCACTCGGCTCTCTGAAATCTCTATGCGCAGGTACTGGCGCAAGCAGTCAGCGCAGGCACGGTGCGGACAGGAGGACAAGCGGGGGAAGTGACCACGGGGCTGGCTCAGCAGGCACAAGGGACATTCCACCAGGTGCTCCAGCAGCTGCTCCTGGCTGGATGAGGACAGGGACAGGACCCCAGTGGAGCCACTGCTGCCACACTCTGCCACCTGCTGCTCACCCCCAACTGCTTCGCCCTTAACCAAACCTCCTTCACCACCCTCTCCACCATCCTCTCTCTCATTGAGATTTGGATCCTAGAGGAAGAATTGCACAAGGTTTGCAAACTCTTTAGAATCTTCTATGTATCTTTCATTCTTTCAATATTTCTGCATGAGTCCGACCCAAAAATCCATCCGATTTTCACACAAGTCCTAAACGTAGATGAGGAGAACCAAAGAAAATAAATCAGACAAATACATTACATTTATTTATTTATTTAGGATTAACAGCTAATTTGATGGTGAAATTAGGGCCAGGTGTTTCCGTTCAATGGGAGACAATCAGGTGCGAGTGGACACCCTGTTTCATTTACAGATCAGACACCTATCAAAGTCTGTTCTTCACAACTTGTTCATGGAAGTGTACCATGGCATGAAGGAAGGAGTTTTTTGAGGAGCTCAGAAGAAAAGTTGTTGATGCTCATCAGGCCGGAGAAAATTACACATCCATCTCTAAAGAGTTTGGAATGAGTCATATCAATAATTTTCTGTGAATTCTATTAATACTTTTCCCACCGTGTCGTCATGTACTGTCCCCTTAAAAACATAGCGTGCAGTCACTTGACTCGTCCAGTCTGCGCCATGAAAGCAACATGGAAGAAGACTCAAACACAGAGAGAACTGAGCAAGTTCAACAGCTTGTACCAAAAAAAATCTTGTGTTAATGATTGGTCAATCATAATTGAGGTAAAATTTTCAATTAATAGTGATACTGATTTGAAGTCATTTCACCCAAAACTCCCACAAACCATTTTGGGACATTTCTAAAGTGTAAGACTGAGTGGGAAATATACTCTATAGTCTATATAAACTATATGGACATATTTCTGTAACAGAAATGTGATGCATTATTTTTCACACTCGAGAACAACAATGACAAGGAGATGTTGTTCTGTAAAACCGCACCAGAGAAGAAAAGATGGGGGAAAAAAACGATATTCTGAAGGGATCACACCTGTTTGCCAAAAATCACAGACTATGGATCTTATTTATTGAAGTAGCTGCCGCAGCCTGAGCTACCAAGGCTTCCTCGATAATATATGCAAGTCAATTTCTCACTGTCCCAGACGTTGTGTAGCTGTAGTGTCCTTCATGTCAATTACACTATGTTTACAGTAGCCATCAAATATAGTTGTGGCTACACTTTACTTACTTTAACTTAAGGCCTCAGCATACTTCTTGTGGAGATGACGTTCACCTGGCTTTGCTGAACAATGTAACCTAATTGCTGAGAAAACAAACACTTGCAGACATTGCATGGAGGTTTCGTTGGCAGAGGAGTGTGGCTTCCCATTGGGCACAGCTGTAGCATATTTGGGGATTTGAATCCCTTGTCTGGCAGAAATTAGGAAAGGAAGGTGACCCGAAGGTCAAGGTTTAATTCCCTCGACTGGCAGAAATTAGGGAATGGAGGGACAGCTCTTTCTCCTCCCTCAGAATCCACAGCTGAAGGCACTTTAGATGTGTGTGCACACTGCCCCTATTTACTACCATTGAAAACAAGACGTGTGAGTGTTGATAACCGTGGATGGGTTAAATAATGTTAAACTGTGTCACATTGTTGTGCAGTGGCATCAAAGGATGCTGTTAACCTTATGAGTCTCAATTCATTCAGTGTTTCTAGCTCTTAAAGGAGTCTTCATTGTCTCAGACTTTCAGATTAAGAATGATAACATGTGTTACACAAACTAAAGCTTTTCCAAAATATGACTCATTCCATTTAAAAAAAAAGGGTGTTTAAGTAAAGAATCCACTGTTAACGTATACGACATGTTTGTCGTGTGGTAACATATCCAAAGACACAGCTCACCTGTCACACCAATCTGTCACCACAGACTCTGCTTGTGTGTACATGTGCATGAGAGTGTGCATTCATGTGAACAGGGTAAAATGTAGGGCTAAACCACTCTGTTTCCTGGCAACAGCAAGGAGACTCTCACAATAATACTAATTAAATAAAATATCAGAGTGAGGGGAGGGAGGGCAGCTGAGGATGTCTTACCTAGCAACAGTGATAAATATGGTATGCCATCGCCAACCTTTGCAACCTGTTGATGACTATAATCCATTCTTTTTATTACACACCACACAAGACAAGGTGTGACTTCACTACCTTTTCAATGCAAACAAGCTGTACCTTAAAGCAAAAGCTTGTTTCTAACTTTCACATTACGTACCAAATGTCCTGGGACAGGAACTAATATTAGGGTTGTGTATTGGCAAGAATATGGCAATACGATATCACAATGTGGGTCATGATTTGATATATTGCCATATACTGCAACACTATTAGCAAGATGATTTACTGGGATTTTTTTACTCCATAGGTCAATGTTTTGGCTGTTTCACGTACCTTTATTGGACTAAGAACAAAGTATTTCTAGGAGATTTTCAAAAAGCCCTAATATGACAGCTAAATACAGAATTTAGACACGGCCATTTTGGTCAAAAATTGACCTTATGCCTACAGTACATTTGGCTATTTGCTTGTGAAGACTATGCAAACACTTCACAGCTCAGAATTCATATTAGAATTTAATAATCGAGAGTTTAAGATGAAAATTAGTCTTCACAGAGACGTGTCTACTAGGGCAGAATATTGTTATTGAAACCATAGGCATGTCTAGACCCTTTTAAAGAGTCCTTAAGCACCCCTATGAATCTCAGAGTTTTTTTTGCAGTTGTTTAATAATGTTTTTTTTAATTAAGTGTTTTTCTCTTATAAGCTGCAAATTGCAAGTTGAAACTAGAAAAATAATGTTTAAAATGACCTTCTCCTACCCCCAAATGAGTGTCTGTTTATGGATGGCCATGCCCTTCAGAAAAAAGAGCACAGCAAAACAGAGAAAACACACATTTTTGGTGAGTTACTAAGCAAAATGCTGCAAACTATATGTGATGTTTCTGTCAGATTTTATCAGTGATGTGACACATTTTTAACATTCGGTTCAGAGCATTTTGTTCTCTGTTCATGAAGCAGATGACGGCCAACTCCCTTTCAGTCACCCTTACCCACAGCAGCTCAATATTCAGTGAGAAAGATCCTATATATTAATATGAATCTACTTATTGTCCTCTTATTTGACCAAATACCCCTTGTTTGTTTGCCTGTTATATTTGATAATTGGTTGGTTGTACCATTTGTTTGTACTGGGGCGGAGGGGGTGGGGTGGTCACTGGTCTCATTGGGTGCTCAGTACCCCTAAAGCTCTGATCCTAGAATCGTCCCTGACTCAAACTACTTCTGAGAATCATATTCTCCTTCATCTGAGATACACGTGCTGGAGCAGTGAATGTGGAAACACTCAAAAGTAATCAAAGGCACTCATTTAATGAAAGCAAAGCTTCTGGCATGAGTCAATCTCTGCTGGATTGCCTGCAAACCTATTAGCTAACAGCATAAGAGACTATATATCCTGAAAATAATTTAGAGGATTCCTTTGATGATCCCTGTAGGGAAGCAAAAAACCCCTCCAAACTAATCAGCGTTTCCATGAACTACAGTTGTGTGAAATTCCTAAAGACAACTTGACAAGTTCACTGTGTGTCATTTTTACAGTCAAAGGATTAAAACCTTCGCAAGCATGTTTGCAGTCATCAAATGGTTCAGAGATGCTGAATGGAGTGAGCAATGGCCCACTTTACGAGGGATACATTTACTGTCCCACTTCAATGTCAAACCCCTGAAAAGGGCCCCCACAGCAAACAGCTCTCAGTGCCAAACGTGACGTTCACCCGTGCTATATCATCTCTTATTTGGAGAATCTGTTTCCGTCCACATATCTGCATAACGAGGACAGAAAACCAACAATATGAAAGGACACCATTTCATTCTGACACCAACAAAATGAAACTTCCACACCACAATTAGTAGTGCATTCATTAGTCTTTCCTTCAACCCCCCCATTAAAAACAAAACAATAGTGTCTATAATTTCCTTATTGTCAAATTCCAGCCACAAGCTAAGACTCATTCTGACACCAGCACTGGGAGATCAAAAGCTAGCAAGTAGGGCTGGATGATATGAATAAAATGTCATATCAAAAATTTTACACTTTTTTTTTTCATGCAGACAAAATGCACCACTAGCAGCAGATTTTAACCGCTCCAATCCAAATACTCTCCCATATTTACAACAGTGATTTATATTCAACAAAATTTAATTAAATATGATTACTGTCTGTAACAAAATGAACAGATATCTGATTATATCCACAAAAAGCTTGGGAAAGTGCTCTGAAAATATGTCTCAATACAATAAAAGCTTGTCATATTGCCCAGCCCTACTAAGCTAAGTGCTTCCTCTGCGATAGGCATGCCAACATGCTTGAAATACAACTAAATTGTTCATTCAGACAGAGGGACACAGAATGAGGCCAATTATTCTCTCTTAAGCTGTTTTTAACATATGAACTCTGGAAATTATCTGGAGCTTGCCCTTGTAAGACCCACTGAGAATTCTCCAGAAAATGATCTGCTCCATTCACACATGGGCTCACTTTTTTTTCCCTGGAGTCTGAACAAGGGGGCTGGCAGGATAATGTCTGCGTAGTGTCCAGTAAATTGATTTGGACATTTGCAATCACACATAAAGCTCCTCTGGGTGTCCAGAAGCGTTCTGGGTAGGGCTGGACAATATGTTAAAAAAGAAAAAAATGATATATCGAGATATATTTTACATAAGATATATCGTTACATTGGATCTGTTACAATTCCAAAAAGGAGCATGAGTGGGTTGTTTGTGTAAAACTGGTTTGGTTTCCAGAGGCAATTCCAGGCAATTCCAGGCAGCACCTCTGGAGAAATTACACCCTATTAAATTCCTCAGTTAGCCAGGCCATTATGAGTAAACTAAAACTAGTGTTAGAACAGGGAAACTCAAATATCAGTAGAGCTGTGGCATGGAAGGAAACTAGTTTTAGCACTTTTGACCTGCTGTGTGAATAATTATCCCCTTGTTTAGAGCTACACTGAGACATCTTGTAAGAAAAGGAAAAGAACAGATTTAAAAACAGAAAAGGACATTTTCTGCATGCACACATCTTTGAATGGATAAATTTGCCTTTTTCTTACTTGCTCTGCACGTTCCTGCTCATTGGGCGTAAGTGTGATGGCCACCTCTTCTCGGCTTGGCGTGGTTGGTTTCTCGGTCTTGGGGTCCGATTTGGGCTTGCGGCTGAAAAAGCTGAGGAAGCTAAAGGGCTGGGACTGCTGCTTGGGTCTCTTCATGGTAGGAAGTGGAAGAGTCCAGCCAAACCAGCATGAGCCAATCAGGTCCTTTCTGTGCGTGAGAGTGTGTGTATGCAAGACCTTCACGGCTCGCCAGTGGGATGCATTAGAGCAAGCATTAGGAGAGAGCAAGAACAGCGTCCATTAGAGGGTTCCCCACTGGAGGTCATCATCACTGTCTTCAATAATAATGATACTGTCACTTTTTAACTTGTGTTTATATCTTCTGTTCTTCTCAGTATTTTTAAAAAGGAGACTAATCATCACCCTGAAAAAAAAAAAAACAACAATTTAAACATTTAAAAAACATTACTGAGAACAATGAGTAAGTTAATTGGCAGCACGGAACTGACCCTCCTTTCTAAATTGGTATGTTCATGTCTTAATATCCTGTACACCACAAACATGCTCAATAGCATTACAACCATATGGATCTGTTACACCACAACCTCCGCAGGGTCAGTTATGCAAATTGCATTTATAATTGGAATTTCTCTTGCTATGCACTCATGGGATGGTAGCAAAGTGGGTACTAACAGAGTAAATACACTCTGTTACATGTACTTTTTTGAACAAGTTGTACTTTTTTGTGACATTTTAAGAGGGTACTTTCTACTTTTACTTGAGTATATTTATGAGGTCAAACATTTACTTGTCTGCATTCCTCTATTTACATTTTAATTCACTCCAGTTAAATCTGCTCCAGGATGTTGTTCTGACTGTCTGAGAAGCAGTTCAGCTAACTCAGGTCCTTAGGTGGATTTTTAGATTCTGGAATTAGATTACCCTCCTCTAGTCCTGCTAGTAGTCCCACTCCCCTAGGGACTGTAACAGGGGGATTAACTGCAGTGGCTTCTGGGTAGGCATATGAAGCTGAAGTTGTCTTGTGGAGGACATGAGTGGTTATTTAGGCTGAGTTGGATTTATTTATATTACAGATATAATAGAACTCCACTTATACCTCAGTACTCAATTATGCTTTAAAGTTCACATAACATTAAAAGCTTGAAGGCATTGCTTCAAACGGTAGACAGCGCAATGTTCATATCATGGTTTTCTATACTGAACTCTTCATCGTGCCGCTGGAGAAAAAAAATTACTTTTAATGTAAGTTCATTAAGTGATTTGAGGATATCAAGTGATCTATACAACAGAAAATATACATACAATGTAAAATATGGCTTTAAATCGCATTTTTACTTTGTATTTGTTCATTTTCTTCCCATTTATCTTTGTTGTTTATGACTGTGTTGTATTGTCTTGTAAGTCATGTCCCCTGTTCCACTCAGCTACACTGAACATGAGAATTTTTAATAAATGGAATAATGATGATGATGATGGCAACGACACTGAGACTGAAAGTCTTAGACTCTATACTCAGATTAAGTCATGACCCATTTATGCTTCTGTTATTATCACAGCTGAATACAACACAACGGTCAAGTTAACAAGGCATCTTGTTAAAAACGTTAATGTTATAGACAACCCTAATCCCAAATTGCAGCACAACTGGATTTTTACAATGACATCCAACATCATCTTGAAATCCTTGAGGAATTCTTAAAGCCAGTAAAAAGACCCTGTTTTAGCATAAATATTTACACAGTAATCACACTAACTGTTCTAATAAATTCACACTCAGTGATTACTAAAGTCAAGGATTTGGTCCTTAAATAAAAGATGATTTCACTTGCTAAGATCTTGCATACACAAGCTTGCTTGGTTGACAACATTAGTTCTCCCAGTCTGTGGCTTCCCTGACAGCACTAAAGTCTCTGTAATTACATGCTTAAAAGCACAACTGAGGCAAAATCACAGCCTCATGCGAAACAAATGCAGATATCGAGCCCTTTAAATTTACTGCTTTATAACAGGCTAATTTTGCCAGCCTTTGCCAGACACACAAAAGTCTTTATCACACATTTAACGTTTCAAAATATCACATGATCGTTTTGAAAGCTAAGTACTTTACTGGTTTTGAAAGGATCACCTTGACAGAACATCAAAAACACTCATGGACTTATAGAGGGCAGAGGCAAGTCATGCTGTAGATCAAAGGACACCTCTTGCTCTATATGGTACTGCACGTAACCTGTTGAAAAGGACTTTGTCACCACAGCACAGGTCCCTGGTATCACTAATGCACCATTTATGAAGAGCTGCATGCAGAACTGTGCTGAAAGAATGCTGAGAGTGGAGGTGTCTGCACCACATTTCATGTGGGCAGTGAGCCGGGAGGACACTGTCAGTAAAGGACACCAAGAATCAACAATGTTGAAAGCACAGCAGCTTAGCAGCAGACTGGCTACAGCCAGGTTCGCTCAACTGGACTGGACCAGCTTGCTATAGAGAACCTGGACAGTCTGAACGTGGCCAATTCCAATCCCAAGAACATGCAGCATATATTTGGAAAACACAAATGCAACCCGAGGCTACACTGACCAGCCGGAATTCTTATTCCTTAATGGGAATATTACTGAGTGACACTCTTTTCCTTTCCTTTGTTAACATCCTCTTCCCAGGGACAGGCTCGTGGGGTTGGCCGGAGCAAGAAATGGAGAATGAAGCTGCAGGCAGACCTTGCATCATTTAACTGCCTAATGGTGAGCCAGGGAGAGGGGTCCTGGGGAGCTGTCTAAATTCTTGTGAGAGATAAAGTTAAGATACCTTTTTAATATTCGTCATACTTTTCCCCGGATCATGTTAATCATACTTTCATCTATAGATCAATATTCAAATAAACAGACTCAGCTGATCACTATGGTTAAAGCATTCTTATGAGTTCGAATAAAAGACACAGCTAATGGAAATCCCCCACACTGTGCTTTGACCCCAGTCTGAACCTGATGTCCTGAATACATTGGATCTCCCTGTTTCACTTACTGTATAACCATTCTAAGCATTTTGTAATTATTAAATGAGCTGGAAAACAAAACCAAACATTAAAACATCAATTTCTGAAGGTTTTCTTACTTACTATTGAAGTTCTTACTGAACAAACATTATAGGGGCTACATCACAGAATTTAAAATATAATATAGAATGCATTTCAACATGTATTGCTCAAGCCGTATTCCATTCAGTCCAGATTCAGCAATTTCAAAAACAGATTTTTTAATTGACTTTCTTTATGATGTCAGAAAACCAAGCTATTTAGATATTTTCACCTACCCTGCAATAGGGCTGCACAATATCATCATTTCAGCAGCAGCATTGTGATGTTGGCATGTGCAATATTCACACCACAAGACATGCAAGGCAAGTTTAATTAAATGTTACAATTTTGTGTTGCTAGATACAACATTAAAATTGGTTTCCCATGACACATCGACCTGAATCTGCCCAATATTATTTATTTTATTCCGATTAGATACACAGAGGGCATTATTAATTTCATGACATGTTCGATCACTGAATCTGGTGAAAGTCCCTGTATTTAATTTTATATTGCAATACATATTGCAGGAAAAAAATATTGTAATGTCAGTTTTTTTTTCCAATATCATGCAGCCCTACCCTGCAGTTTAGCTCTGTGCACTAGAGTTATATAAGCATCTTTAATCCCAAGCTGTTTCAATTTATTTACATACATCATACATCTTACAATTACAAGAACAGAAACTCTATTCTAGGGGATAAAGAGAGGCTGGAAAATTGGTTATATAGGAAATGAAGGTTGTAGGGGAAAATTGAAGGGTATGGGTGCTTTAAAGGTATATTTCCAAAGTGCCTCTTGGTCTCTTCTGAGGCTATCACTGGTCATTTTTTATTACTGGTCATTGTGGGGAAGATAACATGAGGGGAGGGCTATAAATGAGACACAGGCAAGAAAACTAATTATACGGCAGGGGTAGGACGGAGACTAAGATTTAAACAAAACAAAGCCATGTGCAAAGCTGGCAGACAGAGGAGAAACAGCACTAGATCAGAAAAATCAACAGACAGGGCCAAATGGAGCTAAGAAAGCATGATGTAGATTACAAAAACAATGGACAATGATGAAACCATGTGGTTTGGCTCTGTTTTATATGATCACTTGGTTGTTGAAAGATGTGCTAGTGAAAGTGAGGATTTTAAACGAGCGTTGCAAAATAGAAAAAGAAATTTACAATCAAAATCTATAATTGTGTCTGTGATGCACGCTGTTATACACCCTGTGGTATGTACACTTGATAGATCATACTGATATTTACCTGTGCATTTACAGCATGATGGTTTTGGAGTTTTGTTATCTGAGGGTTCATACATGAAGACGTGTTCCAATGGTTGTATATACTATTTTATGAAATCAGTATTTTGCCATCCTGTGTTTGGAAATTAAAATAGTATTAGTCTCCTGAGTAGTACTAGAGAAACATGTTCAGTCAGAATTGTTTACGGTGCTTGTTCTGTTTTGTACTTGTTCTTTTTTGTTTGTATAAAAACAAGGCTATAGAAAATTATTTGTACTGAAAAGTACTTTATTGTACCTCAATAGGGTCCAGCCCCAGCAACAAGCTTTATACTCAAGTACACTTAAGTATACTCAAGTTATACTTAAGTACAAATCTGTAATTCATTTTCTTAGTATATAAGACAAAATAATCCTAAAAGAAACGTTGTATCAGTTATAGTTGTATCAAGACAGGTGTCGACTCAGTAGTGCTATTAGTGAATTAATAAATGGTTATATTTGTGTTGTAGATGTCATTTAACAATTTTATTATATAGAAAGGTTTGCAGTGGAATTCCCCTTAAAGCATTTTTGTCTTGCCTTTATTGAAGAAAGAGCCTCATTTAAACAGTGATACAATATATAATTATATACAGAGCTCTGTTGCAGTGTAGACAGGTGTAAATATTTTTTTAAAGAGAACAAAGAGGTCATTCTGGAATGGAATGGACTAATTGGGGAGATGGTACAGTGTCAAGAGTTTTTGTCTCAGGACAAAAACCAACATCGGCCTACTCAGGGAGCATTACATAATCAGCTCAAGACCCGAGGCCCCTCTGTTACCTCTGACTTGCCTAACTGCTCTCGCTCTCTCTCTCGCTCTCTCTCTCTCTCTCTCTCTCTCTCTCTCTCTCTCTCTCTCTCTGCCTCAGCTAAAAGCTGATTACAAAAAGAAAAAAAATTTTCCCAGGCCATGAAATGCCGTCCAGAAACAAAACTCTTGGAATGAAATGGACTTCATGCACAAAGCAAATACTGTTTGAAACTCAAGAGGCCTGGAATAAACAAGGAGAAATTCCAAAACACTGCTGATTAACAATCATTCGGAAGAGAGAAAGAAATGAATTTAGATAAGAAAGACTCCCACCACCTACAAGAAAACAAAACATGCAAAACTGTTCCTGACTTTAGTTTGTGTGACAATGAAATAAGAAAGAATTAGGGCTTAAACAACAGCTTAAAAAATGGCACATTCATGAAAACATCTGCCCCAAATGGCCCTCACAAACACAAGCAGTAAAGACGCACTGCTGACATTAAAAGACACGTCTAGTTGCAAAATGTGGACTTTTTAGATTTTTGTCTCCATATCTCAGAACCCCTGTAGACACTGTCTACTGTCTACTTTCACCAGTCTTTCTTCTTTTAAGCAACATCTACAGCTCTGGTTCGATTGCTGTCTGCATAAGACGCAGCTGTTGATTTGATATCATATAATAATATTTGCTCATTTCTATGAACACTTACATCATGTTTGAAGTTTGAGTACGACTGATCTCTTGATTTGCACTCATACTAAATAGTCTTTTTTCAAAAAGACTCAAAGGTCCATTAATGTACCACTACACTCTACTGCCTCCCCAGAGGATGGGCCTGCAGACCACCAGAGAGGGCATCACGGCCCATTTGTGCTGCCCTGCTTTAAAGGACCTCGCAGCGAACACACTTTGCATGCATTCTCTACCTGTTCATCTGCATGACTTCCAAGCCTTCCTGAAGATGTCCTGAAGGTGTGCTTTTGGGTGCATTGTTGCAATGTTGGGGACTCATATGAGAATGCTTCGATGACGTCATAAAGACGTCACATTGTTATCTGGTCATGAAAGATGGGTGTAGAATAGAGAGAAGAAGAGAAGCGGAATGAAAGAGTGCAGAACTTTGGCTCTGTTTGGTCTGCTCTGGTGGGAAGTGCTGCACCTGCAGAAGCTGCTGTATGAGCTCAGTGCAGGAGGCTCCCACCTTCAGGGATGACGAGCATGGTGGTGGTACCCCAGCAAACCAGTCACTGAGACAGCATCACACCAGTGCAGGTCAGGACACCTCCCCATCCCATCACAGCTGTCTGAGGCGCATCTCAGCTTTATTCCAGCACGGACCCCTCTAATGACAGCAGACCCCTGACTGACCGATCATCCTGTGACCACAAAGCGCAGAGCCCCCCCCCCCCCTGAGGTGCAGACTGGCTGCACGCGCAGGAAGCCGGGAAAGACCATCAATCACACTCGGATCCCAAAATCCAGCTGGAGATGATGGCAGAACATCCTGTTTAATAATGAATCAGAGCTTCTGCCCAGACCTCTCAGCCCTGCAGGGAGTGGTCAGGGTATCAGAGCGTCCTGCAGCGCAGGCTGTCTCTCTGCAGCGCGTCTCTGCGGGGGACGGTCTGCGGACTGCGCTCTGACGCTCCTAAACGAGGCGCAGCGTCTAAAACACGAGCAGAAAAGCGCAGAAATGCGTCTCTTACCTCTCCTCTCCTCTCCGCCTGCTCTTATTGCAGCTCAGCGCCGTCAGATAGCTCCTCCTACTCAGACCCGCCCACTGCTGTAAAACGCCTTTCGCCGCGGAGGAGGAGGAGGAGGAGGTGGAGCGCGCGCGCCCGCGGGCCGACAGAGTCCTGCGCGTGACGCTGAGGCGGAGGATCCCCGTCAGCCTCAGAGGTTCCCTCTGCCGCGGTGCTCACCAATCACACACACACACACACACACACACACACACACCACTCTCTCACACACACACCACTACAGCAGAGGACCTGCTTCAGATTCTCCTTTACACACAGGGATCTTCTTGTCTTATTTATTATTAATATTACAAAAACGACCGTGTATGTCACACCTGCTCCTCAGTGTTATGATGAAGATGATGATGATGATGATGATGATGATGATGATGATGATAAAAATAATAATAATAACCATCATCATCATGATCTTTATAACAATAATAATAACAATCTTCATAATAATCATAATCATCATACTCATCATCTTCCTAATCATCATCATTATCATCATGATAAAAAATAATGATAATCATCATCATCACATCATCATTTTCATCATAATAATAATGAAAATAATAACTATAATCATCACCATTAACATCATAATAATAATCATGTTCATCATCATTATAATAATAATAATAATAATAATAATGACAGCAATAATAGTAATGATCATTATAATTATCATTGCCATAATCATCATCATCATCATCATCATCATCATCATAACAATAATAACAATCATCTTCATAAGCAACGTGATTAAAAATATATATATAATAAGAATGACAATAATAACTATAATCATCATCATCATCATCATCATCATCATCATCATCATCATCATCATTATCAGCATTTTCATAATAATAATAATAATAGTAATAAATATAATAATTATTATATTAATCACATCATCATCTTCCTCATAATAATAACAATAATTATTATAATCATCATCATCATAAACATCTTCATAATAATAATAATAATAATAATAATAATAATAACTAGTAAACATAATGGTAGAACTACTATTACTACTACTACTAATACTACTAGATGGATTCATAATAATAGCAGCATTAGTAGTAGTAGTAGTAGTAGAAGTATTCATAGTAGGAACAGTAAGAGTAGTAGTAGCAGAAGTAGTATTCATAGAAGTAATAGTAGTAGAAAAAGTAATAGTAGTACTAATATTTATAATAGTAATAACAATAGTAGTAGAGTAGTAGCAGCAGCAGTATTAAGAGTAGTAGAAGACTAGTACACAAGTCTACTACTACTATTGCTGTTGCTACTACTCTTACTAATACTACTAATCTCAATACTACTGATGCTGGTACTACTCTTAATACTACTACTACTACTACACTTGCTAGTACAGCTGTTACTACTACTACTCTTACTACTACTCCTAAGACTGCTGCTGCATCTACTACTGCTGTTACTACTCTTACTACTACTACTGCTGCTACTACTCTTACTACTACTGCTATTACTACTACTACTACTACTACTACTACTACTACTACTACTCTACTACTACTCTACTCTACTACTACTAACTGCTAATACTGCTGCTGCAACTACTTCTATTGTTACTATTGTTGTTGCTACACTTACTACTATTTTAGTAGTACTACTGATATTACTACTACTCCTCCTGCTGCTGCTGCTACTACTACTACTGCTGTTACTACTCTTACTACTACTGCTACTACTGCTGCTGCAGCGACTATCACTCTTACTACTACTATCACAGCTACTATTACTACTAATACTGCTGCTGCTACTACTCTTACTACTACAATTATTACTACAATTACTTCTGCACCTGCAGAGGCTGCTGTATGAGCTCAGTGCAGGAGGCTCCCACCTTCAATTACTCTGTTACTACTACCACATTACTATTATTATTACTCATGTTACAAACATCTTTAAAATATAAAACACAATAATAATAATAATAATAATAATAATAATAATAATAATAATAATAATAATAATAATTGATTTTCTAGTGTTTGTGGTGTTTTTGTCTGTTATATTAAGGCTCAGTGATTGATTTTTCAGTGTTTGTGGTGTTTTTTTTCTGTTATTTTAAGGCTCAGTGATTGATTTTCCAGTGTTTGTGGTATTTTTTCTGTTATATTAAGGCTCTGTGTTTGCTTTTCCAGTGTGTTGGTGTTTTTTTCTGTTATATTAAGACTCTGTGGCTGCTTTTCCAGTGTTTTTGTGTTTTTTTCTGTTATATTAAGGCTTTGTGGTTGCTTTTCCAGTGTTTTGGTGTTTTTTTCCTGTTATATTAAGGCTCTGTGATTGATTTTCCAGTGTTTGTGGTGTTTTTTCTGTTATATTAAGACTCTGTGGTTGCTTTTCCAGTGTTTTGGTGTTTTTTTTCCTGTTATATTAAGGCTCTGTGATTGATTTTCCAGTGTTTGTGGTGTTTTTTCTGTTATATTAAGGCTTTGTGATTGATTTTCCAGTGTTTGTGGTGGTTTTTCTGTTATATTAAGGCTCTGTGATTGATTTTCCAGTGTTTGTGGTGTTTTTTTCTGTTATATTATCACTGGCTCTGTGATTGATTTTCCAGTGTTTGTGCTGTTTTGTCTGTAAGATCAAGGCTGTAAATCCTCCTGTCTGCTAAAATGTCGACTGATGAGACTACAACTCCCACAGCCACGCTCTTCACTACTCACGTGAGCAGGGAAACGGATACACGTCAAATAGCGGAAGAAAATGTACACAATGGCAATCTGGAAATCAATTAAGTAGTGAAAAAAAGAGCATTAATTGCCTTTCTTCATGCCCGCCTCGGCACGGCATGGCGGACAGCTAACACGGTCCCAGTACAGCCGGTGTGTGAGGGGCAGGACAGAGACCAGAGGTAGGACATTGATGAGCTCTTGTTGGGCTGTAAGAGGAGGAGAGCCAGAAAGGAGCACTTTGGCTGGTGTGGAGTGATCTGCTGCGACAGGACAGATGTGTGAGGTTTTAAAGATGTTGTTGATTGTGGGCGGAACCCGGTCTGGAGTAGTGTTTAGACTGCACTGAGGTGGGTTTCAGCTGTGAGGGGTGTTATTAATAGCTTTATAACAGGATAGAGCTGGGGATTCCAGATCCGGTGAGTGATCCTCTCCGGGATTTCATTCCGACCGCCGGCGCGGCTATGTAAAGCGGAGCCGAAGCGGAGCCGCGCAGGCGGTCAGAACAAAAACCCGGAGCGGAGCACTCTCCAGATCTGGATTCCCCAGCTCTACTATCCAGCAGTGTGATTAATGATGTGGCGTGTTATTGTTTTAACTGTAAACGCGCCTGTGTGTCTGTCTTGAACACCGCCCTGACTGCAGGGCTTTTAATCAAACCCTTCTCCATCTGTGTTTGGAAGAATGAGAGGAAGGAGCTGATATTTGGGGGGCTTGTGGTCGAGGCTGCAAATAAAGGAAGCCTGACTGGAAGATGCCAAGAAGAAAACAACAGAATCCACAACCTGTAAAGTGTAAGTGGTTTAGTGATAAATAAGCCCATAAGAGCGAATGCATCGGTGCAAACAGTACATTTCACAATGCAGTAAATAATAGTATTTTTATAATATGACAGATAGATGTATTATATATGCATTATTAATATAAATAATGTAAGGCAATTTCATAAGTGCATTTGTATTGGATGCAAGGTAGTTCAAAATGCAGCGCAGTGCAGTGTTTTATTTTTCAAAAGGGACTCGTTTTACATTTTTGTATTCCTTTTTCAAATGTGTATTATGGTAAAGTGCCTGCTTGACTGGAAAACTAATTTTCATTCATTTAAGGGACATTTTATCATTTGGAAGCATTTAAATAATAGTAATAATAATAATAAAATTTGTACAAAACAATAGATTCAGTGGACATAAATGTATTATTACAATTATTATAATTAATGCAATGCTATTTTATATGTATTTTATATCTACATGACCTGTGTAATCTTGTAACCAGATTAACCAGATGAGGACCTGCTAATACCTGTTAATGACATCACTTAATGACCGTATTATTTTCATTTACATAATAAAAGCCTCCTGTTTCGCTTGTAACCTGTAAAACTCACAAGTAGCCTACTTGTTTAAAGCTGTTTACTGATCATGTCTTATTATTTTATTTATTCATAGTGGTTTTGTATGTAAACGTGTGTGAATACTATAGACATAAATATGAACGTGAATTCAACTTTCATTGGATTGTGCATCTAATATTTTTCTATTTTTTCTATTCTCTTTGAATTCTCTCCTGATACTTTGTCCAGTAGATGGCAGCACAATGTTGATGGCATTTAAAACAAACCAGCGTAATTAAATAATTTTTTGAGGTTGTCACAGTTATTCAAGAAATGCAGGTAGACATTTAGGCACATTTCATTCTTGAATGAAAATGCACATGATTAAACCCCAAGATCTGTCTCTTTGCTGGGTGTAAATGCTGATTTATGTGTGTGTGAATATAGTAGACTGTAAACTCCCCTGTGTTGCTTTTCAGTGGATTCTAAAGATGGCATAGGCATTAACACTCAAGCAAGCCTTACCTTCGAGGGTGACTTTCTTCTGGGCCAGGATCTTGACTTCTCCAATCCTGATAATGACAACAAGATCATAGGCTTGGATAAGTTTTCAGGTGAGTGCTCAGTTGGGTTCCTGCAGAAATAATGAAAATAATGAAAATATATGTTAGCTGGTTTAAATGGATGAAATATTTGGACATTTGCTCATTTATTGTTGACTCTGAAATCAGTGAAAATAAAAAGAATTTATCCTGCTGTTGTTGGAGCAACTGTCTCTGCTGTCCAGGGAAGGCTTTCTACTAGATTTTGGAGCATTTATATGAGGATCTGATTGCATTCAATGAAAAGAGCATTAGTGAGTCACCACCCCATCTCATCCTTATCTCCCCAGCTCATGCCAAAAGTATTGGATGAAGCTCCATCGTTCCAGAGAGCACAGTTCCACTGCTCCACAGCTCAATGCTGAGAGGCTTTATTCCCATCTAGTTCAAGCCTGGCATCAGGCATGGTGCCAGTAGGTTCATGTATATCTGCTCCACAAAAGTCTATTCTATTGATAGTACTTCTACAGGGGGCTACACAAGCTGTGTGTGCTTTTGCACATCTGGGTCAGCAATGTGTGCAACTTAAAGTAGCTGAATGCATTAATTAAAAGACGTGTCCACAAATATTTGGACATATGGTGTATCAGTTTAATTGCATGCTGGAAAAATACACACAGTGCATGAAAGGACTTTGAAGCAATTAAAGGTCGTCAATAATTAATGAATACTGTCATTAACAAACATTTTATATGGTATCATTTCATAAGAACTAAATCTAACCAATGTAAATTAAATCTACCAAAAACTGAATTTAAAAAGCACTTAGAACTGCAGTCTGTAGTTATGGGAGGCCTTTTAAAAGCCTAAATGAATGTGAACTAGATCTCTGATGTAGGAGGAGGCTAGGGGGACCCTCCACAAATCCAGCCCTAAAATACAATTTAAATATTCAAAATATGCTTTGTGTGGTATAACATTAATGTAGACAGATTGGTAATGATGCATGTTTGTGGCAGCTAGGAAAAAAGTTTGACAACCACATACATTTTTTGATTCTGTAGGAACTGTATTATTACACAATACACTATTATGCTTTACACAATATACTAGTGCATCAAGTTAATTTGTGTTTATAATTTTATACAAAATGTTAGCTTTTATATTCAGTACACATAAAGAGATATATTTCATACCGATTTTTTTACTGTTGAGGTTTATATCTCATGAAAATCCAAAAATCCACAATTTCATTCAAAAAGATACATTTCATATTTTATAGATAGATAGATAGATAGATAGATAGATACTTAAATAAGTATTTCAATAAAGTATATTCATTACATGTAAGGTGACATTTCAAACCTTTTATGTTTTATTTTTGATCTGTAAATTTAGTGAATATTTAGTAAATATGAACTGACAGTTAATTTTATTTTTATAAAATTGTAACAAACCCTTTTCACAGTATTGTATTTTTTTGGAGATGCACTAGTATTACAACGTATTTTACAAAATATAAAAAACGACCATATTGTAATATTGCACCTAGTGACCAGATTTAATTCCAAAAAAAAGAACTTGTATGGGTTGGTTGTGTGGAAATGGTTTGGTAGCTGCTGAGTAGGTGTGTGTAAATTATACTGTTATTAAGTGCAGTTGTCTTAGGTTATATATCGTCGTTGTCCAATGAAAACCAGGTGTCTCCAAAATGAAGACTTTACATGAGAAGGAAAAAATGTTTGAATGGAAGTTATTGTAAAATCAAGAGGAAGTAAAAGTGATTTTAGAGCATAAACTTAAATTTGATAAAAACAAACTTTAAACAGTAAATGTTTATGGAAACAACCTGAACACTTTCAGCAACCTTAGTTGTTAGATGTAGGATAGTCTTATCTTTCTTGGTTAACTGGATTGTTGCTGATTAGATCATAATTAGATCACGATTGGACCATAAATGGCCACAGCAGCTGCAGTGGTTTGGTGTAGGGGGTTGTTGGTAGTATTGTTCAAAGACAGGTCATAACAGGTATGTTGCTGATCAGATTATAAACAGCCACAGCAACTGTAGATAAACTTTAGACTGGAAAAGGGGCGGGTCCTGTGTATAACCCCAGTTGTTAGGTGCTGGGTTTTGTCATCTTCCTGTATTATTGAACTTTAACATTAGACTTTAGATTTTCATCATATCTTAATATATTGATATGATATCACTTGCAACACAACATTATAGCTGTAAATCAGTCCTCTGTAATGGATGTCTCAACCATTCTGCATCAGGGAGGAAGCAGTTAGGGGACACTGACCTCCTTTCTCCTTCTATTGATGAACCCACTTATCCACCTTCTCCAGTCTTTGTGATAGTTATGGGCATTTTTCGTTTACATGTGCTTTCAATTTTTGCAAAAATGGGTGAATGGAGTACATACTGCTGCAGTGTGTCCAAATGTGTTGGCTCCCTGTTTCTTGCACCTTCTTCTAGGGTGGTGGAGTGCCTGTTGTCAAGGCAGCAGAGATTAGAAGCTAGCTTCATAACAATAACCTCGACATCTGGATCTTTAGACACTGGGAAAAAAAACTGACATTAATTTCAGTTTTATATCTTTAACGATATTAAGAAATGCAGGAATTTTCACCCAGATTTCCCCAGAAGTCAATGATCCAACATGCCATTATATTATTAATGCCCTTGGCGTATCCAAGGTTGGAATACAATAAATGATACTGGGCAGTTATAATCTGCTTCTGGTAGATATATAATGGAAAATAAAACCAGCTTTTACTTTGGTATCACTTAAGGGATGTATATGAATTAATTTGCCTTATGTGACATTGCATCTCCTGCACATGCACACTTTGTGATGTGGATGCTGAAATTATATATTGTGCTACCCTAACCAGTAGTAATATCCAATGGACAGTGACCTCATTATTAGGTTGGAAAAGTGGCTACTTGGGTGCCGGCAGTCCTGTAGAATACCATTAATTTATTCACATTACCATGATATTCCCAGCCAGTATCCTGCTGTTTTAAACAGAAACATTATTTGTTAATAATATAGTCATGTAAAAAACGTAGGACACCTTATGAATACCTTTATACTTTAAGATATATAAACATATGTACATTTGATCTTCATTTCAACTATATTGAGAGATGGAGGTGATATAACCAAACACATAAAACTGAAGAAATGTCTTTTAAACATCATTTGTTAAATGTAATTAACAGAAATGCAATTTTCTTGTGAGGAAAACATTAGTACACCCTATGCCCTAATAGCTGATATTTCCTCCTTTGGTTGAAATAATGTCAATTAGATGTTTGCCATAAATGTCTACCATCAACTGTAAAGGTGTTCTCTGTCAAACTTTATTGTACCCAGTTTTTGTTTGTTTTTCTTATTGAGATCTTTTTAAATCCCAGACTCATATGCAGGGTTCAGAGAGCTCTTTGGATTTCACGACACACACACACACACACACACACACACACACACACACACACACACACACACACACACACACACACACACACACACACACACACACACACACACACACACACACACACACACACACACATATACGTCAGGCTTATTTGGCTGTTTAAAGGCTACCATTGCAATTCACATTTTCTCACTAAAAGCCCAGAATAAGTCTAATTATACAGACAGTAAACGTTTGTACATGTAATTAAGAGTTAACCATTTTCTCTCAGAGCATTTTACATTGAGCTTTGGCACATTTCCCACTTGTTTACAGCACCGATTGGTATCTGTGTTGAATGGCAAAACTGACACAAGGGGGAGCACTAACATTGTTCAACAGCAGGCCCACTGACAATGCTGCAAGCAGGGCGCCTGCAGACACAATCGCCTGATTTAACCAGCATCTAATTACCCGGTTACCATATGTCCAGTAGGGAACTGTCAAAGTGTCTGAACCTGAATTAACTGTTAGACACATTATGTGCAGATTGAGTGCAGCAGCCAATATTTTAAGATCTGTTCCTTTACAATCTTTATTTAAGTTCATGGAAGTCACATGGGCGTTTCAGTTTGCTTATCTAACCAGCATACAAGCACAGCTCTTCAAGATTTTTCTTGGTCTCCCAGATCTCCTCTTGACTTCCGTTTGGCTTCTTGACTTCTTGATTTCTTAATAGTCCACACTGTAGTACAGGGGTGCCCAGTCTTATCCACACAGGGCCAGTGTGGCTGCAGGTTTTCACTCCAAACAAGCTCACCTGATTCCACTTGTTTAATCAGTTGGTTGATGACATGTGGTCCTGTTTTTTTGGATCAAAAACCTGCCTCCACAGCAGCCCTTTGCAGATTAGATTGGACCCCTGCTGTAGAAACTGCACTTGGCCATCATTTTAAGCTTTAAGCATTTTAAGAACAAATAAATACAAACAAATAAAGGTGGTAGTAACTTCAGGTTACTGCAGTTTTCGTTGCAGGAGGACGATCAATCTATACCTGTTGGGTTTGTGGTGGGATTTATAGATTGAGAAGAGGTGGTACCGTACCATGAATGTCTAGTTTGATGTTTGGAAAATGGGTTGCAAAGCAGATGTTCGTGATTGGCGAAAAGGAGTGGTTGCTGTTGTGCGTGCCAGAGGCCCTAATGTGAAGGAAGTAGCTGAATTTGCTGGTGTATCAAAGCATAGTTATAACAACAGCAGCAAAAATCCTTGTCTACAGGAAATTCCCCTCAGAATTAGGGCAGAATTGTCTGGTGAGCTGATTACCTTCCTCTGTTTTGTAGGCATTGATTATTTATGTCCTCATATAGCAAGTTGTTGAATTAGACATGAACAAATGTTACAAAATAATAGAATTACATTATAATCAGGTTTACTGTTCAAAAGAAATCATGGACAAGTAGGTTCATCTCTTTAATTATAGCTTTATTCATGTGTTTGTCTGAGTAAATTGTTGTGTATAGCTACCTACATATCTCCAGTAGCTGTAGCTATAGCTGTTTGATGCACAGTGTTCTCCAATGAATCTCAGCTATGGTAGAAAATACTAATTGCTATGTGAAGAGAAAATAATTGTTAGGGGGTGTAGATAATAAAAATAATTTTAAAAATGGGTTTTGTGCCTCAGTATCCTCCCGATAAGCAAAATAACGGTGAATAATGACATGCATGCAAGAAGCTTCAATGATTTTGTGTAGCTGATCTCTTTGAGATGCTGCCCTCTTGCAGCCCTCTCCTCATACATAGAAGAAACGAAGCATCCAAAGCCTGAGCTTAACTTTAAATTGGGCTTTTTAGGAATCTTTGGTACATGGTTACCCAGCCTAAAGATAGTGATGACTATAAAAGCTAAACATTCTGTGCAACTTAAAGTAAACATCCGAAGAGCCACATCACACAGTACACTTCCATTTTTCCTTTCTGAAAAGAATACAACATAGACATCTACCTCGTGATAATATTGGCCTTACATAATGTTTAATGAGGGGAATAAGGCCGTACTGCCAAAAATGAGTTTTGTCAAGTTGTCATTAGAGCAATTTTGTTGCAATAAAAGATTCACTAGTTACAATAACTGATAAAGGACTGGTGACATGTACACGTGAAATTATAATGCATCCTAATTGTGTGTGTCGTATATTCTCTGAGCGACTGCGTGCATCAGACAGTGACTTCTGTACCATAACCTTTCAGGATGAATAGATATACAGACTCTATATGTATACTTTTATGCACGATTACCCTCTATCCGATTGATGGAAAATTCAATGAGTGGAGAAAGAAAGGCTCAGCTTATGATCCAAAATATAGGCTCATTGGTCATGCATGGTGGAGGTAGGGTCATGGCTTGGGCTTGCATGGGAGGAAATTAATGCAACAAGGCAATGACCTAAAACACACTAACAACACAACAAAGGTGAAGGTTTTACACTAGTGAAGTTAATTAAGCCAGTTTAATTAAGTTGCAATACATATCCTGAAAAAAAGCTATGGTAAAATGCTGGAAAACACCACAAAAGTAGAATACTAGAGTTTGGTGATATCAGTGGGTCACCAGCTTGAGTCGGTTATTGCTCACAATATATATGAAACCAAATATTAAGTGCTCTTTGCTTTCTTTGACTTGTTCTATACATTATGCACTATACTTTTTGCTACTTTTTCACAGTTGATTTTGCTACACGAAAGAGTAAAAGAAAATGAGCAGAGGCATGTTGTCCTTGAATCTATTCACCTACATAAAAGTCAGTCTTCCCTTTTACCCCCTGTGCATGCAACCAAAAGCAGACCAGCCAAGAGAGCCAGCAGTAGGCAGGGACTAATTGTCTGCCAGTTGGCAATGGTGCGTCTCAGAGAACCAGCAGAAAAGGCAAGTGCTTTCTCAGACAACTAACAGTAAGTTGGATAAACCATTGAATTGTTTCCTTACCCTAAAGGGCAGGATTGGTGTCCATCAAGCTCCATCATTGTCAACAATATGAATGCAGGTGATGTAAGCTGTCCGCTTGTGTCACTATGAGAAGGGCAGGGCATTTGCATGACTCTGATTACAGTAGAGGACTGAATTCCCTCTGTTTCATAACAATGTGAATGACGTCAGGAAAAAAAGAAAGAGCACTTACTGTACAGCCAAAGAAGATTAAGGCAATATATGTATTACTGGACAAACATGCATTAGTGAAAGACTAGAAATGAGCAGAACAGAGAGACAGTGAAGGTGGAGCAGTTTGGAGGTAAAACTGTGGAGGCCAGGACGAGATGGTTTGGACATGTTTTGAGGAGGAATAGTGGACATATTGGACAAAGAATGTTGGAGATGGAGCTGCCGGGCAGAAGGAGAAGAGGAAGATCTCAGAGAGGGTTTGTGGATGTAGTGAAAGTGGACATGGGGATGGCTGTTGTAACAGTAGAGGAGGCAAGGGATAGGAACCCATAAAGGGAGCAGCCGAAAGAAGAAGATGCATTAATGAAAGACTAGTGATAATTACACTTTTATTATAAAACCAGTTGTGCCAGTTTCCCCCCAATATGTGTTAATTACCCAAATATTTGGACTCTCACCCATCACATACGATGCTCCGGACACCAGGAGGCTGAAGCACGTGCCTCTTCCGATACATGTGAAACCAGCCACCACCTCTTTTTGAACAGCCAACACACTCAGTCGAAGCACTGGATCCCCAGCTCCAACACCACAACAAACAGATGCTTAGTGTCATCTACGCACCCAGAGACATCAAGTCAAATTTTGCTCACATGCTTCCACATGGCAAGCATTATGACCGGTGGATTTGAACCTGTAATCCCCGGATCATAGTGCTAGCACTTTATATTTGGGGCCCTGCTAATTACTTTTAAGGATGCAATGATGTAAGCCTTCAGTTAGTAACCATAAAATTCATACAAAGCCAGATTTTAATACAATTTGATAATGCTATCGTACGCAGGTTTGCTCTGCCTCTGGGCAGCATACATGCAGCTCTGGAAGTTCCCTAGGTCTTCCAGATCTCACCTTCTTTGTTTCTGCCGGTGATAATTGAGTCCACCTATCTTCCTAAAGCCTTCCTTAGTTTGTAAGGAAGTAGTTGTATTTTCAGAGAGTTGAAATGTTTGACTTGGCCAGGATGCCCAAATTTGTTCATACAACTTTGTGATGATCATGTGCAAATTCCCAGTAGCTTTTTGTAAGTAGCTTTCCTGTAAAACCTATGTTGCTGTCTGCATTAAATGGGTCGTCTTCTTTGCCTTGTATGTTTGTAAAACAATGTGATCATTTAATGGTGGGGTTCAGATGGCAGTGGCAATTTTGGGGGAGGGTAAAAAGCACTCTTTCCATGCACAGCTGAAAGATTGAGCTCAGCACTCTGGAAATATCTTTGGCTGTAGCATTCTGTCAGAGCATACAATCCGAAAATGGCAAATCGTGAAAAAAGCAATGTGCCACCATTATAAGGGTCATCAAGACAGCCATCATCATCAAGGACAGCATTACAGGAAGGCATTTATTCATCATCATCATCATCATCATCATCATCATCATCATCTCCTCCTCTTGGTGTCTTTATCATCATCATCATCATCATCATCATCATCATCATCATCATCATCACCCCCTCATCATCATCAGCACAGCCATTATAGTCATCATCATTATCATTAGGCTGGGTAATCATCCACCAAGGGTTCCTGAAAAACCCAATATAAAGGCCAGCTCAGGCTTCAGTTGCACAGTCAGTTCTTCCATGTGCGAGGAGAGGGCTGCGAAACAGAAAGGACCGTTTCACAGACAGAGCATATCTGCAAACACTGAAGCTTTTGGTGCTTGTGTCACTATTCACCTTTCTTTGTTTATTGGAAGATTTTTGAGGCATCTTCTAACTTTGTAAGTATGAACACAGAGTGATCGTGATGTTTGTACTTGCCTGTTATTGCATGTATTGGTACTTATTTTTGAAGTGTCTATTTTTGATAGTTCATGTCTATACCTGCTACCTGTAGTTTGTCAATGTCTTGTTTTGTTTTGGTTTTTTTTTTGCCCTGACCGCACAGCTGATCTCAGTCTGCCTAGCTTTCAACTGGGAGACGAAGAGAGCTCTTCCTTCAGTCGTCTCAGCATGGAGAGTGACCCCGATGATCTCCGCACAGGTGAAAATGAGCGTGAAGAAGGGACCTCCGAGCCCACATTTCCACCGTACCTCTCCTGCAGGGGATGCACTCAGCTCCTGGATGAACCCCTGGGACCTGGCATGGACCTGGTCGGGCCATACTGCCTGCGATGCTGCAAAGGGAACATGGGTGGCATGGTGGACAGGGCACAGCGCCTGCTATGCTCAGGCTCAGGCTCGCAAGCTTCTGGGACTGGCACTGAGCGAGCAGGGGTCGAGGACAGCACGATGAAACTCCACTCATGCATGCTGTGTGGTTTCTCATCACGCTACACAAACCATGTCAAGAGACACATGAAGGTTCATAATGGTGAGAAGCCATACAGGTGCCCGCTGTGTTCTTATGCCTCAGCTCAGCTGGTCAATCTGCAGAGGCACCTGCGTATCCACACTGGGGAAAAGCCTTACAAGTGTGAGCACTGTACTTTTGCCTGCAGTTCTCTGGGGAACTTGAAGAGGCACCAGCGTATGCATATGGTCACAAATCCTGCTCAGAATATACAACGACCAGTGAGTGGCCAAAGCCTCCGATGTCCTACCGTAGGCCAGAAACTAAGAGAAGATGCTTCCAGTGCCTCAAGTGAAGGTAAGATTTTATATCTCTTCTTAAGCCTATTGTCCACTGTAGATCCAGATAGTTAGAACAGTTGCATCAGGCTGTGGTTGTGCTGCTAAATGAGGAGGTACCTAAGGCCAAAGACATTGATGTTTTATACATGTTCCTCCTCACTGTGTTTTATGTATGGTCAGGAGCTGTGCGGTCTGGAGCTGTGGAGTCAGGAGCTGTGAGATCAGAAGCTGCGCGGTCAGAAGCAAATTTGAACAGTGGAGGTGACAGCAGGTACGTTCATGCATTTGCAGCCCTGAAACCAGAGCAGCAGTCCTCTTCCCGGGCTTTGGAACCAGGGCAGGCCAGAACACAGCCTGCAGCTCTGCCACCACTATTGTTTCCCTTCACCTGCCGGCTGTGTGGACTGGCCATGGACGACGAGGACGGTTCCTCGGCACAGATCTGTGCGAAGTGCACCCTAGAGATGCTCACTAAAGACAGTCCAGGCAGTACCGGTGAAAGGGGTGACAAAGTGTACACTTGTGCTGCCTGCCCCTTCCTCACACACTACCCTAACCACCTGGCCAGGCATATGAAGACCCACAGCGGTGAGAAGCCGTACAAGTGCCCACAGTGCGACTACGCATCCGCCCACTTTGACAACCTCAAACGCCACCACCGCGTGCACACAGGTGAGAAGCCGTACAAGTGTCACCTGTGTGACTACGCCTGCGGCAACCTGGCCAATCTCAAGAGGCACCAGCGTGTGCACTCGGGTGCCAAGCCTTTCCAGTGTGCTGTTTGTAACTACAGCTGTAACCAGAGCATGAACCTAAAGCGCCACATGTTGAGGCACACTGGAGAGAAGCCCTACAAATGCCAGGAGTGCGGCTACACCACAGGCCACTGGGACAATTACAAACGGCATCAGAAGAAGCACGGACTGGCTGCAGATGGTTGGGTGAAAGTGCAGTTGCGTGACAACGAGGAAGAGGCAGAGGATGACGAGGAGGTATAACCTGGCAACAGGAGAAATGACTGTAATATGAGAGGATATTTGAAATTGAGATTGTATTGCAGATGGCCGTTGACAGAAGTGTTACTGTACCAGCATAAGCTGTTTCTTTTCTTTTTTTTTACTTTTTCTTCGGCATCATTATTTTTCATGTCTTTTGAAAACATCCATGCTGCTACACAGATTTGTGCACAAGTTTGAAATTGAGTAGAATGTTTAAATGCCTTTGAATACAACTGGGTGACTGTTAAAGACCTTCCAGGGGTCTGATGGGAATGCCCGTGGTTCATTTGTGAGTGCCAAACAGACATTATTATATACTGCTACCTTAATGAAATGCAATTCCTCCATCAGTGTTTACCTTGCATGCCTGTTCACCATTGCTCTGCACCGCTGCCTATAGAACAGTCCGACTGTATCTTTATCAACACACTAAATAAGCCTTTTGGGTTGTGAGGCCTTTGCTGTCCAGCCATTTTAAAACCTGCACAACATCCCTTTATAAACCACATGTTTACATCACTGTCAGTGTTGGCATCAAACCAGAATCATTAATACTGGAGCATCATGTTAGGAGTGATTATTGGGAATAGTGTTGCTTTTCGTTTGTATGTCTTAAGTGTGGTATAGCCCATTGTTTTGTCTGATGTTACTTGAATCAAACTGATGCATAGTAAACATTAGACTGGTCATGCGTAATGTAAAGCTTTTATTTTCGTATGTGATTTTTATTGTGGTTGTTGGTGTTCTTTTAAAAAGAATGTTTGGCATGTATTTGCCACCAGTGGCACAAGTTAAAGAAAAAGGACCATAATTTCTATATGCAGTTTATAACTTTCAGGTTGCCAAATTCATCAAATATTGAGTCGGAATCCCTTCAGTGTGTGGTGCTTGAGTGTTTTCTTGTAATTATGCAGTGGTTTCATAATTGCCTTAAATATTCTGAAATAAAACACTTTGTTGTGACGCTGGTGTGGGAAGAAATTTTGTATTAGCATTTTTTCTATTCTTTGATCACTTTCACCACTTCCTATTTCTATGATTACAGGCTGGAGTCCATCTGTTTTAACCTCCTTTCACCTCATTCTTCAATTATCAGGACCCCACAGGACCACCACAACTTGAACTGTAAAATACCTACATGTGTCACCATATTGTTACAGTTGCCACCTGTTCAGCATGGCTCTGATATTCCTGGGTTTCATTCATAATTGACTTGAACGTTTTTCTGCTCATAACACATTCAATTCAATGGGCCCTTTTGAATGAATGGGAAAAGATTTTAGGTAGGTTAGCCGTGGGGTGCTCCTGTGAGGTGGATGGCATATTTTTATGTGCGTTAACAATTTCCTGGCCTGAGGTTCACTGCACTCAACCCTCCACAGTGAAACAGTGGAAAGAACAGTACTGAACAGCATTATTTTGGCCTCTATATGCATTTGCCAGGGTGTTAATTATCTCATTATTTAGGAATGCTGCGACGAGATTTTGTGCTGACTCACTCATACTGACGCACACAGGACCACCACAGAGCAGGTATTATGGGTCTTGCTCAGCAGTGACCCTGACCTGGTGTGTTAGTGTGTGTTGTGCTGGTACATGTGGACCTGACACATCAGCCACATACATAGTGGTAAATTATTTTGGCCTGTCCGTGCATGCAACAGGCCATTATGTCCTCATTATTGGAGTATGAACGTTTGTAAACCCTTTAGAATTCTCTATTTTTCTACATAAACATTTTAGTAAATATTATACTTGTAACTACTAACTAAAATTTTCTGACAATTCCCAAAACAGCTACCACATTTCTTGTTTAAACATTAATTGGTAGAACGACTTGTGTGCTCAGGGTCGTCGTCTTGCTGCATGACCCACATTCTCTTGAGAATCAGCTCACAAACATGTCCTGACAGTTTCCTCCAGAATTTGCTGGTATTATTCAGAATTTATTGTTCCATCAATGCTGGCATGCCATTCTAGCCCATAATTATCAAAACAGGCCCAAACCATGTTACCACCATGTTTCACAAATGGGATAAGGTTTTTATGCTGGAATACAGTGTTTTTCCTTTTTCCCAACATAGCGCTAATGGCCTTGAATTTCCTCCATTTTTCACAATCTGTGGGTTGGTGGAGTTTAGAGGTGGCTTTGTAAACTTTTCCAGCCTTTGTTCGTGCAATGATGCACTTCCACAAAAATGTGTTTTGAAGATCAGACTGGGAAAGATGGATCCCTGTTCTTTAAATAACAGAACACCCACATGTATCTGATTATTGTTGCACTGATCAGAAACATCTGACTAATTTCACCTCCAAATTATCTGCTGACCCTAAAGGTTCACATGCTTTTGGCACTCACATATATAATATTGGATAATTTGCTTCAACACAAATGACCAAGTGTAATATTATAAAGGGTTCACAAATTGTGTCCCAATTTCCTGATAACTGGACCAATAGAAATGATCCCAAACTACTTTTATACTGAATTCCTGTGAAGGTTAGGACATTTTTATAATATAGCAGCTTTGTTAGATTTACCTGTTAGTTATGTTGTGGATACAGGAGTGAACTTGCTCAGCGCTGAAGCCAATCACTCCTTAGGAATTCACAATAACCTTCACCAAACACCTACAACTCAAAACGCAAAAGGTACTCCCTTAATCAATGCGGTCACATCACAATCATAATTCTCCCCTCAAAAAAAAAAATCACATTTAAACATTATTTTTTGGCACCTAAATTTATTGAAATCCAGGACTCTGCAATTTTTCATTCATCGCTCTTAAAGTCAATGTGTTGAAAATAAAAGCACATTTAAAGGCTTTGTAGATACTCTCGTATTAACAGTATATACCATTAACCCTTTTCTTTCTAGATGCGCTGGTGAGCGTACTGAAGCAAACAATCAAATAATACAGACATAAATGGAACAATCAGCCACCCTCTGACCAGAACATAAACATGCTCTTCTTTCACCACGTCCAGACAGACAGGTTTTCCCTGGCACCTAAACTCAATCAGTTTTCTTTTTACAGTCTCTGGTTTAGCAGGAATCATATTGCAGACTGTGTCTCTGGAATGAAGGCTTCTCAAACTAAACATTTTTGCTTGGCTTGGCACAGATAATTCTGCTAGCATGAAATATCAAATGTATCCATTTTCCAAGCACTGAGTTCATACAGTCCTCTGAGATGAATGCCACAATGTGCTTGATAAAATACAAAGTGGATATTGAAAAAGCATGATATTCTTAAAAAAAAAAATAATAAAAAAAAAAAAAAAAAAAAAGGAATGGTGAGTAAACGACAAAACCACTGAAATTTCAGATGCTGAATTTGTAAACACTTTTTCAATTTCTACCCACAATTTTCTACAATTTTGTAAACAGTGATAAATGTTAATGTTTTTTACACATCTTAGATTATATATTTGATCTACTTTCTTTGATTATAATACACTAATGATAATACATATTAGTAAAATGTTCAGAATACTTTTTATTTGCATGTACATTTATAAAAGTGACATTACCATGATTTTAAATGTGTGTTTTTTTTGTGCAAAATGCTTTAGTAAACTATAATTTTGGCATTTATGAGAAACATTTCACAAAATATTGGTTGGGAAAAAAAAAAAAAAGAAAAACAGGAAAAAAGAATAATCAAATGACATCTTCAAAACCACGTCTACATGTTTGCAAATGTTTTCCCATGGTTAAAATTTCAATAAATATCAAATCATGCCATCTGTCCTTGTTAATACTGTGCAAAATCAAGGGTTCAGCATGTGCAAGCAGTTCTGCCAAACAATCAACAAAAATCCTCACAATTCTGCAAGATTTCTTTCCAGAGCTTCCATTGGCTAGGACCCCAACACTGAAATGGAAGCAAGCCAATGGGTTTTGAATGCTGAGTGTTGATTCAAATTGACAAGCTGATACTAGAACATAAGGCGGTTGAGTAATTGTAAGGCAAAGAGGAGAAAGCAGGCCACTATTTCTGAATGAAGCATGATCTATGTAGGACGAAATGGTCTTCATGTAGAACCAATATATCGAGAGTTCTGATCAATACACAGATAATGAGGATTCTGTAGAGAACGTTCTGAAGGCATTGAAACTCTTTTGCATGGCAAAATGACAGACAAAGCAAAGAAAAACGGCAAGAACTGGCACACAAGTAATGAATGCAGCAGTTTCCCCTGAACTTTTTACTGCTTATGGTTCTCCTGTTTTTACTTCGTTCTGGGAACTTTATTGAGGTCAGCGTCATTAAGACGCCAAGCTTTAAGACCAAAAATGTACAGTTCTAACCAGCATGTTGGCATGTTTGTACCCATCAATGTTCTCGAAAGTACGGTAAGCTTTCATTCTCAAGTTTTCAGCTTGAGATTAGTTCTGAACTTCAGGTAATGACTAGCCATTTGTTAACATAGAAACAGGATGAGAAAGCACAGCTTTAAGTCTTTAATAACAAGGAAGTACTATTCAGTGGAGGTCAGCAGCAACCTTCATCACAGCCAATAAACATGTCTCTTTCCTGGATGCAATAACTAGCTCCAACTCAACTAAGTTAACCACTAGGAATGCTAAAAGGGTGCCGGTGCGCCTGAAATATAATGCCTAGATGAAATATTTTCAATATGTATTCCTGTTTAAACTGAACTATGGTATTCGTGAGCTTTAGAAATTGGTAAAGCCCAATATGCAAGACCACTGATTTGTGGCATGCATTAGGGCTGCACAATGTATTGTACCTTAATTGCTGGCATCAGCTTTTGCACTACGGATATTGCAGAAGTGTGCACTATGTTAATGAGCCTCTAACCTAGCTGAATGGTTTACTGTGCATTGTGAGCATCCTGACCAATGTTCTTTAGATGTTCTTTGAGTGAATCAATGCATCCAACAAACACAACAAACAATACTATTGGATGGACAAAACTTTACCCACAACATATCAAGGTTTCAATAAGCTGTTTACAGTATAATGGAAGACATATTACAATGACTGCAATATGATTTTTTTTTTTGTCCACATTGTGCAGCCCTAGCCAGAACATTAATGCAGGAACATTCTGTCGCTTTCACGCAAAAACCTTGTATGTCTATTTTTTGCCAGTTTTCACTTAGCTGTTATCTACATTATGTCACAATTTAATGATAAATGGACACATAGAAATGCTCCAAAATGAGTCTACTCAACCATTTTGGAGATACAAGGTTTTTGCTTGCCTGCAACAATATATTCCCACCTTAATTCCCTTATACTCAGCACACCCTTTCTTTTGCTAAATTGATCATTAGCTCTGTTTGGGGAGGGTTTTCTGGGGGAACTTTTCTGCAATATCACAAAAACGTGAAATAACTGAATGTTATTTATTTCCCAATATCATTCCGCCCTGCAAGTGTGCTTTGGACTATTGTACTACTAATGCTGTAGTAGACCTTAGGGCAATAGAGTGCTCAGTGGGGTTGGAATCTTGCAGAACAGCATGTGCCCCCTCTCCTCAAAAACAGGCTTGGCTTGGCTCAGCTCTCCTGTGGTTCAGTCTAAGAGGAGCATCACAGGTCATCATCTCCAATCCCTTCGAAGGCATAGTTTCCATGGAACTCATTGCCACTGAGATCATTAGCAGAGTTGGAAGCACTGATCCCCCTTAGAGAGACAGAACTCAGCTTGGTCTAGGGAAAAAAAAAATAAATAAAAAGTGTTTATAAAAAAAAAAAAAAGAAAGAGTAAAGGAACAAACAGTATGATCAATTCACCAATTCAAGCACATCACTAAGATAAACTGGGAGAACTGAGAAAAGGATCCATGTGGTTTCACAGAAAATGAAAAACTGGACTGAAACTCACCGAGAGTTTGACTACTTGTTCTCTGCTGGGGTCAGGAGAGTCCTGAGGATATTCAAACACAAATATATATATTTATTTTTAATCCACAGCCAAATCCACTGCTCAAAAAAGTAAGGGAAGACTTACATCACACATCAGATCACAATGAATGAAATATCCATGTAGAAAATCTTTACTGATTATAAATTGTGTAATTAGTTGAGAAAATCATAAACACATCCAATTTGAGTCCCTGAATTTAATCACGGCAACTCTGATGAGACGGCAGATCGTATAACTGAGGATGTCCTCCAAGACATGGATCAGGACATTGGCAAATAGTCTGTGACCCTCCAATGATATGCCTCCCCAAATCCACACTGAACCACCACCAAAATGATCATGTGGATGGTATATTGGTTGCACATCTGTAATATGTCTGTGATATATCTGTGAAGAGAACGGGGCACCACTGGTGTCCCTGCCAGTTCTGCTCTTCCCCTCCAAACATCAATCAAGCTGCAGATTAATATCCCTGAAATGTAGCCAACGTTGTTATACAGTGATGATAAAGGGTTACCTTCATTTTTTGAATAGTGTTCTATGCTGCAATTAAGCAGAGCTCATTCCTCACCAGTAAAGGAGGAGACTTCACAGCTTGCTGACTGTCCGATCGATGGATGGAACCGTTGAGACGCTTCTTCTGCATCTGCTGAGCACACACAGTATTAGTAGAAGAGTCTCACAGGATGCAGAGAATAAGCTTCACATGCATGTACAGCTCTATTCAAAAAAACAACAACGTCTCTGGATAAACAGAGAAATGTTTGCTCTGCATCAGGCTCCAAAGCAAATCAACACAAACGAGAGTACATGAAATCCCTGCTGTTCACACATTTGAGCTGTGCAAGAAATCCTAAAGAGACCAGGGCTTTCAGACTCCTAGGTTGTTAGGTGATATGGGTTTAATGCAAAAGCCATTTTGCTGGTATATTCAACAAGTTCTTGAGAAGATGGCCAAATAAAGCAACTAAACATAAGGGAGTACGTATCTGAGGCAGTAAGTGCTAACAAGGCTGAAGAAAATAAAAATGTGAATGTGCACATTTCCACAGATGCAAAATGAAGATGAACAGAAGGACTTCAACAGACATTTGGCAGCTGCAGGAAAAAAAACAAAAAAACAACCGAAACTGACTTTCTTAATGCTTCCTCCAGACTTTTTCACCATCAGTTCATCTACCATCGACTGGAGACAGATGCTCATCATGATCGCCTGAAAACATCAGACACAACAGTTTAGTACTCAGCCAGTACTCCAAGTTATGTATTACCCTGGGGGGGTGTAGCAGGTCTGTGTTTGTGTCTACATTTTGCATCCATATTTGTATGCAATTGACACATCTGACAAATATTTCCAAAATATAATTCAATAATTGTTGTGCTGACCTGTGGACTGGTGATGGTGACCCACTGCAGACGGTCTTTGCTCATCAGATACTCAAAGGCCAGTTCCAGTTTGACATCACACTTGCTGGAGCTACAGGGGTTTGCTGTGCCATTGGCCACTGGTACTTGCTACAAAAGAAAGCATAAGCACCACCATCACCATCCTCTTCCTCATTCTCTGCCTGTTTATTTTTTCAAGGTCATTATAACAGTGTTTCACATCAGATCACAATCGCCATCAAATTCCAATTAGTTCCCAAGTACAAACTGTATCCCTAATATCAGCAGCCTCATTATTGCCAATGGTTTCCGTGGTGAGGTCTCATTAGCACAAAAAGAACATTTAACAGCACAAAAAGCACAGAAGCACTGACCTCCCTCTGTCTGCGGTAACACAGAAACGCTGTATGAGAATTCATAAGGCAAACCCTAACGCCTCTTTGGAGCTCATTAGAAGCTTAACTTTGCTCTTTCAAAAAGCCGCAGTGACCATGCCTCTGCTGCATCCTGGAACAGGGACAAGAACTCCTGTGCTGACAGAATGCCTGAGGACACCGTTTGGATTTGAAGCAGAAGAAAATATTGAGTTTCTACGTGCTCGTCTGCAGATCTATAAAAAGGGAGTGTTATGTTGTACCTGGTTCATTTGAGTAGTATGAACACTCCATACTGTGCCCTGACCTACGTGAGGAGGTAAACAAAGTAAATATAATCTGCATCACCTGCCTGATAGGAACTGCATGTGTGCTAATTTATGATGTTCACATTTCTGTAATACACTATTATTGATAGCAAGTGTTTACTGGAAGACCAGTATAAACAGGTGAGATTCAAAGAGCTCTCAGAAGCCACCAGAAAGAAGGCCGTGGATGCATATGTATCTAGGAAGGAATTAGAAAAATGAAATCGGCCATTCCACTGTCTGGAAAACAGTTCACAAATGCAAAACATTGAAAACAACTGCCAACATGGCCAGGTCAGGCCCGTTCTAGCAAGTTCAGCCCAAAAGCAGATGGTAAGATAAAGTGTAAAGAAGCCTTCAATCTTCTCGCCACAGTTGCATGCATCTAACATCAGAAAACAAACTCATTTTCATGGGAGAACTGAAGGAAAATATAAAGACAAGACATCCACATGTGGGAAAATATTTTTTACAGTCAATGTGAGACACTGGTAGAGACGGAACATCTGATGGCTGGCATTTCCTTCTTTGGTGAAATGATGTCTATTAGGCCATAGGGTGTCCTAGCCTTCTCCTCACAAGATTATTATTATTATTATTATTATTATTATTATTATTATTATTATTATTATTAATAATAATAATAATAATAATAATAATAATAATAATAATAATAATAATAATAAACCAGAACCACGCAAGAAACATGCAAGATTAAATTAATGTTCAAACTTTGATATTAAGATTTTATATTGAATTAATTCTTCCACAAATAGAAATGCTGTTAAAACTACTTGGAATATTGCTAATTGTGTTTCCACAGGGTTTCTTTCAGTTTATCTTTGGAATAACCACCGTCATTCTGCACAAAAAAGTATAGACACTTTTTTTTCCCCAACACAAAAAGAATAATCGTGGTGATGTAAGTGTGTGGGCATGTGTGTGTGCAATGTGAGTACAGGCCTGTCAGGGAGAAGGGGAAAATCATGCTGGGGCTTGAGACATCAAGTGGGCCTGATGCGAGTATGCCTTTAAGGAAAATGCTTCTGTAGGCCTGTGTCTAAAGAGTGTCCTTCTAAACTTTAAGCAACATGAGCAGCAGGACTGGATCCAGTCTTAAGGCCTTGACCTATAAAAACAGTTTGTTTACTTGGTCCCAAGCACCATGCAAGATCAAATCCCTCCAAACCAATCTGTAATTTGCTTAAGTGAGGGAGAAAAATCAACATTGCTGTGCATTGCAAGCATCCTGTGACTACAGCAAACTAGGGAGGCAGAGGCGTTCTGATGAAAACGGCACAGCTGTCAGCGCATTCCTAAAAGCAGATGGATAAAAGCCAAGGGTAAGATGGAAGGGCGGCTGGCACTGATGGCTGCTAGATGACTGTTTGAGCTCACTCTTCTTAATGAGATTCTTTAGCCAGTCACAGTAGGCCTGTGCCAAATGTAGCAGGAGCTCACGTCACCCTTTAGTTTTGGAACAGAATATTTACACCAGAGGTGCCTAAAGACACAGTCACACACTTGCTATGGCTGCAGAAATCAGTTAAAGGAAATAGTCAGGAAAACGTCTTGCAGCCTAGAGTTACTCCCAAGCCATTTTGTCTGCTTGAAATGTTTATTTTTTATTTTATTTTTTTTGCGCAAATATGTATAACTCACATGTAAACCTCATGTTCCGGTGATGCTTAGTCAAAAGATGTCAAACATTTGAAGAATTAAAATAAATATAATAAATAATATGGTAGAGTACAAAATTACAACAAGCTTCATGAAAAGAAGCACCAGAGAATTTTTTTTTCTCCAGCATTTCTGTCATTTAATTGGTCATTTCCAAACAAGACTTTATATTGAGCTTATTTACAAATATAATGGGTCATTTTTGAAACACAGTAATCCACATTTACTCATTTTTCTTTATTCAGTTTTGTCCCCTATAAATATGCATATTTAATTTAATTAATTGTTATTTTAGCCCAATTTGGATGTGCCAACTACCCAACCTTGTTAAAACTCTTCCTCCATCACATACAATGCTCCTACCACTAAAGAGGGTGAAGGCAAGCAAATTCCTCCTCCGATATATGTGAAACCAGTCACAACCAAAATGGGCAGCCAACATGCTCGGAGGAAAGTGCCGGGAACCCAGCTTCTCTAGTTCATAAACAATGGTTTGAACATTAATATGGCCCTAAAGCAACACTATAGCATTTGTCCCTTAAAACAGCACTTTTAGGAAAAGGTTGATCCTCCAAATGACCGTAATATGGAGAATAGCATCTCAGTCAATCCTAGTACAGAACACTGCTACTGCACAATGGAACTTTGCACGAGAATCTCTATCCAGAAATGCATAACACTGTGTAACCAGAATCAAATGAATGTAAAATCCAATACTATTACTGTACCAACTTTGTCCACATACTGCTTTCACTTCAGATGCCCCTTCTGTTTCTGTTTGTCCTACAGGGTAAGCTCAAAATGCACTTCCCAACTGCATGGGGAGCCCAGGAGTGAAAAATAATTCTTTCATAATTTTCTCTAAATTAAAAAGCTTAGCCATGCTAGATGGCAAATGTATCTGTTTAGAGGAGCCCTTAACAATAACCTAGAAGTTCATTCTGTGCTAAAAAGAAAATTGTTCAACTGTTTTCCAGGTTTTCCTGGATTGGGAAAGAGGGAGTGGGAACCAAGTTGTTTATTTTAATATAAAGAAAATGTTCATCTACTGAATGTATACCAAAATTACCACCAAAGAAACCTTTAGCCATCTTCATTTTTAAGATTGAAGAGTTTTACGAGAACACTAACACACAAACATCTGTCCGAGACACTTACAGAAGACGTGACCCGCCAGCACCTCATGCGAGTAACTTTGAAGCTCCCCTCCTTCATCTGGTTGTTGGGAAGTTTGACATGAAAGTTGAGCTCGTTGTTGCCAGCACTGACGATGACATGACACCCCTTTTCTGGGAAATCCGTGATGCAGGGATCAAACTTGATATAACCAAAGTACTTCAGGGTTTGGGCCAACCTGATGAACTATGCAAAAATATACATAGAAAAATGTCAACATTTAGGTAAATATTAATGTGTTTGCACCTTTACATATGTGACTAAAAACCTTCATTGTATCAGATGAGAATGTCAGTTCAGAAAAATGTATTCATTTAATTGGTCTGATGTCCAGTAATAGTTTCAGGCCACTATCAGCAGAATATGCAGGACTGAATATTGTAGTGAAAAAATGAATGAATTTCAATTTATTCCAAACTGTATCTTTTAGCACTGTAAGGATTTCTGATGAGTTTCACGGACTAAAACGGTTAATAGCTTTGAATTTCTTCCTGTAGTGCAGTGTTTGACAATGGTGTTTTAGTGACACTCAAAAATAGGTTCTTATTATTAACTTAGCAAGCAAATATGTCTGATGTTTGCTTCTAGGATTTGATTGTATTTAATTTAATGCCCATGCCACTTTGCATACATTTCTATTAATTATGTTTGACATTATGTAACATGTCCAACTCTCATCACAGTTAAAATATTAAAATGTCCATGTTTAAATATGGTAAAAAAAAAAACAACCTTATTTATACGGGTTGTAATAACTTTTTCATGCCTTCTAATCAGAGTGTTTGTGTAGCTTTGAAATGTGCACCTCCTAACGATGACTGAACCAGCCAAAATGCTAACAAGCTAATTAAGGTTTAAAGTCTTGGCTAAATTTATTAGAGAATTCCAATCTCCTGGGCACCCAAATTTGTTGTTGATCCTTTCGATTTTTCCACTCTACATTTTAGAATGAATAGAATAGAATAGAATAGAATAGAATAGAATAGAATAGAATAGATCAGTCTAATATTTTTATTTTCTATCATTTTAATGTTCCTCTTCTACTCACTGAACTACTCAAAGAAATGCAAATACTCAAGGTTCCAGTACTGGAATCAGGAAAAAAAAAACAAAAAAAAAAAACGGTTTCCTTGTAATCACTAATCCATGTTGTTTGCTGCTGGGGCCCGTTTGAAATATAGAACACACCACAGCTTTAGTGAAACAGTGCGTGCACATACAGACTGCAGATGTACGGGAGATCAGAATCATCTGTGCTCAGGAGGTTCACTCTCACCTCTTTCTTAGAGCCCTTCTCCTGCAGGGATTTCAGCTGTCTGTGCTGGTCTTTGTTCACGAGTATCCAGCCCCGCTCAATGTCAGACACCGTCTGAAAGGGGAAGAAAAGATGCATCTTTTGTCCCATATCCACTATGCGCACACACACAGGCGTTGAGAGATTATACATTCTCTTCTGCCACTGATACAAATTTAATAATCTGTCCATTTTTACAGCCTAAATCTATTATTGTATTTTACACAAGCATATAAAAAAGAAAACACCACCATTTCATACAGTATGCCTGTATGAGTGCACATCATATATTAATTGTTACTGACTGTGTCCCATCTGTTGATGCATAATTTAATCAACCACCCTCTACCCTGTCCACTAATGGAAAGGGGCCACCATATGATCACCACTGACCTGACCCAGGGGACACAAATAAGTGGAGTAATACCAATATGGCCATGACGAGTCCATCAGACACAGTGATATTGCAGAATTTAAACAATTCATTATTAATTCTGGGTAGAGACCAGCCATTCAATCAAATATATGGTTCAGTTGTAGTGAGAATGTTACCCGACCTCAGTCGGACCTCAACCATCAACTCAGCATGTTTGAGCTCAGCAAGTTAAGCTGGTATACAGGTCAGATTATGACTACCGCTATGATCAAAAGCCATCTCTAAAGCTGCTCCACATTAAACCAGGGAACCACCCACCTGGGAAATGATCCAAGTTCACAAAATCATTAAGTGATGTGGCCCAACGCAAACAAATTACTGATGTGAAAACGCCCCATAAATACTTATAGCAAGAACAACCAAGTTTGTGTTTAAAAGGAAAATGTCACCCAATATAACACCAGATGTTTCTTTAGCTCTCTGTGACACAATGAGTAATGGCAGTAATACTTTGAGCTTGTGCACTTAAAGCTCAGAATCACTGAAATATGAATAATTCATCATTTACAAAAAAAGAACAGAAAGGGTTTTATTGAAAACAAGCTGAAAGGAATGTACATGCTCTCTATAAGCACTGTGAGCTACAGATAATTACACACAGCCCGGTTTCCCTCAATAAATCAGACTTTCAAGCTTACTTTTTAATTATCAGGAAAGAAAGTGCTTACCTGAGCATATAACAGATTAAGGCCCACTCTGTTCTCCATTACATCACGGTCATACGCAGTGTCCCAGTAACTACAGTGGAATAAGGAAACAAATCACAGTACTTTAGTCAAACTCCAGGACATCAGAGTACAAGAAATCTACAGGAAAAGTAGCACACTCAGAACTGGTGGTGCATTTTTCTACTGTGCTGTAACACCTCCATAAATATGACCATGGAAGAAATGAGACCATGACCAGAAGAAAATCTTTATCATTCCTGCATCCCTACCACAAAATTCAGTGTTAGAGTTTTTGAAAACTACAATCTGAAAAAGACCTGCCAATTTTCAACAGTTAAATAGTACATTTTCAAATGCACATGCAGTGATCATGCTCCTTAGATATATATTGTCATGGAAATATAAACCTCTGAAACATTACTTGTGTTAAAATACGAAGTGTAATTTATATAAAGAGTACCTCCAAAACTATACATACAATTTCATGAATTTTCAAACAATAAGATCACTAAATGGACTTCCAGACAAGCTCTATAATTAAATGTTTCATATTTACATAAACTATTTGCAGACTGTGCTACAATTGTTGATGTGCCTTTTGTAACTGTGAATATCCTGTTTTGGCCATTTCTCTGTGAGGAAATTTTGTATGTGCCTCGTTCTGGTCACACTGATACTATGAGCTGCATAACCTATACTCCATTCCTGACCCGCCTCCCTTCACAAACTGTGGAAAAGTAGGTCAGGAGGACTGGGGCTCTTCAACAGGGTCAAAAAGAAGAAAAGTCCACATGCAGCCGTTGTGTGTTCCTCTTTTTTTTTGGTGTGTGTGTGTGTGTGTGTGTGTGTGTGTGTGTGTGTGTGCACAAGTGAGGATGAAAGAGGGAGAACATTGTGAAATCAGGAGAGGAAATGTTCCAGCTCAAGTATTTCACAACTTGGAATCAAGACTGCCAAAACACACAACATACCAAAGAATCAATAATTAAACTAATATCAATTTTATAAACTAAGCTGAGGGAAAAGGAATACGTTTCAGAGCCTGAATTATGTATTACTTGAAATAAGAGCTTCTATTCTTAGGTTTCAGTGGGATTGCTCTCAGGCTCCTCAGACCCAAAATCAGGACTTCTGGAGAAAAAACCTTCATGATCCAGACAGAATAAAAATGCTGCCAAGTAAACCCAAACACTGGTGACAGTTATAGCAAGACTGAATCATGTTTCAGTATGTTTTCTTATTAGTAGTTTATCATGTTCTTGCCAACTTAAGACTCATCGCTTGGCAATGTGTCACACCTACAGTCTACTTTCACAAATCAAGTGAAGGAGGTATATATATCCATAACATCCTCAGTTATATATAGCTAGTAATTACCTATCCATGGAAACTTTGTTACTGTAATGTTTTAAACACAATATAACTGAATTCTATGAACAAATGTTTAGTGGATGAGAAGCTTAGATTTATAACAGAGCATAAACAGTCATGTATAACAAGTGACCAGGGGAGTTATACACCTAAACGCCAGCCTAAAGTAATGGTTTTGAAATATTAGCATTTTCTTAAACGAGAATTACAGGGGTTGGACAATGAAACTGAAACACCTGGTTTTAGACCACAATAATTGATTAGTATGGTGTACTAGGGCCTCCTTTTGCGGCAAATACAGCATTTTTTTGATACAATCTGGGTTAACACCCGAACATCCCTTTCAGACAGCTTCCTCTTGTGTCCACAGTTAATCCTGTTGGATGTGGTTGGTCCTTCTTGGTGGTGCTGACATTACCCTGGATACCGTGGCTCTTGATACATCACAAAGACTTGCTGTGTTGGTCACAGATGCGCCAGCAAGACGTGCACCAACAACTTGTCCTCTTTTGAACTCTGGTATGTCCCCCCTAATTTTTTGTTCATTCCAATATTTTGAGCCGAACAGTGCTCTTACCTGCTAATTGAACCTTCACACTCTGCACTTACTGGTGCAATGTGCAATTAATGAAGATTGACCACCAGGCTGCTCCAATTTAGCCATGAAACCTCCCACACTACAATGACAGGTGTTTCAGTTTCATTGTCCAACCCCTGTATATTGCTAAGGTACTTTTTTCCAGGCTTGCAAAGGCAAATGACTGTCCAAGATCATGTATTTTTGGGAGGTGGGAGGAAATCTGTGTTCCCAGTGGAAACTCAAGCAGACATGGGGAGAACACACATGAACATGCAGACAGTGAACCGATCAGGGTTCACTTGATCAGGATCAAACCCACAACCCCAGACATAGAACTTGTGCACCTGTGGCACGTGCTACCTGTAGTGCCACCCATTATTTCATACACAAAATGCTCATACATTCCAAACACTGTCAGAATCTGACAACAGGGCTGACTGTTATTCCTCAAAACCTCTTTAAAGATCTATTTATAATAAAATAACTGGGTTACAGTTGTCTAAGCACTGGTAATAACCAAAATCTGAAAAGTCATCGTCATCACCCTTTGCCCACATGTGAGCAGTGCAATAGACTGCTCTTCCACTCAGCAGAGTTGTGGTGTACCTTTTACGGAGAACAATGTGGTAGTCTGGGTTGTGCAAGCTGGTGACTGACACGTAGGGCAGCTCAAACTCCTGCAGCTTTCTCACAACTGCGGCACCACGAGAGAAACATGGAAGGAGAGAGACAGACAAAAGAAGTATGAGTGTAGGAGTACCTTCAAGGACATTTGAATGCCAACAGGAACAACAAGTAAGGAGAGATGAGGAGAATCCATCTGGCCAAAGCCCAGGAGCACACAATAACATGTTTATCAGTTGGCAGGCCGAGGACACAGGGGACAGAGTGGATAGATGCTGCAGCTGTTTGAAAAGTCTGTATTATCTTCCCTAGAGATGAGGCAAACCGAGGAATTAAATCAGAAGAGGAATGGGAGTGGACGGATGGGGAATGGAAAAACACAATTAATGAAGTATTTTAAAAATTTTACTTGCATCAGACAACACTTTGCTTACCAAAATCTATGGGAGGAACATATCAGATATGCTTAATATTTAAAAGTGGAGTCAGAACACAATGTGATATTTCATGGAATTTTGCTTAAGAAAGTCCAAACATTCAGTTACTATTGAACTAGTAAGTTACAGTTGCTTTCACATTAAAACATTGTTTGAACCAGTAGAAATGCTCCAAAATAACTTGGAATAAAATCTTTGGCAGGTGATAAATGTTGTGGGTTGATTGACCTTGTTACATGTACAATAATCTTACTCTTATCTTCCCATAACATTGCTTAAGTGAAGTGTTTCTGATTGATCAGATCATAAAGGAGGTGCTGACCTGATTAGATTATGATGGAAATGAAGGAGTTGGGCTCTATGTATAATCCCAGTTTTAAGGTTCAGGATTCTGCCATCTTCCTGTTTTATTTCAATTGATCATTTTAACAACATTCAGGAATGGAGGTGAAACATACACTGAACAAATAAACTGAAAATGTCTTTTAAATATAAATTTATAAAAAGCATTATAAATGCAATTTGCTTGTGAAGACACACCGACATTTACTACTAAATAAAATGCCTAAAGTCAGCTGCAAATGAATGTTGGAGTGATACCAACATGGCGAGAGCCAAAGAATTGTCAGAGGCCTTCAGAAAGAAGGTCACAGATGCATATGAGTCTGAGACAAGAACATTTAACACAACTGCCAACATGGACCATCCTGGCCTAGTCTAGCTCAAGAAACTACAGTGCCACAGTTGATGTTACAGTGCATGCATCTACAGTTCTATTAACTGCATTTTGGAAACCATGTAATTAATAGATTTTCTTCAGTTTTGTGTGTTATATCATCTCTCACTGCACTTAAAATAAAGATCAAATGTCCATGTGTGTTTAAATGTTTAAAAAAAACACAAAAGGTTTTCATGGTGTGTTTGACTTTTCATCTGTCAAATCTGCAATACTGAAATTGAGAATCTGTGCTTTTGCAGTAATAATACTGTGTGCTCAATTTGGATGAGGCCAGATCTGTAAATTACAGTCTGACACCTGAGTCACCACGAGAGAGCAACAGAGCGAGAGAATGCAAGAAAGAAATCTACTGTTTAAAAATAAATGAAAATGAACCCAAAACAAACTAAACCTGATGAGGAACATATAAAAACAGCCCAGGTTCACACTGAGCACTAACCATTTATTCTGTTAAAAAGCAGAACTAAGCACAATAAGCTAAACCATCCTTATATGTCTAGCTTTTCTATATCTAAGAGCTGGGGTGGAGCAACACATCTTTTTTTTGTGGTGGCTGGCTAGACAGACTGACAAAAGACTGCAAGACAGACAGACCAGTGAGCTAACTTGCTTGTCTTTTGGTTGGTTTAGCTTTCAGTTAAAGCATTACCCAAGATTGTGACCTGCCAGTTTACAGTGAAGGGAAAGACACTTAATGAAACCTGCAGCCTTTTACTTAATATACCATCATATATTATCTACATGTATAACACAAACCAAATCCCACAAACCTGGGATTTACTGGGGTTTCAAACTCTGCTCCTGGTCATATTAAACCAAAGGAAGCCTTACACAGTTTAATGTTCACCAGATAAACCTAGATTCCCAAAGAGTTTATTACAGCCATAGCATTTTACAAAATATCAGTGTACAGACAATAGACCAACGTCATAAAGAATTAGTCCACATCAACAAACACTTGGTTCTTATTTTCTTCATCGGCATTTTATCCCCCTATCTTTCATTGACAATGATGGCGATGCAAGGAACAGCTCTATGGCTGCCTTGGGCTATGGAGGACCTCTACAAGGCATGGTCTTTATCATGTCTGACAGAATCTTGTCTCTTCTTCCAAGGAAGGATTTGGCGACCAGCTCAGTGGGAGGGAACTGGAGCATAGGGGAGTGAGGGAAGGAAGTGCAAAGGAAGTGAAGTGAAGTGAGTGCCCCAAGGGGAAAGAAAGGCATCCTCAATTCCACATAAGAAAAGTAGAAAATGGCAAAAGATAAAGTTGTGTGAGAAATACTTGCAGACTGATGGCAGCACAGACAGACAGACACACGGAAAAATTGAGAGACAAACATCTGCAGAGAATCAATGAAGAGACAGGCATCCATCAGGCTCTCTCAACACGTCTGAGGAAAAACAAATGCTAACACATGCAGCAGCCAAACCACATTCCTTTTGTGCTCACTAGACAAAACATCAAACATTCCTACAACATGACCATGATGCAGAATGTCTGAGATTACACACACACACACACACACACACACACACACACACACACACATACACACACACACACACACACACACACACACACACACACACACACACAACAAAAATGGAAAAGGGACAAACTGCCAGATTTCACAGATTTTCATAGTAGGACTAATTAATATGTGCAGGACATCTCAAGCCAAGGACAATGGATCCTGTGAATCAATACAGATTTGAATATTGCTCTGGTTGCACCTATTCTACAAGATTCTCTTGAGCCTAAATTGACTTATATCACAAAATCTATACTTTTTCTTGATGATTTTCCTTAAAATGAACAAAAGTGCCTTGACTCTTGCTGAAATCTGTTGAACGAATCAGGTTAGCACAATTGTCATACTCACAACGTCTTACATTAACTCTCCCACTTGAACTGGTTCTAATTTCATAAACACTTTCAGTGTTTCAAATTCTTGACAGTGGCTTTTGATTTTAAATCTATCCTTTAAGAGGGATGGAATGTGTTGCAGCATATAAATGAAATTTTATTTTAGGCAACAAGCAGCCGTGGTCCAGTGGTTATGGGACTGGAAGGTCATCGGTTCAAATCCCTGAACTGGCAGGACATGACTTGAATGAGACAGTGAAGTCCCCAGCTGCTCCCTGGGCACTGAGGATGGGGCTGACCACCACTCCGGGTACGTATGCTCACTGCCCCCTGGTGTGTGAAGTCACTAGTGTGTATGTGTGCATCACTGTGTGAGGATGGGTTAAATGCGGAGGATTAATTCCCGTGTGTGCACAACACAGTGGGTTAAAAAAGAACAATTACTTAATTACTTACTATTAAGTCTTCCTAATATTTTCCAAACATTCATAATCCAGATTGTATAGGTTATGGTATTCTGTGCATAACTGCCAAAATGGAAACCTCTGATGTACAAGTTTCTATGACATATTTGCTGCTCAATCAGCAAACAGAAGCTGTGTACTCACATGTGCAGCTGCCCTCCACACCTTCCTGAACCAGGAAGAGGCTGAAGTAGCCCACCAAATCATCAGGCAAATCCAGTTTCGATGCAACAGCCTGTTGAGGAAAAAGGAATAGATTCTATATTTTATTAACATCTAGATGTAACACATGTAACCATAGTTCCCTCAAATCAAATATGACTATATGAGACTGGTGAGTAAATCATACACTTTAAAACTGTAACATTTCAATACTACATCAATCCCTTTATTTAAAAGTGCCGGGATCATGGACAACTGAATTATTTCGTTAAAAAATGTCAATGTACTGTCCACTCTCCAGTCCATATACCTAAAGCTGAGTTTAAGAAAAGCAATGTATTAAACTATATACATTCATGTTATAAAGAGTGTTTCAGTTTGAAATGCTTTTGATAGGGGCATAAAGGGCAGACGATCGTAGCATAACGTTGCTATATCTCAGTTATGAAAGCACAGTAACAAAAACAGCCCATTTAATTCTTAAAAAAAAAAAGTTTTGCCCTTTAAAGAGATCTAATCTCCAGTTTATCGCTAATCTTCACTAAATCTTGTCAAACACGACCACAGTTCAAAGTGCCAAAATGACAAACGCCTGACAAACTTGGATCAATATTAAGGCAAGTTGCCCGTCAAGACTTTTTTGGATTCGTTTGAAGAGAGAAAACTTGCATAACCATTAGACTGAACACACCTTTCAAACTAACACAAATGTTTTTGGAAGGTTCAGATGCTGGCACAATCCCCATGTTTTTACTGGATTTAGTTTGACAACTCCAACAGTCTGTTTTTTCCAGTTGAGAGTTACACTGCACAAATAACATGTCAGAGTGAATTTAAGCATGGACTTCCCACTATTCTGCAAAGTCTAAATAGCAGTGCTGTCTGTTAACTATTACACATTATAATCAAGTGGAACTCATGATCAAGTTACTCATCAGTGGATGTGTCACTCGCCTGTGTATCATCAGGTGCTAAAGGCCAGTTTCTGCCACTAGGTATTTTCGCTCTGGAGGGTTTCAGGGGGCCGTGCTCGTCTGCAGGGTCAAGTGTGCTTTAAAAGGAGCACTTAGTGGGAATGGACTGGTGTTAAATCAGAAGCGCTTGGCCACGTGGCCCATGGTCGAAAACATGCTGGAGAAAGGTCCGTGCCGTGCATCATAAACCCAGGAGCTGTGCAATCTATTGCACAGTATTACCGTCATGCTGGCACAGTGTCAAACATGTCTGAAGCAGAACAGAAAAGCCTCTTGTTGGCCAGCTTCTGAGCACATTGACGAACAGCAGCAAGCTATTTTCCATTACAGTCAGGATTGTTCGTTTGTGAACAGAAGCAGGCTATGTGCCGTTGTCACACAAACAAAATGCTGACATCAAATGAAGAAGCATAGTTACCTTCAACTACATAATTGATGTTGAGAGCACTGTGGCTATGTGTCCCAAGAGTGGAATGACAGACTGGGCAGACTGTGCTTTGTCATTCTGTCATTTGTGCTGACTTCCACCACAAATTCGAATCTTCCAAATCAGCCTGAACAACAGGAAGACTTTTTTGCTGATGCTTTTGCCATGCATCCTATTTAAGCAGTGTGGTGCTCTAGCTCTGCTGAATAGCCAACAGTTACCATTTAAAAATTCACATTATTATTTCATGCAAAACCAAACACGACCGAATAAGGGAAATATTTGTAGGAAGAATAAGCATCAGATTGAAAATCAGAGTGAAAAAAGCTACACATTGTGTAAGCAAACAAGTTCCATCCCTGAGATATCACAGCCTTCCATGGCCAAGAACCCAAGTGAGCATAACTGGCTTCGCTCTCTTGGAGTGGATCAACAAGAAACTAGCCAATGTCGGCAGCTCTTAGCTGACGTGACAGAATTTCAAAATCTGAGTTCTCCTGTATAAGAAGTCACACATGCTAGCCTCCATCCATGCTCAAATCCAGTGGCCCTCAACTGAACTATAGGAGTTAGAGCAGGGGTGTTACGTTAGAGCTTAGACGTATAGAGCAGGGGTGTCGACCTATATATGCAGTGGGCTGGTGTGGCTGTGGGTTTTCAAAGCTGGTTTTCATTCTAAACAATCAGCAGTGACATCTAATTACACCCATTTGATCAACTTGCCAGTCTTCAAGCAACTGATCACATTTGCTTCCATTTGGCTCAAATAAAAACCCACCAAAAACCCAACGCCACACCGGCCTGTTGTGGATACACTCCTAGTATAGAGGGTGCAGGTTTCACTGTGTTTTTGTTTGTTTGTTTGTTTCAAGGAAATCAAGGAGAGCAAAACTGCAGTTTGGTGTAAGACTTGTTGCTAGCTGTGTTTCATCAATTGTGGATGATCTGAAGTAAGTGCTTCAATAAAAAAAAAAGGCCATTTTGACAATTTGTAGAGAAATACTAGCAAAAATAACTCAATTTCTCAAACTGGAAATGAAAAGTGATACCATGCATATCTTCTTTGGTGACAAAAAGAGGTCTGCAATTGAAAGGAAATTCCATCTGTTATGTTCAGGAATTAGCAGTGGAATGTCTCCACTGCGAAAACATTTAAAATGATCAACATGGACAACTGCACACCTGCAGTGTTCTCTATAAACTTGGCCAAAAAACAAAAAGCATGCTGGACCACAGACGGATAGGGGTAATACATTTCCTCAAGAGAGAAGTCACTTGGCCTCTAGGTCTTTCATTTGAGTTTAAGCTGGAACAGAAACCAACAAGCTCCAGTCTGAAAGCATGAAAGTAACGGAAATTAAACTCACTACCTACCAGTCAAGATTTGACAGGAATTGCAGGCTCTCTGAGATAAGGATGTCTCCTTTATGTGCACAACCTTTTGGAGCATACTGACTAATTGGGCAAATTTCCTGATGAGATAGTGTGATGACAGGTTTCATTGTTGCCCAAATGAACACATGCAGGATTAGTATACTGTTATATACTGTTATACAGGCTCTGATCATGGTTTCATTATTAGATTTTATTTTGATCCAATACTATTGGCCAGAACTGTACATTTACTAATAAAGAAATAAATTACTGAGAGATGATTCATCTCAAAATGAATTGCACATAAATATTGCACAATATTTCCCTTACATCACCCAGTTTGGTAATGGAAGTTTTTTTTATGTTTCTGTACTGAAGCCACAATTCTAATGTACTGTTAAACAAAAAAGTGTCCTGGGAACTACATGCCTAAATTATCACACATTTTTATCACCACCACTTGTAAAATAATCTTACACACACTTGCTAATGTAGATTTGGACACTGTATGACAGACTATTATCTAAATCCTGGAGCCAACCTTGAAGACATTGTGCTGTGTCAGTAGCCACAATCATTAATGAAATCTGACAAGCATTGTGCTTCATCAGTTCTCGGTGGACTATACACGATGACCAACAATTTAGCAAGATTTAAAGTTACCACCAATCCAAGTGTAACATGGTTCACTTCAACTACTACAAGTCTTACATGGTAATACTAATGAACAGATTGAATTCTTATCAGTGTGGGGTAGAGTTGCATAGCTGTTAAATGTCACAGTGACAGAATTAAGTTACAAGCAGTGACAACCGCAGTAGAGATTGCTACCAGATGCTCTGCTCCTCAAGCAGTTTCAGTTTAATTTGAGCTGGGTTGTGAATGAATGAATTAACAGGTAGGCCACACAAGATTTAACTTTGTTAACTCTGTACCAAATATTAGACAAACCATAAAAGAAAGTAGAATTTTCTGTCTTCTAAAGCCCAGCTGTGGAATTTGTTATGCCTAGACCAACAACAGATATACTTGCTTCATAGGTTGACAAAAGTGGGAAGGAGGCCTTGTGAAAAGACTCATTGCCACATTTGTCATCATTTGAAATCTAAAAAAACGTTTGCAACTGTCTTGGTTTATGATTTTTTGGTCACATGAGAATGTCCTAGAATGGAAAAATGCATTTATCTTGGCATAGCTGAACAATTGGAGTTCAGTAAATAGAAGCGACAAAGCCTGAACCCCAAGCAATGTTCTCTTCGCTTACAAAAACCTATATCACCAAAACAGAGCTCTAAAGTGGGCCAAAAACCAAACCAAACCAAACTATTTATGAGCCCACCATCAAAGGAAAAACAGCTTGTTTCATTCTAAGTCCAAAATCCTAGGGTTGTAAAATTACATCTGGATATTTTTCGACCCAACCAAATTGACATACCTTCTTTCTAGTCATCAGGGAACAATTTAAAACACTAAACAAATGCATTCTCTGGTCCCTTTAAAGCTACATGTACAACAAAATCTAGCATAAGACACTTGGCTGAAGTACATGGCAGCAGTCCCTCATAGATAAATACGTCCTAAAACGATAAAAATGTCCTCTGGATACTGATAGGTATATTGGTTAAAATTATGCAATAACAGCCTTATTGGCATGCAAGGGATCTGATTTTGAGTAAAGTGGTTTGGCCATACCTCAAGCACATCTTCTGTCTGGTCCGACGTCAGGATGTTAACTTTAACTTTCTGGCCGTTGGATAGGTGGACTTCCAGCTGAACTTCTTCAGTGGGGATTTGCTGCGTCTCCTGTGAGAACAGCAGCAGCAATCAGAAATACACAAGCATACTGGAAAACATGCCAGTGTGACATTAAACTTCTCCCATTCAGTTCTTCTCAACAGAAGTACTGCTACAAGTGATAAATTACCAAGAAGCAAGCAGCAGATACCCATCAATACGGCCCTCATTTCAGCTCATGGAAAAGAAGCATAAGGCCACTAGAAATGGCATTGCTGTGCTAAGTTATGTGCACTTTCACTGAGCGATATGTGGTTTTCTGTCTACTCCTCCATGCTCTGCTAATTTATCTCCTTTCCCTGCTGCCTTGGTCCTCGTTCACACAGGCAGGGGGTCTTAGAAGAGCCCCACACAGTGGCTTTGCAGACAAGACAAGACAAAATGACAAAAAAAGCCTGAGTAATCTCTCATTCTGTTCCTGCGGCTCTGCCTGTGATGAGAAGCCACAGGGAAGGCTGGATCTGACTACACAATGGAAGATCAACCTGCTGTCAGAACAAGGCAACCAAACAGGGCCTTGGCAATTTGAAAATAACACTTAAGAATTTCTGAGACCTACACTGCCCATCAAAAACCTGAGGACACCCTTGTCTTCTTTTAGTTTTAAAATGTCAGATTTTCAATAAAAAAGGAAAATCGTAGCATTCATATTAATGAAAATTATTCTTGGTATGAAGAGCAGGATTTGCCTCAATTATGATGAGTTTTCTATTCCAATAAAATTTGTTTAAGCACAATTAATAAGTTTCACATATTCTTAAACTCATATTTATTTGAATACTTATTTTAACGTTTTCTTTTAAAACGTCTTGTGGATGTAATATAATAATACAATGAACAAACCCAGGCATTCACCATAAGGCCAGATAATTTCACTTAACTTTATTCTTGGCTAATATTATTCTCCTAAAACACAGAGAACACAACTACACAATGACTATTAATGAGGGAAGAAGGACATGCCCAGCATGTAATAACATGGTGGCAGGAACCAACTGGAAAGGTTTAAGTTTTAGTCATCAAGGTTATACTGCACACCTGTTTCTCTGTTGTTGCTTGCATGCATGAGCCAATCACTATCCGTTTATCAATACCAAACTCAATTTCTAACTCAAGAAAAGATCAGGTAAATAATTACAAATATAAACCTAGTATTTTTATTTGGAAAGTGTGACGTAAAAGACCTGAAACATTATTTAATTTGCAATAAATTCAATGCTGCCTTGAAGTATGAGATCTGCTGTTTACTCAAAAATGATCAATCGTTAGATCAGAGAAACATTAAAGTTATCGATATAAAAGAGAGACAAAAACCTCATATGGTAATAATTTGCACAGTCAGTTAGCTAATCTCCGTGACATTACTGAAGTACAGAGAAAGCATGAACATAGTAAAGAACTGCATTCCCTAAACAAATGTGTGAACTTGTGTAAAATGCTTGATTTTATGATGGGGCATCTTTTTATCCCCAAGCTGTCATTTCTTCATCCAGTCTTAGAAAGTTTTAAAATCTATTCTACTAAACTTACATTACTCCAAACAGATAAACTAAACATGCTCATTTATTAAAAACCATCTTGAAAATCTTGGTGTCACCAAACCTTTGGTGGGCAGCGTACAGGCAAGCTCAGGAATACATGTAGCATTTAGAGAGAAAGGCCTTGTCCTATTATTTGTCTTATTAATACAAGCATCACCCAGAAGAACGACTGTCCAATGACTGGAATTTGCTGATTTTTAGCTTGATTGGTAATCACCGGTGACCAGCTGATCAGTCTGAAATATCCAATTCCGTCCAAATTTATTCCCATGCGCTGCACAATGCACATGCAGAGTTGTGTGCAAGATCTTCTCAGGGTGTGAAGACGGCAACATTATTATACCCCAATCACAGCTCCAAATACAGTTTGTACCTGTTGAGCTTTTCTCAAAAAGCTGTTGAACATCTCACTACCTCCCAGCAGGGGATCCTGACGCACTGTGGGGGTGACAAAGAAGAAAAAGAAAGTGTGAAATCATGGCAGGCAGGACTACTGTAACATTTAAGCACCAGTCACACTTTTGATGACATTCATTAACAGGTTCAGCCTGGAGCAAAATCTCCAATGAGTTATTCATAAAATAATTAGCAAAAATGATGTACATGGTGTTCCCTTATTAACACACTGCTTGAAGGGCCAGCCATGTTTATGAAAGGCTGTGAATTATTGGCAGTATTTAAGCAAGTATGAAAAATCCATACTAAGCCAGACAGTGTGCTCCACCCTTCTGAGTTCGGTTCTGTATTTTCAAATTCAAGCTTAGTAAAAATTTCCTTGACGAATGACGTTCATTTTGCTTCTCTCAAAGGAGCTCTCTTTCTGTCAGCATGAATAAAGGGGTTTTTTTTGGTGGATAAATAAAAGAAGAAAGCTTTGGACGAGAAAGAGGGCTGGATAAACTCAAATGTTTATTGACATTCTCATTATAGCACGCTGGCTATCAGCAGCCTCTGAAAGCCCACACTGCGTTTGCATAAACAAACAATTTATTCATTTTGAACAGCTTGTGTATTTGAGGTGTTTAATTTTCCATAACCGCGTTAAACCATGATGTAACTGTGAGAGTGGCCGGCCAAGAACAGGCTGTGTGCTCGCCACTATGAGCAAATACGCTCAACAAGGCTTAGTTTGTTCAGCGGAATGTGCCAGAACTGGAATGAATTTGAACAAACGGCTCATGGTGCTGCCAGTCCAACTGATTCTACCCCCCCACTCACTCTACCCCTTTGTATGCGGCTAACGTACCCTCTGATCTGCTAAAACCAATTCATTACGTCAAGCCCCAAGTTTTAAAGCACTTATTAATTAGCTCAAACCAGAATCACAGACATCAGTGCATCACCAGGCACATTTCATCCAAATGCTCTTCTGGAGAGTAGATGATGTCAGAAGAGAGGTGAAGACACCAAGCCTCATCCCACCTGGAGGTGATCAATTCACTTAACATGACTCACACCTTCAGAGGCTTTCTCCTCCATGCCCAACCCATCCCTGGTTCTATTCCAACAGCCTGGCACACCAAGAAAGCCTGCCTTGGCTATGTACCACAGAGACAGCCGGGTTCAGATGAGGTGAACTTTAAAAAAGCTGACCTTTCAAAAAGTGTCAGGACAGAATGAGTCGAAGGAACATTCAGGCTCTAGACAAAACAAGAGGCCGCTGAGGTTAGGAAAATAAAGTACACTCATGTTCCACTCACCAGCCTGCATGTACTTCTCCAGCTGTTCTCTCCGCTGCTCCACCTCCGCTGGAGTCAAGGTGAAAATCTTTTTTGGGGGGAAGTTTGGCACCACATTGTTTCCATACTCTTTCTTAATCTGTCAAAAAACAAAATGTGACGATGCATGAAGATTGTTTTTCCTCCTTAAACCCTGTACATACAGTGCATCCGGAAAGCATTCACAGTGTTTCAATTTTTGCACATTGTTATGTTAAACCTTGTTCCAAAACGGATTTAATTAAAACCTACATTATAGATACAGTACCCCACAATCACAAAGTGAGAAAGGTTTGTTTGAATTATTTTGCAAATATATTAAAAATAAAAACTCAAAAACATAACATGTACATAAGTATTCACAGCCTTTGCCATGATACTCAAATGAGCTCAGATGTATCTTGTTTCCACTGATCATCCTTCAGATGTTTCTACAGCTTGATTGGCCACCTGTGATAAATTCAGCAGATATATAAAGGTTTCAAAGTAGACAGTGCATGTCAGAGCACAAACCTAGCCATTAAGTCTAAGGAACTGTCTGTAGACCTCCAAGATGGACTGTGTTGACACAGAAATATTTCTGCTGCATTGAAGAACCCAATGAGCACAGTGGTCTCCATCATCTGTAAACGGAAGAAGTTTGGAACCACAAGGACTCTTCATAGAGCTGGCCTCCCAGCCAAACTAAGTGATGGTGGTAGGAGGGCCCTAGTCAGGGAGAAGACCAAGAACCCAATGGTCACTCTGACGGAGCTCCACCATTGCTCTGTGGACAGAGGAGAACCTTCCAGAAGAACAACCATTTCTGCAGCACACCATTCAGGCCTGTATGGTATAGTGGCCAGATGGAAGCCACTCCTCAGAAAAAGGCATATGACAGCCCATCTGGAGTTTGCCAAAAGACACTTAAAGAGGAATATCATGTGCATCATGTCTGGAGGAAAGCAGGCACAACTCATCCCAATAACATTCCTACAGTGAAGCATGGTGGTGGCTGCATCATGCTATGGGATGTTTTTCTGCAGCAGTGGATACACTGCAGATGATTCCAGATACACTGTAGAGCCACACATCAGGTATTCACCCTCATAACTACATTACTGTCATTATTGGCATCAGTTTCATAGGCCCTAAAATAAAACCCTGTGGGACTTCACAAAGTAAGATAAATGATTACCTGATCCACAATATTTAACATGACCTTTTTCACTATTCAAACACTCACCCATGCTTAATACTGTGATTTTACTCAAAATGTGCTGCACTCCATCCAATTAAACAAGACTATTTAAGGTTTTAAGCAAGGGCAGTATACAATATGATACTAACAGCATACTGTGCATCACAATAACAAAATCTATCATATTATGGGCCATATTGTCCACCTCATTTGCCAAATATGTCAGTCTGCATTAGTATTATTAACATAATATTAAAACTAGGGTTCTGGAGATTTAAAAATGCATTTGTACAAAACCCTAATTCAAACTACATCTTATAGCCATGGCTTCCAATTACACATTCCAGCAATGGAAAGAATTCAAAATCCTTTCACCATTAGAAGGGAATTTCTCTGGAATGACACTCAAATCACAAGCCCTAATGCTTTGTGGTTCTGCACAAAACTATTTGGACATGGTTCTAGCTGAGTCACCAACATAATACGAGGCACAAAAATCTAACCCCAACCCTAATGCTAGTTACTGGATATTCCCAGATGGTTAAAATCAACCACTGGTATTCATAACAGCACAGACAAGGAAAAGACCTCCTCTAAGCTGGTGGAGGTAACTGGATTTGGGGGCAATCAGAGCGAGCTTGCTGCATCTCTACACCATGGCAACACCTTTAGCCACACGGTCTGATCTCGCTAGACCTCCTAAGCCTTGTTACCTAGCAACAGCAGCTGCCAGACTTGAAAACGTGGCTTTGCCAGAAGAATTAATAAAGTTTTTGCTACCTGACAACAAATCATTGCAGGTCTTCACAACATGAATATTTTAACATTTGGCTCAAACAACTAAATAAGCTTTGAAATACATAGATGAATAAGAAGTGATCTTCCTAGTTAGTCTAACTGCTCTTTTTCTTGTATAGTATTTTCAGTGTATTTAACTCAATCAGTTCCATTGTCCAACATCTGAAGATCTACCCTTCTGCAGACTTCAGCTTCAACACTAATTTACCCCACCTAATCCAACTAACTACTGCCTTCAGATGTCCTTGCTTGACTGTGTGTGTGTTAGATTTGGGTTGAAACAGGCAGAAGGTAGCTCCCCAGGAGCAAGGTTGTTGCCCCTCACTCGAATCCATCATCAATAGCCTGTTTTTGCACATAGGACTGCTGTCGGTGAGATATTTTGATACTTTGACCTTAATAATTACAAATTTTACAAAAAATAAACATTTTACTTTTACAAAAAATGATCTCACCCAATTCTTCTTTAACATCTAAAGCTTTAGAGTGATGTATATACAATTTACAATGTCTTTACAATTTATTTGGGGACATGTTGAACGGGCTTTAAAGATCTGCATAAAATAAGACGGTTATTTCATAAAACTTAAAAATAAAAAGTCTTCACAGAACTTACCTGTTCATGCAGGCCTAACAACTGGCTGTAGCGTACCCGGCAGTGCAGCACACCATTGACATGTATGTTGTAAGCCTGTAGGTAAGAGCAGAAAGAGATTTGTAAACAGATCCTGTTAACACTTAAAATAAAAGCCTATCCAATCTGACAGGTTGTCCAGAAGCTGCAGTCTGAACTACAGGAGACACTAGAGGACAGGCATCAAAGCAGGCCCTACCACAGAGCTCCAAGGACATCTAACTGCTAGGAATTTGCCCTTTATTCTGCCGCCCATTTAATGTTACATGTATAATTGATAAGAGCAATCATGCTTTCGTAGCACAGTAATCTATCACAGAAAGGGGACATGTCATGTCAAAAGGATTCATGGTCACAGTGTTATGACTGATGATCTCTGAAGCTGGAGCTCGGAACTGTTCCTATAATTATATTCTAATGACTGACACAGAAATGGCAAACTGTAATGCCTACACTATTAGCTAAAACGTCTGACTAAATGAAGGAGAAACACCCGTAACACTGAATTTAATTCTATTCATCAAACAATATTAATTGAATATGGAACATTTGTAGGAGCATTCTATGTATAAATTTCTCATTTTCATTTAGGTTTAACATATTTTGGGGGTTTTGATCTGTACACAGTCCCAAGATGTCTTGCATGTCTTAGGATGGTTGCCCACTTCTGTATATGCAGCTCAATAAATATTATCTATAATCAATCTACATGTTTAATCAACTACTGCTCCAGGCAACCGTTATCTTCCTTCCCAATAGCACTGCAATCCCGCACTTCCTTCTGGGTGCAACTAATGTCTGACAATGAGTATTTTATACATTCTATACTTATGTTCTTACTGTTTCATGTGACCAGAGTTACCAAAGCATTTCACTGCATGATTATATTTGGGACCAATAAACTTGATTTGACATGGTTTCAAATCATGCTTCCCCAACTGCAACATAACGAAACCTATGTGGTTAAACAACTGCTCATGCAAACCATGAAGAACACTTCCATGACCTTCCCCGTCTTACACTGCCCCTGACATTTATGCAGGTTTCACAGTGATGCTGGCAAGAAACGTGGCCCCAGCACCATGCTGCTTGCACAGCACTCGCACCAATCCACCAGGAATGTGCAGTAATCGTTTTTAGCTTCCACCTCCTCCACTCTTCTGTTTATTATAGTAGGAGTGAGTTTGGGGGTTGGAGGATTTTTAGATTTTGCTCATGAGGCCAACATGGTATTCCTGTATGAAGGCCAAAATCACCATCTGATTAGAAAAGGCGAGAATACTCTTAATGTCTGTGAAAGATCTTGACTGACACAAAAACATAAGTAGTTGAACTTTCACTTCTGCTAAACCGTGACTGCAAACCACACCCCCACTCCAAGGGGGATTTCACAACCAAGAAGTTGTAGAAAAAAGGATGGAACATGAATATCCCAAATGTCAACTGAGATTATTCTTGTTTGTACAGAGTGGGTTAAAGGATATGCATGTAAATCTAAAACAACTGTGTTTTAGAATTGTGCTTGCACTGTGAACTTCCTGAAGTGCTGCTCACTCTGCATTTTTGCTTAGCTGACCTGTATGAAGCAAATGCTGCGTCGTCTTAATGTGAAGAAGTTTATGATGAGCCCATAATGTGTCCTGAAGGTTCAAACTTTTACAAAGTGAGGATCAAAACTTGTTCTTGCTTGTTCATACTTGTTCATCACTGCATTATATATAGCCCATAGTCCAACACCAAACATTATTCACTTCAAAAGCACAGTTAATACATCAAATCAGTTTCACATATTGATTAATTCAGTTAGTGTATAATAGTGGGTGACAACACCACCCTCAATTAGGGTTGGGAGATATGGACAAAAAAAAAAAAAAAAAAAAAAAAAAAAAAAAAAATATCCTGGTATATTTTAGTTGAATGGTAACATACAATATATTGATATAGAATGTGAAAAATACAATGAAAAAATATTGCCTTGGCTAATATATATTTCTCTGTTTATACTGCTATATCTATATAAATAGCGATATATTGCCCAGTCCTACCCTCACTGTGGAATAAGGACCAGCCAGACCAGCACACCACGTCATACAAATAACGGTCTTTGAGTAAGACTTAACATGATTCAAAGGCAAGTTGCTCTGTATAAGACTGTCATTTAAATATCCTAAATGAAAATGTTCCTGAAATATGTATGAATTAGGGCTGGGCAATATGCAAATATCAATGTCAAACTATTTAGGAAAAGACGGAAAAAATTACCATGTTTGTGATGTTGCATCTGCTAAGCAGTCTACCATCTGTGCACGATTGAACTCTAAAAAAGAATGTGAGTTTGTCATTTGTGTGGAAATGTTTCAATTCCCAGAGAAATGACACAGAGTACAGGCTTGTGTAAATTATACCACAGAAATATTGTAATTAAAGGAGCAGCATGATGACTATTTCACCATTTCAAACAGTATAATTGAGTGCAGTTTGGTGAAACACTAGGGCAACTATTTTATGTCCATTAAATTAGATATTAACTATTTAATTGTACAGCATGCTGATATTTGAAGTTAAATAAGTAAAATAAATAGGGATTCTTTAATATTACACTTTGTTATACAAGGGGTGCAAAACTCGAGTCCTGTAGGGCTGTTTGGTTATTAGGCTACACAAACACACCTACTTTGCCTGGTAATTAGTTGAACTGATCAGGTGGGTTTGAGTAAGTTATCTACCAAACCTTGCTGCAGACCAGACATCCAAGCCGCTGGTTTACATCATATTGTATATCTCGATATCTGAGATATGTCCAAGTCATATCACCGAGCCTTGGTTGACTCATTAGCAACCTGCAATATCTTAACGTTTTGTAATAAAATCAAAGTTGCCAATCCTTTTTACAACACTTTCCTTAAAATGGAAGGAAAAGTGAACACTCAAGTGTTCAGGAAGTGTGAGGCATCATAAAGAAAGCACAGGAAGTCTGCCCTTTAGAACACATACTTTATATCCCCCTCGCCCCCTTCATAGTGGCTCCACTGCAGTGTGCACATTCTGTGATCTGAGAGGCTCCAAGGTACATAAGACGCAATTCTCCCAAAGTGAGCCAACTTTACAATTCTTGCATTACCCAGCCCAACACATGCACACTAAAACGCCACACAAAAGACAGCATTCAGCACTACAGCTATGATGCAAATGTTGAGAAGGGTCTACAGAGAAAGAATACGTGCAAAGAAAAATATACATTTTCAGAAACTTTCTGGCTGCCTTTTTGTTCCACATTCCACAGATGTTGCACCTGGATGAACCGAGTGTGGTATGAATTATGAAGAAAAAGAAACTGACCAACTGACAGCAGTGTCAACAAACCATTGGTCCACATTTCAAAAACAACATGAGTGCGACCAGAGCAGACAGAGCATGATCACAGAGACACTGCTGGCTTTCAGTTAACATCCACACATCTGGTCTCAAATATTTCCCCTCCCCAAGTGGCCTTGAAAGACCTATCTATTCCAAAGTGATTTATGACAACCCTAACAGCAACAGTGTAAGGGTTTCCTTCTGTGGGTTTTAGAACCAACAATTTCACACAGTTATGAAGTTAGAAAAGAGAACCCATAATGAGGTTAACTCCTTAATTTAGAAGGTCCTGTATGTGGGCCTATATTTCAGTTCCTCACACTCACAACCACATAACTTGCATAATAGTTTTTTAAATCTGAACATCCAGTTTTAAAATGAAAACAGTGGAACACTGTCCAGTGGCTTCTCTTGTGATGTGCTGTGTGGTGTTGTCCATGCAGAATGGACTTTTCACAGATTCTGCACTTTAGCATTCCACTCTTTCCATAAACAGCTACAATAAGTACTGAAAACAGCTTTTATGTGATACATATATATAAACTAGAACTATAAACTAGAAGGTGTCAAGCATCTAATTTGGCCCTTAAAGGATAGGAACGATCTACTGATTTGCTATGGTACTATAGACTAATGCAATCACTGTATTAAAAAGCCCTTGGAGAACCAATTTTAAGGGCTTATATGAGCCAGGTTGGCTTTGCAAGTTGGCTTGCTTGGTAGGGTGGGCATATTTACAGTGACTTAATTTCAGAGAACTACTGAAATTGCAAATGTATTGGACTCTACTTCCAAAGAGAATGATACTACATTTTTCAAACGAATTATATATCAATTTTCAAACTAATTATATGGTCATGAGGTGCTTCAATTTCCCTCGGGGTCAAGAAAGTGAATGAGTGAGTATCTATGGGCTCTGAATGGGTCTGTCCATGTTTTGTTACTGGAATCCAGTTGGGCTTCCCAAATGGGTCCCATTATTACAGCCCAGTGTGATCTTACTCATCTAGATCTATGTTCAATGTTCAGCAAAGATGCAGCCCATGTTTAACCCCTTCTGATCCCAAGAGGGACCCTACTGGGCATCTATATGAGGGGTCAACATGGAACCCGAGGACTTTATGGTTCCCAGTTGGGTTACAAATACAGACCCAACATACGCATATTGTCTGGGGAGGGTCTGAATGACCACCCAGCTGTCCTGATGCTTGGTTGGTAAATGCACTGATCATTAACTTGATGGTTGACTTGTATGTGAATGACATCCGTGTATGTTCTGAGGGGGTCATTCAGGTTGAGGAAATAAAAAGGGGAATTTTTACTTTCTGGGTGTGCATTTACCAAACACTGATTATAAAATTATGTATTATTTTTTAAATATTATTATTAATATTAGTAGTATTAATATCGGGCAGATAGTCTGAGAGGAGGTCAAACCTATAACAGACTGTTATGGGCTGTTTTTACTTTCTGGAGCTGCATTTATGTTACCCACCACTGATTATATTATAATTATTATTATTATTATTATTATTATTATTATTATTATTATTTTATTACTACTATTATTAGTTAAATTAGTAACTATTGATTTATTATTATATTGACTGTTATTACTGTTATTTTTATTATTAATGATTATTATTTTCTTTATTATTACTATTAGGCAGGAAGTCTGAGAGGAGGTAAAACAGGCAGTAAAGGCTGTTTTTATAGTCTGCACTGCTGATATTTGATAATTTCCCTGAAAGCCAGTTTAAAGACCTCAGTGAGGTGTTTGTAAACACTGCAAAGCACTGTTAGCATCGCGGGCTAAAGAAAGAAAACAAGGCGAGCGGTTGCCATGGGCGACAACTGCGCCGCTAAAGACACGAAGAAGAAGAAGAAGAAGAAGAAGCGTTAACGGCGGCTGGTGCGGATTCACGATTCCTCCACACACTCACCACATATGAGGAGCCGTTCTCCCCGGACCTAACCTCCGTCTCGGGGATGGAGAAATGCATGTTGTCCGCGGAGAAAGCCGAGTCAGCGACTAAATCCACACCGACCGTCCTCCCCTCCGGCAGCCGGCTCCGGGCTCTCTGCCCTCGGCTTCACTGCTCCCCCTGAACCGGGAAGCCCTCTCACACCGGGCTGTGGAGCCTCGGGCGCCACAAAACAAACTTATTTCACGTCAGGGACTAAACTTCTCCCATAAACCGCCCGAGTAGCAGCAGCCATGTTGCAACTGGAGGTAAATCCACCTTCATTGTTGTCGGTTTCTCAGCCTGTCCCTCCGAACCCGCCCGTCCAGGTCCCGCTACGAGTGTGGAGACCAGCTCTGAAAGCCCATCCGAACCGAGCCCGAAGCAGACCAACTTTCAGCTCTCCACGGACAGTCTACAACCCCCCTTCAGTCTGCATTGGTACGTACGAGCGAGGAAGCGAAAACAGACCGAGACATTTCTACACCGAGCTGCTCACAGCCAGCCTGTCCCCGCAGTTCGAGAGGACAGAAAACACCTCGAACCGACCCCTGTCTCCACACCAGCGACCTGCTCCTTGCCCAGGGTGGATATAATGCATGCAGTGTGTGTCCACCAGGTTCTGGAGGCATTGCAACAGTCCCTCGGTCCAAACCAACGCCATCAAGCAGAGGGGGGGTCGGTCATACAGTCCCGCGTCCAAACGTGCATTTCAGACATCTGGACCAAGTTTCACACGTGTTGTGTCAGCTGAGTGCACCACTGACCCTGGTGAAGTCACCACTGTCATTTAGGCCCAGTACTATAAACCTTACATAGAGAGAGAGAGACGTTCCTACACCCCATGTTTTTAATGGTGCTGCCCTCGGAGTCTGCAGGGCAAATTAACATGCATTTCATTAAGAGGACCAAAGTTGGAAAGGAGAGGAAAAGGCTGCAGTTTGCATTTAGGACTCTTTAGAACGATTTAGAACCCTGTATAACTCTAGGCCAGTTTTGTGAGATGTTTGACAAGCAGTTTGGCAGTCTCACACACCTGATTTTGTTATTTTCAGGATAGGATAGGATAGGATAGGATAGAACTTTATTGATCCCTTGGGAGGGTTCCCTCAGGGACATTAACATGCCAGGCAACTGAAATAAAAATAAAATGTAATAGAAAATGTACACCAGACTACAGTTATTTTGCTTGTAAGGACTGAAAAGCATCTAATGTCATATCGATTGTGTGGTGTTCTCACACTGAAACAGCTTTTTCCTTATTTGTAATGATTAGTTTGACAGTGATATTGTATAAGGATATTATATTCATAAAGTTCTGAATACTTAACCAAATACAGTAAAAACAACAACTGGAATGTTCTTTATTTTTGTTATATATGTATGTATCAGTATTGGCCCTGCTCAGGACTTTTATTCTGAAATTTGTGCACTGTGCGAGCAAAGAGAGCAGATTGCACCTCCCTTCAAATCGTGGAAATAACAAAAAATGGACAATTTAGATAAATGGTTTTCACTGGACAGCAACAATACATCATGGATATATTTTAAAAGGTATATTTTTAATATCAAAATACATATTCATATTCACATTGAAAATATCCTAATATAGACTCGAAAAGGGTTTACCTTAAATTGCTTATGTTCCCTTCGTAGTCCACTAGGTTGGCTCTGAAAACAGCAGCTCCTGCACCAGAACAGAGCCACACATTTTAAATATTATCCCAAATGGTATTCAAACACGTGTATACAAAGTCTTTCTGGACACCAGTGCACTGTTTTGGGTTTAAACCTTTCACACACACTGCGCACTACATAGGGGGGAAGAAGCCGTTTGAGACGGAGCCTCAAGGGACGCAAAGAGGGCGCTGATTGGCTCGAGCCGAAACGCTGACGGTCACGGGGTGCATCACGAAGTCATGTGACTAAAAAGATGCCTGCGGGGTTCAGCGTGTTTACCCTGTCCGCTCTGTGCTTCTGTTTTGTGTTTTTAAGGTCGTCTGATATCTGTGTCTGTTCTCAGCACACAGACTCACAGGTAAGACTTTGACACACGTTTGCGTTTAAACAGTGTAACAGCTGTAGTATACTGGTACTGTGTGTGTGTGTCTGTGTGTTGTCTCACAGTTATGTCAGATGTGTGGAGGAGTGGTGCAGAATGGCAGTGCTGTGTGGAGTCTCTGTCACTCAGCAGGCCGGATGGAGGGGAGATGCTGCATTGTGAACACCAGTGTGGATGAAGAGAGTATATTTGGGTATGCATGCTGACTTTCCCATCACTGTCCTTATAGGTCATATATGGAAACTTGGCTGCTTAACATTTTTTAATATAAATACATTCTGGACTCTTGAAAGTTGTCAAATGTTGAAGTTGCCATCTAACCTCCTTTATACTTCCAGGCTGGACTTATCAAATTGCTCTCTGTGTCACTTGGATGACATCCACAAGGCATCGGCCGCTGTTATAATGTGAGTAGTTCGAAAGTCACTAAGGCTACTGCGGAAAAGGTCTAGACATATAGTGAGGTTTCAGTAAATGACGAGGCCACTCCAATTACCATCAAAGTCAATCCATCAAAAAAGCTGGGCTACTTGATTTTCTGTGCCAGAATGCCCTAAAGTCATCGAACAGCAGTTTGTCGCATGAAAGCTGTGATTGACAATCAAGAATATTTCACCAAATAATGATGTCTTGATTGTCAATTACAGCTTTTTTGTCTTTCAAACCGCTGTTAGGTGGCCTGATGTCATTTCTGGTGCAGAAATTAAAGTAGTTTTGCTTCGTTTAATGGAATGATTGGACAAAACAGCTGCCATTTCCAGAGTGCAGCTGATTTAAGGGGGGAGGGGGTGTATCATATTTTTTACCTAAACTCACTTGTGTTTTTTATTCCAGAGATCTCTCAAACAACCCTGTTTCCAATCTGAGTGATTTTGTATTTCTAGGTTTTAATCATCTGAGACATCTGTAAGTAACACTTACATGCAACAGAATATTAGGTGGATGTTTTTCAATTAAGTTAATCTAACATTACTTTTCACTCAGTATAATGCCAATCCAGCTGGAGTGTCCAGGGGGCAACACATCATGGGATAAAGTGGAGATTAAAAGCAACACTCGAGTCTGTGAAGGACAGAGGAATATCTGCAATCAGACAGGACAAATGTGTAAGTCCACAGTCCATATAGCATATTATCTTTTCAGCACAGACCATTTCTTCTTATGATCATTGAGAATCACTTTATGCACCATTCTGTAGCTTGGGATTGCCCTGAGAATTCTCTCTGCATGCCTTATGGACCAGGATTCTTTGAATGTGGCTGTGCCCAGAACTTCCATGGGTATAAATGCCTAAGAGAGGTAGGACTTCTATTACACCAGTTTTTCACTCTCAAAATTACAGTGCTGTAATAATTATTAACAACACTTTCTAAGGCCATACAATATAACCACTCCTTATGTTAAACCAACTGGTTATGAAGTAATTAAATAGCGTCTACATTATGATTAAGAGCTGAATAATTAATCTGTGATTAAAGGGGAAATAATACCCACCAAAACACCATAGCTTTCCGAGATCTCTCAGTAGGCCTACTGTTTGGAAAAAAGTCAAATAGCCTTCCATGATAGCTTGCAGACTGTAAAGGTTAAACAACTAAACCAAACAATTGGTGAAAGGTGACCTGTACAAAGTGAGGCCACACCTAGCGTATTCTGTATACTGTGTGTATGCATGTGTTCCTTGTAAGTGGTCCCATTTTAACTATGATCCATAGTGGTGGTCCATAGTCTAAAAGGTTTGAAAACCACTGTTCTAATCAATGAAGCTACCACTTGTAAAAGCAACAATGACTGTATAAATCTACAGTTAAAACATCAGTTGTGACCATTGTCAAAAGGTTTCTTTGTTGAATTGCAGGGCCAGTTTCCCATGCTGGAAGTCATGGCAATACTGGGAGGATCCACAGTTGTCATTTCAGCATTATTATGGGTCACCCAAAGACGAAAGGCCAAAGGCAACTGAGTTGGTTTTTATTTATGTCAAAAAGGTAGTAGACAACACTGTACACAAAATGTTTACTATTATTTTCATACTATTTTTGTTTTTCATACAAAAGTTGCTTTTAATCGAATTTTAAGTAGACTTTCACTAAGCAGAGAATGAGGTTGGGAAGCTCAATACTAAATTTTTCAGATGCTGTCCCAAAAATAAATCTATGACTGACAGGTTACATGGCCTTCCCTGACTGTATGTTGATTAATCAACAGCGGGAAGCAGATGCTGTTTGATTGTGGTTCGGTACTGTAAGATAACATGAATAAGTACAGCACCTGCAGTATTGCCTAGGGGTTTCAATAACTGACTGCATACATACATTTTGTTTTGCACATAATTGTTTTTTAAGGTTTCGCTTGTTCTCGTGGAATAGAACACAGCATATATACCTATATATTGGTCTTGTACTTGTTACATAACAGTGTATAAATTGTATCTATAAGCTTGTATAAACCAAATATGTTTACAGATCACAGAGACACTGGACAACCAGCGTTCAAATGCTACGCTATATGGACAAAAGTATTGGGACACCTACATGAGCTTTTATTACATTCCCTTCTAAATCCATAGGCATTATTATGGACTTAGTCCCCATCTACAGCTCTAACAGCAGGTCTGGAACTCTGCAGTTATTGATTCAGCAAGGCACTGGAGACTTGTATGTTCTATGTGCCTCGGCACTCAGTGACCCTCGTCTGTCACTTTGTAGCCAATGAGATCTCCAAAAATGTGTACATATAATACTAAAACGCATCTCGGAATTCTTGTTCCATACACGTTTTCACAATATTTTGTATATATATTTATTACAATTCGCATCAAGCTCACAATGCACACAACCAGTTTAGAATGTACACAAAAGAGGAGCCTAAATACATGGTGCCAAAGTGTGCTCCTTTTCTTTTACAAAAGGAATTAAAAGGGAATGAATGGATAGAAACTCCTGGAGAATTTCATATTCTACACTGAGGTTATAGCTGAGGTTAGGGTAAGGCAGACTTTACATTGTTGCAATGTAAAATGCATGTAGTTTTGGTTAACTTTATATTAACAATACATTCACAATTCAGGTACAGTTAGGGTTAAAAAAAGGTTAAGGCTTTATGTCTAGAGTAAGGGCAGGGGTGTAACACTAATTCTAGGACCCGGAGTACACAGGTCCACCTTTGCCAGCCCTCTGATACTCAAGTAAGGGTAAGGTTTAGGTTACTTTGTAATGTTCTTTGTTCAAATCGTTTCATTTCTATGTTGGTTGTGTCAGATTCATGCATATGTTCTTGATATGCAAGTTACTCTTGGAACCAGGCTGCTGTGGCTGATTTGCTCTAGTTCTTAATTGCTGATTCTTTTCAATATTTGTCAGCTGATCTTGGAATATATAGAAGGGAATGTTATAAATGTTGGTTAAAGGCAGACTGCATGGCTAAACTCTTGATTTTATACTCTTCGCCTGTGGCAATGTGTTGGAATGAAACAGCTCAATTCAGTGACGTGTCCCAATATTTTATTCCATATAGTGGATCTCAAAATTTGCATCAGACTGTTGTGTAAATAGACTTGGCAAGTAAAAAAAAATGTTAAAACGATGTTTTTACACAACTGTATTTAAGTAACTGTCCTCATTGGTGGAAACTGTTTACATCATATTAAAATGAACTTAAATAAAAACATGTACTTTAAAATACAAACAGTGAGTTGTGATTTCTCCTACATTTCTCTTAATAAATGCACTTGAAGAGTATCTATCCCTCATTTGATTGCATTCAGCCAAAAGAGCATGAGTGAGGTTAGGTACCAATGTTGGATTAATAGTTCTGGGTCACTAACACCACTCCAACTCATCTCAGAAGAAATCAATAAGGCTCTGTTACCCAATTACACAAGCAATATCAGCAATAGGTGTACCTTAAAGTAACTAAATACAATAACAGTAAGCATAGCTTTGTATTTTTTGTAATTAGGTAAAAACTCAATTTCAATCCACTTTCATCTCAATGAAACCAGTTTAAGGGGCATAATTCATTCGGTGGGAAGAAAACATCATGGGATGATGTCCCAGACAGGGATTAAGCCTAATCTTGGACTACAGACCATTTGAATGGTAATTCTCTATTGAAAGTAAAATTTTGTCTATGACTAAGCCAAACCCCTGTCTGGGAAACCAACCTAAATTTAGATAATCATATATAGCAGATTTTAGTCTGAATGAGAACGGTCATTGCCACTTTTCATTAAAGCAGCACAGACCTATGGACATTTTATATTTTTATGAACATAAATATGCCCTAGCCTCTAAAACACACAAAAACAAGTAAAGAAAAGAACAGACAATGGAGCTTTTATATAAAAGCTTGTGCCATTTTAGATACAGGTTTATTTCATGCCAAAATCCCACTAAGTGCAGTTTTGAGAATGCACAGATGCAAAGTAGAGCTTTCTTTACTGATCCACATTCTTTACTCGTAGTACTACAGGCACTGAAGTACAGGGGATCATGCCTAACTCTGTGATCACCAGGTCGACAAAGTCTGGAGGGGTTACATCATACACCAAGTTCAGCAAGCCCAAGGACTTCACACTCTGCCAGTCCGCCAGATGCGTCTTTCCCTTTCGAGACACAATCAGGTCGTCAGGGTCATCTGTGGGAATAAGTTTGAATCAGATGTCTTCATATTTCCCATGCAAATTACAAAATAACAGATCGTACTTTATAAGCTTCACAATTACCAAGTTCATTAGATACAAATGAATCCGTCTGTACTCGTTCACAAAACTTGTAGGTCTCACAGCAGACCAGCACAGGCACATTGTAAGCCTTGGCCACAAGAGCGATTTGAGACGTTCCCACACGGGACATCACATATCCATTAGCCAGAAGTGCATGGGCCCCAAGAAACACCTTGGATACCTGGGAATAAGGGGAAAATTCAAACTGCTTTATACCCGTATGCTTATTCTACATGTGCCCGCAACAGGAGTGGTGCAGACTCAAATCATGACCTTTACTTCATTAAACTGCTCAAGTTACCTCAGGCAGAATATAGGACACGGCAGAAATGAGCACATAAGTACATCGAATACCCCGGTTCACCAAACGTCTGAGTGCTTCTCTGCCCTCCAGCCTGGGCCGACTGTCAACCACAATGACTCTGAACTTCCTTTGCTTCTCAAAGGCCTCACATAAGATGTGATTGACAAGTGAAGAGCTGCAAAATATTGATCAACAAACCACATTATGTTCCTTTCATGACATACATGTTCTCATTTAGTCACTGATTGAGTAAACTTGCACAGTGCAGGCTAGAAAAAGTAAGTGAACCTCTGTGTAAATGTTATCAATTAAGGAGACATTATTGGAAGTGTAGGGTTTGCAGCTGATTGCTGTGGCGCAACAGATAACACCACCAGCCAGCCAATTGAGACTGGGGTTCAATTCCCAGGCTGAGCAATTATGCTGTGCTACAGTACAGTTGGGCAAGACTCCTAACACCTCTGTAACGTGAGTAACAGGGTCGCTCTGGATAAGATCATCTGCTAAATGCATAAAACCAAACCTGGTTACTGACACACATGTTCTTATCAAGTTCTTCTTTGAACATGCATTGCAGCAAAATGTTTCACAAGCTGGAAAAGGCTACAAAAAGTTTGGTTAAGATGTGTGTACATCAAACATCAGTTAAGCAAATTATCTAAAAATGGAGAAAATTCAAGACTGTGGAAGGAGTGGCTATGCTACTCAGACCTCTAAAGGCGTGAGATAACCAAGAGAGGTGAAAACTGCCTAAGGGTAACTGCAAAAACCTTGGGAGGGGAATCAGTCCATGACTTAGATATGAACTGAGATTTGGTGTTTTGGAATAGCTAAGAGTTCTTATCATACCTTAATCCTATAGCGACACTGTGACATGATCTGACCTGTACACACAAAGCATCCCAGAAATACAGATGAAAAACACTGACAGGAAGAAAGTGTACAAAATACCTCCTAAATGTTCTGGAAACCCTATTTGCAGCTACAGGAAATGTTTGGTGGAGATAAATACTGTAGGGAGATCTACAAATTATTAAATGCAAGAATTCATTTACGTTTTCTAGCCAGCACTATGCATATTTAATCAATGTGCTAAATAATAGATGTGAACAGCACAACTATGTTACCATTTACACTCTTTTTATGTAAGTATGACTTGGATAACATTTGGAACACAGTTTAGGATAGGATAGGATAGGATAGGATAGAACTTTATTGATCCCTTGGGAGGGTTCCCTCAGGGAAATTATGGTTCCAGCCACAGCATAAGTACAAAAGAAGTACAAAAAGACATTATGTAGTAAGAAAAGAGATAATTTTGTCTAGTAATTGAAAAATACAATAAGAGTCTAATTACTTACCATCCATACACTAGAATGACGTCCCCATCACTAATCTTATCAATTGCACATTTAGAGATGGCTTTTGCAGCTAATGTGATCTTCTCGTTGACATAGCTGTCAACACATGCCAACAGTTTCTTCTTAGCCTGTGGAAAAAATATTTAAAGAGAGAGAACTTCTATGATGTAAACAATGAAAGGAAAAGTGTATGTTTACTTTGTATTTTATGTTCATTTCAGTCAGGTATGGTTAAACACATTCTGCTCACAAGCAAAAGCAAACATTATAAACAAAACCGCTCACTTATAGATAACCATCATTCTTACTCCAAATGAAATGTTACTCTATGTACACTAATCACATTTCTCACCTCCTCTTCTTTACAGTGGCTGGGTACATTGGATATCTCCTTCTTGATGTACTTAATTGCATTACCCATACTTGCAGACAGGGGGCGACATTGATTGAGAAAACTGTGAAATAATAAAAAAACTCCTTAAAATGCTGCTTTAAACAAAACAAAAAGTGTGAAAAATATATGTATAAAAGAGAGAAAAAAAAAAAACTTTATATACAGAAACTTGTACTGTGGATGTGGAAAAACAAAACTCCAACCTTATGTAGGGCTTCAGTTTGTTCACTAGGTCCCTGGCCAGCTCCTCGTTAGGAGGAGTGCTGTAGTCTTGAATCACCTGCAGTGAATAAACTTGATTAATGATGAAATTGATAAGTAATTGATAGATATAGCCCCAATTTAATTAACTGCATTTAAAAAATCAACCCTCATAAAATCAGTTGCAACCTATGACATCCAAAGGAGGCATGGAAAATTACATTTGTGGGCTGGTTATAAGTGATTTAATGACAGTAGAAGTTATGTCTACACACTTTGTGATACAGCATTGCCACTTAAATAGAGAATCCATCACATTATTTAATTAGCCACTGATTTTAATCATCCTGAACACAAAAGAAAGATGAAAAAGTGGGGTACCTGTTTAAAGGCATGGAGCAGAGCCACTGAGCGAGCATTGGAACCGGCTATGATACCCTGTGAGTATTGCAGTCCCAATCGTACAATGGAGGGGTGGATAACTGTGGCAGGAATGCTGAAAATGACACAGCTAATTACAACACAGAAGAAGACATCCCCGAAATACTGATAAAATGAAACATCTGCTGAGAGGAATGGTCCATAATGACTGACATACAAGTAACAAAAACATTATGTGTATTATTATATTGTAGTAGTGAAGTACCTGATCTGCTGGGTCAGGGGGGCTTTGCGGCTATACTGGTGTAGGTGCGAGAACAGGCTCACTTTGTAGCCATAGTCTGACCTTAGTGGGATCTGTTAAAACAAGAAAAGCACAGTGACAGTGGCTGCAGTGGGATAATGTCAGTGACTGGCTCTGTCACTGGGTGGGGGGTCTTCAGGGTCAGTGCTGACGCTGCAACAGAACAATGGTTCTACTTTCTAATGAGACACTTATAAGGGCTAATATGATCACTGGCCACAATGAAACATGTAGGAGGCGCATTACATGATGAAATGGATGGAACAGGCAACTCATGATCATTCAGCCCACTAGACACATAATTAAAACCGAAACACCAATGTCTGTTACATAACAAGGAAACCAAACAGATTCCAACTACACTACATAAGACCAAAACACACAATTCACACAATAAATCCCATCTGTCTCTGCATCAGGACAGGAACAAAAATCCACATCAAACATAATGGAAAGTCAAAAAAAAACCCTCCACTGCACACACAATGTAGACTCAGACCTTGACTCGAGATATATTTATACTGGTTCCTTGCCCTGACTTCTGAAAGAAATAGGAAGTAAAGCATCTGAAGTAAGTTTGCTGCAATAGCTTTAGGAACATCTGGAAAAAGTAAAGGGGCACATAATGACTAAGAAAACACAGCTGTATTCAATATCACTCATTAGATTAAAGGAGATAAAAAAAAAACTACTATCATGTTAATCCTTCTAACCTGTTGTCTTTCCAGCTTCTTGGCCAGTTTTCTCACCACAGCGGGATCATCTACTTGGATATGTTCTGGTAATCGTTTAACCGCTGAAAGAAAATATAAAGAAATGACAATTAAAATGTATCCAGGGCTCAGTTGGGTGACATTTATATAAATAAACGGTTAGAAATCTAATGAGAAAATCACTTTCTCCTTACATTCTATACACATTTGAATTCATTGTTTCCTCAATGGTCACAATTTATAAATAATAATTTATAATGTTGTAGATACTATACAGTATGTACTATATCTGTTCTTGTACTGAATGCCTATCTATCCTTTTACTGCTGCAACGTTGTGAAATTAATAAAGGATTATCTTATCTTGTCCAAGTTCGGAAACAGCAAGTCACCAAGGTAGCCTCACTGTGATGCTTCTTTCACCATGCTTAACAACTGAGAAAAGGGTTTGGTGCTGATGTTCTTTTCCCACCAAATATATTTTGGACAATTTGAATTTTGTTAGATCATATTTGTCTATAACTGTGATTTGGATATCAATCAGATCATATTTGATATGTAATCAATGCAGAATCTAAGTAACCAAAATGTTGACATTTTGACATGTGAGTTGGGTTCTAAAGATGTAATATTTAACATCACTTTGCTCTAAAAACAATGACATTAATATTGGGGTGTTGTTGCTTTTCACACATTAACATACACTGAATGGATATCAAGAATATTGAATAGCAAGTGTTGAAAATGTTTATTTTTTAAATGGACAGAATACTTTGTTAGCTTCTATATATTTCATCATGTGAGTTTTAAGACTACTGACCGCAGCACACTGGTTTACTCACACAATATCTGTATGTCAGCTCAGCTCCAGTGGTGTAACAAAACATCAATATACTGCAATACTGTATTACTTCTCAAAAATACAGTATTGACTTAATTAAGTTTACATGCAATATAATTTTTGATGAATATGACAGTCTTAAAATTTGATTTAAAAAATCTGATGTATTGTCTTGCTTGCAGTATCACAATATACTGAATCTTAACCCCTGTATTGTGATACATGGGTATGTTACCACGTTCTGGTCTATATACATCATTAAATAAAGTTAGTTTGATGCTGTAAATGATATGTTTATCATTTTCATTAAAAATAATAATAGTTATGTAGGGCACATTTAAGGCTTTAAATTTGATAAATGTATTTTCATGTGAAATATGACTGTTTAAGGATCTATTACAATCTGACTACTAACTGAATACTGCCTAAACTTTATCAGATTTTTTACGCAATTGTTTTGTAACAGAAAAGGATTCATTACCTGGCTGGAGATCACTCGGTGGAGCTTTCAATTTGCTGGATGTGGTTTGCGAGCCTGGCTCTTTCTTGGCCTGTTTTGACGCCCGTTCTGCTTCTTGGCGTGCTCGTCGCTCAGCCTTCAGCTCTGCTTTGGTCTTAGCTGGCTTGTCTGTAGGTGCCGTGGACTCTGCCACAGACCCACTGACAGGCACAGACACTGTTGTTGAGGCTACAAGACCAATGACAATCAGAAGAGTGTATCAGTATGAAAGATAAGTAAATGATGCAATACAATAGAAGGCAATACAGACATGACATAAGACATGGAAAGTAATACCTACATGGCAAAAATGGAAGTTTACAAAGGAAGCAAATACAATAAATAGAGATTATAGGGAATAAACATTAAATATAATAATAATCATAACAGATAGCACTGAAGCTGTAAATGTTAACGATAGATATAAATTAAGCTTAAAATCAAAGATTTTCACAAACACATGATACTGACACAATATAAGATTAACATTGACCATTTCTCTGTCCTACCTTTCTGGGCTGGACTTTGTGTAACTGGTTGAGAGGCAGCTGAAGGGGTTGCTTTCTTTTCCTTAACAGATGCTTTTTCAGATGGACCCTTGTCATCTTTCTTACCCTTTTTCTGTTGTTTCTTCTCTTTCCTTTGACGTTGTTTCTCTTCCTTTGACAGCTCCTTACCTTCGTTCTAGAGATGATGCAAAGAGAACAGAAAATCAAATACTGGGGCACATTTGCTGCATTACAGCAAGCTACCTGTTACTAGAACCCTGTAAAAACACTGTCTGTAATTACTAATTATTACAAAATAACACACCAGTTAATCACTGCAGATAGTAAGGGAACCTCAATTTGTCATTTAATAAACCACCAAGTCTCTAATAACTTGATACTTTATAGCAGAGGTTCTCAACCTTTTCCACCATATGGCCCATTTTTATATCTATTAAGCATAACACAAGAAAAGAAATCTCAAGTTTTAATATTTTTGCCTTTAATTTCACTGCAGACACTGAAAATGTGAGAATAAACACATCCCAAATGCACAAAAAAAGACAACAAATGTGTTACTAATATCTAGTTATAAAATGTCTCTAAAAGCTGCCTCTGTATGTCAGACCTTATGTCGACCATCTGTCTACTTATTCCATCACATAATATCTAACGTAGTCTGGGTTGTACTAATTTACTAATTTGTAGTAGTTTTGCATTTTCTGAGTAACGGTGTCACCATTCTCTCTTCATTTAAGAAACTTCTGTACTGATCTTTTTTGTACTGAGTGTCTTGCTATCCCTTTGTGGTTGTAACACTGAATTTCCCCAATGTGAGACTAATAAAGCATTACCTTATCTTGTCTCATAAATATGATGACAGCTTTAACTTACCTTTACTTGGTCAATATTAGCAGGTAACTTCCCATCTCCATCTGTAGTAGAATTAGAGGCTGTATTATTGTACAATGAAAAGCTAGAACACATCTATTTTCCAAACTAGAACAGAAAAGCTGCAAGACAACAAAATGGTCAGTTTGAAAGATCAATTGATTCTGTGGAACCCAGAACCCATAAGGACCCACAGCGACATCCATCACAGACATTAAAGGAGGCGTAAAGTCACTTACACCAAACCCCTACGTTACCCATGCTGGACATCCTTCATGTGTTAAAGTACAGTGTGTGAACCTCATTTACAGACTGATGGTGTGTTCAGTCAGTCCTTGAGACAAACCAGCTCATTTTAGAGCCCATTTAACCCTTTAACACAACGTCATTATCCAGATTTAACCAGTTCGGACCTTGTTTCTGGATGGAAGCAATGGAATACGAGCCATGACATTTGTTGTCACAATTTATGTTAGATTGGGTGGTTTTTTTATTTGATTTTTTTTACCTTCAAGTATTTATAAACAAAGTCACATGACCTTCATCCCAATAAGATTTGGTTGTCTGTTTTTTTTTTTTACCTTAAAGTATTTATAAACAAAGTCACATGACCTTCATCCCAATAAGAAAGGGCATGCATGAGCTGCCCAGTTAACAGACCAGATTCTGCTGTTTTGTTCTGGACTTTTATGGGTTAAAAAGCAACTACAGACCCACATCTGATTAAACATCTAATTGTGCTAGATGTAGGCTGTGGGTTCTAAAGCATTCTGTGGCTGGTAGGCTTGCTGTATGAGCACATTTTACTCACTTACTTGCATTAAACGATGGGAATATCCCTCAGCCCTGCTCAGGGTTTGTAAAGGTTGGGGAAGCTGAGGGTGGCCCTGTTATGAGCTAGCTGGAAAGCTACATATAAACACTAGCCAGTTTAGTTGTTTTAACAGCGACTGTGTTTTGTCAATAAACTGCCTCCCTTAACGACATTAACCCCAGGATCTCGACTGCCTTTTCCACCCCGAAAAAAGGACCTCTCGCCCTGTCTGTCTGAGAAAACACAGCTGATGCAACTTCATGTCACCACACTGGCGACCCCAGGCAGCTACAACCTAGAAAAGGCCCGCTTTTCAGCATTAAAACCCCGTTTAATGGCTCGTTATCTCGCCTTCGGCTTCATTAACTACCTTCACACAATGAGAGGTCGGCTGAATCGGTTTACCTGCCGCGTGGTTGATGCTGCCGGTGTGTTTAGACTCGTTTCCCTCTGAATCTGCCATGTTTCGAGTTGGGGAACATCACGCTGGGCATCCAGAGAAGAAGCGCTGAGGAGGAGCACTGCCTCTGGTGGCGGGAATAAGGTACTGCACACAGAGCGGAGATGGGAAGTCCAGATCCAGGCAGTATTCCATTCCATACTTTTTTTCCGACTGCCCAGTCGGCTCTGCTGCGGCCGAGCCCTGCGCACAGCCGCCCAGTCAGTCGGAAGAAAAACCCGGACAAGATAATTTGGATCGGGAAGAAGTAAATCCAGCAGTACAGAACTGTTGATTTGTTCAGTATCAAATAAAAGATAAAAAAATGTCTAGAATAAAACAATGAAATAAATTAATGACTAAATGTAAATGAACATATATTGTTTTAAGTAAAATGATCATTAACACTATATATATATATATATATATATATATATATATATATATATATATATATATATATATATATATATATATATAAAATCATGATCTAATAGTTTTATAATGATAGATGATATTAACATGTGCATGAATAAATGCTACCTTTTTGAGTTATTAACTTAATAAAAAATGTGAATGCATAGTAGATATGATGAATTATAGGTATCGAATTATGGAAGCTCTATGAAATGTTCATTAATGAATAGGATACTAAAATTAATAAATATGTTGATTAGTTTGTTACAAAGAAAACAATTCATAATTAGCCTATATTGTAATATTATTCATATATAATGTGTTATTTAATCAGTCATCAGTCAATTTGCAGTCATTAACAAGCTATTAGGTCATTATAATCTTGTGATGTGTGCTTGTTTTTATATAATGTACCTGTATTAGTGTTTGGAAAATAGTCAACAACATGCAGCCATTAAAATTGTAAAATTGTAAAGTTTGGAGTCAAGTGTCCTCACTGGTAATCATATTCTATTTCTGAATTTGTTCTGGTGTGATGAAAATTCAACTGAAATAAACAAACTTTAACTGAACATACAACAGAATGTATTTTATTTTCTTTTTTTACAGAATTATTGAATTTGAATACATTTGTTCATTGTAAAATTAGGATTTTCTGTCATTTTGTTACAAATCAGTACTCCATGTATAAATTAAATGTAATAAGAGACATTAAAATATTAAACCTCAATTTTAACCTCATGGTTTGATGACTTAAGCAAGCTCATACAGCATTACACATGACAAAGTGATACTGAAATTTCACATAGGCTTTAATGGCTCAGTGTTTCAGTAGTTAATGCTAAATGTTTGTTATTATACCATATTTTTTCAATGTTTTTTTTTTGTTTTGTTTTGTTTTTTGTTACTGGACTTGGAATATATATGAAATTTAAGATTCAGATTTTCATATTTATAGAATGGCAAATAAATTTTATTCAATGATAATACAGAGTAAAATCTTATCATTTGTAAACCATACACATTATTAATAAAACAATACTCATCCTTTCATAAAAATACATATTTTTAAAAACACTATTCTTCAATTCAAAATACACAAGAGGTCAACACAGCATGTTCATAACCAGTACATGTGCTGAAATGGGCAGTTCTTTCTTAGTTGCCAATGCAGGCTGAATTCACAGCGCAGTAGCTGGTTGAAGGGGACCAAACCTCACAGAAACACCTGACTTGGTTCCATTTGACCAGCCACAGCAAGGTGTTTTGTTTCATGATTGGAGATGAAATGAGGCAGTACAGGTATGGGGGCTGGCGCAGGAAAGAAAGTCAGTTTGTCTGTCCATCTCTCTAAAGATTCTTGACCCTTACCTGTTAGATGAGATAGAGAGGAGAAAGATATATTAAAATTTGGAAAGAAAAATCAGGTAATTGCACTCAAATTAGTGAGGAACTCTATTAAAATGCTCTTTGAACCAGATGAATTTCTGGTAATGCAGTATCTAAAATGGATGAAGCTCAGCTCCATGTGGAGGAAACCCCTGTAAGGCCAGAAAGGCCTGACAGGATCAGCATGGAGTGGGACAGCTGTGCTCTATCTGTCTGTTCTGGCTGTCTCAGTGAGACAGGATCAGGGAGTGGAAGCTCTGGGCGCGTGCCTATGGCCTACCCGACCATATAAACAACAGCATTAGCACCTCTCCCATAGCCCACTGAATGAGGCTCATTACACCCAAATGAGCTTCACACCTATTGTCCCCACTGTACAAGACCAACAGACCAGCATGTGCTCAGTTTAAAGGTATACACACTTTTAACCCTCAAACATATTCTGGTACATTGTTACATTTTGTTATTATTTGTTATTAATATAATATAATATAATATAATATAATATAATACAATATAATATAATATAATATAATATAATATAATATAATATAATATAATATAATATAAATATGTTATGTTGAGGGCTTGAAAAACGGCTTCTCTGCTTGACGATAAAGTCCCCCTGAAACCACACACTTCCTTACATTCCATAACTGGGTTATTCATATGGGGATATAAGGAAGCATGTCTTCACAGGGGGCAACAACTGGATTTCACTCACAGCGTCACAGACAAAGTGTCCTTTCATTTGCCACTGAGATGGCAGTATGCCAACCCAGAAGCAGTTTTGAAGACAAAGTTGAAGAGTAGATCGATGTAAAGTGTCTAGGCAGATAGAAATAGGCCATTCACATACAGTAAATTGGATTAAATAAGGGTTTAAATACCATCACTTTGTTATTTTCTTATGTTAACAGAAAGTGGACGATACCTGTATTGGACATCGAGGTCTTCTTATGTCTCAGATTTGTGGCGACCATCAGTAGACTCACTCCATTGTTCAGGCAGAAGTAATGTTAGGGCTAGAGATGTATACCTTAGCTATTTAGCAGGAAAAGACCCTTTCTGCTCTCAGCCTACATTTGGCGAGCAAGGCTTATCGAGCTGGCCAACCTTCCAGAGCAGAGATCTGGCTCCTGTGACATTCTCAAACTGTCCCCTGCTGCCTTTAACCTTACCTAGGTGTGGTCAACAACCAACTGATATATCCTACAGTAGATCAAAGACAGGTAATGACACTTTAAATGACAACTGGGCAGCTCACTCCTACCTCTATCCCCCTCCCCCAAGTCTTCTTTTTGAAGACTCCTGCCAAATGCACCAAATCCTGCATTTGCTGACTTTATTATAGAGAAAAAGGCCACTGTTAATACATCACCCAAATCCATACCTGACTTACTTCTTGCCCTGGTAAAAGAGAATGACTGAAGGGGTGCCATCCAATCATCAGGTAAAACTGAGTCATTTTAAGGAACTACACCTCTATGTAGGACAGCAGCTATCTGGATTGAACTCATCTGGATACAATACTTAAATAGACTCTGAAACTGTAGAAGAAATAAAAGGTATATCATCAAAAGCCAAACCAATATTCCTTAAGTTAGTGTTACATTATAATAAAAAAAATAAAACCTAAAAGATCAAGCCAAACCTGTTTACCACCTCTCACTGAAGGCTAACACCTCAATCTGCCAATAAATAAGTTATGGTCCTCTCCACACCTCTCTCATTCCCACCCTCTCTTGGTGTGTCCTGCCCATCCTTCTCTCAGCCCGGCTTGTGGATTCTGCCCAGACATGGCCTCGTACTCCCGGCCTTTTCTATCTCTCCAGCTCCCTTGCATAGACTCCCCCCTCCCCTTCACCAAAGCGGCCTCCCACCTGTTGGTGTCCTTTAGAAGCCTGGGTCTCTCCTGTGCCTGCTGTCCAGCCCAATCAGGGCCATGACAGGGAAGCAGGAGCCTGTGAAATCACACCTCTCAGCTGTTCACACTCGGCCTGAGACACCCTACACCCACCGCTCCTCTTTTTACACTGAATTGCGATGGCTCCTTCAGAAAAAAAGAGAGAAAAGAGTGAGATAGAGAATATAACAGGACTCAGGAAACAAATATGAGTGAAACAAAACACTTTTATGAGAATACAGTAGATGCACACAGCAATACGGCCGTACTCACTGAAACAATCTACTGTTGCCATACTTTGACAGTCATGGGTTAATCATTATACCAATTTCTATCTTCAGTGCTTGCAACAGTTATACAAGATGATAACAAAAATAGTAATGAGATTAGTCTTTACATTACCAATACGGTAATTCACCAGATTCCAAGACAAGGACTAAGCCTACACATTTAAAACCGAGGATTCTTCAGTTCATTCTATTTTGAACCATGAACCCTCAAAGCTCCCTTTGCATGAATAAATGGTTCTCTGCATCTTGTAACCATTCTTCAGATGGAAGAACCCTTTCACTGTGCAAAGAACCATTTATTCATGCAAAGGTATTCATGATTCTAAATGGAACCATTTCTTTACTGAAGAACCCTTGAAGAACTCTCATTTTTAACTGTGTAGGCCAGTTCAAATGCTATGTAGTCCAGGACTAAGCTACAATATTCAACTAATCTCAGGATTACCATTATGATCTAATGGTAAAGTATCTTGTGCACATAAAGGTAAATGTGTGTTCTGAAACATCTAACTGATATGGGGGGTATGCTGGCCTTCAAATCAACACAGTAGACTTTGTTAGGACGTCTGTCTCCTAATCTTTAACTCCTATAGTACATCACAGTGTTTATTTAAATCTGAATAATTATCCAGAACAGTTATTTAAGATTCTGGTTTTCGGGCAGATTGTTAGCATGTGTTGATTGCAAGTTTTTAATGTCCTGCTGTTTGTTCTTTTTTTTTTATTATTACTCCTAATATATCGCTTGTCCTTGTGACTTGGTGTTGGCCCAGCTCAGCTTTAGAGGAGAAACAGGAGAGCTAGTATGTGGGTATATTTTCCCCTGCGCCAAGCATGGCAGTACCCTGAAGTCAGCACCTGTGTTCTAAAATAAACCAGAGCAACAGGAACCCCGGCCCCATTCACAGAAAGCCAGGGCTATAGAAGAGGCTTACTCTGAAACCCAATGTCCTGCACTATTTTAACAGTGTATACCCTCCACAAATAGAAACTAACCACATCCCAGGCCCATTTCACCCCAGGGATGACACTAACCCAACATGTCTTATCTATTTCCTGTGATCTCTTATGTGATATGTACAGATGAGAAGTTTCCATTAATCCGCTTAGTTGAAAATCTATGATGTTCCATGTTGATGATGTCTGCCCATGTGGTCCGAATCCTTGTACTGCTTTGGAAAAGGTAATATTCTGTAAGTAAAATATGTAATGATTGATGTTGGATCTACTACTAAGCAACATGTTTATGCATATATTAGTTACAGTACTAGTCAATGATCATATTATTTGAAGAAAAGAAAAATAAAAAAATAAAGGAAACCACATGGTTCATCCTGGAAGCTGTGAAACAATCATATGAATGTGTGGTTAAGGCATTAATGAAACAATGGGCAACAATTGTTCCCCAGGCTCCACAGAGGAAAAAGAATGGAGACAGAAAACCCTTGCTAGTGTTGGCGAGGCACGCCAGTGCTAGATTGGGTCAGTGGGTTTATTTTTATACCAAGCTCAGGCTGGGCCTCAGTGTGCTAATAACTTTGTTCCTCTCTGTCACACGACTTTGTCAGCCAGCATCCCTCCATACTCTCAGAGGTCATGACTCTATCTATCTCTCATTTATGGCAGTAGGGTGATGTGATTTCTCTTGAGATTGTATTGGCCAAAGGCTGCTGGTCTCAGCTCAGATGGTGTATGTAAATCCAGAGTCACTGCTGAAATGCAGAACACAGAGACATTCCTGCAAATGAACCTCGATAACTTCCCAGCTGAACTGCACAACCAAACTAGTGTCCCAAGCCATTCCTATTCTCAGTATTGTCTTGGGGGCTCACCAGTCAAACAGCTGACTAGTGATTTTTACAGCAGGTGGGTGGATCTTTATTGCACTTACAGACACGCCCTGGTACAGTAGACAAAGTTCATACCAAGGTTCACGTAGTCAAAAATGTAAACCTTGTTGAACGTACCTTACTTCGGTTTCACAGAACTATTTTTAGAGTGTTGAAGCATGAAAATGGTCAAGCATGAGAATCTGAGCCACTTTAATGAGGAATTGTGATGGCTAGATGGCTGGGTCAGAACATTCTCAAAACATCAGGTAGGTCTTGTGGGGTTTTTCTGGTATGCAGTGGTCCCAGAAATGACATCCAGTCAACTACTGGCTGCTTAACACAACTTACAGGACTTGCTGCTAATGAACCTTTTTACACTGAATTTATCACAAATGTTTCAGTCTGGGTTTCGTTTAGAATGTTACGTGATGCAGAACAGCCAATCAAAACACAAGTCATTTACATATACCTGTCCTCATGACTTTGTACAAAACCACATACTGCTATAATAATGTGCAACTAATACAGAGGACTAGTGTTGGTGTGCTATTTTAAACACACTATTTACTATGGTATTCAGTTTTGAAAGCAGCCACATTTTAATTCCCAGCAATATTGAGAGATTGGAAATTGTTCGTGTGAAACAACAAAAAAGATAGAAGAGACATGCAATGCATGTTTTCATAGTTTGATGTATTCACAAAACAATTAGAAACGTATTTATATGAGGCACATGCCAGATGTTGTCATTTTCAGGAGATACCAGGCTACTCATTTGACATATAAAAAAGAAGAGAATTTAAATAAACCATGTTTGGAGTAAATTTCCTTTTCATTATGAGGACTAAAAAATATATCTCAGAGATCCTTTTGGAAATTGATCATCCAGTGTGTGTTTGAGCTGAAAAGAGAGCAAACAATCACTTACTTGTCAATATCTTTGTCTACAATAAGATATTGACTCTACAATATCATTGTCAGTGATGTCATTAGCCCCACCCCCTCTAACTGATCAGTTGGAGTCTGCATCCAAGTTGAGCATGTAAATGTGGACAGAGCAGTAAATACATGCTGGAAGCTCCTTTGGCATTTAAACTTGGATTTAATTCAGTTGGAAATGGATGAATTTGAGCTGTTTTCTGAGATTGTTGTGAGAGTTGAGATGAATTTATGTTTTTTTTCACACTCCCCAGTTTTCTCTCTATTTTCTAGAAGAGAGCTAAGAGTAAAATTGTAGTTGCATATTCAGTTTCATATTCATATTCATATTCTGTTTGAGCTCAACATCCACACCAGGAACTGTTTAGGGTCATTTTAATAGCACACATCAGATAACCTCATAACTCCATCCGGTCATGTCTAACATTAAAACGTGGACTTGTTGCTGGGCCAAGTTTCTTCATAAAGGTGATCTCCTTCCTTGGGGATAGCAGTTGTTCAGTCTGAGCTTGACGCAGCTGTCTCTGTGTCCAGGCCCACACCAGGAGGGATCAGAATAGAAAAGGTCAAAGGAGACCTGTATTTAGGCTTGTAAAAGTTAAAACAGGTGTCAGTGAAGGAGGGCAGAATTTTGTCCCATGAGAAAAACATTGAACGAGCAATAAATCCTATTAGTATATATACATTTAACAACAGAATGAACACATAATGTAATCGTGAGTTTATTTCTTGACTACTGAACATCATTTAAAAACAGTAAACAGGCAGATTTTTTTTTTAAATACAGTATTACTTACTTCATCTTCAGTCTCCTGCAGCAGAAGAATGATCACTGCTAACAGAGCTCAGCTGCAGGCAACCAAATGGTAATATGACAGGAAACGACCTTCTGACCCCAGCCAGCCTGTCACCTCCTCTTTGACATGAAATGCACAGGGTGTCAAAATGGGATGTGTGTGGCTTCAACCGGTGTCAGCAGCAACGCTTGTAAAGGTTGGAGTGACTCCAGAATGAATATGTGACCAGTAATATCTGGAGTCCAGGGCATAAAAAAGTAAACAGGGTTCAGAAGGTCAAAAGGTTGTTAAAAATAAATAAATAGCAGATCATTGTATTACTAATGAATGAGAAACACTTTGAAAAGAAATGCTATCAATGTTTATTTTTATTTATTAATACACTAAACATAGATAAAGATACAATAAACTCACTGATATAAATAAAGGATATCAATAAAGAACAACATAATAGTATGTTCAACCTGACAGCTGCTTCATCACAGAGGAGGATAAGGATTCAAAGTATATCTGGAGCGCGTGATATTTTGAATCTTAACATCATAGACAATTTGTGAATAGACCTTAAACAAGCTGCGCAGCAAGATTACCCAAGATTATCTCTGACCTAGAAAAACAGGGGACAATTCCAACTAAAAATGTGCAAGATTTGATTTCTGTTACGAGGGTGTTTCTAAGTTCTGACTCTATAAGTAGCTCAATATTTTGCACATCAAATTAATGACGGGCATTTTTAATGTGCAAAAGTATATAAACAGCAATATCAAAGTCAGTTAGAAAAACGTATGTGGTTTATTAATGTATGGGTTGTAGACAGGCATCAGATGACACAGAAATGTTGCATAAGATACAATAAATTCAGTGCATAATGAATTTATCTAATTGTCATACCATATTTGTATACTTTAAAAATCTCCTCATTGAAACCAGAGCCAAATCCTTTCATTTTTCCAAAACAATAGCTCTTCTGTAACTCATGGTTTAACTCTCCTGAAAGGAGGCAACAGCTGTGCTGTTAAATCCAGATCACATACATGAGATCATAAAAGCAAAGGTAACTGGGTACTGTATGTTTTATCCCCAGCAACTTCAAATCAACCAAGAAAGAAGACACTATACCTTTAAAATGTACAAACCTTTCTAACCATATTGGGGGAAAAAAACTATTAACAACATAACAAAACAATTTTTCTTTGGTATTTTAAATGTATAAATATGTATAAATTATATTAAATGTGTGTGTATATATAAAATGTACAAACCTTTTTAACAATACTGGGGGAAAAAAACTATTAACATAACAAAACTATTTGTCTTTGGTATTTTTAATGTATAAATATGTATAAATGATATTAAATGTGTGTGTGTGTGTGTGTGTGTGTGTGTGTGTGTGTGTGTATATATATATATATATATATATATATATATATATTGAGATGTACTATTGAACAGATTAATGGTCATTGTTCTTTTTGCTTCTGTTGATTGTGATTTTCATGTTTGTGTAGCGGTTACACATATTTGCTGACATTAATAAGTCCATGGTGTTCTTACTTTTATTCTCTAAAATCTGAGAAAATAAAAAAGTTCGTTTTATTTCTAAAATTCTGATAGCCAGTTTATCTGCCTATGACATCATTTGATGCGTTTCATATCTATTAATGCTTTAATTAATTAATTTATTTATTAACTTATTTAAAGATTTGATATTATATCATATGATGTATGCCTTCCTGGAAAACTATAATAAAATAATATTGATACATCAAAAGGAAAGGTCTGGAAACTGAATATATAAAGCACAGAACAAATAAGAGCACGCCGGAGAATGAGGGGGCGGGGCCTGTTGAAACGTCACTTCTTGCTCTGATTGGACCAATCAGCTTTGTTCTTGAAAAGGTAAGATGGCGGCGCTCATACCGGCGGTATGTTTACTGACTGAGGTGAATAAAACGAGTGGCTCTTAATGAACCCAAATCCACCTCGCGGTTCCGAGTCTCAGAGAGAGTGTAAGTGGACCCGGCGCTCTTCCGCTCCGGTAAAGGTAGTTAGCTCAGGATTTAAAGTTAACAGTGTTTAACAGTCTGAGGTGAGGTTCATTGGTTGTATTAAACCTACTGAAGTTGAAAGCACACAGACTTGGGTCTAGAGCGAGTGTGATGCTGCTGAACACACTGAGGAGAGCGAAGGTGCTGCAGCTCACCCTCGCGGTCATCAAACCAGATGCTGTCGCTCATCCTCTCGTACTGGAGGTGAGACAGTAAACCCACCCCCATATCACATTTTACTGTGTGTGTGTGTGTGTGTGTGTGTGTGTGTGTGTGTGTGTGTGAGTGTGTGTGAGAGAGAGAGAGAGAGAGACACACACAGAGAGAACTTAAATTGAATTTGAATTGATAGAGAGACACACACACACACACACACACACACAGCTGAGAGGTTGGGGGCGACACACAGCAGAGTGAGAGTGGGAGACAGAAAAGTGAGTGAGTGAGTGAGTGAGTGTGTGTGAGAGAGAGAGGCAGCAAAGTGAGAGAAAGATTGATTGAGTGAGAGATTGAGAAATTGAAATTGAGGAGGCCTGCTTCATGTGGACCTTGTTAACCCACCTCTGATATTTTTGCTTAGAAGGTGTCAGTTTCCCACATAAAATCAGAGACTCTTGCTCGTCCAACACTTTCCTAAAACTAGATATGGGTACTGCAGCAGCAGGAATGATTTCATTCAGCCACAGCAGCATTCATCATTTTTTGTGATTAGATCTGAATTACAAACTCCATTTTGAGATTGAAGATGAAGGGGCTACAGTAAGGCTCCTCAAACTATGGGCCATGAAGCACTCTCCAGCGGTCCCCCAGCTCATACTCAGGGGGAGGAAGTGGGCTGGTAACTTTATATGATACAGGTCTACATGAAAAGAAAAGAGAAACTGAAAACAAATCAGTATCAGATCAATTATTTTCGAACTATAAACATGAATAGAAATGCACAGATAATATCACAGAAGTGTCGCGAGGCAAATGAAACAGTATCAGTTTGAGGCAATGCGGCCGCAGACATCTGCAGGTAAAAAGTGTGTTTTCCCGTGGGCTGCTATGCTTTCTAGTTATTAATAGGTCGGTTGTGAGATGCAAAAGGTTGAGAACCCCTGCTTTACAGCTTAGTATCCCATTATCTGACTCTTGGCTACTACCAATCTCCTTTTCCTGGAGATTATACAAGCTGCAAAATTGGAACGTCTGTGCCAGTAAGGGGTACCCAGTAAATTATCTGAATTTACACAGAATGGGTGCTGGATGTCTTGACATTGTGGCTTGCACTCGAATCCTGCCAAGCTGTCTGTAGGCTATTTCATTGGACATGGAGAAAGGCTATTAACGCTCATCTCAGCCTCTGCCAATTTCATTTCCGCAGTTCGCAGCTTCAAAGAGATAAAAGTGCCTTTAATTATCAAAGTTTAGAAGAGCACACAGGCTCTGGTGCTGCGGCTTGACTGCTTTCATCTGTGCAGGTGGGTGCAGATGGAAATGAGCTGGGCCAGCCTATCAGAAACAGTTCAGTTTACATCAGTGTTAAAATGGGCCTATTTTTGCATATAAAATCTTTTTCTTCTCTGATGTGGGCTGTACTTTTTGTGGACAGTCCTTGTTATGCATTTTATAATAATAATCATAATGATAATAATAATTTATAAGATGTATTTATATATTCTATTATAATAGCATTGTATATAATATATAATTATATTATTATTAATAATAATTGTAAGAAATTTGGAAGCGTCTTATTTAAACCTAGTTAGTTTGATTTGGTCCTGATTGTTGAAGTGAGTGATATTATCACGGTCAGATCCAAAGAGCTCCCTCAGCCTTCTGATCAAGATCAAACATGATCTCACAGTTTTTCCTTTAGTACACATTTTTTGAAAAAGCCCAGAAATTTGACATATTGTATTACAGTTTATGCATCAGATACACAGATGTACATGCATCAGAGTGCCTTTAGACGGAGTTGTGAAAGTAGAATGTATGATTTTTTTTTCAGTTGAAATTTTTCAAACAACTACTATAATTACAATAAATAAAAGTAATGTCCTAATAATCCTTGATCAGTATATTATGTTATTTGTAGAAAAATAGATAAACAGGAACATTCTATCATGGCCACCCGTCTTTCTGCCGTAAGAGCCTAAGCTTGGTTGGGGAACAATGTAAATATGAACATTGCAATCTGGAATATTTGACTACTAAGTTGAAATATGGATGTTATGGCATTTTAGTGCTGGATTAAAATCATCGTACCACTTTGTTTTTCTTTTCATGTAAGGCTCTTCATCAGAAAATTCTAGAGAACAACTTCATCATTGTCCGAAAGAAAGATCTGATGTGGAGAAGAAGTGATTCAGAGCGGTTTTATGCTGAACATGAAGGTACATCTTTACTCTGGCAGTGTGTAAACAAAGCAGTGTTTAAATTGATATGGTTGTTTTGATTCTGAACTTATTTAATTTATTATTTAATTTGCTGTAATTCTGATCATTTATTGTGCACTATAATCAAACGGGACCTTAGACAACCACTTCAGCAGAACTAGTTCAGTGTAGTATGGGAGAAGCTGTAGGTGTTTACTCTACTTTGTAAACAGACATTTAAATTCAAGTTAATCCAAACATCTGAACTTGGAGTTGTAACATTTGGGACTTCTTCTCTAAACAAAGGGGTTCTTCCATTTTAAATAATTCATAGAGCACATGGATAAATACACCTGCATTATATACACTCCTCATGTGGCACATTTATGCATATATTTTGGGAATCTTCCAGAATAGCAGACGTGGAAGTTCGATGATCATATCCTTGCTTCTAAACTTCATACACATTTTAGTAAACTCCACTGACCATACAGGAGCTCTTTAGTAGTATGATTACAGACTATAGTCCATCTGTTTATCTGCATGCCTGGTTTGCATCCTTTAACCCTGATCTTCAATGGTCAGGACCCCACAGGACCACTACAGAGCAGTAGGTCATTCTCAGCATTGCAGTGACACTGACATGGTGGTGGTGTGCTAGTGTGTGTTGGACTGGATCAGACACAGTATTGCTATTGAAGCTTTCAGACCCCTCAGCGTCACTGCTGAACCGAGAATAGTCGACCAACCAGAAATATCCAGCCAACATTTGAAATTCTCCCAAAAATTGAAACTTGTGCAAAACAATACTTTATTTATTTATTTTTTTTAAATAAAAACATGTCACTCATTCTGTAGGCTTGTAACAATAATTATTATACAGTATATGACGATATCGTACAGTCATTTTGCTGAGCCTAATTATGTTCCTTAGCAAGGAGAGCTGGTGTGTTGACTTTAAAAATGAGTTTTTATTTTATTCGCTTAGAATATGTTCAGAATTATAATTACATACTTCCTTAAAGGGTTTAATTATATTATTAAGCTAATGTATTATCACTATATTAGAGCCATACAATGGTCTTAAAATGGCAATAATATTGTTTTTCACAATAATTTCTGGGATAGTATATCGTCCAAAAAGTTATCATGACAGGCTTCTCCTTAACCTCAGAAAAATATAGTTTAAAAGAGAACAGTAAAAGCAGAATATTGCCATGTGTATGTGAACCTCTAACCACAACTCTAAATACTATATATTTTGAACATAACTGGTGAACAAAATCACTAATAAAGATTTGTCAACTCTTTTGACAGTGTTTCCCTGTTAGCTAATTCATGTGCAGATGGCGTATTACCAGTATTATTCAGATCTTGATTAGAACATAAACAGTGTGACTACATAGTTACATCAGTGCCACGCACACTGTTTACTGCTTTCTGCAAGCATCTGTTTGTTCCTCAAGAGAATTGATTGACAGTATCTGTCATTAGTTATAACAGCTTGAGGAAGAAGGACTCATGCATGATCTGTGATTCTGGATCAGCAGATGAGTCATATCACTGTGGCTCAGCTGACTCTAGAACAGACTTCTAATACTGAATCACCAGCTTTAGGAGACATTTGTCTGTAGGAGAAGCTGTGCTCTGTGCTTTTGAGTGTAATTTCATTGGTCTCCCTGTATCAGGTCATGCTTGCAGGATAACTGCTCACCAAATTACAACCAGTTACCAATCTGTTTGTTTACTTTAGGACGGTTCTTCTATCAGCGGCTAGTTGAATTCATGTCAAGGTAAGTGTGAACAGTCATCCAATTAATATTAATCTAATTAATATCTGTTCCCCACCTGCAGCTTTTATGGGACTATAGAATTGTCCACTTCAGAGTTTGAATGAGTCTGAATAAAGCGGGCAATGTTGATAGTTTGATTATAAAACTAGTGTATTTTATTCTGGTTAATTCTGAACAAAAGATGTTTAATCATATCAGTTATTAATGCAGTTATTATTTATTCATTGTTATCATTCCACTCATAAATGCATAAAGCAAATATTAGTGTGTAAACTGCACACCTGGCTTTGATTACAGAAACGCACTGTTGAAAGAAAAACTATTCAAATTATGAGCTGTTTTGTTCAGAACATTATTAGAAACTAATCTCTTCTTTCTGAGGAGCAGCCAAAACAGTGCTTGCTATCAGCCTAGTTTAGCTAGTGAAAGCCTTGTTACCATAGCAGCCAGTCCTCAGGATGTCTCATTGGCAGTGGAAACAAAGATGGTACATCAGCACACCACCTGAAGTGTTCAGTGCAGGTCAATATTGATAAAAATCAGGGTCACAAGATGTTGTGATTATGTCCTGGTTTAAGATGATGTTCAGGTTTATGGTATAAAAGTAATGATCTTTAAATGTTTATTTTTACAAATTGATTTGGAAGATTGAAATTAGATGTAATATGTTTTTGACTCCAATCACACAGAACCTATGTTTTCACTTTAAGAGCAGTTCAGCTTGGTTTCAACATAAAAAAAGGACAGGATTAAGTAGTTACATGCCTTGTTTTCTCTACAGCGGCCCAATGAGGGCTTACATCTTGGCCAGAGAAGATGCTATTGCTCAGTGGCGGGAGTTAATGGGTCCAACTAAAGTGTATCGGGCTCGGTACACTTCGCCAAGCACTATCCGGGCCCAGTATGGGCTCACTGACACCAGGAATACCACCCATGGTTCAGGTACATTCTGACATATAAAAACATAACAATTTGCTGCCTGGCTTAGTGTGTTCATTAAAAAACGGTTATACGACATACACACTGCTGGCCAAAACAAGGTCACCTACTGTAGTATTTTGTTCGACTGCCTTTAGTTTTTATTATGGCACACTTTCACTGTTGCATCATATCCACAAGCTTCTGCGATGTAACAACATTATTTATTTATAAAACTTCCCTTAACATCCTGTATGGATGATGGGAGATTTGGACCACTGTCTTCTCCAGCACATCCCCAAGATGTCAATGGGGTTCAGGTCTGGACTCTACGGTCCATGTGTGAAAATGATGTCTTGTGCTCCCTGAACCACTCTTTTACAATTTGAACGTGATAAATCCTGCCATTGTTATCTTGGAATTTGCCCGTGCCTTCGGGGAAGAAGAAAATGATAGCATTGGGCAATTACAGCAACCCCAGATCATAGCACTGCCCCCACAGGCTTGTACGGTAGGCACTAGGCATGATGGGTGCATCACTTCAGCCTCCTCTCTTCTTACCCTGATGCGCCCATCAATGTGGAGCAGGATACATCTGGGCTCATCAGACCACACGACCATTACTTGAGTCCAATCTTTATGCCCCCAGGCAAATTGAAGCTGCTTTCCCCAGTTAGCCCAGTTATCCTTAAGGCTACACAGCTGTTTAGTCCCAATCCTTTGAGTTCCTTTCCCACTGTGTGAGGAAATGCTCTTACTTTCACTATTAAACATCCCTGAGTTCTACAATTGTTTTTCTATGATTTGATTTCACAAATGTTTAACTGATTGCTGATCATGATCATTCAAGATTTATTTCTGACCAAATTTCTTCCTGGGTTGCATAGTTCTTAACCTTATTTTTATAGTTTCAGCTTCTCCTTAGATGTTTTCTCTGTATGATGCAGGCGTGTGTGTGTATATACATATATTTACATATATAGTGTATATATACCATGTTAAAAACATGAAGGCTTTCCTGGTTCAATCTTTAGGCCTTTCTTCAGAGTGCTTCTCAAAAGTTGAGTGCAACAAAGCAGCAGTGCTCTGTTATCCTGCTATTCTCAACAAGATACGAATTGTTTTTCACCGAAACCTCATAGAAAATCTCAACTTTATGCAAGGTTCAGTGAATAATTTCTCACCATCGCACACACAGTATACAACCAGCCACCTTAAAGGCTATTTGTAAGCAATGTGTGATATGGTTGCAAAGATTAGCCAGTATTCGTTTTTTCTGCTATTGACCACGCTTCTGTCATCTTTCACCTATGAGTAATTCTGCCAGCAGCAGTACTCCTTTCCATCTTTGTGCTTTTAGTTTAGCTAATTAACGTTGTCTTGTCCTCTTGACAGATTCAGAGGAGTCAGCCAAGAGAGAGATTGCCTTCTTCTTTCCGGAATTCAGTGTTGTGCAGTGGTTGGAGAAGGAGGAGCCGTGCTTTAGGGCAGGACACGTGGAATATGATCAGCATGGGCAAATCCATATGCCACTCAGACACATGTGACTATCCATCTGCCTTCACCAAAGGACAAATGCCCTTTAAAGACTTGAAAGCACTGTTTGTACCTGAATAATGTGTCCTTGATTTGTCACATTGTTATGAACTTACGTGAGCACTTGCACACTTTTGTGCCAAAATGTCATTTTTCCGAGCTGTGTGTTTTGCTTCGTTGAATGATTATGTTGCATAACGTCCACTTTGAATTTCTTTTTCTCAGCAAAGTACACACTTCTATGGACATTGTGTACAACCTGGTATTGCCTTTTAAAGATATGTAACCTTTATTTCTGAAGAACTGTGCTTTTTTAGTACAAAATTTTTAATTTTCAAATATTGCTCTAAAATCTAGACATACATTTTTTTAAGTCATTTTATGATTCCAGTGTCATCAAAAATGTAAGAAGGGGCTCTTGCACCATTTGCCTGGAAACATACTTGTGATTAATGACACGTATGTGTACATGCATTGCTTGTGTCCGTCCTTAGAAAAAAATGCAGTTCTCACAAAAACACTACAGGCAGTGCAGGCACTCAGCAGCATCCAAATGCTGTGAGCTTTGAAGAAAGGTGGTATGAGCATCTGTATGATGTGTCCTTGCAGCTGCACAGTGACAATTATGGTGGTCAGAGCCACTGGTGTTAGATCAGTATTGTTTTAAAAGTCAGTGAGTAAACCTGGTCAGAGTTCACTGGTCTACACTCTAGTGAAAGCCTCCAGTTACACACAAAGCACACAGGCAAATGTGCGAACAGCTAAATACATCTCCTGAGCAGTGTGTTAGGGCTTCGGCATGCAGCTTGACTAGGAGTGAAACACACAAATTCAGTTGTGTCTCATTTAATAAGATCTCGTGGTCTACTTTGTGTTAAATCAGGTATGTACTGCATTTTCAGAACCTCCGACACAAAACTGTCCTTGTACATGTTCACAGTTTCATAATGTCCTGTGTCTGTGTTCATTTTTCAGTTCCTTTAATCGGACAATTTAGACTTTAGTTTTACTTGGCACAAAAAGTCATTTTTAACAAGACAAAAACTTCTTTGATCAAGAAAGATAGATTTCAAAAAGATGCCTTCGAAATGTGAGGTGGATTTATAAACAATCAGCAACAGTTATGAACATACACATTTTTGAGGCATCTTAGCTGATCAACAAGCATGATCTGCAAAAAAACATAGCATAACAGAATACTGACTGTACTACATATACCTTTGGAATTTTCTAACACAGCATTTAAAACAATCAGGTAGTTTAAAAACAAAGAAAAAATACAAAACTTACCTCAACACCAAAATAGAAATTCTGTTGAACAGCATTTATGGATGAAGGAATGAGTAGTAATTTTAGCACAGCATGGTGCTAAATATGTACCCTGTTTTGGCAGTTCAGGAATCAAGTCTGTAGTATGTTATTTTGGTTTGATAATTGAGGTGGCCTTTCCCTTTTGTCCAAAATGAATACACTCTCAAACCATTAAAATATACTTTTGAATGACAGGATAAACCACATTTTATATATTATGTGCTCCAGTTAATATTTTGTTTTACTGTTGATAAACCAATCATAAAATTGAAGTAGCTTAGAAATCTTCCTGTTTTTGATAGACCTATAAATACCCTGTATGTTGAATTTTCATAAAATGGAGTTTAGTAACATACACTAATCGTCAAAAAATAGTTGCAACCAGAAAAAGTGTTGGATTGCAGTGCTATTCAGAAGGAAGATAAAGATTACCAGGAACAACAAATGATCAAAAATTTAGACAACATGCCAGAAGTCTTGGCATAGAGTTGTGGAGATTTCTAATGGTGTCCTGTGATAATCCATCCCATTCCGTTTGAATAGTCTCACTCAGTTTGTGCACATGTTGGGGTAGGGGCAGAGTGTTGATGACAAGTCCAGTAGCATCCCACACATTTTCCATCATGGACAGGTCTGGTGATGCGGTTGTTGGAATAGTTGGAAAAGCAATAGATTCATTGGTTGTCTCCACCAACACAAAAGTGGGACTTGGCCAAGAGGAAACTGACACCAACAGTTTGCTGTAGTAATAGCTGCATGACCAGTATGGCACACAATATTTTGATAAAAACATCATGCTTCCTGAAACCATACAATGTTACCCCTCTCAATCTGTCTTCCAACTGCTTAAACTGTTTTCGAACTCTCCTCTGAGGCATACTTCACTTCCAAAGGATGCTACCAACATAACAGCATGAGTCAGAATAGAAAGCCTGCGCGATTGGATGACCTTATATAGTTGTACAAGTACAGCGATAGGATCCATCCCTGCGTTCTTACGTCACATAAACAGCCTAGCATAAAACCTGAATCATTCACTTGTCTCACCATATCAAATCTATTATTACTGTCTGTTGTCCTTCTGAGTGCAACTATTTCTGAAGATAAATGCATGTTAAATTTGTAATATCATATAAATCCAAAGGGTCAACTACCATTATTACAGTACAGAAGTAGCAACTTAAAATGATGAGTGAAAATATGAATTACTGTTTGACCACTAAACTAAAAACATTCTAAAATGGTCCATTAATCAGAGGCTGCACAATCACAGACCTATGTGCTTCAGATCAGACCTGCCTTCTGTTCTTTGGTCCATGGCCCTGACAATCACAGCTTACACACGGCTGAAAATCCAAAGTGTCGTCTACGTCAGTCCATTTCAGGAGTCATCATAGTAGTGCTCTCATTTCAGCGAAGAGTCTACTGCTGCTTCCTTCAAGCTATCCCGAGGCTTCATGACCTCGCATGTTGTATGGGACTTCTTGATCTTTCCAGTCTTGTCCACCTGACGGATGCTCTGAGTTACAGTGATGGTCACCTGCTTGGTGGACATTCTGTTGTCTTGCCACTTGGTCTAAGGGTGGAAACAAGACAAACAGTAGAAGCTGATTATAAATAATTTACGGAATGTGCTGTAAGGAATAACATAGATGTTAGATAACCTTTTTCGAGGCTTAGACAACTTAAGACACTTTAAAAAAGCAGGGAATTCAGATTCTTTATGCAAATGCCACAACTGGAATCAACTCCAGGACCTTTTACCTGCTTAAATGATGATGGATTAACTAGGGAATAGCTTATGCAGCTCATGAAATAGCTTTTGAGATAATTGTCCCATTATTTTTGAGTCCCTGAAACGAGGAGGCTTTGTAGAAAAATGTTTGCGATGCCTAAACATTTCATGTTTTTGTTCAGCCCCTTGAATTGAACCTGAAAGTCTACACTTCAATTGCATCACAGTTGTTTCATTTCAAATCCAATGTGGTCCAAGTCACTGTGTCACTGTCCAAATATTTATGGGCCTAACGGTGCACAGCTATAATCTCCATGGAAAAACATTGCCAGTAGAATGGGATGCTCTTAGTCACACATCCTAAGGTCACCATGTCCAATGCCAATCACTGGCTATGGGTACAAAGCCCCTCTGTTGGACTGTGGAACATTGCAACACAAGAACTGCACTGGTGCTGCTTAGAGGTGTAATGACTCGGTTCCTTCCTCCATGGTCTAGAAACTCAACTCATAGTCAAATACTATTGGGATGAGCTGAAGAATCACTTGTGATGCAGAACTAGTCATTCAACATCAATGCTCCATCAAAATCCTCCTATTAATGTCCCATTATCTAGTGTAAAGCATTTCTAGAAGATATTCTTTCTACTAACACCCTTGATTTCAGAAGAAACATTTGGATGAGAACAGGTATCTACACACCTTTGAAAATATACAGTATACAGAATTAAGGTGAAGTGCCTGACTTCTCACAGATGTGTAGCTTGAAAACGTAGGTTCTTACAATTTCCTCAGTGCATAAGACACTTCTTCTCTGCACTGTTGTGCCAGGTGAAGACAGCTCCTCTTGTTCTTGGGAGGTCAGTATAGAAGGAGGGCCACTGCCTTTCACATCACTGAGGTTGGCCTCGGACATGGCGGAACACACCTTCAGGTATGCCTGGGCAGGGGATGACAGGCCATCATCAAAGATATCTGTGAGAAGAACAAGAGATTAAAAAAAGTTAGAAGTGGAAACTACTGTCCATACCCTTCATAATAATTAGAGCCAAGATCTATCCATTAGAACGGAGTACGGTATGATTTTTTCAGCATTACTTTAGCTGTACACACTATTCAGGTGGGGGTGGATGAATCACATACTCAAAAGAGATAACACTCTACACTTCGGGCCAAGCTTTTGTGATGAATTATGGCTTTAGAGGCTTTACACAAAGGAAAATCAAAGTTATAAAAAAGCTATTCACTGGAACCCATTAGCCTACATGTGAAAAAGTAATGATGAAGGACTAAAATGAAGACTAGGCATATTTTGAGTTCATGCCTCTCAGAGTAAAGGCCACCCTAACCTTTTGCGCTGTTCAAGCGTTTGTGTTTATCATTCATGTATTTCACTCTTTGTGGTTGCTGTGTCACGGTAATAATGCTTCTCATGATAAGGAGCTCTTATTGTGTAAAGACCATCCTTGTATAGTGAGTTGCAGTAGGGATGTAGCCATCTCCATGGCAACAGAAGTCTAGTGGAATATGTTGCTAACCAGTTATGGTGTCTTGACATTATTCTCCATCATGGCAGTGCACTATTTTGGTGATATAGGGGGGTCTACAAATCAAGGCTCACAGCCTATGGACTAAAGGCTGTGACAGTAATCATCTACATGCTGAGAACTTCTGTTACTTGTTTGTCAAGCAAGGGACGCTGGCCTACAGATATTTCCAAGATGTTGATGCTCTCCTCACCAGAATTGGCTGATTTCTCGGCTCCAAAGCCAACCTCAGACAAGTTCTCAGAGGGAATGCTGTGGATTGAGGACAGGGGTATGTCGGCGTCTGTGCTGGTCAGCCATGTGGATTCTGTTTCTTTGGTCCAGCTTTCCAAGTATCGTGGCTCCAATGCATCCGTCCTAGAACCTCCACAACCCATGATTCATCGGGGGCTGGCAGTGATTGTCAGTAGGCCGGAGCGCTGGGCTGCATTATTCTTTATCTTATCTTGAAAGGAGTTTGAAATGTGTGGCTCTGATCCACAACATCTTCAATATTATATATTCAGTTGTTACTGAATATAAATGTTACGACAACAGCCTTTAACCCTTTTTGGTCTGAGACACTGCTGGAGAAACGCTGGGATTTGTTCCTGATTTGTAGCTTTCCACTGACTGCATGGCATGCCAGCGTAAACACTGAAACATGGTTAATTTCTGTGAAAGACACAAAAGCTATGTTAGATGTACAATCAGAGGCTTTACACTCAGGCTGGGTGATATATCAATATCAATATGAGTCTCAATATTGCAGAAACATTGTATTTGACGCATCATGTATCGTATCGTTTATCATCATTCAGTGTTTTTTCCATATCGCCCACCCCTACTTCACACAATGTGAACACTGATGAGGAAGTGACCAAAGCCTTTTTCAGTTTGTGCCCATTAAATGCAGTGAGCAGTGCATTCAGTGTGTTAGATTAGATCAGATCTAATTTGAACTTTATTGATTCCTTGGAAGGGTTCCCTCAGGGACAATTAAGGATATTTGTGTAGTGTATTACTGAATGTAGTGTATTACTGAGTGTACTGTGTTACTGATTGTAGTGTATTACTGAATGTAGTGTATTACTGAGTGTAGTGTGTTACTGAGTGCAGTGTGTTACTGAGTGCAATGTGTTACTGATTTAGTGTGTTACTGAGTGTAGTGTGTTACTGAGTGTAATGTGTTACTGATTTAGTGTATTACTGAGTGTAGTGTGTTACTGAGTGTAGTGTGATACTGATTGTAGTGTATTACTGAGTGTAGTGTGTTACTGAGTGTAGTGTATTACTGATTTAGTGTATTACTGAGTGTAGTGTATTACATAGTGTAGTGTATTACTGATTTAGTGTATTAATGAGTGTAGTGTGTTACTGAGTGTAGTGTATTACTGAGTGTAGTGTGGTTTAGTGTAGTGTATTACTGAGTGTAGTGTAGTGTGGTGTACTGTACTATGGTGTAGTGCACTGTAGTGTAGTGTGGTTTAGTGTAGTGTAGTGTGGTTTAGTGTAGTGTAGTGTGGTGTAGTGTGGTTAGAACTATACTGATCCCTTGGGAGGGTTCCCTCAGGGAAATTAAGGAAAAATATCCATAGGATATGTAGAAGAAAACACTCTGTCCTCGTCAGAGGAGCAAAGTATGTGGAAAGATGAGAAAGGGGGGATAAAAAGAAAAAAGAAAGAAAGTTACGGAGTGACTGGAAAGGCAGCCATCTTGTACAGCGCCAGGAATTTATAATGCCAAAGGAAAGCTGTGATGAGCCAGGCAGGAGTCTAACCATTATCCATTGTGCCACTGGCCCATGTAGTGGTGTAGTGTAGTGTAGTGTATTGAGTGTAGTGTAGTATTGTGTAGTGTAGTGTGGTATAGTGTAGTGTAGTGGGGTGTGGTGTAGTATAGTGTAGTGTGTGTAGTGTAATGTGGTGTATTGTAGTGTGGTGTTGTGTAGTGTGGTGTGACGTAGTGAGTGTAGTATAGTGTGCTGTAGTGAGTGTAGTGTAGTGTGGTGTAGTATAGTGTAGTGTGGTGAACTGTAGTATGGTGTAGTGTAGTATGGTGTATTATAGTGTAGTGTAGTGTAGTATAATGTAGTGTAGTATGGTGTATTATAGTGTAGTGTAGTGTAGTGTAGTATAATGTAGTGTTGTGTGGTTTGGTATGGTGTAGTGTGGTGTAGTATAGTGTAGTGTAGTGTAGTATGGTGTGGTGTAGTATAGTGTAGTGTAATGTAGTGTGGTGTAGTGTAGTATAGTGTAGTGTGGTGTAGTGTGGTGTAGTGTAGTATGGTGTGGTGTAGTATAATGTAGTGTAGTGTGGTGTAGTATAGTGTAGTGTAGTATAATGTAGTGTAGTGTGGTGTAGTATAGTGTAGTGTGGTGTAGTATAGTGTGGTGTAGTGAAGTATAGTGTAGTATAATGTAGTGTAATATGGTGTAGTATAGTGTAGTTAGCATAAATGTAGCAGTGTGTGTAGCATAGTGTGGGTGTAGCATAGTGTGGTGAAAGTGAAGCATAGTGGGTAGCATAATGGTATATGTAGTATAGTGTAGCATAATGTAGTGTAGTATAATGTGTGTATTATAGTAGTGTAGTATAGTATAATGTAGTGTAATATGGTGTAGTATAGTGTAGTGTAGTATAATGTAGTGTAGTGTAGTTTAATGTAGTGTAGTATGGTGTAGTATAGTGTAGTGTAGTGTAGTGTGGTATAGTGTAGTGTAGTGTAGTGTGGTGTAGTATAGTGTAGTGTAGTATGTGTAGTGTGGTGTAGTATAGTGTAGTGTAGTAGTGTAGTGTGGTGTAGTATAGTGGTGTGGTGTGTGTAGTATAGTGTAGTGTAGTAGTGTAGTGTGGTGTAGTATAGTGTAGTGTAGTGTGGTGTGGTGTGGTGTACAGTGGTGGTGTGTAGTATAGTAGCAGAAATGTAGTGTGTGTGTGTAGTGTAGTGTGTAGTGTAGTGTGTGTGTAGAGTGTAGTGTGTGTGTGTAGTATATAGTGTGTAGTGTATAGTGTAGTGTGTGTGTATGGTATGTATAGTGTGTGTATGTATAGTGTGTGGTGTAGTGTAGTGGTATAGTGGTGGTGTGTGTGTAGTATAGTGTAGTGTGTGTGTAGCATAGTGTAGTGGTAGTATAGGTGTAGTATAGTGTAGTGTAGTGTAGTGGTGTAGTATAGTGTAGTGTAGTGTGGTGTGGTGGTGTAGTATAGTGTAGTGTAGTGTAGTGTGGTGTAGTGAAGTATATTGTAGTATAATGTAGTGTGGTGTAGTATAGTGTAGTGTAGTATGTTGTAGTGTTGTGTAGTGTAGTGTAGTGAAGTATGGTGTAGTGTAGTGTAGTGTAGTGTAGTATGGTGTAGTGTAGTATAAAGGTAGTAGTAGTAGTGGTAGTGGTGTGCATGATGACTGATCTGCACACAGAAATGTGTAAACACAGCCTGGATCATAGACAGGATTCAGTGTCAGACCTTCCAAATCTAATAGACTGTGTGGTGATGCTCATTAATACTGAAAGGCAATGAAAAGATCCGTACTCACTGTGATCTTCTGTGATTCTCTGAGTCTCTGATTCTCTTGGAGTCTGTTTGTTTCTTCAGCTGCTTTTAAACTGAACCGGCAGAGATTACATCAACAAACACTGAGCTCCAGCAGGACACGCCCCCCCTCTCTCTGTATCTCTCTGTATCTCTCTCATACTCCTCACTCTCTCTCTGTATCTCTCTCTCTCTCTTTCTCTGTGTTTCTCTCTCTCTTTCTCTCTCTTTCTTTCTCTCTGTGTTTCTCTCCCTCTCTCTTTCTCTGTTTCTCTCTCTCTCTCTCTCTCTCTCTCTCTCTCTCTCTCTCTCTCTCTCTCTCTTTCTCTCTCTTTCTTTCTCTCTGTGTTTCTCTCTCTCTCTCTCTCTCTCTCTCTCTCTCTCTCTCATCAGAAACATACTGTCAATGCTTAATCGACACTGAAAATGTAGTCATTTCCAGTTCTTTTTGATATGTTATAACTGATAGGACACCCCATCACACATCACTACCACTGCTGGGAGGCTGTTCATATGGCACAGAAATGTATTTATGAAATACATTTAAAAAATAAAAATGTATTTTGGAAAAAAAAATGGATTTCTTTCAACCACAAATATTATGCAATGGTCAGTAGATTAGATTAGATTAGATTAGATTAGATTAGATTAGGTAGAACTGAATTTATCCCTTGGGAGGGTTCCCTCAGGGAAATTAAGGTTCCAGCAGCAGCATCAATACAGTACAGCAGTAGATAGTGAAGACAATAATTTAGTAAAGAAACACTATAGAAATATAAAGAATATATAATACAGAGAGTATATTACAATATATAAATAGTGTATGAATAGAGTCCTGTAGGAGGGGCTATTGCACATTATTATTGCACTTGTTAACTGGTTGCAGGTTGCTGGTTACTGGCTATTGGTTACTGCTCCTTCCCATCCTGTGTCCTTCTGTTACCACTGGATGTGACAGAGCTCTGAGTTGTAGCAGAAGTCTGCTGTGTACAAGGTGAAGAGGGGCCAACACTGTGCCCTGGGATGCTCCAGTGCTGCTGATCACAGTGTCAGATGTAATGTCCTTCAGCTTGACATAGTGCAGCCTGTCCATGAGGTAGCATGTTCCACACCAACAGCTGCCTGATATGCAAACTGCAGACCCTCCTGGACATGCTGTACCTGGGGTCTGTGGAGACAGAGGAAGAGCCCCTCCAACATCTTCATTAGATGGGAAGTGAGTTCCACCGGTCGGAAGTCATTCAGTTCACTTGGCTGGTTCTTTTTGGGAACTGGAACAGTGCACAGTCTTCCAGAGGTTAGGCACCCAGAGGGTTAAAAACAGATTAAAAAAGAAAATTGATGGTTCTCTGGGGCCTTATTAGAACACACTGAACCGTCAGTTGCTTGAGTCTTGCTTATTGTGTGTTTTGAAAGCTAAACAGCTTTGCAAATCAATGTAAAACTGCCAACATCTGTGTTCGAAAGGACTGAACAATGTGTAACGCTGCCTGTAAATAATATAATGTAATAATGGTGTGTTTCCAACTGTTAGTCAAGTTTCCTGCAGAAAACGGTCACATGATTGGAGTTTTTCTTATGAATTTATGAATCTCAAGTGTAGAAGTGCAGACATAGGCTATTATAGCCTATTTATGGATGACTGTGGCATCACTACACACTCAATTCTAAACTAAACATGATTTAGCATTAATGATGGAAATGGATTAAACAGATACTACAGGATATAGTCAGCATGACTAAAAATCCTAACCTTCATCTGACTACATAAGATAAAAACTATTCAAAATGGAGTTTATAACCTCTGACATCTGCCCACACTGCCCACTAAACTCCCCTCACTGTTACAAAAATGCCATATAAGATCGTACATATAAGACTCACAAACACTTTTGGCCACAAGTTATTAACCAATTAACAATGTTAAACTACGACCTCCTATTATCCACTTCACTGTTTAGTGGGCAACACATCAACACTTAACTTAACTAAACAGAAAAAGAAAGTACTTTTTGTGGTGCTAACCACTGCCATGAAAGCCATCCTAATGAACTGGAAAAAAAAAGGCAAACATCAATATAGCACAGTGGAAAAATCTATTTATTGATCATCTATCAACAAGAAAACAGGGACCAACACAACCTGGACTCATTACTTTACTACAGTAACTCCATCAATTACAACAAATCATTCAGCCATACCACATTCTCAGACTTCTTCACATTTTCCACACATATAAATATAGATAAGGATTAAATACTAATAATGTAAATAGTTAATAGTATTATAAATCCCCCACCCCCAAAAAGCGATATTTCTTTATTATTATTATTATTATTATTATTATTATTATTATTATTGTTGTTGTTGTTGTTGTTGTAATTGTTTTCAGTGTTTTTCCCCCTTTTTATGTTTTATGTCATCAATTATGTTTCTCACGTGCTATGGTTTAACTTCCCTCCCTCTGCCATGTTTAATGAATAATATGTGGAAATTCTATATTGTGGAAAGTATATTATCCTCGGAAGAGTGGGGTGGTGGCAGGTTGATTACTGCCAACATAATTAAAGATGGTAAACCAAAGCTTATTGCCACACAAAGCAAATTTTCACTGGATTTATATATGTATCTAAGAATGCATAGGTAGCTAATAAATACATAAAGGCGAACATAGTCGAGGGCGAGTGCATTCCATTTATTATTCTGCTCTTTGACGTCCCATCATTCCTTTCTGCTGTGCGTGATGGCTCCTATAATGGAGATGTAACTTCTGAAAGATGACTTAATGTTGGATTTTTCATAGACCCAGGAAGTCCTCGTTCATCTGCATAGGCACTTAGTCTTATTGTTGCAAATCCGGACTGTAAGTTATTTGTAAGCATGGTTTAATGAATGCTATCTCTAATTGTAGTTTTCAATCAGACCATTATTGGATGCTGGCAAGTGCACTCTCTCAAAGCTAATTATATTGAGGATTTTTTTTTTTTGAGTGACTGTTCGGTTTTCAATCTTACATTACTCAACCAGCAAAGCCCTGAAAGAAGGCTTTATTGGCTTTGTAATGTAATAAAAAAGATTTCATTCATATTACATTGGATCGACAAAGAAAATGCAAGAGACAGCAACCACAAAGAAGCAGTCCTGACCTCAGTCAAATTTAAATGAACTGAGTTCTTAGCATAATCTCAGACAGATGAAGAGACTGCCTCATTACATTTATATTTAGAGTCGAGTATTATGTTCAAAACAGTACATAAATAAATAAATAAATAAATAAATAAATAAATAAAGACATGCGAACAAAATCAAACATATCAATGGATTCAAAGATACCTAGGTTGCCTGACTGTTCAAATAAGTTACTGTAAGAATTTACTGTAAGACATTGGTTCTTTAAACTTCAATTAACTCAAAAATTTGTAAAAGGCAGATGTACTGTTAATATTTTTAGACAAAACAGATTTAAACGGCAAAGTTTCCTTTAAAGAATGGAGATACTTATATAAAATCATATTCACATTTGCATGTACATTTACGGCATTTAGTGGACACTGTCTTCCAGAAGTACTTTGGAAGACAGTGTCTTACAGAAGTACTTTGCTGTTCACTCAGAAAGTATATCTCACAAGCATGAACTCTCAATAAACTGACCACTATCCTTAAAAACACATCTTACCCCCTCAGTGACTTACTGGTCAGACAGTGGACCATTTTCAGCAACAGACTCATTCAGCTTGGCTGTAGCAAGGAGCGATACAGGATACAGCGATCTCAGTGTGCTTCTGTCATAGATCTGACTGTCTGTCCGTCTGTCTGTCTGTCCGTCCATCTGTCTGTCTGTCTGTCTGTCTGTATGTAGCTGGCTGAAAATATCAGTATGCATATATATGGCCATATACAAAAGTCAGTAAAGATATCTACATACAAACAATGCACAATAATCAAGACCCGGATACAGTACATCTACACTATGAATGAAAATATCTTAAAATAGATGGGTCGGCAGTTGACTTTTGAAGACAGCAAGCAACTCACTTGTTTGATCACCCAGGGGAAGTTTTATTTCATTGACTTCATGTCAAGGCAGAGCAAAGTCTAGATGGTTCAATCATTTTAATGACAGGTCAGGCTGAACATGACACTCAAAGGGCTTGTGGTAGGGGTTTTTGGGCATTGCCATTAGCTACAAATTAGTTGCTTTTCAGTGAAATTTGAAAAGTCTTGCCATTTTGTTCTGGATTGCTTGATATCAACATTTGAATTGTTTTTGTTCATAATTGAATTCAAAAAGTTAATCTGTCATATAAGCTATATTCCTTACATTTAAAGTGATATATTTCAAGCTTTCTTTTATTTTAATTTTGATACTGTTTTGATATTGATATTTGATCATTTTGATGCTGTCTGATACTGTGATACACATCCTGAAAGAGGTAACAAGAAGGCAGGACTACAATAGAAAACACCTGGGAACACTAAAGACTAGACAGTGTAAAGGTGGAGACAAAGGAGGAGACAGACCATAAACAAACCATGCATATGTCAAACCAAAACAACTAAAACCCCTTAGTCCAGTAAAGACCGACAGAACAACACCAGAAGGTAAAACCAAAGGACAGGGCAAATCCTGACAGCATAATGTATTCACTATTTCAGAACAGTAGGAAGTGGTAGTGATTTTACAGTCATCCATAGGATGTTAGTACTGAACTATTGTGATGTAACATTCATTGCATTTTCACCATTAATGACAAGAAATGTGCTTATTACTGCAAAGCTATAAGCAAATTACACTAACATTAAAAGGTCTGACGTTGGCTTGAAGTATAATTTTGTAATAATTCTGAAAGTAACTAAAGGCCTATAATTTGGCATAATATATGTATTCTCCCTTCATGATTACTCCAGATATCATCCTTGGCAGCAGTACAAACATACCTCAGCTCTAACAGAACCTTTGAAGTGTTGGCACTGTTTCCTACCTTCCATTACAAGCTTGTCAAATAATAAAATGCTGCCTACATCAGTCTTCCTTTCATAAGCTGTCGGTTCACATTGTCAACAAAGTCACTAACTGCTTTACAGGAACTGCAGAATAAAGAACAGCCTGGGCTTTTAGATTTGTTTTGTGATATATGTCTCAGTCCAGGCATTCAACTTTCCACTTTCCCCAAATGGCAACCTTTTCACTCCCAGTAATTCTGAAGCTGCCGTGATCGAACTGCCGTGTTTACGTGCAACTTGTCAGTGAAAATAATGGCTGGACTTTAGCTTGCTGCATAGCTTCCCATTGTGCCGTGGATTAATGGAGCTCCAGTTAAGCAGGCCGGAGCTCCCAGCTTACATAAGGTAATGAAAAAGAGAAAAGAGAGATAAAAGGCTTTCATTAAAAGTGTCATTAAAGGTATTGAACATTACCTAACAAGCTTAACGTGTTTAATTGAATACACAGTTCAGTATTTAAAGTTGATTGTTTGTGCATGAATTCAATATGTAACTTTGCCCTGGGGCAAAATGTTTGCGTGTGGTTTAACAACCCAGTTAAATCATATTTTAACTTTCCCTTTATGGTGGGCTTGTGAATAACACTTATTGGCTGGTTTACATACATACATACATATATATATATTCAGGGTCATAGCGGTCAGTGTTGCTTTCCTCTTCTCTGGGCAGGGTTTTCCCCTGTTGGCTAGGGATAGATTTTAGCCACCAACAGATACACATCCATGTCCATATTCTCCTGAAATGGGTTTTTAAGCCAAGGCTTTAAAAGGCTTTGGTTAGTAAGCTGAATGTATATAAATATAAAGAGCCAAGAGTCTTTTGTAACAGTTTTGTGGTTTTGGAATTAGCCAATACAAGTATTATTATTATTATTATTATTATTATTATTATTATTATTATTATTATTATTATTATTATTATTATTATTATTATATAATGTTTACATTATAATGTAACACATATACAATACATACAAATAAAAACATTCCTAAACAAACATTTTACATTACAGTAAGCATAAACAAAGAGGAATTTTAGTTAAATAAGTTTATATGCTCAGAATAATTTTATTTTATTCCTGTATCAGCAACTCTCCTTCACACTGTGTGAACATTTCAGGGCAAAATGACCAATAAGAATGCTCCAAAATAACATGGAAAAGAGTCTCTTTACATTAACCTATATTTGCAGAAACAGTATTTATTAATTATTTGATACTATCATTTTATTATGGCATACAGCTTTTGTACAAACTTTCTTGGTCAAAAGTCTTGGTCCTGGTACCACCCTGTAGTGCATGGATTACCTGCTGTCACAACACCTAATTCAATCAATCAACTCATTTTTAAGCCTTTTCATAGATGGTGTGTTAAGGAGGGGATCCTCTACAATGTGCAGAGGTGGCTGTATAACAGTGTTTCTCAACCCTGGTCCTAGAGGCGCCCCTGTCCTGCACACGTTTGTTAACAGCCCCCATGCATCTCTGAAAGAGCTTGTTAAAGAGCTGAGTGTGTTGGAAGCAGAGAATGCGCTAAAATATATGTGGGTAGGGGTGCCTCCAGGCCCAGCGTTGAGAAGTCTTGTGAGGTATATTTTGTTTTTTGTTAAATTATGCTTTGTCTTACATTTCAGGCATTAACAGTATTAATTGTTGGGGAAAATACTGTACTGAAAAAAGACACACAATTTCTCTCCAAAGGGGGGCAGTACAGCTTCTGTTTTAGACTTTATAATACTTCTCCTATCTGACACGTTCAATATTAGTATGCAGACAACAGCACACAACTGTCAAGTATTTTTTAAGTCAAATAATATTCATCTGAAGGCCATCTTTATTGAAGCTTCCTGTACAACTCATATCAATTATTTGTAGACCTGCTGTTTTTGTTTTTTGAACAAATATATAATACCATTTTAAATCTGATCAGATATAGTCAGACTTGGTCCTGTGTATGTACATTAATGAGCCTAAAGTCTATGGAAACAACCATTTGATGTAGGATCTTGAAGATGGGTTTCTTTTGAAAAACTGTTCTGGGGTATATTTTGGGGGGCAGAGTATTAAAATATGTATTGTAGCTTCATTGAGCATTCAGAAATCTTTACTATCTAGCTTCCCTCTACTTTTGCTTGGGTATAAGAATCAATTAATGAATTACAAGCTCTCAAAATCCAAAATGCATATAAACATCTTCTGGTATAGCCCCAGAACCAAGAGTGGTTTCAATATATCTTATTTAAAGGGAAATTTCTTAGTCTGGCCTTTCATTTATCTAGTGTATCCAGTGACAGAATGGAATTGTGTAGAAGAGCATGGCTGCATCCCAATTATGTACTACGCACTACTGCAATAAGGTACAGGCTAAAGCTGACTGTATGCAATATGCATATTTCAGTATACTACCTTTGACACTTTTATGTTTGTTATATACTGCACACTCAAGAACTATTAGTAATTAGTACACAAATGGGACACACCTCATATTTCAAATTCAAGCCAATCATATTCTTTACAGTTCCTGCAGATTTTGCTGTAGGAGAGGAATGTTAATAGCATGTGCAATACCATTCCAAGACACCAAGACAAAAGCAGGACTTGTCCCTGAAGATGACCCGCTGCCTTTCTGAGGGACTCCATGACAGTCTGACTTGACACAATTGCAGTCTTCAGTCATGCTGACATGGTAGTAAGGGAAGTCATTGTAACGGTCTGCATGCATGTAGTCCTGCATCATGCAGCTGTCTGTCAATTGTGCTGGCACTAATAGAATGACTCATGGAGAGCATCACTGCTCACTGAATTTCCACAATTCTGGCTGCTAATAGAATCTGTTAGTTCTCTCTCTCTGTGGTTCGTGTAGGTCTCCCAGATCCTTCATGTTGCTGGTAAGTGCCTTCTATTCTACAACCAGGGGGTGTTAATCTGTTAATTCTAATTCTTCAACCAGGAACCAAATTATTATCTATGCAAGGACATAGTTCTTGCATGGATGGAGGTGCTAGAACTATGACCTTGCATAGATAACAATTTGATTCATTGTTGTAGAATTAAAAGGAACAGATTAACACTACAGTATATATAGTGCTTCCAGACAGTATTCACAACACTTCACTTTTTCTACATTTTGTTATGCTACAGCCTTATTCCAAAATTCATTGTCCACACAATACCCCACAAAGACAAGGTGAGTAAAGTTTGTTTGAAATCTTTGCAAATTTATTAAAAATAAAACACAAAAATATAACGTCTTCACAGCCTTGACACTTCAAACTGAACTCAGGTGCATCTTGTTTCCATTAATCATCCTTCAGATGTTTCTACAGCTTGAGTGGACACTTGTGGTAAATTCAGTTAATTGGACATAATTTGGAAAGGCACACGTCCCATAGTAGGTAGAGCACAAACCAAGCCAGGAAGTCTAAGGATTATATTGAGAAACAGATTTGGGAAAGGGTACAGAAAAAATTCTGCTGCAGTGAAGGTCTCAATGAGCATAGTGACATCATCCATACGTGTAAGAAGTTTGGAACCACCAGGACCCTTCATAAAGCTGGCTGCCCAGCCAAACAGAGTAATCGTGGTAGATTGAACTTTTTGGATTGAATGCCAAGCCTCATGTCTGGAAGAAACCAGGCACTGCTCATCACCTAGCCAATATCATTCCTACAGTGTAGGGATACTTTTTAGCAGGAAGTGGGAGACTAGTTAGGGTCAAGGGAAAGACGACTCAGGGATGTACAGAGACATCCTTGGTGATAACCTGCTCCAGGGCACTCTGGACCTCAAACTGAGACAAATGTTTATCTTGCAACAGGAAAATGACCATAAGCACACAGCCAAGATAGCACAGGAGTGGTTTTGGGATAACTCTATGGATGTCCTTGAGTGGCCCAACCAGAGCCCAGACTTGAAGCCAATTGAAAATCTCTGGGGATATCTAAAAATGCTTGTGCACTGATGCTCCCCAGCCAATCTGATGGAGATTGAGAGGTTCTGCAAAGAAGAATGGGAGAAACTTGTAGCATCATACTCAAAAAGATCTGAGGCTGTAATTGCTGCCAAAAGTACTTCAAGAAAGTATTGAGCAAAGGCTGTGAATACATTTGTACATGTTATATATTTGAGTTTAATTTAAAATAAATTGGAAAAGATTTCAAGCAAACTTTTCTAACATCATCATCATCATCATCATCATCATCATCATCATCATAGGATATTGTGTGTAGAATTTTGAGAGACACAATGATTGAATCCATTTTGGAATAAGAACATAACAGAATGTGGGAAAAAGTGAAGTGTGTGACTACTTTTGGGATGCACTGTATGTCTGTATCTACAGCAGAACAAAACAGTGAAGATTTTTCCAGCCAATTCAGCAGGAAAGCAGCAGGACTTTGACTTGCCAGCAGTAAGTCTAACATATGACACACAACACTTTGTGTGTTGTCAAGGTGACAGCAGGCTCTCTGCCTAAGGTCCGCTGAGATTCCCATCAGGCCTGTGTCCAGAGATACTCCGCTCAACTTCTTTAATTCCACTGAGCTGAGCAAGGCCCACTTGGTTCGGCGCTGGAGGCTAGGTCCACCTCATCAATCTCAGCCAAAGCTGACACAACCCTTGCACGCAGCAGCCAGACCAAAGCAGCCCAGAGGCCTGGAACCCACTTAAGTGTGAACACACATACACAGTTACGAAAGCAACAGTTTTATAAAGAGGAAAACTTTCTATCTGGATGTGTGACGTATATATTGGAAGAATAGACTAAATGACTTTTTGTGTTACTGATTAGTATATAAGTATATATACACTATATAAATTTTGTAAGGAGTGGTTCAGCCTAGATGGACAATCTGAATAAGCAAAGTAGCCCAACACAAACAGATCATGTAATACTAAGGCTTTTTTAAGTGGCAAATGTTACAAGTCTTTTCTAAAAAAAGAAAAGAAAACATATAGACCCTTATTATATTTATAAATGTAATACACTGATCAACCATAACTTTATGACCACTTCCTTGTTTCTGCTCTCATTGTCCATGTTATCAGCTCCACTTATCGTACAGAAGCTTTGTAGTTCTACAATTACAGACTGTAGACCATCTGTTTCTCTTTATACTTTGCTATCCTCCTTTCATCCTGTTCTTGAATTGTCAGGACCACACATGACCACCACAGAGCAGGTATTATGTGGGTGGTGGGTCATTCTCAGCACTGCAGTGACACTGACATGGTGGCGGTGTGTTACTGAGTGTTGCACTGGTACAAGTGGATCAGATACAGCAGTGCTGCTGGAGTGTTTAAACACTGTGTCCACTCACTGCCCACTCTATTAAACACTTCTACTTAGTTGTTCCATCTTATAGATGTGAAGTCATTTGTTGCTGACCAGTTTGGGTCGGTCATCCTCTAGCCCTTCATCAGTGCTCACAGAATGTTTACCACAGGGTGCTGTTGACTGGATATTTCTGATTGGTGGGCTGTTCTCTGCACCACACAGCACGGCTATGCCTGATCTACTTATACCAGCGCAACACACCCAAACACGATCCACCATGTCAGCATCGCTGCAGGGCTGAAAATGACCCAGGATAACAAGTTTGCTTGATCAGTGTATATTCATCCCTCTGATATCATATTTCAACCTTCTGATATCATATTTGGCATTAAACACTTCAGTGAATTTATCAGAATTAACGAGTAGGCCTTCCACAATCTCAGGCTTTATTACATTCCAAGACGATATGAGTCAATGTCCTTCTATGTAAGGAACCTTTAATTGAGAACAGGGAATCAATATAAATCCATTACACTTTGATGGCTCTCATTGTGGAAAGGACTGGATTTTATTGCAGTAAATGAAATGTAGAAGCTTTTGATAGAAATGCTGACCTCATGTGCTGACTAAGGCTCTGAGCGAATGAAGGAGCCGGGTATTAAAACCAGCTTTGACCCAAAGAGTCTCTTTATATTAGTATAATAAATAAAACTGGATAAGTTTGTGTCATTTGCTTAGTTTGACTGGATGAGGCCTATGGATTTCAGCTGGCTGTTTGAAATTCGCTTTCATGCCTGCTCAACTTGTGTGAGATGAGCATAAAATCCACTTTTTCACTTTGTTTTGTGCTGCGCTATCCTTGCAAAACACTGTACACAGTAATCCTCTCAGAACCAGGAACTGGTCCAGAATGGGCATTAGTGGTGGTTTATTGAACAAGAATGCAAGGGAAGTCTGGGTATTAGCACTCATCCAATTCCTCAGGACAGTTTTAGAAAGGCAAAGTCTCTCTTCAGAACAAAAACAACAGCTTGGTTCCTTTTGACAGTGGATTTTGAATCAAAAGAACAAAATAACACTGATTCACATATGCAACCTCTGAAACTTCTAGCAAGAGACCTTCAAAGTTTGAGCATGTATATACTAATGCATCTCCAAACATTAGAATATCGCTGAACAGCTCATTCGTGATGACAATTTCATTCAAAAAGGTAAACTGTCATGTTTTAAATTCATTACACAAAAAATGACATTTCAAGCCTTAATAAGGCATAATAGTAGAGATTTAATTTTTAATTTAATTTTAGTTTAATTTTTGAATAAAATGATCAAAACCCTTTTTCACAGTATTCCATTTTTTTAGATGCACTACTGTTATAATATAACATATAAGCTGCTTCACAGCCATGTATTTGTAAATGTACATCGTTTTAGCATAACTTTGCAAAATAGTTCTGCCAGTTTGGATGCCTCCACTCTGCGCCTCAGGAGCTGCTACCAGACCTGCATAAATCTCGGCTAAACTCAGGAGCTGGCACATACTGTGAGCAAAGATGTGACTGGAATAAGTAGAAAGGCTCGAAAGTGTCTTTTGAAAGTGAAAGAATTACATTAAAATTTCAAAGCACTGGGATTTAAAACCAAATAAAACGAATCTCGTCTACAAGACTGCTTGTAACCACATTCCATATAGAGCCGTTTCTGTGGCAGAAACAGAACTTGGTAACCAACATTTAAATCAAATGTACACCTTTAGAAGATTATTCACATCATTATTACACATCTCTTCTATGGCTCTTTGTGGGACCAAAAGTGGCTATTTTATAACAGTGGAAGGACCACTGCCCTGCTTGTTTTAGAGAGTAAACTTTGAGATGAGTGATCGAATACACATTTCAGATGACTGTAAGGACATTTAGGTGACTGTGCAGATGTTCAGACATAACCATTGTTTCCAGTTGGCCTTATTATATATCATATCATAGTTAGTTCTGACCCTGCATTTTTAATTGGCGGAGCAACATCGTAGGAGTGCCAATATTGCACAATAATTGCTCCTCACACACACACACACACACACACACACCTAACAATGATGCCAGCAAGCACGTACAAGACAAAAACACCAGCCAAAACAAAACAAAGATGAAGAAGCAAGAATTTTTTTCTTTTGTAAGGTTGATAATATAACAATAACAACACACATGGACATGAGAGTTGTGTTTTGTATGATATGACATCTAGCTGCAGGTTTCTGTTGTAGTGCAAAAGGTCACTATTTCTTGTAAATGCCTTTTCTATCTCAGAACCCGTTAAAAGCCTAAAGGGTGTGCCAATTTAGGTCAATGGTTGGTTAAAAGAGAAAGGGTAATGGATCTGGGGGATTCAGGTTAGGATGTATAACATTATGTCAGCAGTCACGTCAGATAACAAAAAAGTTTGATGAAAGGAATGGCAGTTTTCCGGTTTTTGGCAGTCATTCTTTTTCCTATTTTCAGGTAATATGCATGATTTGAATTCCAAGGACAGAGTCCATTACAAATGCCCCCCTTCAATCCTATTTGCAACTAATTCTTACTCTCTAAGAGGACAAATAATGATGTGGGACTATCTTGAAAGCTCCATAAAGTGCTGATATCATATCCTGCAGGCAAAACACACCTGCTGCTCTGAGAGAGAAACTACAAAAATCCCATTCTGCAATTAATTTCCTTGCCATGGGTATTGTGATGCCTTATATGCATGATGTTTGTGAAGTGGAGGGGGTGTTACATGCTGGTGCGTTCATCTCTAGGTTGAGTTCAAGGATTATGCTAAACTGCAGAAAAATGATCTAGTAACTGTGTGGATGGATGACCACTTGGCTTACTCAGAACACCTGGAGGCTTGCTACACATCTGCAAAATGCATTTCTGTGTTTTTGAATCCAAAAGTAGTGTTTGTTAGAGTTATTCTGTTGTCAGAGACATACACAATTATGGGGCTCCAGAGGTTATAAGAAAAATGACAGTTGCCATTTTCAATGTTTTACATGCACCAAAGCCCTTGATCATCTTAATTACAAGGTTATTAAGGAGGTGACAGAATGACATTTTTGTACCTAATACGGACAACCTCACCAAAATACCCAACACAAATCAGCAAGCTTTGCTGATGTAGTTAGGAGGTTCTAACAGAAGTTTATTCATTATTTTCTTCTGACAAAATTTCAAAGACAATGTCATCATCCTCTTAGTTTATCTGAAGCACAAGGTATTTTACATGTAATGACCCGGCTTCATCTAAATCCATATTAAGGTGAACTCATAATATTGATTTAGAAAATATAATAGTTTTTGTGAACTTTCTATATCAAACAGATGAGACAACTATATTACACTTGCATTTATTTATTGAGGACAATTAATCAACATTAACAATACCAATAATAATAATAATAGTAATAATAATAATAATAATAATAATAATAATAATAATAATAATAATTTTAGCCCATTTTTCACAAGATGCTTTGGTAGAACAATGTGCTTCCAATGTGCTTAGGGCCATTTTCTTGCTGCATGACCCATGTTCTCTTGAGATTCAGCTCATGTACAGATTCATTACATTTCAGTACTATAATTCTATAAATGTATTACTATATATGTATGTATGTAATACTATAAATGTATTGTTCCATCAATGATAGCAAGCTGTCCTGAATCATATGCAGAAAAACAGGCCCAAACCATAATCCTACCCTCACCACCATGTTTCACAGATAGGGTATGGTTTTAAAGCAGGAATGCAGTGCTTGCTTTCTGTAAACATAACACTTCTCATTTAAAATAAAGAGATCTATTTAGGCCTCATTGGTCCACAAAAAGCAGCACACAAAACCAAACAAGAAACAGACAATTTTTAGACCAGAATTTGATCTTCAGCATTCAGAAACACAAGTTATTGTGTTGTAAACCACATCTACAAGTTTAACGAATCACACAGCTTCAGCCTTAACAAAGACATGGATGTGGTTTGAGCAGATTGTGAGAAGTTTGTGGACATGAATTTTGACTCCTAGTCTGTGTGCTACATTAGCCTTGTAGTTTCAACATTTGTAGTACCACCACTTGTCACTTGTAGTACCACCAAACATTTGTTGAGTATGTCTGGGAATGTGCTTTTTGGGCTTGAGAGCCTAGGGTTGTGGGTTGAATCCTCAATCTCATCTCTGTCTGTAAACATTTTAGTATAATCTCATGTTCAAAAACACATAGTAGGTGAAATGGCTATGCCAAATTGGACCTTAGGCATGAATGTGTGCATGGATGGAGGAAACAGTGGTTGGATAAATCATCACAGCTTTCACCTTGAAAAGGAAGCATTTTCACACAGCCTCTCACTTTATTCTGCATTTTTAAGTTAATGCCATTGCAGCATCTAGAGGTCAAATGCATGACTGGGAAATGGAATGTGCATTTGATCTCTACTGGAGGAATTCTAATTTTCCCTGCAGAGACCATATCTTGTTATATGTGCAGGCATTTCTAAATCTTACCATTTTAATGAATAAATGAATGAATGAATAGAATTAATAGAGCTGAATAACAGAAGTGTTTCAATATGTTTTCTACGTCAAAGTTGCCCAAATAATTGCTCAAATAGTAAAGAATACCTGAAGATTCAGTCTGAAGGACTGAACTTTAGTTACTCTGGGAAACAAACAAAACTTTCTTCTCCACCAAACCCACAAAATCCTGTTTTGCTGACAATCAGTACCTGACAAAACAAATGTGTATTGCCGCGAAAGGGCTAAAACATCTGAGTGGTAGAAAGGGAGTGAGTGATGAAGAGAAGGTGTTTAATGCTGAGTTGTTGCAGTGTTCTACAGAGATTGTGACAATATGTTCTCCAAGTTCTATTGTTGATAAATGCTGGGGCAAACTAGAGCAGACAGGCAAAAACGACAAGAGCAGCAATCCCCCAGCGCTGTAGCAGCTACAGCACAAAGCTCATTTTATCTCCTAAATGTAGCTGCAAACCTCATACAGTTTACGGTTTAGCGTGCATTATGGTGTTTGGCATTACTCGTGCAGAAAATCTGGGTAGAGAGAGAGGAGACAGAGAGAGAGAGAGAGAGAGAGAGAGAGAGAGAGAGAGAGAGAGAGAGACACAATGATGCATCAGGGTAAAAAGGTTTTTCCAGTCAGCTGGTGAGTCGGTCGAGGGTGACAGGCAAATGACCCTGGACTGACATGATGTGCAGACTCATCAGAGAACTGACAGAGTGAGATGATCTAATGCCCACTAGAAGTGTGTGAGTACTAGTGGACCTCCTCTCCTATTTCATCCAAACACCAGAGTTTAGGCCACGTTAAAAGTGTCAGTGATTTATAGGACTAAGTTGCACTTGATAGACCAGAAAACCCTGCCATCCTTTGTCCCTGCAGTCATACGATCAGAATGAGTTCTGTACTGGGTGATAGAATACTTGAAACAGACTTTGCCAATCATCTCACAGGCATATCTCAGCCGTTTTGTAGATGAGACTGGGACCCACTGATTTATGCGTTTCCTCTTTATGGATTTCAGTGAATCAGCATCACCAATTTTAGAGAATCATTCACTTAAATCACTCTCAGATGTCATTAAAGATGAGATACCCTATGGCTTTCAATCACAGTTCTTAAAGGTACCCTAGAGTGGAAAACTTTCTTCGGCATAGATGAATAATACGAGTTTAGTGCATGGAAGTGACATACTGTGAACCTTAAACACTGCTGTGTCCTCCATCCAAGAGAGACCTTATAATAGCAAAACAGAGCTGTAAAATGTGAAGATATTAATCCCAGAATGGCTATGTAATGGTATTGATGTCAAAAACATAGTTGCACCTGGAAGGAATCAACCGACGGGAATGAAGTTTTGCATGTGACATAAGCAAGTTCTATATTGCTAAAGGATGGGCCTTATCTAGGGTTGGGTACGAAAATCAGTACCTTTAAGTGCACCCACTGAATTACGTTGGTACTATGTCTTATCCTTTGTTCATGTGCTTTTAACCTTTGTATTATTTGATTTCTGTAATGTTGCTCTGTGACAACATCATTTGTGAAAAGCACTATACAAATAAATGTTGATTTAATTTGATTACTACTGATACTACTGATTACTACCTCTGATTTGAGTACTGATTTATATCAAATCACTCTGTGCCATTTTCGGTACAAGTGTAACACACATTGGGCAGTGGAAAGCTGAAATCAATCTTGAATGTTGTTACACTTTTCAAAACATGATGCTGCCAACAGAACATGCAAAGCTGGTAACAGGGAACAACACCTGAACAAACACCCATTCAGACCCAGTTAACTGGCAACATCTAATCGTAGAAGTGTGAAATACAGTTGTACTGAAGTCTTCCACACCCTTTATTCAAGTGATAAGCCATAAATATTGCCTATATCAGCTTAAAATTTCTAATCACGTTTTGTTCCTAGTAATGTTTATCTCCCTGCGTGGTGCAACTATTTTTTTATTTTACATAATATATATATTTTTATATTTACATAAAGCCCACTAGTGAAAGATGTATGATGAATAAAATGTGACAGCCACTTTGGAAGAATATAGCTGCTGTCCAATTAAACAACATGTATCTCCATTTTTGTCCATTTTCTCCATGGTTTAAAACATGGTCCTACTCTGAAAAGAGCAGTAAAGAGATACATGTTTTCATTGTAAATCAACAATAGGGTGTTTTTGGAAATTACAGGGGAACCACAGGGTTCCATTCTGAGACCAGTGTTACTGTTGTTATTCTAAAATCAATTCCAAATGTAGTACAAACACATCAAGTGCTGCACTATTCTATATTTCTGTAGATATAATACAGATATAATACTGATACAGGTCCAATGAGCTGGATCAGGTGTGCTTAGTAATAACCCTGTGCCAATCAGCACGATTAAGAAACACTGATGTGGATAACCTGTGAGAATTTAGCTATTTTCTAGAAACATAGAGGGGAGTTAAATGGGGGAGTTAAACAATTTCCATAGGATGTCTGAAAACGTGGTTATGGCCAATATGGTGTTATTGTTAAAAATCATTAAAACATTGGAGAATAGCACACAGAACCAAACCCAGACAATCCCTATGACAGATTTTAAATCAGATGTCCACATGCCTGCAGTTTGAAGGATTAACAGATAAAATTCATAATCTGATACAGAATTCAAGAGAGTGTGACTAAATTGGGCTTTACATTTAATACATCTTCTTAGCACAAACAAACAAATAGTTTCATTTTTAAAGCTCTTTGAAAATCATTTTATCTTTGAAAACATTTATACATAGATATGTTTGTCTGCTTACAATCAAATCTCACTACATGAGGCTTTTAAGCTTCTTATCCTTTGCAGAGCAAGAGGAGATGAAATCAGGTATCGTTTCATTAGTTGTGTTTAAGATTCTAAAATCAGATGTATCATTATCCAAAAAATAAGAATAAATCTGAATCTGTATCAGAACTGACTGTATGACACCAGTATGACTGACCGGACCTTTTGTACCACTTGGTGGCATTAGTAGTACATTCAGCTTGTGCACATCAGATGACCTGTGGCCGCAAAAACTATAAGGCTCCTTTTCAGTTTGTCTTAAAGCGTTGCATCATTTAGTCTTACAAAATTTGGTCATTTTGTTTCATCATGCATGTGTAAGCACAGACGTTCAAAGCTCTGAATTATGCTCTTTCTTCATGCACTTCTATGTCTCTTTGGCACATGGTAAGATCAGATATCAAAGTCCTATACTCACTCCCGAGGCATCAGATTTGTAGACACTTGAAAGTTTCAGTCCACTAATGGAAAAATGGAAGCTACACCATGACCAGTAAGAACATATAAGATTCAATGTGTTCTTTAAAAATTGATTTTGTCTTGTTAAAATTAATGATTTCATAAGCGTTTTAAATATTCTATCAATCCATATGAGCATGTAATTTGTTGAAAAGCTACTTTTCTTAGACTGATGAAAAATATAACACACATCAGTACAGTCTTTAAACCCACATCAATAAAAGAGCTGAAAACTTTAAATAAAACATCTAATGATGTAAAGTATGTTCAGGAACTTTGTATTCAATATTCAGAATGATAATATTGGCTAAATCTTATGTCCTTGACCTAGTGCTAGAGATGTCCCAGTTTGTGTAATGGCATTGGGGCTGATCCCAGCATATATTATTAATCAATGTATAATAATAATAATAAATAATAATAAATGTATTAAAATTGCCAATGACTATTCCCCAACACTAGGTGGGTGAAGACAAGCACATGCTTTTTCCGATACATGTGGAGCCAGCCACCGCCTCCTTTTGAACTGCCTCTATTGCATCATTGCTGAGCAGTAAACTTGCTTGGCGCTGGATCCCCAGCTCTGATACAGTGGCTAACAGATGTCTGTGCCAACCAGCATTGCAGTGTGAGTGTGACGTAGGGAGAGAGCACCATATACTCACCCAGAGAGAGTATGGCTCTCTCAGACTCCGGCTGCTGAAGGCAAGCAGCATGACCCAGGATTCAAACCTGTGATTCTTGGATCAGGTTAGCACATTAGAGCCACTTGGAGCCCTAATCCAGGAATATTTTAATGGATTGGGTATTGACTATTTTAATGCCAACCCATTTCATAGTTTTAGTTTTAACCACAATGTTCAGAGCTTGATCTGGTGACCTCAAGCACCCATTAACAGACATTATTTCTGAGACATGGAAGTAGTGAGGAACCTCTCAGACAGTAAATTATAGAGTTCAGACTCTGCAGGGCAGGTTGGAGCTATTTTATAGTGGAACATGACAACATAATATCTGAAACAATATAAAGCTACTGTGGAACCAGAACTGATCATAGTGCATTCAGCGCTCTATAAACTAGTTATTTTATTAGTAGCCCACAAAAAACAACAGATATCAGTCCAGTGTGTGTACAGTCTGTCAGCCAGACTCTATTATTAGATATTAAACACACATAAAACAATAATTTAAAGAAAAGTCATTAACACACTAAGTGTTCAGTCATATAAACTGTTACTAAAACGATTTTATTCAGTATTAATTAGCAGCACATCTTATCTAAACTGTCTGAAAATCAGCTTTAAGAGACTCAGATCAGTATGGGCACAGGCAATATTTTGCTTTTTATTAAGTCTAGAATCTTCTCCAGACTAGGAATGACATTTATTTAATGACAAAAGAGTAATATGGATGAAATCCTGCCTGAATAAAAAAAAAAAAAAAATCACTTTTCAAAGAAAATGAAAAGAGAATCAAATGAGAAGCTATATGGAAAGATAATCTTCTGATTTTATCACATGGCAAGTATCCAAGCATATGAACATTTAAATCAAGATTAATGCTACTCTTCAGAATTGCATTTTTATTACTTTAATCCCTCTCAGATTTATAAGCATAAAGCAAGATCAGTTTAATCCCATTGAACTATGATAATAGTAAGATGCAAACTCTTGACATTTTCTCTGTGAATTGGAGCTCGTTCTTCAGTGGCATCTCATTCCCACAGACAAAGCACCAACAACAGCAAAAGTATCTTAAAAGGAACCAGGTAATAAAGCACGTTTCCAACACGGCACAAGAACATTTAGTCCCTTCACACAAAGAATGACAATTTGTTTAAACAGATTTGTTTAAAACTGTTTTAAGTAATTTACATTCTTGAAAGTAAAGGTGCTTAAAAACATTCTTTCAAGTGATGTTAAAGATGAACTATGTTACGTTTCCTGAAGAACCTTTCAGCTGATGTTTTGTTGAAGAATCAATTCTATAAATGAACAGAAAACAGAAAATATTAACACAGTTGCTGTTTGTGCTAAGCACTCTAATCATTTGTAAAACTTAATAAAAGTTAATAGAAATTGAATGTCCTTGTGAGGAGAACTCTACATTTATCAGTACTTAAAATTCCTAAAGTTAGAATCAGATGTAGCACATCAGCTGCAAATGAATAGACCATCCTTAGAGAGTAGTCTTATTTTAACCTCAGACATTAGTTTGATTTGCTCTAGAATATGACTGAAAATACTAACAAACAGATAAACAAAACTAACACACCCATATGGATTAACAAACCATGACAGAAACAAAAGGACCGAGACAGGCCAAGACAAACGGTCTTAACAAGACAGCATTAACCACACCTGGGACATGATAACAAAGGGGCAGGGTTACAAATGAGATTCAGATGGGAAAGGGCGGAGCAAAGGAGGAGACAGGATCAAAACAAACACAAAGTATGTGCTAGGAGCACATGGGAAGAAAACAACAAGGGAGACAAGAGGTGAACAGGACTAGAACATGACAGACATGACAGGTATCACCATGGTGAGAGCCAAAGAGCTTGGTGAAGCCATCAGGAAGAAAGTTGTAGATGCATATTTAAAAAGATCTCAAAAATTAGTTTACAAGTGCAGGACATTTAAAAAAACAGACCATCCTGGTAAGTGTAGACCAACAGCAGACCAAAAGATGTGTCAACAACAATCCTAAAATGTCATCACAGGACATACAGGTAGCTCTCACCACAGTGATTGATCTGCCATCAGAAAAAGACTGCACATGTTTGATGCCAAAAAGCATCACGACAGGACTAAAGATTGCCAGATAACACCCAGACAAAGAGCAGGGCTTCTGGAACAATATACTTTGGACAGACACATTATTTGGGGACATTAACAGAAGCTATTTTTGGTACAAACCCATCATGTGAGCAAAAGAACCTCATACCGTCTGTGAAGCATGGTGGTGGATATGTTATGGCTTGGGGCTGTTTTGCTGTAGCAGGGCCTGGAGAGCTCTCTCCATCATACAAACTACCATGAGGTCATGAAGGAAACTGCTTTTGATTGATTTAGACATGATGTGTCTTTGCTTCACATTATGATTAATTTTATGCATGTTTTCAAAATACGTGTCTACACAGAATCAGTAACATCCATCCATCCATCCATCCATCTTCTGAACCGCTTATTCCTGAATAGGGTCACGGGTGAGCTGGAGCCCAGCCGGCAACTCTGAGCGCAAGGGTGGAAAACAACCCTAGACAGGGCGCTAATCCATCGTAGGGCACACACACACACACACACACTAAGGGCCACTTTAGAGTCACCAATTCACCTATCATGCATACATTATATAATAAGAAAGTAATACTAATATAAAATACTAAGTAATAAGAATATTTTGATTCATTATTTATTAATGCATCGATTACATGGACTTGTGTGGCAGAAAGGTACACCTTGTACTATGTACTTTTAACAAAATACTGACCTGATTTTGAACCTCTTTGTAGATTCCCATTACCTCGTTTATTCAGTCTGAGTAATTACATACACAATGCATTCATTTAAAACATTATTAAGTCATTGACCTTTTCAGTGGATTACACTGCTTTCATTTATTTCACCACCCCATACTCATAAAGGTCATCCTATAGAAAAGCTCACAGGGGCGTGAGAATATATTCCCAGTAGTGTGTAATGGACTAATGTATCAATGCTTCTAATGCATTTCTGATTACGTTTTAACATGCTAGTCACACTGGATCTGGATCTTTTTGAAACTGAAGTGATAATTCTCTTGCTTTGATGGGTTTATGACAAGCTCTCTCGAGCTGATGATCTTTCCTGAACAAAAATGACCTTCATATTAAAAATGATCAGCGCTATATGAGAAGGAAATCATGCATGTAGTATGGTATTCTTTGCTGTGGACAAAAATGCTGCTGCATAAGATATTACAAAGAGAGTTACAGAGGCATACAAAGTTTGGGCACCCCTGGTCAAAATGACTATTACTGTTAAGCAAGTTGAAGATGAAAAGATCTCACCTTACAAAGGCATAAAGATAAATATGACACATTGTCTTTGAATTTTAAGCAAAACTATTTATTTTACATTTTCAAATAACAGGACAAAGCAAAATGTTGGGCACCCTGCATGGTTAGTATCTAGTAGCACTATGTCTATCCACTGATTTTCAATGATGTTCAGATCAGGAGACTGTGAGAACCAAGATAAAACCCGCAGCTTGCACACTTTAAGACAGTCTGTTGCAGTTTTTGTGGCGTGTTTAGGATCATCATCCATTTGTAGAAGCCATCTTCTTTTCAACGTTAGCCTTTTTACAGATGGTGTTTTCTTTGCTTTCAAAATTAGCTGGAATTTTATTGATTCCAACTTCCTTCTATCTTTGAAATATTCCCGTGCCATTGGCTGCAACACAACCTCAATGCATTCACTCCCATGCTTAATGGTTGGAGAGGTGTACTTTTCATTATATTCTGTGGCCTTTTTTGTCCTTCTTTACTTACCTTTGCTCATTGTTGCAAAATAGTTCTGTTGTAACCTCATTGGTCCACACAACTTGTTTCCAAAATGCATCAGGCTTGTTTAGATGTTTTTTTCTAAAGCTGAGTTTTGTGGTGAGGATGCAGGAGAGGTTTCCTTCTGGTGACTCTTCTTTGAAGGCCATGTTTGTGCAGGTGTTGCAAACAGTAGAACAATGTATTACAACTCCAGAGTGCCCAGTGTGGCGGAAACACCACTCATTCTGCAGGCTACCACGTTCGTTCTTAAGGCAAATTTAAAGTAAACACATCCAATACTCTAATTGGCCAAAGCCAGTAAACAAAGAACATCTTTCAAGAAGTCTGTTAATTTGTGACCTTTTAATAATATCAATGTTTAAAATACATAAAAAATAGTGTGAATGTCATTCTCTCACGTCTTTTCTACATAGCGACATGGCAATATATTCTGGATGTTAATCCGAATCAAATTCAAATATGTTAATTAAATGGTGTATAAAATCACATATGAAATGTGACTGTGCATTATTTAAAGCAGTCAAACCTTATCTACAAAGGGCCGGTGTGGCTGGAGGTTTTCATCCCAAACAAGCTAAACACACTTGATTCTGCTTGTTTAATCAGTTGGTCCCAGTTTTTTAAGCAGCTGAGGTGCGCTCCTGCTTTGCTGGATATGAAAACTTTTGATATTTCATTGTATGAATGAAGTCAGTCGCCCATTTGAAATCCTCGTCGCCATGCTCCAAATGTATTTGCCATCCTATTTGCAATTGCATATTCACTTTTTGGGAGGTATTATTGTACATTGAATTACAGAAGCCTACTATTAGGGGCAAATTGGCACTGCAGGTAGCATTTGTGTCACGCCGCTCCAGGGGCCTTGGGGTTGTGGGTTTGATCCCTGCTTGAATCACTGTCTGTGAGTGTGTTCTGTTTGGTGTGTTATCCACGTTCCTTTGCAGATTTTTCCTGGTTTCCTCACAAAAATTTACACGGTAGTTGAATTGGCCGTGCTAAATTGCCCCTAGGTGTCTGAGCTCTCAGTGATGGACTGGGGTGTCTTTAATGGGAATCGTCTTTTCAACCATATTGAAACGCGAATGAAATGACAGTCATGTATGTGATTGTAATGTTAAATCAACAGCTTTAAAATCCTTTAAAAATACATATTTGATGTGACTCTATTAGTCACCGTCTGACTTTGGATGTCTTTTCAACTTTCATTTTCAACCATGACAAAACACTGATTAAACAGCAATCAGGTACATGATTTCAATGTTAATGGCCACATGTTTAAAGTTTAAAAACTTGCAGATAGCTCCTTATCCAGCTTTGTTACCCCTGTAGCAGGTGCTTGGCTTCGGGTATGGTGACTTTTAATACTACTCTAGAGCTTTCTCATTCTATTGGCTTTATTTCCTATGGAGATCATACAGGCTCTGTGTGTACAGCTGAGCACCTGTTTCAACAATGCTTTGCCCTTAAACCAGATGAATTCACTAATTAGAAGGGGTTTTGGAGTGTACTTTACAGTAAACAGTATTTCTGAGTATGAGGTAAGCGTATTACATGACTGTTCAACCTCTTTCTAGACATTCATTTAAGTAATTCCATCTTATGAAATTATTGTATTCTATTAACCCATTTGTATTTTGCAACACATGGTATATTTCAATCATTTGAGAGGTTTTGTAATCCTAACATTCAACACAATGTTTGAAAACATCACCAAAAGTAAACTTCTTTAACCTCACCGGAGCAGTGACAGCATGCAGCCATGTTTAAGTGGCATTTTGTATACTTTTGTTTAGAGTCCTGTAGGGAAACCTGTCCAAACCACTATCCATTATCAGGCCGGGGAAAGCTTCCACAGTAATAGCACTGGATTGATGGGGCTGACAGCCTCTGGCAGTGGGACATAGAGCTGCACTTTGGGTTCTGGCTCCAAAACACTTGAGAACCATAGGGGGCATAAATCAACACTACCTGCTGGACTGCTGACAAAGAAAAACTGGCACAAGTTCTGAACAGAAGTGCAGAACAGAACACAGTACTGTCTAAATACTTGTTACTGCATAAGCATTTTCTCTGTGTTCACAGAGCATTGCTCGGTTTTTATCTTCTAGATTGTGGTAAAAATGAAATTGGCTAGTTCTCATAGTTAGACATGTTAGATGTGGGAGAAATGGGCATGCTTGAAAACCTGAGACACTGACAAGGGCCAAATCATTCTGGCCAGATAAATGAATCAGAGCATCTCAGAATTTCTCACCAGTGAGGTTTAAGACTTCCAGGGAGGTCTTGGTCAGCCGTGATGAGTAACTACTGACAGTATTCCAAGAAGGGTGAACTCTATGGATCGGCATAAGGGTGTTGGATGCCCAAAGCTCATCTGTGAGCAAGGGCAATAAAGGCTCTCTCATTTGGTCCATAGAAGGGCCATTGTCACACACGTCACATGACACTGTAGTAGCCCCTCTATACTTAGTAACCTGTTATTAATGCTTTTATGTTATAGAATTAGTCAGTCATGATTTTATCCATTTAATCCTGAATAGGGTCACTGTGGATCCAGAAACTACTTGGAATCAACAAATATGAAGTCTAGAAAACAGCCTGTAACCACCCACAAAATGTGGTTCTTGGGTTCTCATGTTAATAAGGTCTTACCAGTAGCAAGATATGACACCTTAAACATTAATACATCAGCACACAAAGGAGAGAATGAAGTCAATAAAACGTCATCTGAAATGATGGGCCAAAGAATATGGTCGGAAAGCACTGTCTAAGCTAGTGCCTTCTTATCTAACTGCTCTGTTGGACTCAACTGTGTTTAACAGCTGCTTTCTCAGGGCTGTAACACCTTGTTTAGTACTGGATTGGAGAACGGAGGTGTAGCTGAAAGGAAGGGAGTAGCTGAATATAAAGTGTTTGTGTTGGTCTATGATACTGGATGTCTACTGTCATAAAAGACAATAGTGCATGTTTCAGAATTTACTGCTTTCAAAACATCTAAGCAGGCAACCTTGTCTTGCTGATTTACATGGTGATTGGAAAGACAAGACCTCTCAAATACCCCCCTTCTAATCCCCAATCTAATCTAAATCACTCTAATCTAACCACTGTAATTTTCAGATTTCAGTCATATATCAGCCTCCCTTGTTTTTGAGGGGTTTGGGGTGTGAATGTTTTGGTGAACAAAGTAATAGTTCGAGACTGAAGTAGAACTAATTTTCTTCCCTACCATGTGGCATTGACTACTGCCACGTCTTTATCCTGTTTTATTTTATAAAATTATACATTTTGATATTTCAAAATTGTCATTGTTAAAACCCACTGAACCCCATTCAAATGTAAATCGTTCCTCTACCTTTGCTCAGTCCTCCAGCCAGTAATGACTCAAACAAGACCAATCAGTGCACCATCTAATGAGCTTCGGCCAGTGATTAGGCCCTCCTTGAAAATGATTAAAGAAGATCTTGTGACAAGTCAAAGTCGTGCTTTATCCCTGGCCCTGTAAAGACAATCTGTTATCTAATCAAAACTCAATCAGACCCAGCAAGCTTAATTATAATTGCGGATGAGTTCCCATGGTAAAAAGCGTGTGGATACATGTATCATGCCCTGTGCCCTGTGTTTATTAGAAATCTAGTTTGAAAACACATAATTATGGTGCTGCTCAGGAATAATTAAATAGAAAGGTCATTAACTGAAGGGTTTGCCATCATGATGGATTTAATATTCATGACTCGTCTGTCATGTTTTAGAGCTGGCTAATCCTTAATACAGAAAACTACAGTGTATCTGGATACAGGTTAGCTGTAAAACACAAAAAGGACATTTAAAATACAGTACATTAGAGGCAGGGAATAAAAGATAAAGTGGGTTTTAAATGGGTTATATTTGAATTCTAGATGAATAAACAAACAAATGAATTTAAAGCAGTCAGTTGACTTCTACCTTGTATTTGACAGATCCTAAAATATTAGATCTATTGGGAACGTGTCACCCCTTGTTACACACAGCATCCTTTATTGTTGCAGGAAAAGGTGATACTTACTTAACAGTGCATTAAGGTCAGGATACAGTGTGAAATTTTGCATGCTCACCTGAACATCAAAGTGGGGGCTACTCTTCTGATCATTAATCACCCCAAGGCAAGCTAATTTTCTGCCTCCCCAGCAGGTCCGTGTGAAATGCATGGAGTCAGAGGTAGCCTTTTTTTCATTTCTCAGTCTTAAATGAAACACTTTTAACTTAAAGGCAATCGATTTTTGTTTACTGGAGCTGCATGCAAGGAATTAATCAGCGCAGAAATAGCACACCCATGGTCAGGGGACCAGGGTTAACATCAGTGTGACATTGCTAAATACACTCCGGACACACCCGATTGGAAAAGTTTTTATCACTCCCACCAGCAAGGGCAGTTGCCACAGGAGGCGTCTGCTTCCTATTTACGGCGACGGGAATGCAGATATTATTGGCATTCAATTTGCTATTTGCAGATGCATCCATTCTTTATCAACCATTGTCGAAATAACAGAGTCCACAGTATTGCTGCCAGTGCCACTAACCGTTGCCCATGTAATTCATCTCAACATGTAGCTCTCTGTCTGGGGTTAATCAGACTGAATTAGTCAGAGTTTGATAAATGATCTAAGACTCTGCCTATTTTAACAGTCCACTGGATCAATCAAATTGATTCCTAGACTAATGCAGACTGAGAGCTCTAACCACTGCCTGGTGAAAGCACACAGCACAAGTTTGAATCATGTAGGAAGGCTAAATCAGTGCCACTGAACCATAATATAATTGATTTAGAGCAGGTTTTTATTCAGATTTAGAAGTGATTGTCAACTAATATTTAATAAATTAAGACCATTTAGTCCATCAGCTAAGGCACATTTAGTGTGTGGTGTTTCCCTGTTTAATTTTGTTCTGTAACCAAGATGATAGTGTAGTTTACAAGTATCATAGCCATGAGTAAACATTAAACTGCATACCTAAAAAACACGCTGTAAAGAGAACCCTTGAATGATAATCCCACATGAGCAAAATGGCCCTTTAAAAAAAGCATTATGCAGCTTTATGCAGCTCCACCAGAGTTACAGAGTCCAGTAGCCGGCAGCCTGTCATGTCTGTCTCTTGTCAGCCCTGTGTTCCCTGTCAGTTTCCCCCATGTGCTCCTTAGCACATGGTTTGTTTGTTTTGGTTCTGTCTCCTCCCTTGCTCCGCCCATTCCCACCTATGTCTTGTTTGTAACCCTGCCCCTTTGTAATCAGTAGATTCAGGTGTGTCCAGTGTTTTTGTATTTAAGACCCTCTCTCAGCCAGTGAGTCCTTGATGTTAGTTGTCAAGCCTGGTAGCTGTTGTTCTTGTGTTTGTTCTAGATTTCCATTTGGTTTGTTAGTTTGTGTTTTGTTAGTGTAAGTTGAAGATCTGTTAGTTTTGTATTTTCTGTTTATTCTTATTAAATCCTCAACCCCAGCGTTTGCCTCCACACCCTTAGTCTTCCGTTCTGTCCGCCCAATCCTGACACAGCCGTAATCCTGCCCTTTAAACAAAAACAAAAACAAACAAAAAAAATTTACAAAAAACAAAGTATACTTAAATTGTCCTGTGATGTGCTTGCTTTGTTATTTTGGAAGCACTAATTTGTATTAAAGCACTAAAATAAATTACACTAAATTACTGAATTACACTTGATATATACTAAGTATACATGTCATATGTTATTTTCATACAGTGTATTAGTCTGAGTAGCCTGATTGAACACTAAACAAATTAAAAGTATGTTTAAATTATTGTTGTAATATGTTAATCACATGTTTGGTAAATGTGGAAATGTATAGTCCCAGGATGTAATTAGCGTGAAAATAACATGTATATATATGTTATATAACATAAGTATAGTGTACTTTAATTACTTAATTTAAATTATAATTTATTAGTGCTTTAATGCAAATTAGTATTTTTTACAAGGGTGTACACTGTGCATACAGGACACACACACACACACAGGGCAACAAACAATGACCCTCCCCTTTTCCAGTGGATGAAATGTGCATATATTCACATTTCAAATTTAATTCTGCATGGTACCTGGTGTGCTGAGCCCAGAGTGGCTGCGGCAGTACAGGTCACTGAAGCATCAAAAATGATTTTAAGCTGTAGTTTTTAGCTAAGATGCATCCATTTAAAAATCGTTATGTAACAGTAACAGAAGTGTATTGTTCAAAATGTGCAACGATTTCCTATTCAGTTTGACCTTAAACAGTCTCTAAGCTAGGATGATTGCATGGATGATGCTTTTGAGAAACAAAGCCCAGGCTTGCCAGCTGGCTCCTCACACATGTATGCTCACCTAGCAACAGCAAACATACAAACCAACCAGAACAAGGTTTGCCCTTTCTCGTGTCTTTCTCAACCTTTCTGTCCAAACAGCCACAGCTTGCACATTGTATTAGTGACAACAGCTGTTGAGTGGGGCCATGACCACTATCATCATGAAGTGACCATGCAAACCCACTACTGGCCGCTGGCCATTAGTTTGACAAGGTCAGGCACACTGGTTGGCTATATTCTACGGACATGCCTTATGCCCTCACAGCACTGCACTGCTGTGCTGGTCTGTATCGTGATGGAAATGCAATAACTAGGCAGCCAGGAGAGTGAATTACAGTAATCAAACAAGTCGCCCTCTCCAGAGTAATCATAAATCTGACAAATTGCTGTGTGGTGAATAACAAGAATCATGCTTACATAATTTATTTTCCCAATAATATTGTGATGAAAAAGTGCAATGAAATGAGCACGATGGACGGCTTCTATAAACCACCATATGAGGAGCCACCGGAAAAGTTGCTTACAATTATGCATCATTGCAAAGTGACCAGCCCAATCCAGCTGTCCAGAAATCTGGGCTTGGCTCCGTTGTGAGAGGGAGTGGGACATGATAGCAAAGCCCTGTGCTAGAGAGCTAATCTGGCCAGAACTACACACAGTAAGTGCATTTAGAGCTTTAGATAGACATTGTTTGGGTTGAAATGTGTTGGATGAAATTGCTTGCATTGATATAAACGAACAATGAACTGAATTCAGACATACAAACATAGAAAAGGGAATCAGGAGGCAGAATGTTCTTCCCACATTTGATGCGAACTTGAACATGTAATTAGACTTCATGCAAGTTTAATCATATCATGTGGGATAAAGACAAGCCTACTGACTCATCTAGCACTGTCAATCAGTAAATCCACAAGGGTTAACATGTCTGAATCACTGCATTTCAATCAACCAGCACTGGGCTGCCTTTTTGAGATCAGCTAAAGACATACTTAATGGCATGTGTTCTGTTCCAAAGAAACGGAAAGAAATTCCATTTGTTTCTGAATGACTGAATGATGTATGATTGGCCTAATAAATAAATATCAATTATTCATAGCCGCAGATGAATATTGGAATAGTTTAATTAACTGCAAGCTCAAGGGTCTGAGCAATGCGACACCTGACAACAAAATATTCTAGCCACCATCTTGACTATGTGCTGTTGCTGCTACTGGTTTTAATGAATAATGATTCGTGTTTCGTCTTGATAAATTTTGATGGTATGAGAAATGGAATGATGCATATGTAATATCGAATAAGAACACTCTGTATTAAAGCAAACATAGGTGTGATGAAGCAGGCATATTTCAGTTGTGATGTTATTTATGAATTCTATTGCTTTTATACAACAGTTCAGAAAATATATACAATAATAAATAAATAAACTGAGCTGTGAACATTGATATTCGCAAAAAAATGTAATTTTAATGTTAGCATTTCCTTCTGTTGAGCCACAGTTTCTTAACTAGCAGATTGTTGCTACTTTACAGTAATGAACTCCACTTACTCGCTGCACAGCCAGCAGCTCCTTCTCCAGCTCCTTACACAGACGTGCACATTAAGCTCTGTTTGTCACTCAGCATGTGTCACATGAACACAAAGGGAACACTTCCTTCCAGACTGCCTGTTTTCCCAGTCTAATTGAGACACCGTCTCTGTGTCCATATGCCAATGGCTGAGTTTCTAATGCGGCTGGTAGATTCCACCTGAACAAAGTTCTGTTTTGGTGAAGAACAGCATGGTTTGAACACATCCCATTCAATCAGCTTGTGAGACTGGAACTAACTGTTTCAGCTTAACTTTGCTGTTGTTACTGTTCTGCATAAAGAAATCACTGTAATAAGACAAGTGTAATTATTCAGTTCCCTGCCTCGATACTTTTGAAAAATCTTGTTTTTGATGTTTCACGGATTAGTTCTAACTTCTGAATGTCACTGAAAATGGCCAGTGAGCGAAAACACAGAGGCCATGCGGAGTGCGATGGCAGCTTTGTAGCGTTATAATCCCCATTGAGGAGAGGAAAATGGGCTGGCAATTCAAAGCCATGACTTTTCAATACTTCAGTATCACGGCTCTAATTTTTGGACAGCAGGGGGGGTTTACATTTGCCAAAAATGACTTTTCAATTCCTCAAAACCCACAGCAGGGTGTTGTAAAGCTGATTTCAAACTCATAAGATTCCAACAGCTCCCCTGATAACAAAGCATAGAGGCCATTGTGTTAAGCTTTATCTGCTGCAAGCGCCGTGTTACAGATTGTGCCCTGGAGATATGTGGCTGAAGTGAGGCAGGAGATCAGATTCTAAATACTGTGCTCCGCAATTCTCAACACTTCTGAGTATTGCCATAAAATGATTTATGGAGGCTTGAATACACAACGATAAGCAGAAGCATATGGTTTAGCTTTCTGACAATATAGGGAACTTTTGCTTTATTTGAACCCCATAAAGGATTTGTAGAGTGATGCCATAGAATAAGCACTTTTGGATCCATAAAGCACCATGTTTGTGAAAACTGTTACTCTGGTACAGAACCTTAGGTTTTAGATGGGTGATTATTTTTCTAATTCTTTTAAGAATATAAAGTGTAAAATTAAATTGATTGGTTGATTAATTCATCCAACCACATTTTTCACTCAGCAATTTATTCATTTTTCTGCACCATTTTCTAGAAGCAGATGGTGGATATATGGGTGTCTTGATCTTCCCCAGTGCAAAGCTTTACTGTGGCCTTCAAGCCCTTCATACATGGACATATTTACTGGGTTCATTTTATCCTCCATCCATCCATATCTGATCTTACTGGCCCACAGAGGAGGATAAACATGTTGCAACATTGAATTTACAGTGAATATCGATTGGCTGCACTGCTTCTCCTTGGGCTATCTAGGAGGAAATGATGAATTTATGGGCACTGGAGCACCAATCTGAAGGTCCTCTGAGAATGACCCTTCCTTTACAAATTCCCATTTCCCACTCCCTCAGAGGTGTGAAGCTGTTTGATTTGAAGTGAAGGAGGGCTGCAGCTGCATCATATTTTTACGTGAACAGCTCTTATGAAAAAGCTTTAAGGATAAAATAAACTTTTGCCTGATGTGGCGGTTTTCAAAGGAGAATAAAGAAAAAGTGTGACCTGTCTATGTTTGTGTGTGTGTGTGTGTGTGTGTGTATACTTGTGGTAAAAATGCAAGAAAGTAAAAAATAAAACTTGTAGTGTATATCTAGATGGATGGCATGAAAACTAAACAGGCTAGTGGACTGTGGCTGTAGGGGCTATACTAGGAGAACAAATCCAATCTGGAGCCTGCTGGGGATGTAGTAGATTACCATTACTTGCATCTGTTAGAATGTAGGTGTGACCTAAACTATATTTATTTTCCATCATTTTAGAATGATGGAGTGCTCCCAAACACTATACACATTTACATTATTAATGGAAATGTTGTTACATCACATTTACATTTACCTTTATGGCATTTAGCAGCCGCCCTTATTGTTAATTGTGTATTTTTTATCTGCATGGTCTGTGGTAACACCACTGCTGAGACGTGACAAGAGTAGGTTTAAAAAGTCTGCGTGAATAGATCAACTGAACTCTGCATGAATAAAATGTTTATTTATTAATTAATTTATTTAGTTTTTTTGTATTGGAGCCTGTTTGTATACAAATTAGTGCCGTCAGTGTAAATCGCCACCCCCATCCCCCCCATTCTCACCTTGAGAGAAGAACGACGTGACTTTCACCTGAATTTCGTGCCTCCTATTCGTGTCTATATTTGTATCTGTTTAGAACGTATTATCTGTTAAATCTGAATAATGTGTTTGCGTTTGGTTCCATCTCTACAAAATGCATGTAGAAGAAAAACATTGCTTGTTTTCCAGTGAGTCACCCTCTCTCCCAATTTCTCTGGTTTATTACACTAATTTTTTTCCATTTGTTTTGTTGTGCACCGAAATGAATGTTTCTATGTGTTGAAATGAAGCATGGCTTCTATTTTTATACAAAGGCTGTTACTGAATGGAATTTTTATGCGGGAAGAGAAGCAAATATAGTGGTGCCCAAGACCTTGCAGGGGTGTGTGCACCACTGAACACATTCTATTGAGTTAAAGAGAAGAGCTAATGGTCATGAAGAGACCAGGACCCATACTGCCTCCTTAGGCACAGTGCTTATTATACTGAAAGTTCAATTTCTGTTCTTTTAAATTCATATATCAGTCTGTCTTTGCAAATGGACTACAAATGACCAAACTTATGTATGCACGTAGACCTGGTTTTGCTCTGTGTGTAATGTATTTATGTGTGTGTGTATGTGTGTGTGTGTGTGTGTGTGTGTGTGTCTATGCATTCATATCAGCCATATTCATGCTCTCTCTTTAGCAAGGGATAAATGAGTTGCAAAGAGACCTGCGCTCAATTATGTTCATATTTCTTCCATAGACTCAAATCCATGTGCTTGCATGGCATAATAAATAGCCCAGGCAGATGCTTAATGAGTTGTGGAATTGGCTTTATGAGCTACAGTACGTACAGTAGGTCACTCCTCTAGCTCCAGGACAAAAAATCCACTTCCACATTGTGCAAAATACGCACCTTTGTTAACGCGCTCTTACTAAGGTCACAGCCTGGCCATTGATGCTGTTGGACTTTATGTCCCCAACCTCTGACTCATGCATATGCCCCATAAAATTGCTCTTTCTGCACATATATCTCCAATCAATACTACTGTTTTACTCACTGTTTAAGTATAGACATTCAATCCATAAAGCTTAATAAGAAAGATCCGTCAGTGGAAGAGTACCATCATGCAGTAATACAGTATTTAATGTTTACATCACTGTGTTGTGAAATGGTTTTTTTTGGTATATCTCAGTGATTTTTGGCTGATTCTATGATAAAGTGACTCATCTAAAATGAGCCCATTTAACAGAGAGATGAACTGGAGTCATTTTTCCCCCCGGGGACATGTCAACATGGAGAGCTGCAAAAGTCATTAACCCAGAGACAGATTCTATCTGATTTATCCCGTGTTAATGAAGAGGGTGGTGGTTCTTCTGGCCCAGTGAGCACAGCCTGATGACCTTTGGCACTTGCTGATATAGAACTGCAGACAGACAGCTCCAGTCTCCTAACAATAATGAATGAGCTTAAACCATGTAGTTGTACCGATTCTTCCTTCACGAATGAGGCATGGAAGCATGTTGACTGTCAATCAGGCAGACAGAACTGATAAATTGTGCAGTAGAGGGAAGCAAGGTTGAGAAGTCCATATTGAAAACAAGACACAATACTCCAACACGTCCATAAAATAGCTAGAACTGATAATGGACGAGATGGGCAGGATTGAGTAATAACTGAATAGTTGTAATGGCATTACATGATCAGCAAACAAACAGTAACAGTTACAGTAACAGTGGAAACGTGGATTACAAGTACATTTCTTTAAAAACAGGATGATTACTCACAGGAATTATATTACAGCTGGGCTGTCAAAAATACAACCTAAAGGTTCTAATCCAGCCCACCAAATAAATTCAGAATTCATGTTCTCCCCCAAGCAGTTTAAATGCACCATTAATCACTCAGTCAGTGGCTTTCAGCAGTCAGTGTTTTTGAGGCACCATTACGCTAGCAGCAAACTGATTTCTAGGCTTCATAACTCAGGATCAGAGTAACTTACAGATATGATACACATATCATAAACTACAAGACTGGCCTATCTAACCCTGGTGGTCTCATCAATGCATGATGAATTATCAGTGAATAATCCAGCTTGGAAAACAGTTCATCTTAAATTCATAATCTCCAACTGATTTTCCTCTGTCCATGTGTCAGCAATAGTAGCTAGTATGTGGATGGTGTTAGTTTGACCGTAGGTGGCACTGTTGTATGCTTAGAGAGACAGCATGGTGGCGCTGCAGGTAATGCAAATGTCACACAGCTCCGGGGGTTGTGGGTTTGATTCCCACTCAGGGAATCGCTATCTATGAAAAACCCACGTGTCTGCATGGGTTTCTTCCCGACTCCCAAAAATGCACATGCTGAACCGCCCTTAGATGTGTGGTAACCTGTGATGGACTGGTATCCAGGGGGTGTTCCTGCCTTGCATCCAGTGATTCCAGGTAGGCTCTGGATCCACTGTAACCCTATTGAGGATGAAGCACATAAGTTAATGACTGACTGGCAATCTGATTAATTTATTTTAATATATTATCCCTTTGGGTTACTTTACAATTACATGTAAACAGGTATTGATTATTTTGTGACAGAATAGATATTTAAAGTATCCCTCTTATAAAGTGATACAAGGGGAGAGTGGTGTGGGAACAGAAGACCAAAACAGAGGCTTGTGCATTGAAATTAAACATGATGGCATCCATCAACTTGGATTATGTGGAATATCATAATGCACGTTGTGTGCACCACTTCATATTATTGTTGTCAGGCAGAAACCTTTGTCCAGGTCCATTTATCAGGACATTGTATATTGAGTGTAAAGAACAACTTCATAAACAAATATTATTCCTAAAAGATTATGAAGCATGCATTGGAAACTGCGGATCAGGCATTATTATGGTGACTGATTGTAACCCTAGGCACATGCTGTGTCCTGATATAGTTCCTACTGAGTCAACACCATGAGGCATCAAGGTGACCATCCTGTCCGCAGCAGTGTTGTCCGTGTCTCAAATTTACAGCCTCTCCATCAGGACACTGTCACCTCATTTACTTCGGCCAGGCCAGGACCTCCCAGGCTTGGTGCTAGAATTACCACATCGATAATTCACGGCTAATTAAACAGTCCCACAGAATCCCTCACACCCCCCTAACTCATCCAGCACCTGACAGCACACGTCTTTAAGCAGGGTGAAAGGCGGTATGGAGAGAGGGCCCTGTGTGCCATGTCAAACTTCTCTACACTAAATCCACCACTCATGGGCACAGGCATCGACTTCCTGTCAGTGAAGACAAACTTGTTAATGCATTCTTTGATCATCTGTCCTCCATCGGGCTGAGCACTTGTTTGCTTTGACCGTAACTTCTCTGCACTACTCAGACAGTAACTCACGACCATGGCAGCTTCAATGAACAGGTGCAACAGCACAGCCAACACACTACAAAACACAGTACTGTCAGCGGAGATATATGTCCTTGCCAAAATGCACCCTAATGCATGTTTTCTTCCCACATATACAGTAGAAATAGGGCAAGTCAGACACCAGAGTTAGTACGGTACGGTCTTTTAGCTTATAAAAAGTTCAAAGCCTTAGATCAATACTATTCTATTAGTATTCTATTAATGTGAGCAGTAGTAATGAGGATAAGGTAGGAATAAAATCAAAGAGAATGAGAATCCCTGGACATACTCTTTCTGAACACTTAATACAAAATGTATTATGCAGTTAGACTCATTTATATACAGCTCACCCCCCAAAACTCACCATATACTGTCACAAAGAAAAATGTAGGCTGTGTATAAATATAATATAATTAAACATATGATGAGGGATGGACGTAACAAAAAAAAAAAAATAAAACCTATGAAATAAATAATTATATAAAAATAATTTGTAAAGTGTAATTATTCAAAATGCAGTTTACTTGTGAGGAAAAACTTGCTACTTACTATAAAATTACTACTTAAAATGCCTAAAATTAGAATCGGCTGCAGCATGTCAATGCAAATGATTATACCATTGATAGAAATGATTTTGGTCTGTATTATTTAATCCTAAGACATTCGTTTGGTTGACTTTTGATTGTAGAAATGAGTGATTTCACCAAAGAAGGTTGTAGATGGAGATGAGTCTGGGAAGGGATTTTACAAAAAGATCTCAAATCTATTAGAAATCAGCCATTTAAAAACATTTACAACATTTAAAAAACTTCCAACATGGCCAGGTCCGGTCATCCTAGCAAGTTAAGCCAAAGAGCAGACCACAAGATGCATACAGAAGTCTCCAACAATCCTATAATGTCACAGGGTGACAAATAGGGCATAGGATGTCCAAACATTTTCTTCAGTTGGAATTGGCTTCTTTTTTTAATTTGTTGCATAAGTCATAACAAAGTCAAGAGACATTGCACTGCTTTTCCAAAGGTTACTTTTATCTATAGATTTTGTATGAAAGATGAAATATTGATATGTTAATATGGATGTCCAATTTTTCATTTAATTGACGAACACAATCCCTGTAGCTAAAACAAAACAATACGCCATTGTCAACTAAATCCAGCCCAGTTCCTCTGTCTATCGTAACATTTCATAAAAATGTCCAGTGTAGCCTGTGCAAGTTTCAGGCACCCAGATTGTTTTGACAAACCAGTCCTGACACCTTTCACCAAAAGTAATTAGGAGCTGTCAGCTCAATTAGATTTCCAAGCTTTATACATTCTTTGACGAAATGCTATTGTTTTACTTCTTTGACTTCAAAGCTTGTGCCAAGTAGCAATTTGAGTCGGATGGTTTAGCTGGTCTGAAAGCATGAGCAAAAAAAGGTTGACCAGCAAGAACAAATCAAATGCAACATACACTATGCTGGTCAAGAACTTGTTAAGGAGCTTCTATACCCTTATAGAATATGTTTTTACCTAGATGACCAGCTTTCAACAACCTTGACCATCTGAAACCCGTTACCAGTAAAAGCTGGTCTTGTGTTTTTTTAGCACAGAAAGGCTAGAAGAAGACTGTGTGGAATGTTATTGAGAAATGACAGTTCAGAGGAGCTGTGAAGATCAGGAAAGAGCTTTGAAACAGCAAGAAAAGTCTTGGCAAAACAACAATTTTGTATAAAAATCAATTTTCTTAACACCTATAAGCTTGTTAGTTCAAGGTGAAAGTCAACACTTCAATGAGACCTAGATTGCTTTATTTAAAATCTACAGCTTTGGAGTAATATTACAAAAAATGTGTCATTGTCCAGATTATTATGGACCTTTATGGACCTGTGTGGCTTTATTTGAAGTTTTCAAAACTTATAATGTCACTGCCATTGTAATGTAAGATAATGGAATAAGGTTTTATTTTAGGTATGTTAAAGACACTTTCTTGTTAAGGTTTACATAGAATAATACAGTATATACTACCTGGCCAAAAGAAAGGTCACAACCTGGATTTAACTAAGCAAATAGGTAAGAACCTCCCATTGGATAATTACTGCATGGGTGATTATGTTTGTATGCATTGACTAGTTTCTCATTTGTTAAACAACCAGGTCCAAAGACACATGCTATGGTTGTGGAAAAGATTATTGGCCAAATTATTGGCCTGCATCATGCAGAGAAAACATTTAAGGAGAGGCTGAAACTATTGGAAATTGGGAAACATCCTCTTCAAGGAAGTAATCAAGGAACTATCTGACCCAGCTCCTGTCTCAAAAAAGCAACATGCGGTTCAGCTCATCACTATCTACCGTCCTCCAGGTCCGTATTCAGACTTTCTTACTGAATTTCCAGACTTCTTAGCCCAATTATCTCTTTCTAATGACAAAGCCATGATTGTTGCAGACTTTAATATCCACTTTGAAAAGGCCCAGGATCCACTTAAAATGGCCTTTCAGTCCATTCTAGATGACTTTGGGTTGAAACAAATAATCACCGGACCTACCCATCGATTCAACCGTACCCTAGATCTAGTTTTAACCCTGGGTACAGACACAGATAATGTGACCTGTATCTCACAGAATGACTCCATTTCAGACCACTATCTAATTATGTTCGACTTAATCTTACACCACAGCATACATCAGTCGCCTCGCTTCTTTAGTAGACGCACCATAACATCCTCAACAGTTAATGAACTCATTAATACTCTCCCCGACCTATCCCGTCTCTGTCTCCTCCAACCATAGTGACCTCGATTATACAACAGATACCCTGAACTCAGTATTGCACTCAAATCTGGATTATATAGGTCCGATCAGAACCAAGCTAATTAAAAAGAAAAAAATAGTCGATACCATTGATACCATTGATCATTTAATCAATCAATCAATCAATCAATCAATCAATCAATCAATCAATCAATCAAATTTTATTTATATAGCACTTTTTACAACAGGAAGTTGTCACAAAGCAGCTTTACAAGGATCCGGGTCCAAGCCTCAAATGAGCAGCCAGTAGGCAAACAGTGGCAAGGAAAACTCCCTCAGTTTTGGAGGAAGAAACCTTGAGAGGAACCAAGGCTCAAGAGAGGAACCCATCCTCTTCTGGTCGACACCGGAGAGCACGTAACAACGGCACAATACATTGGGATGGAAAATGGAAAGAAAATGAAGTGAAAAATAAAATGGAGAGAGGGAAGATCATTCCATTTTGCTTCATAGACTTGAGAATCACTTACGAATTAAAGGATCAGTCCTAAACTGATTTCAGTCTTACCTGACAGACCATCTCCAGTGTGTAAACATGAACAACACTACAGTAAAATATGGCATTCCACAGGGTCTGTCCTAGGTTCACTACCCCACTAGGGTAATGTCATCTACAAGCATGACATCAACATTCACTGCTATGCTGATGACACCCAACTCTACATATCAGCCAATCCCAATGAGGATCATTCACTCAGTAGAATAACGAACTGTGTTAAAGGAATTAAAACCTGGATGGCACAAAATTTCCTCTTATTAAACTCTGAAAAAACGAGATCTCAATATTAGGATCTAATAAACCCTTTAACCTGGTCAACTTAGATGGTTTCTCAATTACGCCGAGCTCGACTGTAAGAAACCTTGGGGTTATATTTGACTCCGCCTTTGCATTCGACAGCCACATTAGTAATATAGTAAAGACGGGGTTCTTCCACCTACGCAATATTACTAAAATGCATAAATCACTCTCACACAAGCATGCAGAGATACTGATGCACGCATTCATCACATCTAGACTGGATTATTGTAATGCCATTCTAGCTGGTAGTTCAGGGAAACCCCTACAGAGGCTCCAATCAGTACAAAACGCTGCTGCAAGGGTTCTCACCGGAACTCTGAAATTTGACCACATTAGTCCTGTTCTTTCATCCCTCCATTGGCTTCCCATTAAATTCCGAATCGACTATAAAATATTGCTAGTAACGTACAAGTCGCTAAATGGTTTAGCCCCACATTACCTAAAAGACCTTTTAATACCCTACAACCTGTCACGTACACTGCGTCCTCAGGACGCTGGCCTATTGATAGTTACTAAGATGAAAAAGAACACAGTCGGGGGACGAGCTTTCTCTTATAAAGCCCCCCAGCTCTGGAACAGCCTTCCTCCTACTGTTCGGGACTCAGACACACTCTCTATCTTTAAATCACGACTAAAAACCTTTCTCTTTACACAGGCTTTTAACTATCACCTCTAAGGGGGCACTATGTCCCCATGTCCTGGCTGCTCATTTGAGGCTTGGACCCAGATCTATGTAAAGCTGCTTTGTGCCAACTTCCTGTTGTAAAAAGCGCTATATAAATAAAATTTGATTGATTGAATTTGATTAGTGTGAGTAATTATGATCTGCGATCCCTTAAACATGGAATTGGTAGAACTCTGTTTAATAATGAAAGTAAGAGCATTTCCATATACACAAGAAGGGATTGGGACTAAACAGCTGTGTAGCCTTAAGAAAACCACATATCAGTGAGACTAACCGGCAAAAACAAATTCAGATTACTAAGATTCTGGACCCTGAAGACAGTCAGGTGGTCTGATGAGTCCAGATTTTCCCTGTTCCAGAATGATGGGTGCATCACAGTAAGAAGGAAGGAGGCTGAAGTAATGCACCCATCATGCCTAGTGCCTACCGTAGAAGCCTGTGGGGGCAGTGCTAAGATCTGGGGTTGCTGCAGTTGGTCAGGTCTAGGTTCAGCAGCATTATGTGCCCAAAGAATGAGGTCAGCTGACTACCGGAATATACTGAACGGCCAGGTTATTCCATCAATGGATTTTTTCTTCTCTCATGGCACAGGCATATTTCAAGATGACAATGCCAGGATTCATTGAGCTCAAATTGTGAAAGAGTGGTTCAGGGAGCATGAGACATCATTTTCACACATGGGTTAGCCACAACAGAGTCCAGACCTGAACACCATTGAGAATCTATGGAATGTGCAATGGTCCAAATCCCCCATTATCAATACAAGATCTTAAGGGGAAAAAATAATGCAACTCTGGACAGAAATAAAATAAAAGTAAGAGGCTTGTGCAGAGGATACCACAGCAAATCTGTGTCATAATCAAAGCCTGGTTAGACTTAATTTTAAGACCAGAAGGCTGGGAGCAATGTTTTATTTCTCTTGTGAAACTGGCCTCATCTATTGGTCATTTTAAACCTGACATTTTGATTCTTCTGTTACTTTCACCATTAATCTGTCCAGCTCCTGAAGACCTAATGGAAAAATTCCTTGGCTATGTCTATCTAGATAGCATGGGCATTCTTTATCCTGGTTGGACAATTTTCCATAGGTAGTACAGAACTGCTTTGTTTCCAGCCTAAATATAAAAATAAAGTAACAGAATTACCACAATATTCACAAAGTTTAAACAGAACCAGAAACATAATTAAACATACATAATAAAATACATGTATCTTTAATTCCCAGTGATGAACCAGCCTGAAGTTTCCTCACTGCATGTTTCTCATTATCCTCCTATATCAATCTTAATTACCTGTCTTATGTTAATGTACACTGTTTAACCATAACATTATGACCACCCATTGTTTCTACATTCACTGTCCATATTATCCCTTACTCTTACCATATAGGAGCACTTTGTAATTCTATCATTACTGACTGTAGTCCATCTTTTTCTCTGCACACTCCTTTCACCCTGATCTTCAATGGTCAGAGCCCCATAGAACCACCACAGAGCAGGTGTTAAGTGGGTGGTGGGTCATTCTCAGCACTGCAGTGAGAATCATAAATATCCAGCAAGTAACATCCTGTGAGCAGCAGCCTGTGAGCACTGATGAAGCACGAAACGATGACCAACACACACTGTGCAGAAACAGAGTACGCTGTGAGTGGCACTTCTGTGTCTGATCAACGAATATCAACGCAAGACACCCAATCACACCACCACCATGTCAGTGTCACTGCAGTATTGAGAATGACCCACCACCCACATAATACCATCTCTGTGGTGGTCCTGTGGGGTACTGACCACTGAAGATCAGGGTGAAAGGAGGCCAACAAAGTATGCAGAGAAAAGATGGACAACAGTCTGTAATACAACTACAAAATGTTGCTGTATGGTCAGCGGAGCTGATTAAATGGACAGTGAAGGTAGTAACAAGGAGGTGGTCATGATGTTATGGATGATTGGTGTATAATGTCATAGGCTGAAACTAGTTATCAGTTCTGTAACTTGGAGAAGAAGTCTAAGTATTGTGTGCTCTGTGTGTGGGAGGTTTCACCAGAAAAAAAAAATGTATTAGTAATGCCAGAATGAGGGATCTCCTTGCTTGTACAGAGAAGGTGGCCAAACCTTTGCACACTGAGGGAATGATGACTCAACTCTCCATGTTCCCTTCGGGCAGTTCTTTTCTTAAATTGTTCTCCAAATAGCCAATGTGACATAATTCAGCTATGTTTCATTTCTCTATCCACCTCCCCTCTTACTCGTCAGTTTTTACTGCTGCTTCTCAAGTGTGCAAGAGAAGGCAGAAATATGATGGAAGTGAAATGACTTTTTATAGAAAATTACATGGTGCTTCATCCTTAATATTTACACAGAATTCATTATTGGTAAATGGGAAGAGAGATTATATCATGCTAATTCTGCTTGGATTAACTGAAACCTAAATGCTGGGAAGACACAGCGAAAGAGAAAGGAGAGAAAGGGAAGATTTAAATGGAAAAGGACCCAAACATTATTACACCAAATATGATGCTGATCAGCTGATAGAAAAGTATATAATGACAGTTTCTATGAAAGCTCTGTTTATTTAGTAAGATATATATCATGTAATCAGCTAATCAGTGTGTATGTCTGAAATAGAGACTTTTCAGGGGAAGGCAAACGTGATACGTTTGAATGAAAATTAATTATAAAAAAGTAAAACGTGCACATAAAGCCATTGTGCTCGCGCGCAGGGAAATTTGTCCTCTGCATTTTACCCATCCACACAGTGAAACACACATGGGGCAGTGATCACACCTGCCGGGAGGAGTGGCCAGCCCTATTCATGGTGCCCAGGGTGCACATAGGGAGTTGAGTCATGCCCTGCCAATTGAGGGAATCAAACCAGCAACCTTCCAATCAAAAGGCTGGTTCCCTAACCACCAGCCCACTGTTTCCCCAACAAAGTAAAATAAGAATAATTAACAGTAATTTTAGACTAATTCTATTTGTCTATTCATCCAGAATTCATTACACCAAACAAATACAATATAATTGCACAAATTTGGAGATACACTGGACAGCAGCAATATACAATATAGGAGGAAAATAAATGAAAAGTCATTGTAATAACATGAATTATGAGGGTCAGTATTCAAGCTTTACACAAAGGAGAAAACTACTTTTACTACAAAAGGCAGGTGAGATCGACAGCACTGCTCGGGGGGAAATGGAGAGTGAAGTGTTGATATGCTTGGAAAATACAGAAAGAAGTGTAATACACACCATGACAGGGTCCAGTGTTCCTGTCAGTTTCATTCTAATCAAGTTTAAAATAGCTCCCAAATGATTTGGTTCTTACTGGACCCATTCTGCATGCTACACTAGTTAACATCCAAACACAACAGAAAGATAAGCTTGCTTATGCAGTGTTTATTTACTGCCTATAGTTTTGGAAAGTTTGTTTGACCTTGTGAGAATGATTGTGGACAGGCATGCATAAATGAAAATTAACTTTGTGTTGGAGGTGGGGGCATGGAGTCAGTGGCACACTGTGTTGGAATAAATTAGTATTCAGTATCTTAAATTCACCAATGAATGCAGTCACAAGGAAAATTTTATTATGTCTCATTACCTTTAAATGTTCTGGTGAATCTTTCTTTTCTGTTATATCAGAGGGTTCCTATTAGATCATTCCATCTGCTGATAAATAGCCAGTGCTATTGTGTACATGGTGTTGTCATGTTCATTTTTAAACATATTTAAAATTTGATCTTCATTTTAACTGCATTGAGATATCATTATTTATCAAACACATAATCAGAAATCTGAAATAATTAGAAAATTAGATTCAGGTCCGCCACATCAGCTGCAAATAATTAGACCAGGTTGTAGAGGAGGTGTCTAAATTAAACCTCACACATTAGTTTGGTTTGCTCTTGATTGTTAAAGTATGTACTATCACCCTGGTGAGATCCAAAGAGTTCTTTGTGGACTTTAGAAAGAAGGCTGTAGATGTATATGAGTCTGGGAAAGGATTTAAATAGATGAGAAATCAGCCGTTCCACTGTCTGGAAAATAATTTATGAGTGGGGAACATTTTAAACAACTACCAACAGGGCCAAGTCAGGCCATTCTAGCAAGATCAGTTTAGGAACAGACTATAAGATGCATAAAGAAGTGTCCAACATTCCAAAAATGTCATAATGGGATCTACAGCTAGAGTTTGCCACATATGATGTCAAAGTGCAGCATCTACCACCAGAAAGAGACCAAAAAAGTTTGATTTTCATGGGAGGTGTGCAAGACGGAAAGCGTGGCTGTCAAAACAACAACAAAATAAACAAACAAACAATTGTGAAACATGGAAGTGTCATGGTTTGTGGTTCTTTGCTGCAGCAGGGCATAGAGAGCTCTCCATCATAGAAACCACTATGAAATCTTTATTGTATCAATGGGGGCTTGAGGAAAATCTGAGACCATCTGTACAAAGACCGACGAAACATTACGTAGCTGAAAGAATTCTGCGTGGAGGAGTGGGAAGATCTTTCTTTAAGTAGATGTTTGGTGGATGGTTATAGGAAACATCTTCTTCTTCTTCTTCTTCTTCTTCTTCTTCTTCTTCTTCTTCTTCTTCTTCTTCTTCTTCTTCTTCTTCAAAAACAGCCATTCCTAGATTTTGTCTGACCTGATCTACATATGTATCCATAAACTGGTCAGTTCTGCTCAATCAAGCCATGAACGACAGATCAAGCATAATCAAGGAAAGGAACAATACAGTTTTAACATCTGAATTTGTATCTGTTTAGCATATGTTTGTTCATTTCAATGTACATACTGTATATAATGTAAGCTTATTTATACAGAAATAACCTTTTACATTGTATTTGTAGATATTTGTTGTGATATTAAGAATGTGTTTGCACTAGCTTATTTATTAATTTTACAAAACCAACTTCTTTTTAAAGGTGCCCATTAAAACATCTTTTAAACAGGCCTGCCACAAATGTAGATGTTAAATAAAAAATTTTTTATTAGATTTTTGATTTTTTTTTCTAAGGAGAATTTTATTAAAAAGGAATTCACTGCTCTCATTGTCTTAAAATGGCTGCAGTGATTTGTCAAAAGCTGTTCCTTCCTCTACCTATCTGTGTGTGCTCTGTTTGAAACTCCCTCATCCCCTGTTGCACTTTTCCACTGTGTCATCCCCGACACTGATTCAATATAGCAGGCTTTTTTTTATGGGGCCCCTGTCAGAAAGTGTTCGATCCACTGCTCTATGTGTTACTCAAATTACCTATTGATTGATTCTAAAAGATGGCCTGGAGATGTTCATTGCTTGGAATTTTATCTGCTCCGGCTTGATGCCTCACACTGTTCAGCAGGAGGTCCGTGCTATCCACAGTATGAGGCCTTTGGAGAAATATATGCAAAACTTTTAGACCAAGAGGACAATCAGATATTATGCTAAATGCTATTCTGCCTAACATCCTAACATTGCAGTGTGTTTGTGTTAGTTTATTTTGGTTTACAGTGTAGTCAAATGCACATATGCCAGAGTGTCATTACATAGCAATGCTGTGTATTACATGGCTTATATGCTGCATTTGTTTACTTGATTATCACCAATGACTGATGTCCAAGTAACACAGTCTTTGAAGATCCCGTGAAGATTGTAACTTACCGCTTAGAACCCGACGCCCACGCTTGCACCTGCACTATACTGTATAACTCAGGATCAGAGTAACCTACAGACATAACACACATATCAACTGGAATAGTTCATGTATAGCATAGTATATACAGTATAGTATCTACAATATTACCGTTATAAACAAATCAAAGGAAAAAAAATAAGAAAAATAAATACATTTAAATTTACAGATAATTGCACATGGGGACATGAAAGTATAGCACATTGTTATGCTACATTGAAAAACTGTCATGCTGTCTGGAGTCAAGTGTGTGTCCATGGTCTGCTGAAAGTAGAACGGGTTGTCTAACAGCAGCAGGAAGGAATGACCTGCGGTACCAGTTTAAATCCAAGTTTAAATGCCAAAGGAGGTTCCAATGCAGGTTTACTTCTCTGTCCACATGTATAAGTTTGACCTGCATACAGACTCTGACTGATCAGCAAGAGGGGGTGGAGCTAATGTGTCATTCACCCAGATATTGAGTTATAGAGGAAAATGAGACATTTAAAGTACAATGTGGAAAAGTAAAGCTTTTCGTTTTTGTTGTTTTTCCATTTACTTGTGCGACACTCAAGTTGAAATTAAAGGTAATGTAAAGGTAACATAGTTGCATGATTGTAGACATATTTATCTCCCTTCTACTCTACTATCCTCACTATTTAAAGCCCCACATCATTCTATCTACAATATCTCCTGTGCGTCTCCAGTGTTTGTTTATAAATAATCTTACACTTTCTATTTTCAACAAAATTACCTACTCCAACTTTTAAGTCTGTTTAGGAATGTTGGAGGAGCATGTTTATTATCTGCATAAAGTATAATGAGTCATAAACAGCCTGTTAACTGCAACCAGTAATCAATTTCTTCAAAACTCAAAGAAATTCCAGGCACAGATTTCAATTCTGCTTTTTCAAGAAATTAAATGCATTTATTGGGAAACAAAATGACAACATATGCACCAATCAGTGGCCCTCTAGTTCCTAACCAGATGTTCAGCTCTTCAGCAAAGCAGAGGCTGGACCTGGAAACATCCTTGTTTGGCAGCATGTAGCTGTAATACCTCCTGGACTTAAAAGTCTAAGGGAAGCCATTGGGAGTTAAAACAATCTGCCAAACTCTTGCTGATGATGTACGCCCATAATTACAGAATAGCGTGTGGGTGTAGCTCCATTGTGAAGTTAAATTAAAACCTAATTCATCAAATACATTGCATGGTTTAATTTGTACTAATCTTCTGTCATAGTCTTTTTTTAATATTGTTCCATCTTACTTGTATGTTGTGAACCAACCCACTGCTACCCAGGCAAATTAAAATAAATTAAATTAAAAATGAAGCTAAGCAGATATGCCTGAGGATATCCTTTCTTTAATAATGCTTTCTCATATCAATACTCTATTTCCTCTTAAATTTGATCAACTGTGTTTGCTTGGATCTGTATTACATCAAATTGACTACTCCTCCACCATCCCTCTCTTTATTTCATTTAGAAATGTGATTCATTGAATCAACTTGATGATAATACACTTAGGGCCCTGGGCCATAATGTTATTTCCTTCTTGCTGCTGCTTTGTGTTCAAGTGTCTGTATCCCTGTTGAAACAAATTAATATAAATCAGCTTTACCAGCTGAAATTGGTCACCTAACTTCATCAAGTTCGAGGACTGACCACCTAGTCCATCAAACTCCATAGGGTTTGGTTTTGACTGGATGACCAGCTTTTAAAGACTCATTAAAGTCTAACGTACGCAATCTGGAACCAGATATCAGCAAATCACTGGTCTTGAGCTGGATTTGTCTTCAGGCAATCTGCCACAAGGGACACTTCATTATAATAGAATAAGAAAAGACAACACTTACAGACAAAGTCCCAAAGGTGCAGCTGAGGCTGAATTTCTTGTCCAGTACATCCCAGAGGGCTGTTTTGTAGAGTCGCTTTAATACAGCATAGAAATGCATCCTTAATTTCTGAGAAATTGAATGATATGACTGGTGTAAGAGACCTGTAGTAACACATCCATGAACAGCACACAATATCAAAATCAAAGTGACAGCCAGGAGTGACAATATGCTGCAGTGGAAATGTCAATAATCAAAATGCAATGGAGCGTAAATTTTAATTTTGCAAGTTTAAAGCTACAATTTAAATTTATTGCATTGATTATGTTACCCATAGCCATGACATGTCAATACAGCCAGCTCAGGCCGTATCATCAGTCCTGAGGAGAAGCCTTGAAAGATCACCTGTCCAGAACCTGGATGGAATCTGTTAGCTTTGTTGAACAACTAAACCTTTGGGAGACAAGTGCCTATTGTTTTAAGGCTTTTTACTGGTTTTATTTAGGGGATTACACAAGTGCCTGTCTTTTCCTATTTTTTTATTTTTTTTCCATACTGGTTCGAGCAGTTACATGTCTTGTCCAATGTTCTGGCAGCATGTTTAGGAAGAAAGCTGACTTTAACTCTTAGAACTCAAGATCTGCACTTTGAGGGAAATGACATGCAATTTTCCATGCTTTCTATAGACATAATAGACATGAACATAACAAACTACATGACTTTCCCTATTTAAGCATAGCCCTGTCATCGAGTCATGACTTAACCGCAAGTAGTCCAGCTGGGAAAGAAGTTCAAATTCACTTGTTTCCAACTGAATTAAGTCCCAGTTCAAATGCCAAAGGAGTTCATGTTTAATGCTCTGTCCACATTGCTTGACCTGCATGCAGACTTAGACAGATCAGCAAGAGGGGGTGGGGCTGATTATGCCAGTGACCCAGATATTGGGTAATTAAATAAAATGAGAAGGAAGGGACGGTTCCTCTCTTTCTTTGCTCACACAGTGTACAAATTTCATAATAAAAGTCCTGAGAAGGTATACGTACTGATAAATTCATAAGTAACAACAACAGTAAAGAACATTCAGGTTGTTTTTATATTTTATTTTGAACAACTTATTTATTTATTATTATAAATATTCTAATATATCTAATCATTGCAAATAACCTCATCAGAATTTGCTTCTTTTGCAGATGTAAAGTGTTAAGTAGTTCTTCTAAGCAAAAAGTAATTTTTTTATCACAACTGGTCAAATTCATACAAATATTTAATTTTTTAATTTAATATTTAATCTTAAATGAAGACAAAACTGAGCCTAGGATTTTCTGAAAATAACAATATCTGGCATCTCTGAATAAAAGTACACAAATTAAAAACATTCCACACAATTGGCCTAGGGTTCTAAAGGTTCTAAAGGTTCTGTTAATGTCATAATACTCCTGATGTAAGGTATTTTATGTGTTTTTATTATTGTGAAAATAAAATAGGTCATGATTATATGAATTAAATGAATCATAAAACATTGTCTATGTTATGTTCTCTGGCTTAGACATCACTTAAAGGCTCACAATGTAAATGTCCATCATACTGCACCTCTCGCCACATTCCTTCAATGATCTGTAAGATGGAATACATTTATCTGCTACACAACAGCAACTCATTACTAAAGTGTTTGAGTGAAGGGCAATCAAAACAATCTCTGTGCGATTAACATTTGACTGAATGAATGTCCTCACAGCTGTGTCAGGAGCTCAACACACAGCTGGGTGACTGGACGCACCAGTAGTTCGCAATGGTTAAAGCGTATGCTGCTCCTCAAAAGTGACTTTGCAGAATGATCCTCTCCAGATGGTAATTACCACTGATCCACCACCCTGTTCTGTTGAGGCAAATGGTGCTTGTTAAGGAACATCTGGCCCCGTCATGGAACTGTGTACACACACCACCATCACAGGCGTACTCTCTATTCGATGTGTGTACTGCCATATTGTGCACTGTTGTAAATGAGAAATGTCACAAGCATATTTTTTAATGGCTTGTGCTTTTAAAGTGTGAATAAATTAAATGTCCTGTTGGAACACCCAACAATATCTGAGATTCAACCATCTTTGTTTGAGGTTATGCTTAAGAACTCTTGCAGAACTCTTGCACATCAGCTAACAAAAAACAAAAACAGCCCCAGAGCATGAAGCTACCACCACTATGCTTAACAGTTGGTACAGTTTTCTTGGGGTTCTTGGGGTTGGAATTACTCATCTTTACACCAGACATGCTCTATATAGACTAAGTATTGGGACAAATGCTCATTCGTTGTTTTCTTCTGAGATCAAAGGTATTTAAAAGAGTTTATCTAGAATTTGTTGGAGTACCTCTCTCCGCTGCCAGGGAAGGCTTCCTGCTAGATGGAACATTGGCTTATTGGCTTTTATTGAGGACATACATAAAGAAAATACAAGGAGAAGCTGCTTTTGGAAAAGGTACTCATAGACCCACTGTGTTTTTGCACACAGGGTAATTTGTCATCTGCATTTAACCCATCCACACAGTGATACACACATACACACTAGTGAATTCACACACTAGGGGGCAGTGAACACATGTGCCCAGAGCAGCATCCTCATCTACAGCCACTGGGGAGCAGCTGGGGAGTTATGTGCTCTGTTTGAGGGCATGTCATGTCACGCCATTTCAGGGATTCAAACCAGCAACCTTCCAGTCACAAGGCTGGTTCCTTAACCACCAGCCCCGTTTTGGCTAAACGCATAGTTTTTCGCCAATAGAAACAGTAATGAGTTCAAAATGAGCTTGACCTGTGGACGGCAGTCTGTGTTTTGACACTTTTATCAAAGCAAGACAAATTCAGCTTTCTAATATAACTTCTGATATAAAACAGTCAGCTGGAGATGAGAGCTATCTACATAAACAATGTCTTCACAAGATAAATTATTGGAGAACGGCAGCGAGTTTGAAAGAATATGAAAGAGATGAAAGGAATGAAGTTAAGCAAATCGGGCACATGATTGATGTGTCAGTGTGCCATCACAGTAGGACAGGCTGTCAGTGCTTGTGAGCAGTTTCAGCACTCTGTATGCATACATGCCAGCCAGCCCTAACAGAGTGTGGCATGAGCAGTGTGTCATGCAGAGACAGGATATCACATGCTTCACACACAGGACAACCCTATTACGGATGACACACAGGGCTTTCACATCACAGAATCCACAACAAGCATTGTTTTTTTATGTAAGTGCATGCTGTCCAGAGCCCGAGATTCACATGACTCTAGCATGTGTCACTTTGGAATTATTTTGGAATTCCCAAATAATTTATTATTTATTACTTGAAAGGTGGAAAACCTTTTGATATGCAAGCATGCATTTATGTGAGATTACCACAGACTGTTTTATATCTTTAGGGAAAGCCCAAACAAAAATAAGGTGATATATGTGATTCAATAAACATGATACCACAACCAGGCCCCTCCCTTCAGTGCTCCTTCAAAACTTCCACCCCCCAAATTCATGCATGCACGTTGCCAAGGTAACGCCACTGGCCTCCAGACTAAAAGAATGCTTTTTATGGTCTGACCTTTTCCTCTTTGGCTTTTTCTCTGCCATTTCTACTTGTGTGTACAATGTGTTTTCTTCCACATGACCCCTGTCCCTCCATTTCCTGTGCACGCGCAGGAACGACACTTCAGTTTTTTCCTATTGACAACGGCAAGGCTATGTATGAACACCAGACTTTTTTCCAGCATGCCAACAGCACAGACAGCTAGTGGATGGTGAGCAAACATTCATCAATTTTTACAAAAAGTGTAATGAATTGAAATTATGCACAATTCCTTTAATGTATACAGAGTTTCATGAGCACCTATACAAAGTCAGTGTCTCTTTGAATGTATAGACAGTATGTATTTTTTGTAGTAACAACATTGTTATTAACATTAATAATAAAAGCTTATCTATGGCATTTGGCAGATGCACTTATCTACAGCTTGTATTTTAATAATGTCATACAGCCTTCTGAATATATCACTAAGACCAATGCTCAAAGTAGGTTTGTACTCTACAGTGATTTTTACAATCTTTTTTTCTTGGTCATATCAGGACTTTCAATGTACCAGGACATGCCCCAAGCGGCTAATACATTTTTCTGATCTTTCCTTTTGGAATTCATAATGACACTATATATATAGTGACTATATGTATACTTAAAAAAATCACTATGCTGCAGGTTTTCACGAAGTTAAGCACATCTGTACATGTACACGGATCTACATGGGAGAGTGGCAGATGATAATTTAGTGCAGCACAAATCTGTTATAAAACCAAGAAGACTATGAATCTGAAAGGTCCTGAAGCACTCAAAGCACCGTTACACACACCATGAAAGCCACACCAGGAGAACCAGTGACAACTTAAGCCCATTTAAACTCTGCCACAATATCTTAACTATATGTGATCGTGTTCTCTTTTTTGAAAACCGAAATATTACCCTACTGTTCAAACTGCATTACCCAAGAAGACCTGTGTAACATTCACATGCTCCCTTTCTCTCAACATGTCTAGTAAAAAAAATGAATGAAAGTACATTTGGTAATAATGATGGAGGGTGGGTATTATACAGGGGAAATCTAGTTTTAATAATAAGCAAAAATGGAAAAACAACTCTCAATAATAATTAATAATTTAATAAAAACATTATTGATCATAAAAACTAAAACTGTCCACATACAATTCCATATGCCAGTGTAGAGCAGAAAATTCCCCTCCCAATATATTACAACTTTGAACTTCATGCTGCAAACTTCAAGCATAATTTCTGTTACAGTAAAAAAGAAACAGCCTTCTCTACGGCCTGGCCTGGGGATCTAATGAGGAGAAAATGAAAAGTTTCAGTTTTGATTCCTGACATCAAAGTGCAAAATATAAAGGTTAAAATGGACCTCATTTGCCGTTTCTGCTCTACCTGAACAAATAGATCAGTGATGCTTCACATGGCTGCTGAGGATGCCTGATTCTGACAGGGGAAGGATGGGGTGCCCAGCTCTAAAATATTGAAGGTTTATCCTGTTTTGTAAATGCTGTGCTATTCACCCATAACCTTAACCAATCTGCAGCTTCTTATGATTCTCCAGTGAATTGAGACCCTGCCTTAAATATCACAGTTTTCACTTTTGCCTCTGCTTCCCTCATGTGTCCTTCATTGCTGATTTACAGTTCCATCATGCCATAAATCTATAACCTTTAGGGCTGCATAAATAGAATCAGAGTTTATACAATATGGCTAGAACTGTCCTGAATTCTGAATGAGTCAAGAGTAATCTGGACTGACCGGATCGTCTTCACATCAACTATCTCCATTTGTATCATTAATGGGGTCACTCTCCTTCATCCAGCATTCCCAACCCAAGCAATTAAACCCGGTTTCAGAAGAGGCAGGACTTGGCATTAGTCCTAAAATGCTCTTCCAAACCGCCACAAAGGTCATAGCCTGCTTTTCCCACATACTGTGTCAGTAATAGCTGTTACGGACACATCCTTAAGGAAGACATAAAACCTTAGTGTCACGGAACAGGTCTGCAGTGCATTTGGGCAAATATGTTATATGAGCACCGGCAAGCTGAATGCAATGTCAGTGTTGCATTAGCATGTAAATGATACATTCATTCATCACACTGTAATGCGTGCACTGTTTGACGCACCCTGCTTGAATAAGGGTTTGCAGTGGTGAAGCTGTTTTGGCCTTTCTAATTATTTATTGACTGGAGCTTCTAAAACCCATTGTACCTTTCAATGTTAAAGCATCTAATTTTCATAACCAGCTTAAGTAATTAATGACTGGAGGGACAAAAACAGCACATATGCCAAAGACCAACAGCTGTTGCTTTAAGATAACACTTATACAGTTTGATAAGTTCAGCAAACAAAAAATTTGACATTTCACACACTAAAGTTTACATGTGCCTTTCCTTTTGGTAATTACTGGAGAAAATTCATCCTCTCACTCAGGACGAGGCAGTTATTGATAGAAATGGATTCGGATTGTTTATAGTGTTTCTCTAAAACGTCCTGTAATTAGGAGTTTCATGGAACAATTACTCTCTTCTTTAATGATGCCACACTCTTCTTAAAGTCTTCACAATACGTATATTCCATTAGAAAGCCTGCAGGGATATTATGCTTGAGTTTTCTTTTCTCCATTCAACGTTAACTCAGTGAAGGCTAATGTGAAGCAGTCAGCAGCCGTACTGTTTGTGAAACAGCTACAAGAACATCTGACATCTGGGTTCATTTCCTTATAATTGATATAAAATATTTATGCCATCATTGCTCCTTCTAGGGGATAAATCATTTCATGGCAAGTGTGTGTAGTATGCAACGAAGCTTCCAATGCTCTAAAATGTACCCTATCCAGACTGTGCCTGAATTCTTTTTAATTTCAGAGAAATTTACCTGAAGAGCAATTTTCCTAATGTTTTAGTTCTTTTTTTTTTGTTAGTGAAATGTCTCATAGGCTGCACAAATATTAAATAAATACATAAATAAATATGATCCATGCAGCTTCACATTGAGCTTAAGGTTCAGGTTGACATGTACTTGACGATGCAGGAAAATAAATGGTTGTATGTTCTTACTACAAGCTACACACTGAAGACTCATAACACTTATAACACGTTTTGGTGCCACCTAGGCTACATTCACACAGCATGTAAACGTGGCCCAAATCCGTCATGTGTGACCCAGATGTGCCAATTACATGGCAGTGTGATTTGAACCACTTTGATATGTGGCACTGAAACCTGATACATATCCAAATCACAGCTTTCAGGCTGACTCAGTCTGAACACCCTCAATTCAGGCAACTTATATGTCAATCCAACTCCATTTCCCTCATTAATATACGAGGAGAAGAGAAAGGGGATCACAGAGGTGAAGGAGGTTTTCAGTGCAGGATAACAAGACCTTGGTGTGACATCTCTGTTCAGACAAAATTAGAAGCTTACAGCAACAGGACCATGTTTTTAAAGGAATGCATGAACAAAAGAAATGGCCATGGTCGAATAATGTGCCCTTTTTATAGAGAACTTAAGTGTTAAGTCCAGCTGTCAACTACTGGAGCTCTGTGATAACATTTTAGGAGCATGAACTGTTAAAATCTATGTAAGAAATTAGTTACATAAATGCCTAAAAAGATCAATAAAATATTTCAAATGATAAAAATGATTTTAAAAGATAAAACAGATTGCTGCCTCAGCAGCTCAGACCTAAAAATAAAAGTCAACTGTTTCTAAAAATGATATATAAAATATATAAAAAATATAAAAAATATTGAGCCACAGTAAAACAATTCAGCCAGAGCAGCTATTATGCCAATACGCATACTTATTATTAGAATACTTTTAGAATAATGCACTAACAACATTATCTTCATACCTCACTTTGTCCTTTATTCTAAAGGTTTTTATAAAGTCTTGTTATATGACGCTTTATTAAATGGTGCTGATGGTGCTGCAAGCTGCAGGAGACTTCACTGCAGTAAAGACAGTAGTGTACCAAAGTGTAGATAATCACTACTTTGAAACTTAGAATGTAATTTATAATGTCAAAGCACCTTGTGCCCAGCCTAGATTAGAGTACACAGACAAAAAAATAGAGTTCATGCTCTGGACTCAGTTCGTATGATTTGGTGTCAAAAGAAAACAGAATTGTTCCCAGCAAAAAACATGTCATCTTTTCACTTCACTGGTCAAATAATACTCTTTTTTATTTTCATCTGACCTGCTCTGTGAGGAAAAGAGAAAGAGCGAGTCTATGCTTGGTTATGTGTGTATCAAAGAAAGAGAAGGGATAGAGAGAGAGAGAGAGAGAGAGAGAGAGAGAGAGAGAGAGAGAGAGAGAGAGAGATAATGCAAAGAGAAGAAAAGTGAGAGGAGGGAGAGGAAGGCAATCCCAGGTGACACTTGGTTTGTCATCCATCACACCCCAAAAGCCAGACAGGAAACCACCTAGCCATCTTCATCTGTCATCCAATCACAGATTCTGCTTTTTTTTCCACCACCAATCTCATTTGTTCCTCTCCACAATTCATTCTGTGCACGTACGTACCACTCGAATGACACCTGGTTGTCACCTTCAATATGTTTATTTATTCTCATTCCTGGAACTCTTCCACAGTCCCCATACAGATATGAGACGGGCTGCACTTTCACTGACCAGAGAGAGGTTACAGAGTGAAATGAAGCTAGATATCTTGTTCAGACAAACTTTAACCCTTTAATATCCAAACCAAGAAAAAGTTTTATTTGTGACAATAAAAAAACAATTTTTTTGTTTTAAATTTTTTTTAAATGTACACATCTACCAGGTTTAGATGATTTTAGTGCAAACATTATTGCTGTTTAAACAGATTTACTCTCTGTATGGTGGAGCAACAAAACAATTCCACCAAACATTGCCCCAATATATATTTACACATTCTGAAACCTGTTGCAATTATCCTCCAGTGGATGTTCTTCCATCCACTGGTGGTGCTCTTTCACCAAATATAATTAATCTTTTCATGAAAAATGGTGAAAACTGTAGATCTTATTATCACAAAAGCATTAATAATTGAAACTTCATACACACCTGCTAAACGCAAATGTCACTCAGGTTAGGATCAGGGTAAGGGTAAAGGTTAGGTGGAGATGGAGGTTCAGGTCATATAATATATAGGTCATATAATGTGCTTACTTTGTAACATCCTCTGTTCAAATAATTTCATTTCTCCATGTCAACAGTGATCCAGGAGAACCAGGAAAAATTCTGGTGAGCTGCTATGAGTGTGGGCTGATGAGAGGATGAAAGTCTTTTCCTTCTCCTTCACAAAACTCATTAACATTTCTTCTCACATTTCTTGCACTTTCATACTGTATTGTGACCTCACTGATTGGACATTCACAACACCATGGACAAAAGACTGTCAGTGGCAGGTTTACTTCTTAGTTCTAGGAAGATGCAAACATACAATTCCATTTTGATTAGGATGTAAAGTATTTTGTATTTCTGAAGTTGGAAAGATTAGTTGGGATCTAACATTTTAATGGATCAGTTGTCAGCTTTATGAAGCCTTGATATACCTCAACAACTGACCATAATCTGCAGCAGTGTGGACATTATCAGAAGTAAACAAAGTTCAGTTTAAAATCTATCATTGTTACTCTGGACTCGACATGCTGCTAACTGCACTATGTAACTCTGGTGAAGCAAGAAGGACAATGCACACCAGAAATGTGTAATGGTGAGTAACTCAGATGCTAGTTCTGCATCTCTTTGCTTTTGAAGAAATTACTGTGTAGAGCATGTCCTTTAGGGGTCCTTTAGGGGTGGCTCATTGCATGAAAAATGCCTGCTGACTTTACGGGCAACCATAAGATTATATTCCAAGTCCTCTTGGATAATTTCTAATCCATTCATTATAAATTTGGACATGGTGGTAAAGAACAAATGCCAGATTCACATATTATTATTATTATTATTATTATTATTATTATTATTATTATTATTACCTTTTTATATTTTTTATTTTGTGTTTAAAACCTACCCTGTACCACAGGCACTATGTGAACAGCATGATCACATCCAGAGACAAGTGGAGCAGAGAGCGATTTGTCCCTTCATGTGTGAAAAAGAGTCTCAATAACTGAATAACCTAATACATCTCCGTATACATATGCAAGCAATTTCAACCTATTTTCCAGGATGGGTCTTGGAGGGCCTGCTTGAACATGGGATATGTGCATGCATACTGCATGAGAAATGATCATGTTTAATACAGGCACCTTGACCCTAGTGAACCTGATGTAGACCAGGGGAATGATCAATTTTACCACAATTTATGGACTATCATTCCCTGCTTTGATGAATGTAAATGAAGCCTTTCCTAAACAGCTTCTTGACACATTTGGTTCAAGTATAGAAAAACTCTTTCAAACCATTTCTTGATTAAATTGCTACTCTTTGGACTGAACATGGTGCATCAGGTTCTTTCCCAATCAACTGCATCTCCTCTCCTGAGTGCCCATGGACACATCTAGAGTCAATCAGCAGGTGTTGACTAAGCTCTCAGCTCTCCAAAATCTCCTTCACTCTCATCAAATTAGAAACCTTGCACATCTCCCCATGGACACAGGGGGAATATGGGTTCAAAATAACTTGGCATGGTCCTCCAGTCTAACCAGGGAATGGAGCTCAATTAACAAGAGTGCAGTGCATTTGCTAGAAAGCAGAGAAATAGAAAAGACCAAAACCTTCAATCAATAAGTCAATGATGATAAGGTTCCTTGGAAATCTTATTGCCCTTTTTTTTCTGTATGATTGAATTGTTTGTGTGAAGGTGAAATCATCACTAATGACTGAGACCACTAACAGCAAAATCAATCTCTGTGCTTTCTCAACACTGCACACTGAAAATGACTGAACCTGTTGCCAGCCTGTGGCATGGGCGGTGTAGGGGAATGCTAGGGGCGCCTCAATGCAATAAAAAATGTAATACTCTTTATACTGTTATTTCTTAATATTACAAAAAATAAAAAAATAAAAAAAAAACAACGAAAAAAAGAAAATAAAACAAAAAACACAAAATAAAGTAAAATTAATCACAGCAGGAAGACTGTAAACCATAAATAGCTTCTGTATCAGTGAGATAATCATTACTCATAAAAATGAGAATAGATAAATATATGTGTAACTCAGTTTGCATTATCTAAATGTCACACTTTTCAGAAGTGTGTATGTTCATACAACATTGTGAGTGTCCTTGGAAGTTTTTCTGTGGCTTTTGTATTGTTCATATCAATATTACATTGAATCAAATTGCATCAAATGACATGAAGAATATTGTGATATTAATTTTGTGCCATATTGTGCAGTCATAAATACATTTATATGTGATGTTTTAAAAACAAAACTGCTCTTAAATGTAAAACTAAGAATGTGGATAGACTTCAAAAGAGCAGCACATGCAAGCTGGCCCAGGAATCTCACATAGGCCTTTCCACCAAAAGAACTCTGGTTCTTAAACTGATTTCATTAAGGCTTATAAGCACCTTAAGTGTTTGTCAATCATCCCACAGTGGAACCAAGGATACGTTACAGAATACATCATCCCCAGATGGCTCTGCCCTGGATCAGTACATGAAAGTGAGAAGATGGTGGCATGTATAGACTACCTTCATAACTATCAATCAATCCATCAATTTTATTTGTATAGCACTTTTTAGAACAAGGGAGTTGTCACATGACACAACTAGGCAAACTAATCTTTGGTTCCTGTGAACAAACTTTTCAGGTTCCAGAAACTATTTTTTGTTTGTGGAAATGCACTGAATGGAAAATGCACAATTAGGTTTGTGAACCTGATCGGAACCTATTCAACATTGGTGGAAAAGGCCACCACAGATGGTCACATTTTGGGTGCCCAAACCTTTACATATCACTGTAAACACATTTTACATTTCTCAGACATCACATTTTCTGTCATGTATGTGCTGTGTGGTATCCACCCATCAAATCTCTCTCCTCATAGTCTAGTTAGATTTACCTGCCTGTGAAGGAGGGGCGTCACGAGCAACTGAGTGACAATGTTATTAACGGTAAAAGCAAAGATTACCTGACAGCTTAGCAGCTGCCAGCCAATATGTCAGTATGTCATTAGTGTAAATCATTTGATCTTAAAGCAGGTTTGTTCTGATGATGTAATAAACCCTATTTGGATGGGATTAATGTTACATGGGGTCCTGGAAGCCTCTTTTTCATGGTGGCTGTGATTGTATTCATATCCAGGCCAATCATGCCTGTGTTCTTCTCCATCATCCTCTGAGAAAACCCTCACATGTCTCATTTACAAGAACCACCCCAGTAAAGGGTATTTGGGAAATCTGAAAAAAAATGGGCATCATTATTTTAAAGAATGTAGCAAAATTGAAAGATTATGGGTATACAAAAAATAACACTGTGACCTGTAAACTAGATGTGGGAAGAGTCATCTTTGTCATCATTAGTGTAGGCTCTATTTTCTAGGTTTATATGATTTGTATTATTATTATTTGTACTGGTTATATTTACATGTACAAATGGAATTATGATTGAATGTGCACATCACAATCTCTCTAAATTCCTAGATCTAAGGAATATAGGGAAGCTAACAAGCTTGATTTCTATTCTATTTTCCCATTCCCAGTTTGCACTGTGTGGTCAAATAAAAAACCTCATATCTCCTTTGATTGCAGGGGACAGATCTGAAGAAGCTGCTGTCCAGGTTAATACACTGTTCTTTTCCTTTGGCAAGGGTACAGCTCCCCCGCTGTCTGTTTATTAAATTAGATTCAGCGCGAATCACTTGAAAAGGCAACAGGGAATACGGATGCTTTCTGCCTGTGTCATGCTCAAAAGTGATGGATGCTAACACACGTCATAGTCCATATCACTGCTATCAGATTATTCAGACAGTGACCAAAAGAACAGCAAAGACCTTGATTTTGAAGAACAACTGACAGAAAAGATGAATGTTATTCTTAACTCAAAAACAGGAGTAATATATACAGGAGAGCAGAACCATCTTGAAATGCATCTTAAATATCAATCTCTTCACTGGAGTTATTGATTCAACTTGTTTGGTTGTAGATTGATAACCAGGATGATAAATGGGAAGCTCCATCTGAACATACATGATACAGTTACCATAGATTTTCTACACAGTAGACCTTGCTAGTAATGGTGTTCATCCATCAATAACACAAGTCCAAAAATGAGACTTGCTGACAAAGTTTGTAAACCAAAATGTGCTTTCAATAATATTGCACCACAGGATGTCAAACATTTATACATCCCATCATGTCAAGTTCTTTAACAATTTTGAAAAATGTAATGTTGAAGAAATAAGAAGTGCATGCTGAAGCTGGATCACATTAACAAAAAGGTTAAATTCATTATTATTATTATAAACAGAGAGTACAGTTCCATCCATCCACCCTATGTTAGATGTCCAATATTTATATAACGCAGGAGAAGTTGGTGTCCTGCGATTGTCCATGCATTTTGACATGGGGCATTGATAGATCCAATAGGTCATTTTCAATCTGGGATAGGTCTTGGTCTTGGTATTGGATTTGTTGTCCATCTGCACCAAGACAAAACCTGGACTCATCACTAAAGATGAGAAAAGTTGTCCTGTGTCAGGCTACCATTTGTCAATGGTGCTGAAACCAATAAGATGACTCGTGGAGGGCATCACTGATGTCACTGGATGTTTGCAATCATTTCTGTTAGATCACTCTGTGCAGGTCACATGATCTGTCAGTTTTCGTGTTCCTGTAGGTTTCCCAGCTCCTTCATGTCGCTGGTCCATGTCTTCTTCTATTCACTGCTGCCAAAGCCATGTTACAATAATATCCACACAACTAGTATAATGTGAAATACATGCAAGACCATCTCCCTTTCCAGAGCCCTAAAATGTGATCCTTCTTGAGCTTGAACAACTGCAGAAACCATGATATTTTGAGTGAAGGAAGAGAATATTATGCTGTGTGAAAATTCCTTGATTATGCAGAGAATTATTGCTACTGTGCAGAGAGGCCAGTGCTTGTCATGCCATCAATTTGACTTCCTGACTAGAATGTGCCCTGAGAAGAAACATGTGTTAATCAATACTGCTGTGTCCTGCATCTACTAAAAATTCCCAATTAGCTCAAACTGAAATCACAGCTGTCTCAGAATCTGGCCCCCCGGGCAGGATGCAGAGGACGAACAAGCACCTTCAAACTTCAGTGACCTGAAGCAAGCAAAAGGTTCATGCTCTAGTGATATGCACTCTCCAAAAAGTTTTTTTTTGGAAGCAATGCCACTGAAAAACATACTGTGGGCCTCTACAGAAAAGGGGATTGTTAATGAGCACATATTTGTAGTCAGTGTGAGAGTGTGAGGAATCATCACACACTTCTGATGATTAAAGGAAATTTTTTATTTAGGGATTAGACATCTAGAAAATGTGCATTAGCAAATCAATACCATTGATCAAATTTAGCTTATCTTAGGGCCCAAATAACTCTGCGGGTTATAGATTTTTGTGTTGTGCTGTGAGTGTGATCGTCCAATCCAAAAACTCATCTATAGAGGAGATGCAGGCGATATCACAGCCAGTGAGAGTGGCAGCATTAACATGCATATGAAATGTTTAGTCACATTTTTTACTGCTCTTTGCCTAAAATCGGAGTGAATCGGTGTGAAAAAGTAGCACATAGCAAATAGTAGTAATTAGCAAACATATTTCCAAACCAAGAACAAAATAGAAACCTTTATTTTAGGAGCGAAGCTACTTATAGCAACTGTGAACTTAAGGTTTTAAACATTTGAACACTTTTTCTTAGTATTATCATTAAATATTGATCTTAAGAATTACCCTTCAGTTAGTAAGTAAAGTAAGCAGTGCAAATATATGACCTGAACCTATATTTTCACCTAACCCTAACCATAACCATAGTTATGTTTCCGTTCATTCATTCTCTTTTTATAAGCTCAACAAAGGTAAACGTACACATGGCTTTCTCCATTCCTCTGTGTACATGAAAGGCTGGGTTAAGCATACTTGGCAAAACAGCACCACCAGTGGATGATAGGACAGGATTTGCAAGCTGGTCACAAAATAAAAAAGTAAATATGTACAGATCGTGGAACATGCAGAAACACGTATATCTGTATGAATGAAATAGGAGGTTGCATTGAGATATGTAAATAAAGTGAAGTGAAATGCCTTAATACAGGTTTGGAGTTTGAGAGTTGAATGGTGTAATTGACCACCACCTTCTTTACAACAATTCAGAAAACATAGTTGATGCAACGAAGCAAGAAAATTGTTTATGGGTTAACTATAAATAGAATGAGAGATGTAAAAGACATGTCACATTTGACATAGAGCCAGGGCCTGATAAACCGCCTTGGCCACTCATCTTATTTTCTTTTTCCCTAAATCAAAGGATTTACGACAGACCAGTCCATGGTGATTTATAGCCTCTTCCTCCTGCCCTTATGCCTTTAGCAGATGATGCCGTGCCTACGCTGGCAGCTCATTCCACCAAACTCTTAAAGACGGCCACATGCAATAAATACTTCCAGCAGAGCACTGACAGTCAGGCTCATTTACTGAATATCAATCGCAGACCTACTATTTAATGTCAGTAATGAAGACAGAAAGCCACTAGTGTAGGTTAAGATTCAGTTGCTAGTATGTGAAATCAGACACACTTAAGATTTGAATCTCCAGGGGACAAAAATACTCCACTCTCCATTTGCTACAGTAAATAAAACATTGGACAGCCACCAAACAGGCTAAGTGAGGAAGGTGCCAACTGCTGAGATAGATGCTAAATTGGAATGCTGTCTAGTGCTTTCCTTCTGAACAATTTCGAAGCGTAAATGAGGAGGAATTACCAGGACACCAAAGCTGGAACAAAGAGTCTTCTATGACCCACTCTGTCATAATCAAGCCTCCAGAATGTGTAAGGATGGACTCAGGGTCACCTTGGATGGGTAAGCAATGTCTTGGTTGTAGATATTGACTTGAAGCTGCGATCGGTTTTTGTACTAACCAAGGAACTGGGTTCCAAACCAGAACCTTCCCGAAAAAGGAATTCATGACATGTTCATCTTTAACTGCTCCAGAATAGAAATGTCCAGATCATAGTTCCCAGTTAATCAGGTTAGATTCGTATGCACTTTTAAAAGGATTTTAATTTGCTTGATACTGTATTTATGACTTATGTCATACTTCCAAATTCCCAAATGCGTACAACGATTTTATGCACACTGTGCAACATCTAAAAATACTACTCAATGTGATCTCAGGGTAAAATGTTTAAATGAAGCGAAATAAATTAATTATCAAAATGTAACCATTTCAGAAACTGTCCAATTTCAGGTGTAGTCCTGTCACAGTAGTTGACAGCTGATTGTTTTTGGACACATACATAAAGAATACTCTCTGTCTTTGACAGGAATGCTATGCAGTGTAAACACACTAGTCCACAGGAGTACCTCTTTAGTGCTTGAGCCACCTAAAATAAACTGTGTTCCAATAGAAAAAGCTACTGAAGGGATGAAACAACCCTAAACTTATTAGTATTTCACTAAATGATTTATGCACATGTGGAACATATACAGATGTATATACTTGTATACTGTTAATTGAAAAATATAGAGTTTGTGCAGTCTGTAAAGTTCAAAATGAATAGATAAAACAAACGAAGCATGTTAAATGCAAGGCAGTTAAACTGTAAATTATCTGACAATAAGTCAAGCTTTAAGTGCTTACTGTCATCATTTATGTCCCATTAAATGTACAAGACACTCCACGACATTATGATGAGCAGTTCTCAGCTAATCTTGTAAAGCCTAACAGCATACAAAGAACAAATCGTAATGAGGGGAAATCTCCTTGCAGAACTTCAGAGAAGTGAGGAAGCCCAGCTGTTGTTGTTGAATTATACACCTATAAAATACAATCAGATAAAGAACCACCAGATAAGCATCACTGGTTGTTCCTAACATTCTGAAATGTGTCTGTCAACAAAACCTTGTCGTGCTTAATCTAAATTCTCACAGTTTGTGGTGCAAATTGAATACAATATTTATGAAGAGAATAATTGAAAAGTTAATGAGATTTTGACCCTTGTGCCAACTTAAACATTTCTGTTCTTGATTGGTGCAGTAGTATGTGATATAAAGGACACAGAGCAATATTATCTTATTTATAATTAAATTGAATATATTTTCTGATTATGAATTTCCACATTGCTTCAGCATTGCCAGTGCTTCCAGCTAATGAGAAACTTTCATTTCTCCGTTCACTTTGCTTGAGGCTGGGATTTGCTTGCAAGTTCCCACTTTATTATTGGCTCTTTTTTTATTTATTTATTTTTGCACCCTACACCCTCTGCACGTATTTCCCTAATGTCATTATTTTCTTATCAATTCAGTGATTTTTTTTCTGATGTCCTCAGGTTCAGCAGCAGTTTGACAGTGTGTTGACATTTAGCATCAATCTTGGTATCATTTTAACCTGCTCTTCAGCACATTTACACATGGATAGTGAATATTTCGTTATTGCCTGCTTCATCATCCATATTTCTCCACCATAGACTTTTATGAGATATGAGGGTGGGAGTTGCAGAGTGCATATGCATATACTCGTTGATTAGTCATAAAGTAGTCCTAAAAGTGTCTGCTGAAAGGTGTGGGTTGATGGTTTGTATTGATTTTGTGTAAAAGAAACAACAGAATGAATGTACTTGAATTTATTTACAAATAAAAAAGGAACTAAGGCCACAATGAACCATAACTTCAGCTTATGTTCAGCCGTGTGAAACAATGAGGACGCCCCATGAAAACCATTGCCATTGGAGATAATACAGAGAGGTAATGTAACTACACAAACCAAACTGAAAAATATGAATGTAACTAATACAAATGCGTTTCTGTTGTGAGGAAATATTATAATACATTTATTAACATTTAAAATGAAATCAGCTGCAGAAGATTAGAACATTGTCAGAAAAGATTTTGGAGGAGTCTTATTTAAAAGACAGTTTGGTTGGCTCTTCGTGGTTGAAGTGAGTGGTATCACTATGGTGAGATCCAAAAAACTTTCTGAGGCCTCCAGAAAGAAGAATCGCAGATGTACATTAGTCTGACAAGCGATTTATAAAAAAGACGTCAAAACAATTTGAAATCAGCAATTTCATTGTCTAGATATGAAGTCAACATGGTTACATCAAGCCATCCTAAAAATTAACTCAAGAGCAGACCACAGGATGCATCAAGACATCTCCAACGATTCCAAAATGTCAATACAGGTAGTTCTTACTACAGCTGAGCAGCATTTACTGTCAGAAAGTAACTGCACAAATTTGATTTTTATGAAAGAACAAGAATGCAATTGAATATAGAGGTAAAAGGAGTGTTTACAGGCTGCTGGTTGTACCTGTATAGCTGACTTTTTGACTGAAGACTCTAACTAGCAAATGCTGTCTTCCTCTATTGCTTTGCTTCTCAGTCCCGCTCACTACTCCATCTCGGAATGATCTGCGTCCATAAGAAATGGTCCATTCATTCTTATTTGGTGATTGAATTTTTTTCATTATCATCACCTTATTGTTATGATCACTGTTTCAACCTACCTTCTGTTTCTGTAACATACACCACAATCAAACATCCTAAAGTACAAACCCCTGTGCACATTCCTTTGGAATATATCAATTTAACTGAGGTCTTTATAAGAAAAACATCTCCAAAAACCCCTCAGGAAGCATCACTATGCTACTCAATTTGTTGAGAACCACGCACCACCTAAATCAAGCATGTACCTGTTTTCAACAAATTAGACTTGCGTATTGCTTATAACCTTGATAGAGTAAGGGAAGGTGACAAGCGAACTTCTTACTTTCTCACCACTAGAGGGCACTATGAGTCATGCCGTTCGGTTTGTAGAATGTGCCATATGTGTTTCCAGACTTTTATTAATGATGGCCCTAGAGACACGTTGGGTAATTTCGTCACAGCTTCTGTAAAAACATCTCTGGACACCACAAGCTGAATCTGCTTGTGACATTTAAAACATTATTTACCTCTTGCCCCCGTTAAACCATCCTGACCCAACTCACATCGTTTATTGTGAAAGGTGTTACTTCTACTGTTGTCGATTGTATTTTTCTCCCACAAACTGACCCTTCTGACAAATACTGCCTTTTGAAAAAAGGAGTCACTGACTGGAAGGAGCTCAACACCTCTTTTTGGTTCTGACTCTCCACAAGATTTTGGAATTTCTTTGCTTAGAGCTCACTGGTCTCTCTTTTTCTCTAGATTTCCATTCACCATAACCTTCCACCATGGCTCACATAAGACTAAATCTGACACTCTGTCTTTTATTCATGACACCAAGGTAGAATCGCCCAAAGACCCACAGCCTGTCCTGCTTTCGGCTATGTTAGCTCCCTTCAGATGGGAGATGGATGTAGAGATTGGACAAGCCAACCCACTTTCACCTCCACCTGCTTATGGACCTGGGCATTCAGGTGAGACACAAACTCACCAGTTACTGTCAGGTAAATACTGGTAGGAAAACACAATTTCAGTTTTCCACTGCCTTGTAGCCTCACTTTAATGATTAATAACAGATCTACCTCCATCACAAGGCAGTACTGTTATGTAGTATAGTGGATCATTTGTCTAGAGGAGAGAAGTTTCCTCCATGGGGGGCTACAGGCCTGAATAAAAGGAGTTCCCATTTCGGACACTTGAACCCAGTCTGATTGCACCAGCATCCATCTCGTCCAGCTCCCCATCCCAGAGGCCACCCTAGACATTATTTATCTAGCCTCACAGAGGGCTGTAGCTGGGGTTGTCCCTGGAAGAGGACCCCTGCCCAGCACCATGGCAGCTCCAGGAGTTCCCTGCATGGCAGTTCCAGTGTTGGAGGAGGGGCTAGTTGCCACACTCATCCTTATCTCTTGACTATCCCGGACTCCTTGAGGCAGTGTACTGTCACACTTTTGTGTTCTTCTGGGGTCTCCACTACTCATTCACTGTGTTCTGTATGTATACCCACTTGTCCAGTTGCATACAGAGCATTCTTCTTTTTTTTCTTTTTTTTTGTCTTGTGAATGACCCTTCATTGTTCCTGTTCCTGCTTTTGCCTTAGCCCTCTGGTTTGTTTGCCTTACATTCTGATCCCTTCCTGCCTTTTGGTTTCTGACTCTGCTCTGTTTTGGTTGTTTCGGTTTTGTTACTGTTGCATACTTATAATACTGTACCAGCTTGTGCACTCCTTTTTAGTAAAGATCTGCCTTTCACATCCATGCACATCTATTACAGAACTATGGAAACGAACACTGAAATGAAAATGTAACAAGCAAAATTGCAATGTAAGTGTAAATTAAAAGTTTTATAAATTAAAGATTTCTCCATTCCAATATTTCCAGTGTTACTTATCCATCTTCATACTGAGTAAATGTAATGTATGTAATGTATGTAATGTATAGTTAAGATAGTTTTGCAAGTGGATAAAATCAATTATTTTGGCTTCTGTGAAGAGGCATGTCCATGTCCACCTGCTGTAAGTTGCTTTTTGGTGTCTATGTGTCTCAGCAACCTCAGTTTCATCCTCCAACATCTGTCCCAAATTACACAATGGTCCCAATAACAAAGACTCAGTAGATCTCCTTGGTTAGATCCCCAATCATTACTAAAAGTATTTTAGTATGTCATATAGGTCCAGAGAGATTTGTATGTATTGTATTAAAAATACAAAATTACAGATGCCTTGAGCCTGTAGAATAAAATGCAATGCATTTTTAAGGGAATGAGTGTGTCCTTACCACATCTGAACTGGAACACAGCAAATAAGTAAGGCTTTATTAAGATTAGTTTGTTGACACATTGTGGAAATGTGTACATGTAAAAATAAGGGTTGTAAAGTAGTTTGAGTATTGCTGAGGTAACAACAACAGCTTCCAAAACCCATGTGTTCCATAAGTGGTTCTTCTATGGTATCAGACAAACTAGTGTTTATTTTGAATAGAGTAAACATAAATAGGACATGAAGACCACATACTCAGAGCAAACTAGTAACAAAACAGATTGTTCTTGATTGCTACTGCTGATCCTCTCTGTATCCACCCACCAGTTTCCTGCCAGAAGATTCCATCACCCTGTTGGCTTGTCACCTATCACCCTGCCTCAATTCCTGACAGCATTATTTTTTTATGTCTCCTGTGTGCCTTTAAGGCAGGGGCAATTCCTCACTCAGCCACCCTGCTCCATCACCTAAATCTGGACTTAATTAGTGCCTAATAGAGCCATTTTTCACATTAGGGCTGAAAGCAGTCCCCAGATATTGTTTGATTAAACAGATACAAAGGAAAAAGCAAAACTGCCTTTGCAGTAAACAGCTTGTAGCCTCTATTTTGAAATAAACCATAAAAAATCTGTTTCCATTGACAAAAATGTATTTGATAGACATTACACAGCAATATTTAAGTCTAGCTGAGGTGGACATTCATAAGGGCAATCCCAGTGCACTGAATTATGGCCAGACCATTATTACTAGTGAATTGCTGATTCTCAAAGGAGTCTGCTTAAGGTTTGTCAGGGCCAGGGAGGGAAATGACTGCAAATCAGGGCTTAAGTTAACGTAACGCTAAGCGCTCAAGGCCACTCTCTCATGCCATTCTTCAGCCTCTTAAAAAGGACACATGAAATAGTGGCCTCATGCAGATTTATGCCTTTGGTGACACGTTTGTTATAATTCATTAACGATTCTCTATTTTCCTTGACATAAATGGAGATAGATTTTCCAAGAAAACCTTGTCAGTACCTGTACTTAAATGATTAAAAAGGAAGAAGAGTCTTGAAAATGATGAAACTGTCCTTGAAAGTATGATAAGCGTTTCATAAGCCCATGTAAGACATGATGCAGGGGCAGGGGCCCTTGTGACACACATAATTATATCAGAGTTGTAAAATGTAATGTAAAACAGGCAGGGAGGGAATGTACTCATGGAAAGGCATCAGTCATATTCATTCACATTCAGTGATCTCTCTGGCATTCCCAATAAAATTCTATAGCATATAGACTTGGCTTGTGGTGAAGAGGATGGATTAAAGTAACGTAGCCAATGGAAAGATAAAAGGATGACCTTCAATTAACTTCAATTAAACTTCTTCAAACTACAAGTTGTCAGTAAAGCAGCAGAACATTTCATTAAAGAGGAATTCTAGAGACTTTTCCAGACTTTCTGCATCACTGGATGTGTCAATGCAGAGAATTTTGATGTTAAATCTTACCTGAGATCCCCATTTCGCAGGCAGTTACATGGTGTATACTATGCTTCATATCTCAGGATCAGAGTAGCCTACAGACATGATACATGATACAGATATCATAGCAATGGTTCATGGTTTTATCATTGTGTGATGAATTAAGCAATCCAGCTAGGAAAATAATTAGAATTTCAGAATTTCAGACTGAATTAAAAGGAGTTTTCAGTGCATGTTTCAGGACATTTACAGGACAATTTTTATTTTATTTTTATATTTGGACTACTGTCAAGTATTTTGAAGAACCTGTCATCAGAACCTGACAATCTAAACATTATAAATAACTCATCAAAATTCTTGCAAATTCAGATCAAAAACACTCTGGATTACCATTTTCTAACAGGATTTCCCACAGGATTCCTAAGATATAATTTTTTTAGTCCCATAAATATAGATTCTAGTATTTTTTTATATTTAAATTTGAGAAATTTGACTAGTCTAGGATCTTCTGAAAATAACAATTACAATTATATCTTGCATGTGACTGTCTCCTATAAATACTTTTCATTTGGTGATGATTATAATCCAAACCTTCCACATCCCACAAAACTGGCCTAGGGTTCTAAAGGTTCAATGATCACATTGCAACACTGTGAATATAGCTATATGATTTGCTAATTTAAACAAGCAGTAAACGTACATGTGTCTTCAGAGGTTAATATGCAATGTTGATAATGATGGAAATAATCGGTTAATAAGCTTAAATATATTTTCATTAAGATTTTGTTTTGCTTTACAGTTCCTTATGTGTACCTTTCTACTGAGGACGTATATGCATTTTAAGCCAAAACCTTCTTAAAAGTATTATAAAACATTGTCTCAGGCACTAATGTGAACAATTCCAAATCATACTTTATGGAAAGTAACAGACCTCAAGCTGTCTTTGGCATCTGGAACAACCACAGAGTAGATGTTTCCTGAGGCTAACTCTCAGCTGACATAGCTTTCAAACCTTGACCTCAACAAACTAAACTATTCACAGAGAGATTTCCTGTTCTGCCTTCAAGGCAAACACCTTAAAGCCTTCAACGGCTGCTTTATATGTGGAGGGCGTGATAGAAATCCAAAGTAATTGCTTTAATTGCCTTAATGAGCAGCCTCCTGAAAAAGTGAACTCATTGCATTTATGATGTGATCGGGACCACCTTTCCGTAGCTGTTTTGTCAGCAGGGTGCAATCACTAACTGCCATATTGGCCTATTTGCATAAGCAATAGCTTTGATACACAGCTGAGCCTCACAAGAATGGTCTAAAGCTCCAAGCCGTATGCCCCTCTAATCATCAATCCTCTCTGCCAGTCACAGATGTTAAAAACATGGGTGATCCTCACCATTCATCAGGTTTAAACGTACTCAATACATAGCTAAAGGTTTAAAGAACATAAAGCCCAGTGATAAATTCTTGTTCACATCTATCATCCCATTATCCCCCCCAGATGAACAGCTTAATATTTCTATAGCTTGGTGACTTGATTGGATAACAAATTTTATGTTTATCCTGCTGGTCTTAGAGAGCTTCCTGTACTACAGAAAAATAAAATAGCAAACAATCTCATATGTCAGCTTGCCAGATCGATACAAACAGAGCAGTGTCTGCAATATTGTACTGATTTTTCACAACTAATTCAATTTCAAATACAAGTATTGTACTGTACAACATGAGCGTATCTCACCTTCACACTAATGTGGCTATAATTATGTATTTTAAAAAAAGAAGGACACTGGGACATCTTAAAAATCATGTAATTATGTTAATTAACATTATGTTAATGAACATATGTTAATGTATTATGGTAGTGATGCATTAAAACACTTACTAATATTCTAAGACTAATAAATAGGTTTTATATTAGATATTGATAAATTAGCTCCTTTCATTTTAATGTGTGTGTCTTAGAATTAAATTCAGAAAAAAAGGAAGACTGTCCAGTGACCACTGCTTGACCACTATATATATATACCGGCAGGTAGACCAATAAACCTCTCAAAGCCACTACAGTGGGTTCACACTGTAGAAGGGAATGCTGATGTGTGTGTGTGTGTGTGTGTGTGTGTGTGTGTGTGTGTGTGTGTGTGTGTGTGTGTGTGTGTGTGTGTGTGTGTGTGTGTGAGAAAGAGAGAGAGAGAGAGAGAGAGAGAGGGAGAGAGAGAGAGAGAGAGAGAGATGTGTTGTAACATAGCAACACTTTTATAATGAGGAGTTGAATTGCTTCTCAAACACTGGGTCTGGGTCGGTGTTTAGCACGGTTTGGTGATTTCTTGGCTCGAACAAAGTCACTGATTCTGGTAATTAATTGCACTTAGGTGTGTGTGTGTGTGTGTGTGTGTGTGTGTGTGTGTGTGTGTGTGTGTGTGTGTGTGTGTGTGTGTGTACCAAATTTTACTGGTCAGTGGTCTTCAAGTTCTTCAAGTTAAGTTAACAAAGACAGAGTTCTTCAGGTGCTCACTAAGAAAGTTCACATCACAATAAATTGCTTGTCCAGAAATAATCAACCTTTAAGCAATATATCCATGAGGACAAACCATTACCTTCAAAGAGTCTTTTCACAAAAGTCTGGTCACCAGCAATGAAAATACCACCAAGCTCATTCAAAAAAGAGGACGAAAGTTGCACAAACCAATCTAAACAGAGAGGCTAAATCTGGCACAATATACAAATTTCTACAAATAGCATTACATCTGAGTTCTGATACAAAGAGTGAGGTTTATTTTCAGTTTTCCCTGACGGAGAAGGCAATCCAAAGTGTTTGCCAACATAAATGCTGGGCCAGCAATCAGCCTAATGGAGCTCGAGTGTGTCCAAGGCACAGCGCCTCCTCTCTGAGCCATTAGCCCAGCAATCTCACAAAGTGGGGGTTGAGAAGGGTTCTGTCCTCACCCAAATGCCACTCATTAACTTCAGGCATCAAGATCCATCACCCGCTCCAGACCGAGTTTTGCTGAAACAACCTTTGTTATGTTCTCGCAATGACAAAAGTTGGCAGTACTACACATACAGGATGCAGCATTTCACAGATTTCTGCAGACCCAGTACAGGAGTATTTAGTTTCACTGCTGGAGAACAGCTTCCCAGCAAAGTCTGGGTCACAAACACACCAATTCAGCTCTTCAGATATTAACCAGATTTAGTGGATGAGGTTTAGCTTGGAAATCACCAAACTGTACTCACTGTACATTTTTTACTTTTAGTTTTATTATAGTTGATTTTTATATACATCCATACATTTTACCACAATATAATATATTTGTTTTATAAAATATTTTAATAGTTACAGTTGTATTTGAAAGATTTTGTAAAGAATCTTTTACATTTCTTACAAGTCCAAAAAGTATGTATGGAGCACAAAATCAAACTAATGTAACTCAAAAATTACACTTGCTCATTTACTTTTTGAGGAATATAAAAATATGTGAGCCTTTGCCAAGTGTTTACAGGATATTCCTGCCTTGCACACCAATGAATACAAATATGATCTAGGCCCACTGCAACACTAGCAAGAAGCAGATAAGACGACTGATGGGAATTTGGGATGAAAATGGAATTTGATAAATATGGAACCACTGAATCTCAGCTTTTATCTCCCTTTACATCTGGATGTGACAAACTACTTGCAACTAGGTGCCACTGGTGGTAGACCACCCCAGCATAGGATCACACACAGCTGATACACCTATCCCCCAAAACCTAAACGGTTCTAATATAAAAAGAAGAATAACATAACGAAGAATGGACCAGTTTGGTCCCTGCTGTTGGTTTGTATGGTCACACTGGGGGATATGTCTTCACAAAACAAATAGCGTCCCCAAAATATCTATAAAGCATGGTTACAACATTTGTGTTCATCTACATAATTTAGCCTCCCTCTACTGTCATTGTGTGTCTGTCCTGATAGTGTTTGCCCTGTTATATCACAAAATATTCATATCTTTCTCTTGTAAATTATATTATAATTTCCATTCAGTGACCTGCTTGCAATTCACAATAGGCTCCCATCCACTGGTGGAGCTGTGGTTTAACAAATACACATAACCCAGTTGGTTAATGTACATAAATAAGAATGAAGAAAGAAAATGCTTTTCACTGTTACCAACCCTACTGTAAGAAATAAATGAATGGGTTAGGGTGAGGGTTATGCTTGGGTTAGGCTCGGAGTTGGAGATTCAGGATATATTATATCATTACACTGCTTACTTAAAATAATTACTGTTCTAATACATCCACAAACAACTCAAATCCTGCCCTAGCTCCGCCTCTTCATCATAACATTTCCTATAAAATACAACCTCAATCACTCACTCTCAAAAACTCACACCCACCACCACTCCAGCTGCTCTGTCTCTTCAATCCACACTCTATCCTGCCTGGAAAGAGGGGGTCCATCTGAAGAAGCCACCCAGAGCTCCAATCCAATTTCCTTGAATTCCAATTCCTTGCCTTTGCAAATTCAAATTTCCAGAAAAAAACTACAACATTTAAAGCCTGAACAGTAAATGCAATGACAGTGTAGATACGCATAATGCAAAATGCACTGCTTCCGTCTGCTGCTGCTGGAGCAAAACGACTTTCAGGACAAATTGAGTTCCAATGAAAAAATCTATGACCATGGGATGATTTTGGTTTAACCTTAAATATGATACTTTCATCAAGGGTAGTCTTTTGACTCTAGACATCTCTCTACCATCAGCTATGTGCAGTAACCTGAGATGCACTAGAAGGTAACATTGTTCTGTTCAAAGTCCTTGACACCATTAAGAGCAAGTGCAGTCCAATAACAGCCAATAAGACAGGGAGCAGATGATAGATCCCAAGGGTATGTGTCTGGACATTATTTCTGTTAAAGTTACTCAGTGACCATCAACCAACAACCTGTAGGACTAAAAACACACACACACACACACACACACACACACACACACACACACACACACACACACACACACACACACTGCAAATTGTGTGTCAGCAAATTTGTGGAGGGGAGAATTACCACTTAAGAATGTCTCCTGGTTTTGTCAGACACCAGAAGGTGCTCCTAAGAGAGTCCAAAAAGATGGTGTGTGTATAAAAACATGAAGAAGAAAAAAATACAAAAACACAGAATGAACAGTTCATTTCATGGTGCAAATTAAGGTATGAAAATCATTTAGAAATCATTTAGAAATTTTAGTTTTTGTTTCACTGATGGAATTAGTCAGGCATCAGATTTGAGGGAAGTAATGCATGTGTGAGTCTGGGTGTACAGATGTCCCCACTGTTTTTTTTTTAAATACTGTTACATTAGCTCAATCATGCTGACAGAACAACATTTCTATTATGGTTGAACAGCTACACAGGAGGGCATTTCCACAGCCCCGTGCCTCGGAAATCAATGCTCTGAACCAGTTTTCTTGACATTTCTCATAAAAAAATCCCAATCTTTCACTTTACTTGCTGTTCTGTCACCCTTTTCTGTCATCATGGGTTGCACACTATAAAAATGAAAGTGTTTGCTTACGTAATACATAGATTTTATATATTGTATTTTACACACGTAAGCTGACCCTCAACACCGAAGCCTTTCAGGGCTCTGTGCTCGGCCTACGTTTGCACTCCCTGTACACCCGTGACCTCATAGCCAGTGTCATCATTAAATTTGTTGCTCGCCAACTATGACACTGCAGCCTACAGAGAGGAAGCTGTCTTCCTGACACACTGGTGCCAGGTAAACACACTTTCTCTGAAACACCAGCAAAACCACCTGATGGTTTCAGGAAACAGGAGAGAGAACACTCCATCAATAGGGCATCTATGGAGAGGATGAGCAGCTTCTACTTCTAGTTTATTGGTGTTGACATCCCTGGAGATCTTACATAGATAGAGCACACTACAGTGCCTCTTGTACCGCAGATGATGAGGAAGTCTGCTTTGAATCCCTGCAGGACCCTTCACCCTTCTCAGGACACTCTACACCTGCACTGTTGAGAGAATTCTTACAGGCTGAAAGATCACCTGGTACAGGAATTACATGGCTCTTGAGCAGAAAGCACTGCAGAGGGTGGTGCACACATCCCAGCATAAAACTAGGGTTCAGCTTCCAAACACACCAGCTGTTATCTAAGGAAGACCATGACGATAAAGGACTCAATCCCCCAAAACAACTACACTACATGGACAAAAGTATTGGGACACCTGCTCATTCATTCTTTCTTCTGAAATCAAGGGTATTATTAAAGAGTTTATCCTGCCTTTGTTGGACCAACTGCCTCTACTGTATAGAGAAGGATTCTACAAGACTTTAAAGCTTTGCTTTGAGGGTTTGATTGCATTTAGTGATAAAATTGTTAGTGAGTTCAGGATTCTGAATGATCACCATCCCACTTCATCCCCAGTTCCCCAATTTTCCAATTCATCCCAAAGTACGGGATGGGGGGAGGGTGTTATACCTCTGTAGTCCACACCTAGCATTAGTGGCATAATTGCCAGTAGTTTCATGTTTATCTTCTTATTCGTCCTATTCTATTGGCGGTACTTTACAGGGATTAGACAGATTGTGTGTGCACTTGCACATCTGTTTCAGCAATGGGTACAACTTAAAGTAGCTGAATTTTTTAATCAACCCACAAATATTTGCACACATATGCCTTTATGGAAACTAGTAATCAGTAACATCTGTTTATATCATAACTTATTTATGTTAATATGTATATATTCTGTAGTTATAATTGTGTTTATGCTTAAATCCAGTTCATCCCATTTAATCATAATGTTATGGCTGATTGGTGTAGGTGCTAACAAATTGTCATAGGTGCTAACAAATCCATGGTGTCCACTAACAAATTGTGTCTTTGAAAGCAAGCTATTGGTGCGAGTGTGTTTGTGGCTCAGTGGTTGAGTGTGTACCTGTCTTGCCCCTCTGGGCTGTCTTTGTTTTGTTTACCTTCCCATGTGCTTCTGTAGCACATGTCAGGTCTCCGCCCATTCCCAGCTGTGTTCCATCTGTAACCCTGCCCCATCGTTATCATGTCCCAGGTGTGATCAATGTTCTGTGTGTATATAAGCCCATTAGTCCTGGTCTGTGTTCCTTGGTCTTCTTGGCTACTAGTCTTGTGTTACTTCCGCCTCCACCTACCTTCTGTGTCTGGAAACGTTACCTAGAGTACCTGGAGATGACAAATCTCCAACAGAATTCAAAGATTTTAAATCCTGTATTGAGTGTTATTGCTAGAGTCGTGTATATAATATTCTGTAGATTGGTCAGTTCACCACAGAGTACACTGTGATGATTGATTTTTGTCCTGATTTTACCTAAAAGTGCCTGGACCCCGCAAATCACTGCTTACTTCATTAAGGACTCACTTGTGGGCTCGCTCTGAAATTTGCGTTCATATTTTAATCAAATGGTTCTCAAGAGATGCACATAGTTCAGTTTTCAGTGACCGTTACAACTGTGATAGTGTGACGTGACAATGATTTGATTTGATTTGAATCAGCGGGATCATTCAATGCTCTGAGGTCATGCACATACGAGCTTTGTTACATTCTTGTGTGTTGTAATGTTGTGTCAGTTGGGGAAGATCTATAGTGTATTCAATTAAGTATATGGTTCCTGTGGCCAAACCAAGTGTTCCATAAAATGTTTCCAATCTTTGGAGATTGTTTTACTGTGGGCTGTTAACCTTGAGCAGAAGACTGACAGTGTGTAACCACTTCACCAGATTCAGTCTATCATAGCACACGCACTGTTCTCACTAAATGAAATACACAACACACCGTCTTCCCACTCTGCACTATAGGAAGAGATAAATCACCTCCTGGATGAGGAGTTTCATTTCTTTTCCACACTAGCCAGTGGCCCTTTCATATGCAGCTGCTTCATAAAATGAATTATAGAGCTCGGATGCTGTCAGGAATGCTTCTCAGAACAATTAGTCATTTAGTGAGGCACATACGAGAGCTCAGAGTGCATTTAGTGGATTGGCTCCATATAATACCAAGTAATTGGTTCTTCTCTCATCTTAAATCATCTGTGTGTACAGCGATAGACTAAGAAAGCCAAAGACAAATGCTGTTGCTCATTTAAGGCATGATGGACAACATTATCAAACCACACAGTTGTTTCTGAAGTCATATCCAGTTTGATATATTTTCTTGCCCCCTAAACTTGGCCATGAGTTTCGCTGCTTCGCAGCGAAAGAAGAAAATAAATCGCACTTGACCTGTTGTGATGATGATGATGATGATGAAGAAGAAGAAGAAGAAGAAGAAGAAGAAATGAACATGGACATGAAAAGAAGGAAAAGGGTGAAAAAGAGAAGATGAAGTGCAAGAAGAAGGAAAAAAGAAGGACACTGTGAACCTGTGAACACTGTAGAAGAAGATGATGGTGACGATGATAGAATTAAGTAGACAAAATGAACTTATGCGAACCAGAAGAAATTGAAAAGAAGAAAAAGAAGCCGAAGACGATAATGGAGAAGATGGAATAATGACAAAGACAAAGAGGAAGTGATAAAAGCTTGATAGATGAATTGGAAAAACCATGAAAATGTGAACTGCGGCCAATCAGCCCATTCAATCTCTCCAGCTTTATGAACCGTCCAGTTTTTAGCACTATGTGCAATGGAGTGGGAGGTGATTAGCATGCTTCCAATTAGTTGTCAAGTCTTATTAGCCTACATTTAAGTGCCCAACTGTTTGCTTTAAGGTTTTAGTGTCATGATTTATTGTGTGATTGCATTAAATCAGCAATCTCATCAAGCTTTGGGCTTGCTTTGAACATAATTTCATGCCTGTTTGTTGTTTTTAATGCAGATGTTACTGCAGAGGCCTACAGTATGTCCGAGCATTTTGGTAAATCAAAGAGCTGTTTGGATGTTTTAATCTAATAGTGCGTTTTATTTATTTATTCAGTTTGTTTGTTTTTTTAAGTATTTTATACATAGTACATCTTCACATGCAGTAGAGTCTGGATCAGGTGTGGCGTTAGGCTTCGGTTTGCTGTCCGTACTGATATCTGACTTAAGCACAACGGGACAGTATGCTGACTTTTCTGCCCTTTGACTTTGATAGCCAGGGGAATGACACCCATATGTGCTCGCAGAACAATGCTGACCTATTGTGTTTTTTTTCTGCTGCCAAGGTGAGGTTATGTGCTTCCCTGGGGCGGCTGTTTGTTTATAATTGAGTCTTGAGAGACCAATCAGTGTTGGACGGCTACAGTACTGTGAGCAATGGGAGATCAGAACAGACTGCAACTGAACACAGAAAGTAACTAAGTCTCGGTTAGACCACCAGGCTGTTACAATCATGGATTCTTGCACTGGTTAATACACCAAGCTACTCTCAACAACAGCATTTTATTCAGTGAAAAAAAAGAAAAAAACAACAACAACAACAACAAAAAAGTCCAGCATATAGAGCAAACACACACACACAGCCCCACACACACACACACACACACTGACTCACTGCAGCATGCCTTGTTTCTCTTACCACACAAGAGAACTTTGTAGTTACAGATTCTTCTTTAATGATCAGGAACCCATAGATCCACCTATTGACAGGTATTATGTGGATGGTGGGTCACTCCGTGTAGATGAAAAAGTCAGAGACACAAGCTCATCTGTTTCTGTACAGGTTTTGTTGGTCATCGTCTAGTCTTTCATCAGTGCTCATAGGACCCTGACCACAGATTGTGGTGAGTCGACTATTCTCAGCAGTGGCCATGAGGGATATAAACACTCCAGCAGCACTGCTGTGTCTCTTCCTCTCATACTAGAGCAATACACACCACCACTGTCAGTGTCACTGCAGTGCTGAGAATGACCCACCATGCAAATAATACTTGCTATGTGTGTGTGTGTGTGTGTGTATATATATATGTATGAAAGGTTTAAAGGTGTGTGAATTTGTGACTATAATAAAAGATTTTCCTCCAGTGCAATTAATACCCATCTGCATTCTTATCGCCCTGTCAGGGTGCAGCACATTCTTATATGTCACGTGCGATTTACAAGCCAAGTGTGAAAATCCCTTTCATTTCTGATGACTGTCAAGAGCTTGAAGGACATGCTCTCTTTTCTGTGTTTGGGCTTGAAGGATTTTGGGAATGGTGTGATCAGAATACTGATGTGAAAAGAGATGATTTTCTAGTTAATTCATTGATAGTGGAGCCATTTGATTTCTCTGAATCCCGAGAGAAAAAAAACTACACTCTCAGTAATATTACAGACATCTGGTTTGTGTTATATAAAGTATTTTATATACATAAAAAATATCTAATTACACATTTAGCTGTGATTAATCACACTTTTCTAATTAAAATCTGAAGCTTGTAATAATGAATGCCTAAATGTTCAACTAAAGTAAGAACAACAAAATTGTATCGTATTAATATTAGAGGTGTCAACTGATTACTTTTTTATTAACAATAATATTAAAATGGAAAAATGTCTTTTCATTAGTGGGAGAGAGATCAAACAAATTGATGTGTGGTGTGGATGAGCAGTTATCATGTTGAACTTAATGTAGATTAGTTATGCAGTTATGCAGAGTTCTCCTTTACAACATCTGGAAAATTCCATCTTTTCTCTCTCTCGAGGCACTGTGGGGCTCGTTCAATCCCTTGTCGTTTCAAGGCTTGACTACTGCAGCTCCCTTCTGGCTGGCTTTCTTATCAGGCCTTTCAGCTGATTCCTAATGCAGCAGCGAGGCTTGTCTTCAGCGTTCCTAAGTTCAGCCATGTAACCACTCTGCTGCATTCTCTTCACTGAATGCTGCTGAACATCAGATTCAAAACCGTGATGCTGGCCTACAAAGCCAAAACTGGATCTGCCCCTCTGTATGTGATGGTAAATGGTAAAAACCCATTCTGTACCAGTGCAGATCGGCTTCACAAACCATGGAAGATGCATCCATCCATGCATCAGACTCGTTTCGGTCCTGGAACAAACTCCCCCTGGGGTTCCGAACAGCTGAGTCACTTGCTGTCTTAAAATGCCACCTGAAGACCATCTCTTTCAAGAGCATTTCACTTTAATATTGAGGTATCCATTATGAAATGTGTATTTGGCTGCATCTAAGCTTGAGGTATCTCTGGATTTTAGCCTCTATTAACTACCTAAGGATATTATCTGAGTGAACAAAAAAGCACTTTTGTAAGCTGCTCTGGATAATGCAAATATGTGGTATGCAACACAAACTGGTTAGAGTAAATAATTAGTAGTTTTCATGATTTTAAATTTAATCTTTTAATTTGCTGAGTAAACGTTTTGGGGAGAGCTTTAACATCAACAACGATGAGGCTTGGACACAAAATTCAATGAATGCGACTGCAGTGGTGATTGCAACTCAAAAATGTGTGTGTGTGTGTGTGTGTGTGTGTGTGTGTGTGAGAGAGAGAGAGAGAGAGAGAGAGAGAGAGATACAGAGAGAGAGAGAGAGAGAGAGTAGCATAACTCAACAGTATCCTGGCCCCTACCAATGACACCGCGTTTATATCACTAAAGAAATCCGCTAATGCAAAAGAGTTAATTATGGGAGGAAGTTGAGGCCAAATTTGTTGAAATTATTACTTTGCACTACAAAAGTTTACATAATTTATATGTAAATAAATATACATACATTTATATTGTGACAAAACAATTCTTCTGTGGCCAATATCCTGCTATATGACATTATTGGGGTTAATCCAATCAGGTGCAGCAATCATTACATATTAGTGAGTTATATCAGTTAAAATAACACAAGCTGTAGAAATGTGTACTCATAATTTCACCCATATCTACTAATGATGGTGTGAGTACATTGTAGCCTCTCAGCATCACTAATGTGCTGTACATTTGCAATACTGTACATGCAGTTGGTTTAAAGATCAAAGATCTTTAATGCAATCGAAGCATGAAGGGCTTTGACCTTGATTCGACTACACAGACAGCCAAAGCAGAAATGATTAGATACTAACCTGCACTCCTCCTTTTTACCCTCCAGTGCAATGTTTCCCGTGTCAGTCAGAACGTGAATGAGTGCAGATTCATAAATCATCAAGGACAGAGTGAAAATGTAAAAAGTAATAGGAGGATACAGAACAGTACTTCAAAGTCTGCAAAAGCCCTGTGGTCATTTAGACCAATAATATGAGCATGTGAACATCAAAAGAATGAATGGTCAAATGAGATAGGGATGGAAGAAGAAAGAAAGAAAGAAAGAAAGAAAGAAAGAAAGAAAGAAAGAAAGAAAGAAAGAAAGAAAGAAAGAAAGAAAGAAAGAAAGAAAGAAGAAAGAAAGAAAGGAGAAGCTAAAGGACTTAGAGGTGTCATCATTTTATTATGTCAGACTCAGACTTCTGATCTTATCTGTGTTCAGTGCAGGACACTCCAGACATGAAAAACGTTGACTCATACCCATTGTGCTGATCAAAGTCTTACATCTTACATCTTTGCTTGCTATCATTTTCCTAAAATGCATACATACATAATTCAATAAATTAATGTAGTTTTAAAAAATAGTTCTGAAATTTGCATTGGAGCATCAAATTCACCAAAGAACAAACATTCTGAAAAAAATGTACTACTTAGATTCATTATTAGATATCAGACTCACACTTCAGCCTTTGGAAGAAATAGTATAGTATAGTATAGTATATAGTATAGTATAGTATAGCATAGCATAGCATAGCATAACATAGTATAGCATAGTATAGCATAGTATAACCTATAGTATAGCATAGTATAGTATAACCTATAGTATAGTATAGTATAGCATAGTATAACCTATAGTATAGTATAGTATAGCATAGTATAGTATAGTATAGTATAGTATAGTATAGCATAGTATAGTATAACCTATAGCATAGCATAGCATAATACATAGGCATAGCATAGCATAGTACAGCATAGTATAGTATAGTATAGTAAAGCATAGTATAGTGATGGAAAGTACAGCATAGCATAGCAAAGCACGCCATCGCAAAACACAGCACAGCACAGCAAAGCAAAACACATCAAAGCATAGCATAGCACAGCATAGCATAGCATAGTATAGCAGCATAGCATAGCATATATAGTATATAGTATAATATAGTACAGTATAGTATAGTATAGTATAATATAGTACAGTATAGTATATAGTATAGTATAATATAGTACAGTATAGTATAGTATAGTATAATATAGTACAGTATAGTATAATATAGTATAGTATAGTATAGTATAGTATAGTATAGTATAGTATAGTATAGTTTAATAACCATTTTCTTTACTGAAGGACCCCTTAAAGAACCCCCATTTTTAAGTGCGCATATTAGTATTGCAGGTCCAGATCTCAATTAAATGGAACAAATTCAAAACACCATGTTTTGGTTGATTAATTATATTTTGAAAAAGAAGAAGCATCTGTAAGTATTTTTGTAAAAAGAAATGGGAATATGAAGGAGTATGAAGAACATTCGTATAGTTTAAAGAAAGGTTTCCATCCACTCGTCTTTAATGCAGCTCACAGTGCTTTTTCATTGCGTTTCCTTTTCTTAAGTGGCACTTAAGTGAAAAGGCATCCAAGTTTTACAATGATTTGCAGCTGGTCATGTAACATGCACTGTGTACATCTACGTTTAGAAGCCTTCTTTCCATTAATGAGTCCATCAGTTAAATCAAATTAACATGTAGAACATTCCAGCATTTTATTTATTTATGGTTGTGATACATAACACTGTACAGATTTGAAGTCTTGAACGTTCATTGACTGTGCATGTATTAGTAAGCAATGATTTACTGACGACACTGACATCCACAAATTTAAAAGGCATACCAACTGGAGGATCTTTAAAAATTACAAGACCAGACAAGTCTGCAAAGCACTTGTTACACAAGTATGGCTGATATTATAATAATAGGGAGACAGTCAGTCATGTGGGTATAAAATATGTATCATTTTTATTAGAAATCCTTAAGACTAATTCAGATTTATGGGTCAAGCCCTTTGTTTCCATAAATGGCATAAAATGTGACAGCTATTATGTTTTATGGAGCATTTCATGAGATCCTGCCAAAAAAATAGACCCAAGGATTTTCTGAAGACCATAGGTTTAAACTACTGTTCCTCACAACTGTGGAATATAGCTCAAGTAATACTTCATAATATTTTATGTTATGTTAATTTATAAAAAAAAAGAATAGAAACAGAACAGAGCCAATAAAATAGAAATGAAAAGTCAAGTCATATCAGTCAAGACATGTTAGAGACCAAAACTTGTTATATTGGAACTGGAGCTGCAAGGCTATGTCAGCTTTTTAAATGTACATTTATTGTGATTCACATTCTGTTTGTTGGATCTGAAATAAAATCACTATGGAAAATGTAAATTATATTTAATAAAAATAATGCACATGAAATGTGAAAAACAATGCAATAGAACACCCCATGAAATCCTTCGCCTTTTGTACTATATTTAAACATATAATTTGATGAATATCTATATATTGTCCAGCCCTAATGGCTGACATTAAAAGTGCATAACAATGAAGTGTGGCCTTTATTATTAATTTGTCTTTATAAATGTTAATTGTTCATTTTTTATTATAAACACCGTGTCCTTTTCTGTTATAAACATCATGTCCGTCTTTGTCTTTAATCAATTACTTATTAAAGTACCTGTAAACCTGTGAAACGACATACCAAGACATTTTAGACGGTTGTATAATTCCAACTTTGTGGAAACCGTTTGGAAAGAGGTCCATTTCTATTCCAGCACGACTGTACCCAAGTGTTCAAAGCAAGGCCTATACAAGCATGGTTGAGTGAGTTTCATGTGGAAGAACTTGGCTGGCCCATGGAGACCTCTGACCTTAACCCCAGGAAACACATTTAGGATGAACTAGAATGGAGATTGTAAACCAGGCTATCTCATCCATATCTGTGTACGAGCTCATGAATGCTCTTCTAGATGAATCCCATAAACACACAAAAAGTGTGGAAAAAGAGTGGAAGCTGTTAGCACAGCCAAAAGGGGCAAACTCCATATTAATGCCTATGGAGTTTGAATGGGGTGACACAGAAGCTCATGTTTTAGGCATAGTTGTCCGAATACTTTCATCCATAAAGTGTTCCTGGAATTTATAGCACCCTCTAAATATACTGACTTGTGGAAAAAAGTTTGATTTGTATGATCTTCACTCAGCGTTGTGGTGTAATTGGACATTAGTATTCAGGATATGTAGTTATTCAAAATACAAGAATCAAATAGTTGCATTTTAAAAAGTATAGAATTACAGTCTGAAATACAGAAATCGGGTTACAGTTTCTTTGTGAGAGCAGCATGAGTGCTAACCAAGTAAAGCAATTGTCAGTGGAGAGAGAAGAGACCAAAAGGTTGTCTGGTATGATAATGACAGCAGACTGAGTCAGAGAGGAAACCTCAGCTGTGTATTCTGTAAAGCAGAGCACACATGCTGAAGTCCACACTTCAAATGGGCCTGTTTTTAAAAATAGTTTGGATCATGTTTTATATTCCTTTAACCAAGTCTCTTGAATTCATGAACTATATGCAGTAGTTAGAGTTTCTAATATTCCTCATCAAGATATATTCTACATATTTAGAATCTGTCACTTTTTTCTGTACTGCAGAAGAATACCACCAGTAAACCACCACACTATGTGGGACACTGGGGTTCGATTCCCAGTCTGGACAACTATGCTGTACTACACCGATAAGAGTCCTCAGGCAAGACTCCTAACACTGCTCTGACCCACCTCTGTAAAAGGAGTAACCTTGTAAGTCGCTCTGGATATAAATGTTCCTGAATGTTTTTAGGACAGTGTATTCAGTATTTATCATCGGTCGTTCTGCATCTACGCATTTAGAATTCAGATTGAGTTAAATACTGCCCATCTTTGTACTTCTCACATGATTACTTCTGATCTCAGCTCCAAAATAGTTGTTTTTGGCACCTGATGCAAATTGGTAAGATCTCTATTAAAGCCTGGTTTTGACGAGGACGTGATTTGTTCAGGCGTCAGTCTTGTCTCTTTCAAATACAACACTTCATATGTGCATTGCCTTGTGTTGGTGTGAGTGGATCAGACAGCAGTGCTGCTGGAGTTGAAAACAGTGATGTCAGTGCTGGATCAAGAATAATAATAGCAACCAGAAATATCCAGCCAACAAAGTCTTGTGGTCAGCATCCCATGAGCACAGATGAAGAGCTAGAGGATGACCAAAACAAGCTGTGGAGAAGCACATGAAATGTTCCTGATTTTACACTCACAAGGTTGACCGACTGTATTTGAGTGGACAGTGTGTGGATGCAGGGTTTAAAAACCTCAGCAGCACTACTGTGTCTGAGCCACTCATATAAGTGTAACAGTAACACACCACCATGTCAGCGTCACTGCACAGCTGATAATGACCCACTAGCCCAATATTACTTTCACTGTGGTGGTCCTGCGGGGTCCTGAACATTGAAGAACAAGGTGAAAGGAGGCTAACAAAGTATGTAGAGACACGTTGCACTTTGTGTGCACTTTGTGTGTGTAAAAAGTGCTCCTGTATGGTCAGTGATGCTGAAAAAATGGACAGTGAATGTAGAAAAAAAAAGGAGATGGTGTTAATGTTATGATCTGTGGCCTAATAGCTCGAACACAAGAGGTTCAGGTTCATAGCCTGTGCAGAATTTTTACAGTTGTTTGTCATGCTTGTTGGGTTTGCTGAATGCATCCATCTGTATTTCTCAGCCAGCTGTTTGCAGAGTGCATGAGTGTAGAGGAAAGCTGCCTATAGAACTCCCTTCAGGCTGCAACAGCTCCCCTTATGCACATACACACACAATGTTAACTGTAATTGTTTTCCCGGAGTACCATTTGGTTCTTGCTTTCATTGCATTTGATGAACCAATTTGCTGCATTTCAGATTCACCAGCACTAGTTTCATTAGCTATTAAAATCCTAGGCTGAGGAAAAAATCCAGAAGGGTCATAAAGGGGCTCTATCCCTTGGTCCACTAACTCTAATTCTTAATCAGAAAGAAAGCACAGCACAGATGTGAACTAGATTATATCCCCACCCCCTACCCCCTGCTCCAAAAACTATCTTTCTCTCTCTCGCTCTCTCTCTCTCTCTCTCTCTCTCTCTCGCCCTTTCTCTGCTGTCAACCCCCCCCCCCCACCCGCCTCAGCCGCAAAAGAAAGAAATCTTTGAGTTGCTGCTCTCTTTCAAAACACTCCCCACCCCTTCCAGTAGTTAGCAGACAGAGGCACTGATTTTTCCCCAGCCAACCCCACATGCTTTCCTGTTGGAGCAAGAGCAATGGAGTTGGAGACGGACTAACTGTTTGTGCTCTACCTCTCAGCCTTTGAATGGCAACTTGAGGATCTGAGCTTGTAAAAGTCGTGACCACTTGGGACGTTTTTACCTTGTTATAGAGGCTGAAGAATTGGGGTGAGTCCTGTCAAACAATTGTGTTTTTTTTACCTCATGGGTCTCCATGGGGAGAAAGACATTACTAACAGAAATGACTGCAACCAATTCAGTTATTGAAAACACCTCAAATTAGCATATTAGTATGAATATTAGGATAAAAGGCATTAGATAATTACTTCAAATGTTCAACATTAAGGACATAAATGAATAAAACATAAAGCTGATCTTGGTCTTGCACTGTATTATTCGCATCATTGTAACATTTTTTTTTATTTGCCTGTTTGTTTGTTTGCTTGTCCCAACATTTCTTTAACGATGTTTTGGCCAACATTAATCTGTCTTCTGCAGGCAGTCTGAAGGCTTGCTCTGCAGCAAACCTGAATGTTGTTTTCAGCCACAGTTCCTGAGCTGTGACCACCTTTCATACCCAGGTTGCACAGCCAGAGGTTGAGTTGCTATAACAACTCTAAGGTGTGTGTAAGGTGTAAGACATTGTTTCACCTGCAGAGGCCTGCACACTTAAAAGGTTTACTGGACAGAAGGTTGGGAAATCATAATGGCGTCCACAGGGAAAGATATCCATGTGCTCTCCTCTCAGCCAAAGAAAGAAAGAGTGCTATTTTTGCCATGCATTAAGTAGGAGAGAGCCACCGAATACCTGTCAAAAAGACATGACACATCCCAGTCTCTTTGTGGAAGTACATGTGGCCCAATTTTCCTCAATGAACTTTTTAGGTGAATGGTCTTCTGTTTGTATGGAAACCCAGATATGTTTTATTAGACCAGAAAAGGACAAAGGCTTTTATCTACTTTGGTTTGGTGTGGCATTAATTGCATTAAATGGCACGATGCCTTTATTAAACAGTGCTATACAATATAACAAAGGGAAATTGAAAGGTCATAAACGTTAGCTGCTCATTTGTGCCCCCCAATTAAAGAATTTAACGGGCCAAATGGCTTAATTATTTCTCTCCATTGTTAAACATTACAAGCCCCATCCTGCCCAACCAATCTGTGTTGTAGCTCCGAGACACAAGGGCTAATGAAATCAAGACGTTTTGGCCATTGTTCAGAACCTTTTACTTTAGCATTCTGCATGTGACACACCATCACTTTATGTGGGTTTGGAAGAAATGAAAGTGAACACTAAGTAAGTCCAAGTTCTGATGTGTAACACACTCACCACGTCCAAAGAGGAAACACGGAAAGTGCACTGCTTTTTGTCTTTCACACTCCTCTGAAAAACAGGGCTAATGCATTGAACTGACTTCATTTAAATGTAGATCATCATGCTACAACACTGTTATCGCCAAAAGCAAGCAAATCCAATATACTTTATTCATGTGGAAATAATGTACACATATGAATCAAGTTCATTAAAATCTTTTTTTTTTTTTTTTTCAGTGCAATTTTTCAGTGCCAGCACTGTTTGCTGATTAAGTGACAACCAGTCCCTGTAATTACAGCTGCATCTATTGCATTTTAATGAACGTCTCATAACTATATTTGGATTTCTCATTAAGATGCTCCTGAAAATTTCCATTTCCAGTAAGAAAAAGTTTTGGTTTGTTTCCACAAGACTCTTCATTATTGTGACTAAATGAGAAATAAATCACTGCTCTCATCTTTGCAGTCAGAAAAGAAGCTCATTACAGGCCACAGCAGTCTGGTGGTCTGACGATATCATCTGTCTACCACAGTACAAGCATCAATCAACAAGCATGAGCAACAAATTGCCCTGGTGGCGGGAGGGGCGAGTGGTGCATGTTGAAGGTTCAAAGGTTTATGTTTACTGCAGCTTCCTCAGCCTCCATAATCCATGAGGTTGCTGGTACTGCTAATCAGAAACAGAGATGATGGGCAGAGCAGGCAGCAGTAAAGTTTTTATGGGCAGAAATACAACACTGGGCTCATACCATGTAGAGGATCCAGAGTGGAACTAAAAGTGAAAAATGTGCAAAAATGCTGTGAATCTGTAAAATGACATGGTGTCTATATGAGCATAAAAGGCAAAGAGGATAATGTCCCCAACAAGTAATAATTGTACCAATTATTATTAATCTCGAACATATTTGCTTTGTGGTTTCTGATCCTCAGTGACAAACCGCAACTATAAGACTGAGACTTTTGTTTGAAAACACAAAAAAATTGTAATGCACACACTAGGCAGCCTTATCCATCGTGCCTGGGGAACAGTTGGAGAGTTAAATGCCTTACTTATGGACACTTCAGTCATGGCCTGCCAGTTCAGGGAACTGAACCAGTAACCTTCCAGTCACAAGGCCGGTTTCCTAACCACCAGCCCACAGCTGATGTGTTTTTCATGTGAAACAGGTTCCATCCACTGGAAATCAAAATTAAATAATAAACAAAAGAAATAATAATAATAATAATAATAATAATAATAATAATAATAATAATAATAATAATAATAATAATAATAATAATAATAATTAATAGTTGAATTTAGTAGTTCACCAATTTAACTCTTTGTATGCCAAAATTCAAAAACTATTTAAAAACAAGCTGAAATCATTGAAACTGTATGATATGAAAATGGACAAAACAAGGCTGAACACAAAGCTAAACCCACCAAAAATACAATCATCGCCAAAAACAAATAGTTGCAGCCAGAAGGAACCATCTAATTGCAGTGCAGAACTACAGTGCTGTCATGCCAGACAGTCATGTAGTCACTCAGAATGGTAGCGGGTCATCTTCAGTAATCAGTCTTTTGTTGAATCAACGTCAGAACCAAGACCAACAGTTTGTAGTCACACATCCAGAAAGCCTGGTGTCAGATACATGCCATGGCCAGCTGCATCTCCAGAATGATCCCTGATTGAAAATGTCTGGGATGCTATAGGATGCAACCACCACTACTGCGAAATCTGCAGGAACAGAGTGGGAATGTTCAAGGTGCATAAGTGGGATTATCTCAGGACATCATTAGGATTCTGGCATGTTGGGTTGTACCTGCCACCATAATGAAAGGCATTATTTCTGTATAGCTCAATAAATATTGCCCATATCAGTCTAAATATATAAACACATTGTACCTGGTAACCTTTATCTTCCTTCTGAATAGCATTGCAATCCAACACGTATATCAGTGTCAAAAATATAAGCAAATTTATATGAAATGACGTCATGCAACACAACTGCACAAGTACATAGTGATTAAGACACTTCGACAAAAAGATTCCTTTTTGTAATGTCTAGTAAATTGCAAATTCATGTGTAAGTCAAATGCATGTCCACTGCTGGTGGTAATATGACACTTGATGCCTTTGACGATTGATGTTCTGTTGGTAGTACTAAGCTGAGTTCTGTTTTCCCTGCAGTTTATTGTTATATCTCCAAACATTACATTTATTAACTACAGTAACCTTGCTTAAATATCTTATTTACAGTTTTTGTTTATTACCAAATCACCACCCTCAATAATTCACACTATAATGATATATAATCTTACAACACCAAATGAAATGTTGTTGCCAACAGAAAGGGAAACTTTACTAGCAGCATCCCCTTCCCCCAAAAGTCTGATTTTACCGCATCTCCCAAAAATGCACCAGCAGTGGGAAAGAGCTGCTGAGCACTCATTGAGCTATCGCATTTCAGAAAAGCTCCCATATGCTGAAGTGTGGAGAGGCGTGAGCACACAGGATCCTCATGGAGGAGTACGTGAAGTGAAGGGATATAAGAGATGAAATGACTGTGAGGAGCAGCTTAATGAGGTGGTGCTGTTGCTCGGTGTGGCTCTATGCTACGCCAATAAGACATTATGACTGAAGGTGCTTGCAATAAATCAGCAAGTGGTACATTTGCTTTGTAAATCAAACATAAATGTCAAGGGATTAATCACAGTTGGCATATGTAGTTATATCTATTGTGGCATCTTGCACACACTGACATGTAATTAGCCAAATTTGAAGGATCATCCCTTTGGCATCAGCTGCTTAATGTCAGCACAGACAAAAAAAAAAGAAATTAAAAATAAGATCTGAGGTGTGAACATGGATCTGAGCTTTGTGGCGAGAATTCTTCAGAGTTTTTAGTAATTCATTCTTAAATTCCTGTTTATCTGTTTGTCCACCTAATACTCCTTTTATTTAAAGGACAAACGCACAATGTTGTTAAAGACAACAGAACCATATGTTTCTCGTGCTTTTTACTGCCGACGTTCCTGAATATATTCCTACATTCATCCACATATAAGTGTATAAACACAACATTAACACTTTCCATGTCTAGAGGAGCTCCCATGTGCTCTGGAAAAGCTTGTAAATTGCTTTGGTTTGTTAAGCTCCCACTGAGCATAATGCTGAAGTAACTTTTACAGTGTGTTAAATTATAAGCTATCACATTTTGGCTGGAAATGAGTTTGTCTTTGGGAGTGAATCAGAATCGGAAATACTTTATTAATGGGAAATTGCAATTATTAAAGTTGTACCCATTTATATAAAAGAATAAACAGAATAAACACTTTGTCATATATGCATGAAAATATACATTGTAATACATACACATTTCAAATTCTAAATTCAAAAGCAGTGGCTGTGATGATAAATAACTTTGAAACGTCTTATGTAGAGATGTTCCACAGTTTTTTATTATCGTAGCCACTGTGCTCCGTGTATTTTTGCAGGTAATATGAATAATTAGATTAAGGTGCTACATATGTTTCAACTGGACCTCCATGGCTGCACGGTGAAAGGTCAACCACAGGCACAGCTGCTGACAAGCAGGAGTGACACTAAACGACAGTTCTGACAACACCGTGACGGCCATGATTAATGACATGACTGAGAGCAGTAATTGTTGCTGTAAATGTGATGGGGAACGGTGGTGCTATGAACTCATTCAATTTAACTTCCACAATTACATACATGTGCTTTTCATAAGCTTGCAGTCAGGATGATGTCTGTTTTGAACTCTAGTTCAGTGCAATTTTAGAAACCAAATGCTGAATGTCTCTGTGAAGCCTCAGGCCAAAAGTAATTTGTTGAAGGTCTGTGTTTATTCCTTCTGTCTCGGATGAGGTCAGGTCTTGGCAGCAGCGCTTCAGTTATTTAGGGAAGGTGCTGGCCAGCTTTGATGAGCTTGGAAAGGGCCTCGTATCGCCTATGTCTTGGGTTTTCATTTATCACTATTTCAGCCCGAAGGTTAAGAAGGTCACTGACAGTAAACGTATTCTTTTTCCTAGGCCAGCATGAGGCAGTACTGGACTTTGGGTACGTTGCTATTCATAGCTTCACTGATACCAGTCCACCATTGCCAGAGTGGTGAGGAAGGGGACTGGGGATCAGGCAGCATGCCAGAGGTCATGTTCACCAATGCATCCATTCCTATTCCGCACACAATCGGGGATGATCCGACCAGGCCTGGAAACGCAGACTGGACCAAGCCTCTTTTTCAGACCATTTCAGAGATTGAAGTAGATGGCTGCTCTGTTCACTTCCACACCAGTCAAGCTATGTCCAGGCAATTACGTGCGAGCAGGGACGAGGTGGCTTATCTGAAAGCTCTCCAGCATGGGAACCAGGCAGTGGTGGAGAATTTGGTCCAGTTCGTTGGAGCAGAGTTGGGGAATCAGCGCTATGAGGAGATTATCCAGGAGAACATTGCTGGAATCAGGGAGGATCACATCAACTCTGAGGGGGTGGTGAAGAAAGCAGCGGATGAGCTGGAGAACCAACTAGAGGGGGACATTCTACAAGCCCTGTCTGGAATTCAGAAGTAAGTAGGTGTAATAGTGACAGACTCCTAGTCCAGATCCAGGAGGTTGAAGCCTTGACAACTCTTGAATGTTTTTTTTTTTTTTTTTTGCTTCATAATAAATAAAATAAGAGCAGAGTGAAAATGTCAAGTGCAATCATTCAGCCATAAAGAATTGGTTACATGAAAAGTTCACCAGTGTGAGATTATTGAATGTGTCTAAATGTACTGTTTGAAGTCTGGGTTGCATGAATGTGGCTAAAGAAAGGACTGGCTTCAGTTCACATGGATGTTCTGATGTTTTTGCAATCAGAGGATTTAAAAAAACTCAAAATAATTGAAGATTAAATAGGAATAACTCATTGTCACCTGCAGGCATGGGAACCAGATAGATAAGATGGGGCCATGATTTTGTAAGGCATGGGAACAAGATTTTGTTGGTTTTTATGTCCGTTGCACCCTTAACAACTAGAGATAACACACTACATGACTTCGGCCTGCTGCTGAAATGAAACAAACCCCCCCCAAATCTTTACCTGGAGGACTGGGCTCATGTTCTGTGTGGTAATATGGGCTGTTTAGTACATAAAAAATGCAAAAAAAAATCTTAAATAATAAAAAAACCTATTTGAGGTATACTGTATGACCATGAGGTATATTGGAGGCTACCCTTCATACGAGGCAGATGTTGGCTCTGTGAACAAATTTCAGTTCCACCTTAAATGGTGCTGCTGTATCAGACATGTACTTGCACCAGAATGAAGCTGCAGCATCATTTAAGGTGGAATGTAAAATGAAATGTGAAAAATTCATGCGTTTTCATTCGTCTATGCTCTGTGTTTACTTTTTGTGCCAAGTTTCATTGGCTGTTGACATGATTCGTTCAGTTTAAGTCACTGAGCAGTCACTGAGAACGTTTCATATGCTTTGACCTGTCTGAAGGGTGATCAAGAGACCAAAAATCAGAGTCTGTTCCCCTCACACACTATTCCATTGTCTCTCCAACTGTCGACTCCGACTGACAAAAAAATCTGCAGATTAGGGCCAACCAGCACAGACACGGCCAGACTGTCAACCAGGGCTAAAATCAGTTTTTACACTCTTCCTAAATTGTTCCTGATTTGAGTGACAGGTCTGGAGCATAGAGTTAACCAGTATAGAGCTTTTACACGATATAGAGTTTCTTTAAACTTATATACCAACACAATTTTGTCATATACAAACAAGATTCTTTAAAGTGCCACCCAATTAAAGGCATCACTGTAAGAACCATTTGGGTTCCCAAAGTGTGTAATACCAGAGCATGTTCCAGGTTTTAATATTGACAGTGCATTCAGGGCTAAGAAAGGTTTCATTACACGTATTGTTAATAAAAGAAGGGAAAATAAACAGATACAGTCAGTGGTAAGAGTAACAGTGCCAGACAAACCGCTGCAAACTCGGCTCGTGTCTGGACTCTGGCTTTTCCATCAACAGCATGGACAGAAGGAAGGAATGTGAGTTTTTGCCCCTTGTAGGCCCCCGAATTGTGGGCTGTTCAGAGCCACATTCTGCCCAGGCCTCTTCCTTTTCTTTCGTTTTCCCTCTCTCTGATTTTTCCTTTCTGCTTTGTCTCTGTCTCTAAGAATCAAAGAAGAGTCTCTTGCTTTTGAACGGATGCTGCGAGCCACAGCAGACGTTGCCAGCCGGCTGGAGATTTCCTCACAGACACTGCACACGGAGCTAACGGAGCAACTCAGAAAGAGCATGAGTGCTCCCAAATAAAAGCACATGACGGGAAGACTGCCAGTCTGGAAAAAAAAAAAAAACATGACTGTGTTATTTGACAGTAGTAACAATACGCACTGTTTAAAATAAAAGTACTAACAAGAATTCTTTGGAGCAGTGATATAGAAGAACCACTGTCAACTTCCAGAAGAACCCTTCATGGAAACTGTATATATGAATGTGTAGAACTTCCTAAAGAACTTTTGGGTGATGTTCTGTCATTTAGAACTTTTCTTCTTAAGAACGTATTTGTTTGAAGACCAGTGACAAGAAGGGTACGGTTTCATTTACTGTACTCTTCAAAAATAAGGTGCTACAGGTTTCTTTGAGCACTGCCATAGATTCATTTTTGTACTGGAGATCAGAGAGTTTAGAGAACCTCTAAACTGGTGTAGAACCTTTACATTGACTACTTTGAACAATTGAAATGGATTCAAATGGAGCCACAAATGGTTCTTCTATGACATTGGAACTATTTACTGCACTTTTAATTTTAAGAATGCACTGTTCAGTAGTTAGGTGCATATTGTACACTATGTTCAATGTTACAGGTCACGTCCAAGTCTTACATTTGTGAATTGTAATGGATCTTTGTTTGAAAACTCTCTTGGCAGAGGAGAAACTCCTCGTACGTTTACTCTCCAATTTCAAGCAGGCAGCTGAGTGTTATGGTCTGGCTGTCTTGGTGCTAGGGTGCAGATGGAGAGCAGACAGCTAGGGCCCCTCACACAGCACAGATTCACATATGTGAGGAAAAGGGAAATGGCATTGATGTCATAGACAAACACAGTCTCATTTGGAGGCCAAAGCTAAAAGAGGGCTCTTCATTACTAAGTATTGCTTAATTCCAATTAATCAGAGTGAACAGTGTGTACATTGTGAGTTATGCTGAACAGCTGGGGGACTGTTTTGGTAAGTGCATGCCGATATAAGTGCAGAATAATGTGCTTGAATTTTGTGCATGAAAATCTCACTTTGGTTTTGGTCATGTGTTTGCTCATGAAGTGTATGAATAAAATTTAATCTTCATACTTTTTTCCAAATAAAGTGAAAATCTTAATTTCATAAATGTCCTTAGTTATACATTGTGTTTGGTGGTAAGTTTTCACCATGACTGTGCACATGACACACTGAGATTGAGCAAAACGCATAGTGTGCATAGTGTGTTAATGTCAACCACAATTCTCTTCATAGTGAATGTAAGTGAATTTCAGGTTTAAAAAAAGAAGTTTTAAGATTTCAATCATATTTGGTATATTTTTACAAATATTAGTTCAGTTATTCTGCCCTCTTGCGGTGGCACGTAGAAATAGCAGTTCAAGGTGATGTAAAATACCACAATAAGGCATCTTCCAGGGTTCTTCTGAATAGAACAATCAAAGAACCCTATGCATGAATAAAGGGTTATTTGCATCTTGGTAAAGGTTCTTTTGAGAGATGGTGAATATGCTGTAGAGGCTTCAAAGTTGTAATAGTAGAACCCTTTAACCCTAATATATTATTATTATTATTATTATTATTATTATTATTATTATTATTATAATACCCAACATGTACCCAAAAAAATTAGAAATGTAAAAAATTTAATACAACTTTATTTTATTAATTTATTTTCACAAAAAGCTCTGGCTGGTATTCCATCCAGTGTCTGCTGGGGAACTCTTTTGGTCTCGATCTCGCCACTCCTCCTTCTCCTGACCTCACGCCAAAAAAAAAAAGAAAAAAACGGCCCTGATCCTCAGAAGCGCTCGCGCGCAGCCCAGGGGCGCGAGCAGAAGCACCTAACTCTGCAAACATGCGCGCGAGCGCGGCGCATCGCTGCCAGGCTGATCTGGAGCAGGCTGAGGGATGTGAAGTCTTCCAGTGAACAGGTGCGTCTTTGCGCGCAGAGAGGAGAGCGCGAGGAGTTTGGAGATGGTGCTGACTGACCCGCACTCCGTACGGCGGGCTTCTGGATGAGACCAGACGCTGTTACAACTCCATCACTCACACGGTTACCTGTCGCACCCGTGCTGCCGACGCGCGCGCGGGAGGATGGAGCTGAGGGGGCTTGGAGCGGCGCCGATCACAGGCTGTCAGAGCTGAAGCTGCGCGCGGGATGGAGTTCACCGGGAACAGCCCGCTGAGGCTGAGGAGCACCCTGCTCTTCATCATGCTCTGGAAGTCCGGTAGGAAGAGGAGCAGTTATATCTCAGATATGGACGTTATAGTGACCTCTGTGCACATGTTCTCAGACTGTTAAGAAAGACCACCCAGATGAGCAGAATATGCAGACATCATTCCTGGTGGTTTGATAAGGCATGTTCCAGTAGATGGTTAGTGGTGTTTTCATGAAGGATTGATCCACCCAGTGGTGCAACAGCTGTAAGCTTGAGCTTTAATGCTTTTCTAATAGAATCCAAATGTGTCCTGCAGGGAACTATAGTGGTATCTACTAGTAACTGTGAAGTCAGGTATGTAGGGGCTAATTAAGAGGCAAAACCATTGGATTAAATATTTTATATGTGAGATATCAGAGCTTTATATGTTCTGTTCTACCAATGCATTAAGGGTAATGTACTATATTACATTCATTTCATTTATTGCGTATCAAATGCAGTTGTAGGAACTTTAAATGTCTGAAATTGGTGTAGAATGTAGGTTTATAATATCGTGAAACATGGAATAGAGAAAACTGTGATGTAATATCGTTGGGGGTTAAGCAGTATTGCTTAGGTTACTTTCATACAGCTCATCAGTCAGTGAGTGCTGGCTTTGTAGTTTGATTGCGTCTGCAAAAGAGAGCGTGCTGAAATCCACAGGTCCTTCAACACCGCCTGTGCTCTACAACCCACCAGAAATGAGCTACAGAAAGGATGATTCCAATAATATGGGATATCAGAATATCAGGGGGTCCTGTGGTTCAATGCATTTTGTGGCAACGTCAGAAAGTATCTCAGGTGCTCCTATGGGACAGTTCTTTCAGTGGTCGTTTGGGACAATACTATTTTAAATGGTCATATGGGACGTTGTGTTATATGATAATATAAGAGAGTGTGTCAGGTGCCCCTATGGGACATTGCTTTCAGTGGTCATATGGGACAATGTCTTCAGGTCTTCAGAGTGTGTTTATATGGTAACAGTATATAAAAGGGAACAGACATAAGAAATAAATGGAAATGAAACAGAAATGCCACAGTGTGTTATTTCGCAAAATGGGTCAGGTATTGCACAGTATATTATGTGGTAAAATCTGACAGGTATTGCACTGTGCCTTTTATGATAAAATAGGTCAGATGTTTCACAGTTGGTTTTATGGGCATCATGGGACTTATAGGTCTTGAACGATTAGCCAGTCCAAATAAAAGACATGTACTAATCCATTTGCAGACTGACCGTACACTTCATTAAAATAAGAATAACATGTAAGCATGAGTTTAAACTGGAACAAGCAGGAGTTTCTGAAAGTGTCCCCATTACTTGATGGTCCATGAATCCACCCTAGAGGAGACTAACTTTGGCTATTTCAACAGTGTCCTACTTTGGCGGAAACAACTTGATCATTTTGTTGTCTGGTGGAGAGCTCTTACAAAGAAAGAAATGATTCAGGGTACCACCATGTTTCAGGTGTTGTGGGATGTGGGGCTTTGATGTAGCCGCTGGGAAGGCTCTCGGAGTCTGTAGGCTCTTCTCTTCTGAGAAATGGGTAGAATGGTAGCATGGTCCACATAGTTTAGATCTCATGTTCTTGGTCTCTCATACAAGTTACATGGAACTAGAAAAAGCCATGTTCACTAATCCAATCCTGTCTATCCATCTGTAATCCATTTATACACATCATTATCATTCATTCAGCGAATTTCAGAGTTTCGCTTTAAAGCCCCTGAACTGTCTAGTCTAGTCTGTTTAAAGCTGGACTTTGAACAGTCAGCATCAGGGGATATCTCATTTACCCCTCTGTTCTCGAACATCCCTCAGGGCCAAATGTCCAGGCTTTCTGTATATATTTCCCAGAGTGCTTTAAACTGACTTAATTAATTACGTTCTGCTGTTAAGCCAGAGATTGATTTAATAAGCAGTAATAGAGAGGTCATCAAGGAGCTGGTCAGTCAACAGGAACCACAGTGCCAGGGCTAGTAAATTACCACACTCCTCCAGAGTCTTTCTTGCTATGCCAGGGCCCAGGTGGCCAAACCTCACATGTCCTCCAGGCAGCTGTGGTTCTCAGGGTTCAGCACTGGTGTCTGAATTTGGCCAGAATGCTGGGAGACAGACGCTCTGCCCTGAAGGGCTTTCTTATAAATTAAGGCAGTTGTGAGCCCTGAAGGCAGGGCATATGTGGCAGGAGCACAGGCAGCCTACTTTAGGATCACACACAAGGGTTGAATTACAAAACATGGTTATTGATATTTAATTACATAATTAAAAATGTGTTTACCTCCCATGATGCTTTTATAGACTTTTAAGATATATTTCTGAGCTATATGATTATTTTTATATAAACAAACATAATTTTTGTTAGGTACATGAACAATGTCTATCATAATCTGTTTACGTACATCGGTGATTTACTATATTAATATGAAATTACATAATGAGTTATACAAAAGAGTTATAGTATACTGTGCTACACATTTGAATAACAGTTGTATTGTCATATGTAATTACATCATAACTACATTACATATACAGTTGGTATTTTTATTATAGCTACATCTTTGATTCACAGTATATTGTTTTTTAGATGTAATTAAGTAATTAAAAATTCATTTACTACATCTAAAGTTATTATAGTTACACATATGATTTGAATAATTGCAAATGCATTAACTGCATCTACAAAAATTATTAGTTTTCTCAGCTACACATTAATTTTATTTTATGTTATTATTTATGCATAAGTAAAAAATACATAATAAAAAATATAATTAAAAGTAAAAAATCCAAAAATTACCAGTCTAATGGTATAATTAATTTCACTGAGGGAACCCTCCCAAAGGATCAATAAAGTTCTATCTAATCTAATCTAATCTAATCTAATCTATTTCATTCTTTAAGTTGATTTACAGTATATCAATTTTATATGTTATTGTGTAATGTAGGGACTGGGATATGGACAGAAGGCAACAGTAAGCTGCTGGCTGGCAAAAATCAGGGCAAATAGGTGCTTAATTCTGAATGATTAATCTTTAAACTAAATGAGTCTTCTTTAAAGGTGGTTCTTCATGTTGCCTCTATTTCACATGTAAATAATACCGACATAGAGAGGGTCCTCAGCAATTCTTAATAGACTCTTGCATAAATAAATTAAATTAAATTAAGCTATTCCACTCATGCTTAGTGACAGAGTTTACATTCCCCCGGGGGGAAATGATAACTTAAACCCAAATCCGACTGTTCCATATGCCAAGAGGATTCCTTAAGCCTATTCCAACAAGTGAAATATCAGCCCACTGATATTGGGCTCAGTCATCCACATAAAACCAGTGAAATAATGTCACATACTTTATCATGCCTGAACATTACTGACATTGCTCGCAGAGAAAATGAGCATCCCTTATCATTTAATTGAAGGATGAGGTGAGTGTCACCCAAAAATTGAGCATATAACATTAATCTGTTAAGCTGACATTAAAATGTTGCTGTGTGATTCCAAAACCAACATAATGCTGAGCTAACCACCTGCACCTGCAAAGTCAAGTGCAGATTTTTATGGATAAACCTAAGCCTCTGGAATTTCTGGAATACTGTCTGGAATTTGTGTCAAACCAACCGATCTTTAAACTGCGAGACCATTTCCTGATCCATGGAAATGTTCTGGTAGAGATGCTTCAAAAGCATGTTGAGTAAAATCTTTCATCTTTCCTCCTGAAAAATGAGCATTTAGGGGAGATAATGCTTTGTTCTAAAGATGTACAGAATGTCAGACTAACCTTTCTTCCATTACAGTCTCCTGTTATGAGAAGACTCATTCACATGCTGAGGACGAACTCTTCAAAAAGCTTTTCATCGGTTACAACAAGTGGTCCCGGCCTGTGCCAAACACCTCGGATGTCGTCATTGTTAAGTTCGGCTTGTCCATTGCCCAGCTGATTGATGTGGTAACTATCATAGCATAACAATGAGCAGTGTTACTTTTGTCCTTGAAGATGTCAGCTGCTAAAATGAGTCTTTGAAGTCAGACAGTTGATAGAAAGTATAGTGACACACTAGTGAAGTCTGACTTTATTGCGGTTGATTAAGAGTCGCTGATTTGGCTAAAATATCATCATATTAGTTCCTTTTTTAGTTCCTTTTTGCAGGACTGTGAGATAACAGTTTAACTCAAGGATGTTGTTACATTGATTATATATATTTGCACACTGTACAGAGAAAAAATAATCGATATGGAATTACTACCGGAGTGTCTGCAGAAAGAGGTCATTAAAATAAGGTAATAACAAAATTATGAAGTTACACCGCGCTGATTTTTTTAGGATGTCTGGATTTGATTTCTGATAGCATATGTCATTCAGTGTTTAGAAATATTGACTGTACCTACTGTGTATTTGGAAAAGTGTGCTTTATTCCAAAAATGAGATATAATCATATTGCTGATCCTTACAAGGACCTTATATGATAGATAAGGACAGTCACACAGGCTGAAGTAAAAATGTGATGCCAAAAATACATATATAATTACAGCATTTTTTTTTTCTGGAACACAATACTGTGTTAAGATTGAACAGCATGTAGATTACTTTTACATGTACTTTTACATCTACAAACAGGTTATGCAAATATAAACGCTCCAGAGAGCAGCATGCCTGTCTGCGATGCTCTTGGAAAATAACCATGAATATGTTTAGACAAATATTTGCCACTGCGTATTACATACTGTGCTTCTCATATGTCATGCTGAATAGTCAGACTGCTGCAGTGTGCAGAAGTCAGCTGACTAGTGGTGAAATGCTCTCTCTTATACTCCCTCAGTATTCGCACCAACACTGATGTCACACCAAATTTATAACATTTAACATTGTCATTAATTAGTCATATTACATATTACATATTTCAGAATTCACAGCCCTTCACTTTTTGCACGTTTTGTGTAACAGCCTTTATTCCGAAATGGACTGATTTAATTTTTTCCCTCAAAATACACGCATAACACCACAATGACGAAGTGAGAACTGTTTATTTGAGGGCCTTGGTCAGGGAGGTGACCAAGAACCCAATGGTTACTCTGACAGAGAGTTTCTCTGAGGACAGACAACCATTTCTGTGGGGATGTTTTTCTGCAGCAGGGACTGGGAGACTAGTCAGGGTCGAGGGAAAGATGACTGCAGTGATGTACAGAGCTATCCTTGATAATCTGCTCCAGAGTACTCTGGACCTCAGGCTGGGACAAAGGTTGATCTTCCAACAGGACAATGATCCTAAGTGCACAGACAACATAACAAAGGAGGGGCTTTGGGACAACTCTGTGAATGCCCTTAAGTGGCCCAGACAGAGCCCAGACTTGAACCTGGCTGAACATCTATGGAGATATCTAAAAATGGCTATGTACCATCAATCCTCAACAAAATGTGGAAAAAGTGAAACTGTGTATACCTTCAATCTCCATTTTATATTCATAACACAGTATTTGAATGAAATATAGTAATACAGAGGTTTTCTGAGCTAGCTGAGCTAAATTCATGATGAAGGTTAAGGGTTTTAATTGTTAGAGTAATTGTGTACAGTTATTTAGAAGAAGCTGCTCTATAATTTCACTGTAGTCCATATTCTCTGCATACATTGTTAGCCTCCATTCCTCTTGTTCTTCAATGATCAGGACCCCACAGGACCACGACAGAAAAAGTAGCATTTGGGTAGTGGGTCATTCTTAGCACTGCAATGACACTGAAATTGTGGTCAGTGTTTAAACCCCTCAGTGTCACTGCTGAACTGAGAATCTTCCACCAAGCCGCATTTCCCAGCCAACGAGCTGGACGAGTGTTGAAACAAGGTCATACAGTTAATACTGATTGGTGTCTTTTGATGGTCACTGTTCACAGGGTTGCGGGTTAGATACCCAAGCCCAATAAATGGCCATTGTTGACCCTTGAGCAAGGCCTTTAACTTCTCTGCTTCCCAGGTGCCATAGCATGACTGACCCTACACTCCAGTGCCAGATTTGTGGAGACACACCCAAAGATCTTCTCAGTCTGGCTGTGATCTTAATGTAGACTCACGTGTTCTACTTTTCGTAACCAGTGATTGACATTTATATGTTAATCTGAATTTCTTCATGTTAATACACTAAAATGTAGCACATTTTATATGCTGACGGATTTCAACCACCTACGTCTGTCTACTTCAATTTCATTAAGCCAAATACCTTATAGTCCTGGAAATGCACTCAAGCTTAGCCATCTTATCCAAATTCAATTAAAAAGGAAGAAGAGCAGGGGAAATTTCCTTCCCACCACTTCAGTGACACACTGGAAATATTAATTCTGTAAAGATATTAACATCGACTTCCCCTGAAACCACATTAACAGACCTTTAACCTGATAGCCCTGATGAATCAGGTGTTCCTTGAAGATGGTCCATCAAGAATATTATACTTGCAGTGCTGCTGGAGATGCAGTTTAAGCAGTTCTGACCCTTCTCTAACAAAAAGCACTCTGTTGGAGCAAGCCCAGAATTCTAGATAATACAATCTCTCTACCTTTCTCTCTCTCTCTCTCTCTATCTCTTTTAATTTTCTCCTCTGTAGGATGAGAAGAACCAGATGATGACGACCAATGTCTGGCTAAAGCAAGTGAGCGCAATATTCGATTGGAATTTTTGCGGTGGCTGGCATATAACAATAGGAGCACTCTATACAGTTTATGTTGTGAAAGTATTCTGAATGTTGTTAATAAGTCATTAGTTAACTGTTCATTAAACATGAGTTATTACTTAGTAATCCAATTAACAACATGAACAGTGTTAACCGAGAGGCTAGAGCAGGGGTCACTAATAGGTGGACCCTGTCCTCTCTGGAAGTGGACCTATAACCAATAAACTATATGGAAGTCAGTAACTAGCCTTTATGGTTCAGGTTTACTGTTCTTGAAACTTGCAGTTTAATTGTATGATTTAAAATACCACACTTGACACCACCCAGCCAATCAGATCTTGGGTTTCACCATGACCATCGTCCACTTTTATGTTGTTTCTTCCAAATGTATATTCCAACAATATTTATATTATGGGAAATTTTCTGCTCTCACTGGGTGGCTTAGTTGTGATGTGATATTACAACTAACCCTGCCATTAGGAGCCTGTATGTTAGTGTTTCTAACCTTCACTGTGTTACCAAGCAATGTTACAGTCACCATGAGTGTGATTCAGATAATACAGATGAATTACAGGAATTATACTGAATTACAGGCATAATTATGTTAACAAAGAACACATAAGTATACATACTGTAAATATTAGTGTGTATATATCAGTATATCAGTTTTCAGAGTGAGATTTCTTAGATGGCACTGCAGTGAGATTACAATAAAGTGTCCAGAAGCACTTTTTTACTTTATAAAAATCTGATATATTATACCTCATATTGCACTGTACCCAATATCCCTACAGACCGCCTTATCCTGTGTAAACCGATGACTGTACAGTCTCTGACAATGAGAGAAGGAATTGCCATGGTTCAAAAGATCCATTCTGTGTATTAAGATCAAAGGACGAATCTGCATAATGAGAATAACAGTAATATCTTCTTGCATTTTCTCACCCAGGAGTGGAATGACTACAAATTAAGATGGAAGCCTTCTGATTATGACAACGTAACATCCATTAGGGTGCCGTCCGAACTCATTTGGGTTCCAGACATTGTGCTCTACAACAAGTGAGTATTAAACTGATCCCAGAAATGTTTTCAAGGAAATTATATCAGACATAAGCAAAAAATCCTCAGATACTTTCACACTTATTTGTAAGAAAAGTCAGGGCTGAGGTGATGGACGATAGCTGCAAACGCTGCGTAGCGCATGTTAAATGCTGAGTTGGCTCTCACGGGTATTCCAGAGGTGAGGTGAGGTTATCTGTTATGTTATCACCAGTGTAATACGATACCACATTTATTACTGTCTCTGGGAAACACAGAATTTTCCAACATGTCAAAAGACCACCACCTGCTGTTCTTTAGTGGTAGTGCAGCTTCTCTTGAACTTGCAAACCGTTTTTGTCACTAGAGAACTGGTCTCACATTTTGACTTGCATTACAGCTGAGTGCCCCAGATGTGTGATTATTATTTAATGATTTGCCTCTTAACAACTTACGTTTGTGCTTGTTGTAACTGCCGTTCTGCTTAATAAATGTCATTGATATGCTCAAAGGCATATTACTGGAGGTAAAATTTGTCTTTATGCACGTTTAATAAATGATTTTGATCATTTTTTATTTTTATTTGTTTAATAAATGATATTTATTAGTCAGAATTACTAGTGTTGTATAATTCTGTTTAGAAACCATCAATGGTATTTGAGACAACAAAGTGTCTCTTTGATTATTTAAAATATAGCTAAATAAATAATAGGAGGTCCCAAATTGTTGTCCGTTTCCTTTCTCAGTGCTGACGGAGAATTTGCTGTGACCCACATGACCAAAGCCCACCTTTTCTACACGGGGAAAGTGCGCTGGGTTCCTCCTGCCATCTACAAGAGCTCCTGCAGCATAGATGTCACATTCTTTCCTTTTGACCAGCAGAACTGTAAGATGAAGTTCGGATCATGGACATACGACAAGGCCAAAATTGACCTGGAACGTTTGGAAACCACAGTGGACCTGAAGGACTACTGGGAGAGTGGTGAATGGGCCATCATCAATGCTGTGGGCACCTACAACACCAAGAAGTACGACTGCTGCCACGAGATCTATCCAGACATCACATACTTCTTCATCATCCGTCGCCTTCCTCTCTTCTACACTATCAATCTCATCATCCCCTGCCTGCTGATTTCCTGCCTGACCGTGCTGGTCTTCTACCTGCCCTCAGACTGTGGCGAGAAGATCACGTTGTGTATTTCTGTGCTCCTCTCACTGACTGTCTTCCTTCTGCTGATCACAGAGATTATACCATCCACTTCACTGGTCATTCCACTCATTGGCGAGTACCTTCTCTTCACCATGATCTTTGTCACACTCTCCATCATCATTACTGTGTTCGTGCTGAATGTACACCACCGCTCCCCAGGCACCCATGAGATGCCACGCTGGGTACATGCTGTCTTCCTGGAGCTCATCCCTCGTTGGCTTTTCATGCGCAGGCCAGCACCCGACAGCCGCCGGAGGCAGAGGCTGCTGCTTCTGCAGCAGGGTCAAAGGTCCCGGGCATCCTGTCTGAGCACCTCGGCCAGCTGGTTTAAGGAGGATTCAAAGACCTGTTGCTACAAGGACCTGGAGCTGGGCACGCTTTCTTCTGCTTTTTCACTCTCCTTCCGTCCTCCTTCTCCTCGGCCACCCGGGTCTACCCCTCCTCCTCTGCAAAAGCATGGAGCTCCATCTAGGCAGGAGGTGGGAATGGCCTGTCTACCAAATTCTAGGCATCCGGGATCAAGAATAAACCAAACCAATCGGCCCAATGAAGACAACCAGAGGTACCCTCTGTCTCCCAGCATCATGCAGGCACTGGAGGGGGTCCACTACATAGCGGATCATTTGAGGGCTGAGGATGCCGACTTCAGCGTACGTCTGAGAATGAATAGATGCTGATATACAATACCAGTCAAAAATTCAAATCTACATCACTGTTCAAAAGTTTGCAGTCAACTTTTATATTCATTTATTTTTTATGTCAAATACTACAATACTACTACTACTAGTACTACTACTAAATAATAATAATAATAATAATAATAATAATAATAATAATTATTATTATTATTATTATTATTATTATTATTATTATTATTATTATTATTATTATTTGTGCTTACTGGAATTAAGGAGCTCTATCCAATACTTTTGGAATAAGATGGAGAGTTGAGGATGAGTTGGTGTGGTCATCATCCAACATCCTGACCTCAGTCTTGTTGCTGAATGCAATCAAATCCTCATAGTAATGCTCAGAAGGGTTAGGGTTTAGGGTTAGAACACCTTCCCTGGACAGTAGACAGTTACTCCAGCAAAACAGGACAAAGGTTTTGGTTTCGGAAGAAACAATGAATAAGGTTTGGTAAATCTCATACTGGGAACAATTGTGTAACTATCTGTTGTACTGGGAAATCTTTCACATCAGCCAGACTGGGTACCCTTGGGGAAGTGTCATGCCAGCTACCCTTTTGTAACAGAAAAGTAGTTCCTTTTTGATGGTAATGGTAATGTACAAAGTGAATCATCACAGTACAGTTATGTCTTCATAGCACTTGTATGTATTATACCCTAGGTATTGATGATTAGGGAACTATTATGTAGATATAAATAATAGAGACATTTTCATAATTTTGTAGCCTAGCCAGTCGCTTACAATGGTCTTTCTCATCTTTTGGTGCAGGTTAAAGAGGACTGGAAGTATGTTGCCATGGTGATCGATCGGATCTTCCTGTGGATGTTCATTATAGTGTGTCTGCTGGGCACCATCGGCCTGTTCCTTCCCCCCTGGCTGGCTGGCATGATCTAGAGCCTGGCTTCTCACACACTTACAGATATGTACAGGCACTGTGGGAACACTTATTAGAACAATCATTGAGAGGACATTATATATGGAAACACAGTGCTCATTGAACAGGGAACACTTTGCAGGGATTACTGGTTGCTGTGCAAAAGCCCAGTGACCAAACTTCTCTCTGAATGTAAAACCTTACTGTTGAATAAAATGTGGCACCTTAAAAAAACCTGTGAAATGCAAGTAAACTCTCTCTCGCTCTCTCTCTCTCTCTCTCTCTCACTCGCTCTCTCTCTCTCTGTCTCTCTCTCTCTCTCTCTCTCGCTCTCTCACTCGCTCTCTCTCTCGCTCTCTCTGTCTCTCTCTCTGTCTCTCTCTCGCTCTCTCTCTCTCTCTCTCTCTCTTTCTCTCTGTCTCTCTCTCTCTGTCTCTCTCGCTCTCGCTCTCGCTCATATGGATCAGTGGACCGGGTAGTGTGATTTACAGCTTGTGATGTCTGAGGCATGACCTCAGAGAGCACTGAAACTACTATGCTGGCCAACATTTTTATTTCAATATATAAAGTGCTGCTACGAAAGCAGATTTTGAAATGCTGAAATTGAAATAACTACTGTTATTGTTAATATACTAGTGCATCTCAAAATAGAATATTGTGAAAAGGTTCATAATTCCATACCAAAAGTAGTCATTTCATACATGTAAAGTGATATATTTCATACTTTTTATGTTTTACTGTTGATCTGTTCGGCCCATAGCTCATGAAAATCCGAAATACAGCATGACTAATCAAAGAATTTGAAAAATAAAACAAAACAAAGCTTGAAATATATCACTTTAAATGCAATATATGACATTTTAACTTTACGAATTCATTTGTGACTAAAAAAACTTTTTCTCAATATTAACATTTTTGAGATACACTTGTATAAATAAAGATCTATTTATTTCTTTGAGACTAGTTCATGATTAGATATATGGATAAGGTATACAGGATTGTAAATGTGCATGTGCACACATAAATATGCACCCAAACACACAAAAGCATGCTCTACTACACATTTGCAAAAAAAAACAAAAAAAAAAAAATGTTCCACAGATTAATATTGGAATTTCTGCACCTGAAATGGAATAAAGTAGTCGTAGTCACCCAACATCAGTTTGAAAGACCAGGCCAGGACATGAAAGCTGTGATTAGCAATCAATGTTTTTTTTTCACCACATATGGATTTCTCAGTTCTCTTAAAGTTAAAACATTAGTGTATGCTAATTTGATATTTCTAGCATTCATCTAGCATTTCCTTGCAAGATGACAAATGCGTATACAAATATTCAGTGTTCTTAGACATCAAATAGTGAAAGAAATCGAGTTAATATTCATGTCTAAACAAAAATACTAATGTTTTAACTTAACTGTGTAAAGAGAATTCTTACTACAATAGTGATTTAATGATGGTGAGGGTGAACTGAATTTTCCTCACCACTACTATAAAAATTGATATTTATGTTTCACTTCTTTTTGTTTGGTGTTTTCACCAAAAAAATATAATGGACACGGCATTTTTCTTCAGTTACTAAGTATGCAATGGACAAGAAGAAATGCAATATACAAGAAGATATTTATTTTCTACTTTTCATGGAACTTTCTGTTTACATTAATTAAAAAACAAAACAAAACAAAAAAACCCACCAAATAATCAAGGCAATATTTAATTAATCGTGATATTGATTTGAGGTCATATTGCCCAGCACTACTTCCAGTGCAAATTTACTGCTATGTCCACAAGTACATGTTCAACCTGCATGCAGACTCCAACTAATAAGCGAGAGGGAGCAGGATGTCACAGACTCAAATATTGAGTTACAGAGGAAAACGAAAAGGAAGGGACTGTATTTCTTAGCTTACTGTTGGATAACATGAGAAGTTGAGGAACATAACAGCGCGATTTGTAAAATCATGAGGTTCTCATAGGTTTTGCTAATAAAATCATAGCTCTGAAAAATAAGCATGTCATTTCATGCATCAATACAGAAAACACAAATGGATGTATACCTGTCCGAAATCTGCTGCCTAATGCCGATTTAGAGAAGTATCGCTCTCACCAGTGTAGAAATGGGATGACCGCTGTCAAGTCCTGTGCTGAAACACTGGAAAAATGTGGATCCTGACACTAAAATATGGTACAGGAATTTTTGTCATGGTCATATCTGATCATATAAACATATGCTTTGTACATATGCACTTTAGATTAAGACTAACTCAACACTGCTCCAAGAAATATGTCCACATACAAACTTTATTTCCTACAGTAAAATATCACACTCAGCTCTATTTTTCAAATTCTCTTTGAGTCCTCTGGGTTTCTTGGAGCTAAACTCAGCTGGAGAGTGTATCTCCAGGGATAAGACTGAGCATCCCTGTCCAAGACTAAAATGGACACCTAATGAATAAGCTTCATAGATTGGAATGTATTTTAGGACCAGGCAAAATCAGTGGCAAAGAAAACCCGGCCCTCAAAGTTATCCAGATACAGAATACCAAGTTTATGAGTCAGCAAGATCCTTAGCTTAAAATGCACAAGGCTTCTCTAGTCTGTGCCTGGAGTGACTGCATCCTCAGGTCTGGGCTTCGCCAGGTTGGCGCGTACTCGTGCCTGGTCCACCGCATCCAGCAAGTTCTTGGCGTCCATTGCCAGCGTGTGGGCTGCTGCCAGCATCTGCTTCTTGCACTCATCCTTCAGAGATGTGATGGAGTTCTGCTGGGCCAGCCGCATCTTAGTGATCAATTCTGCCATGTCTTTATTCAGCAGCTTCTGGGTGCCCTCAATCTGACAAAAGAGAAAAAAAAACACATAAGATTCATTACACACCTCAAATCATCTGCTGATCAACAGCTGGATAGTTCTTTACTTCCTTATAGTATCTGATCATACTTAACTGTCTGCACTTTATGGGTAGTTACATGCCTGTTTTCTATGCTCAGGATTAGAGTAACCTACAGACATGATACACATATTATAACAAACTAGAAGACTCACCATATCTAATCAATGTGGCATCATCATTGTCTGATTAAGTATTCGTGTGTAATTCAGCTCAGAAATCCCAGTTTAAATGCCAAAGAAGCCTTACAGTGCACGATCTGTCCATGTGTACATATTCAAACTGCACGTAGACTCCAACTGAGCAGCGACGTCAAATATTGGGTTACAGAGGCAAACGACAAGGGGGGTTCAAATTTCAGAATAAAAGTCCTGAGAAGGTATAATACTGATAAATACATAAATAACAAAAATAAGAAAGGACATTTAGGTTGTTTATTTTTGCACTACTGTCAACTTATTATTATAAATATTTTTGTCAATCTAATTATTACAAATACCTCATCAAAAGTCTTGCAGTGTCAGCTCAAAAACACTCCATTTCCAACAGGATTTCTGAGCTATTATGTTTTTTAGTCCTTTTAAGCAGAACAACACAAGAAATGTAGGTGCAAAAACATGGTCAAATTCATACAAATATTAACATTTTCTTAATTTTTACATGAAGACAGACTGAAATGTGAAAACTAGAATCTCCTGAAAATATAAATATGGTGTTTTATTTCTTCAAGAAGAGACCAAATACTACTAACAGTAGTGCTAACAACTTTTTAAACCTGTTTATTTAATGCCTTTTTAAAAATCTTTTTTTAAAGCACATTCAATTTACTCATTTGTCTGAAATGTCACTTATAATACACATTAGACATTTTTACATTAATTGTGGTTCATTTTAATGAAAATAAGTTCAGATGACATTTTTCAAATGATATTAACTTTGACTGTGAGAAAACAGGTTTATTCAAGTCTATTTCTGTTGCCCTGACCTTCTTTCTGTGCTTATTGTTTCTTTTGAAAACCTAATGAAAATTCTGCAGTATTTATTATTTGCTACAAAGAAAAAACTGTAAGATATACAAAAATAAGAGAATGAATGTATATATATATATATATATATATATATATATATAAAATCAGCAAGGACAAAGAAAGGGAAAATCAAGTCAGTCTGCAAAGCAACAGTTAGAGACAGTGGCTAAGAATAGAAGTTACCTCTGTTCTTACAGACCCATGCAGAGATGGTAAGATATCATCTACACTGTGAATCAGATCCCTCAATGACAATCCAACTGACTGTGAGGAAGAATAAAAAGATATTTTTAAAGGAAAGAATAAAAGACACAGCACAGAAACATGACCATGACCATTATATTAACCTAGACTGCTATACTAGATAATTCAGCAGGAGAGTGTTTCTCAAGGCTGGGTCTCTGTCCAAAAATTAAATGGACACCAAATGAATGACCTCACCAGACAGAAATATATGGAATCAACTGGACAAAGTGGAAGATTAAGCAAAATCAGTATCTTAAAAACAGACCCTCACAAGCTATATCTATATCTATATATAGTTATATATATTTATATTAAAGCAGACAGATATATACTTTTAGCACAACAAAATACCTTGACATTTGTTATATACTCAGAAGATGGCAGTGTGTTCACGTCATTTTTCAGCTGCACGACCACTTTGACTAGATCCATGACACACTGGTACACTTTGTCCTCAGAGCGGTCCAGCTCTGCTGTAGGGGCAGGCTGACAGAGAGCAGAGAGCAATACATTTGTTTCAGTTAAAGGATGCTACATTTGAAGAGAGTTAGAATGTGGTAGAGCGAGAGGTCTCTCTCTCCATCTGTTTATTTCTCTGATACTTTATATTAACACAAAACATGAAATATATATAAAAAATTTTTTCATAATTACAGTTAAACAACATGATTCATGTGTATCATTCATAAATATATGCATTATAGCTGATGTTCTGATGTATGTCATTACCTGCACTGAAATTCTTGGGGGCTTTGCAGGAGGTGCCTGAAGGTCAGCTATAATGATTTAAAGAGAAATTTAAGGTAAGTGAATATACACAATACACAACACCCTGTAACCCTGTAACCCAAACAGTACAAACTGTATGTTTACAGTCAGGTTCACAAAGTCCATCCTTTTGTAAATTAGTTGTAGGCTTTCAGGTTTAATTTAATAAAAAATGTTTAATACTTGGATGCAAATCCTTTGCAGCCAATGACTACTTGAAGTCTGGAACCAATGGATATCCCAAAAAGATGCTTTTCCAGGCCTTTACTGCAGCTGCCTTCATCTGCTGATTATATATGGGTCTCACCAGTTCATTCCTTCATTTTAAAAGTGCAAGAATTTAAAAATTGTTGATTTGGGCACTTCTCAATGTTATGTTCTCTCATTGATGAGTTTGTTTTTAGTCTAATGATGATCTCCTACACTTGCATCAACACCTCTATGGACCACATATTGAGAGTTCCCATGAACAGAACCAAATAACTGCAAAACAACAGTTATAAGGACCATTATAACAGTATAACAAGCCACAGTTTTCTATAAAGCAGTTTATCACTCAACTGTCCAGATACTTAACTTGTTAAAATAGAGGGAATGTGTTTATTTACATTACAAATGTTGTGTCACTGTCCAATTATTTATATATCAGGTAGAAACAAAATCTAACCAAATTACCAGAAATGTGCAAAAAACTATGACAGTACATGGTTTCTTACCTTGAGAAAGCTTGGGGTCTGGTGGCTGATGGGATAAATAAAAGAATATCAAGAGACGAATTAAGAAAAGATACATTTGAAAGAAGAAGCATTCTCTACTCTCCATATGGTCATGTCTGAGGTCAGTAGCACTGTGGTCAGTGTTGTGTTTTTATTTCATGTATTCACAATACATAATGCATTTGCATAGAGAGTAAACATTTACACACAGAGAGATGCGTCATTCAAAATGTAGGAAGAAAGAAACACATTTTAACTAGCTTAACATTTTGTACTGCACAGTAGAATGATTTCCATTTCCATTTATGGTGCTGCATAACAGAATGGTCTTTTCAATTAATGTCCAGATGATTGAAGGGCTACAGCAGTTAAGGTGTTGTTCCAATTCAGCTATTCACTAATAATGTCAATATAATTATTATTTTGATAATCCTAACTTTGATTTTGAGATCCCCCTCCATACATATGTATACAAATATTTAAATTGTTCCATTCAAATTACATACTGTGTAGATGAAAATAAGCAGAAAGTTCAAAATACATTTAAATGTGCCATTTATGGCTTTTATGTTAAGCTGTACATACTGGGATACTGGCATAATTTGTACATGTAGTTTGCTCCCCAATGTTAAAATAAACTATTATAAATTGAAGTGCATTATTGGAAAATGAATTTGTGCTTATTTAACTTATAAAAACAAAACAAATAAACTAAATAAATACACCAGCCTGCCAGTATAATTCCCATTACTATGCTTAAAATAATTCATTTTCAAAATAATGGCTGTTTAGTTGTCATGGTCATCAGGGTGGCACAGTGGATAAACATTTGATATCATAAACTGTTCATTAAATGATACGAGAGATAATAGGTATAAAAACCACCTACCAGCTCAACAGCCACGTTCTCTTTAGTCTTGGGATCCTTAAACAAAGAGCAATACAAATGAGCACCTATCACAGTCAACATGACGAGACAACCAGGAAACCTACTTATCAAAATGTAATCGAGATTGCATGGTGTGTTTATTTTGTAGATGTTTCAGTTTATTGCAGAGTAAACGAGAATGAAGATAATCACCAAAAGTCTCTCCTCTTTGTCCAGCCAGTGTTTGTCATCCATCATATCCTCTTTCTGCTTCTTGATGGTGTCTTGCATCCTCTGCTTCTCTGCCTGCCACAGACGCTGTGCGTCCTCCATGCTAGTTGGCCCTATGTTGAACTCCCCTTCCTTAAACACACACACACATACACACACACACACACACACACACACACACACACA